>WUAM01000287.1:89928918-89944037 GCA_024336885.1 Actenoides hombroni | reverse complement strand
GGGAGGCACGTGGGGTTTTTTCCCTCTCTCCCCCCCTCTTCGCTTTGCCTTTTTGGGTCTTTTGGGTCCGTTCACACCCCCCGCGGCCCGGGAGGGGGATTCTTTGGGGGGGGGGGTTTTCTCCCCCCCCCCCCCCCCCCCCCCCAAATGTTCAGGAAACGAAACAAAACCAAAAATAAAGGAAGTTCCCACTTTGTGTTCCTGTCCTTTAATACATCTCAGTGCATGTATCTATCCTGTGGTGTCTATTATCTTCCCCATAGAATGTATGTATAAATTATTATCTTCCCTATAGAATATATGTATAAATTATTTGCTACACAGTAAAGCAGTTACAATACTAGAATTTAAAGAGCAGATTATCTTCTGTGTTAATGATAGTTTAAAAGAAAATGTTCCTGCACTTTCTGGGAATGTGGAGCTCACTTAGCCCAGCAGTGCACTGTTAGCTCCAGCTAACAAGTCTGAAGATCAGAGCCAAAACCCACTTTTTCTTCATCCAGTTGTTTGAGGTGGAAGTACGTTTGCATGTAGCTGTGTTTATTCTCAGCCTATGGCTAAAATTGAGGTATCTGTAAGGTGGTTGATAATGGTGTATGCAATGGGAGAACAGTGTAGACCTTCCCACCATCCAACTCCATTATAATCTTCAGATTCAGCCTGACAACTCTTTAGGGCATGACACAGCTCGAGATCTACTTTGGCAGTGGTCTGTAGATGGATGGGCTGAAGGAGGACTGAGTGTTTGTTCTCATACAGCTGATATTTTCTATAGAGACAGACTTGACAAGGTAAGCTTTTTACCTTTTATCTTTTCTTTCTGTATTCCAGCCTGCTCCTATATTCCTTGAGGAGGTACTAACTATATTTCTTAACATTATTTTACCATTAGAATCAGGTGCTTTTATGCAGAGAACAGCTTTGATAGCTGTATTGCAGTCTGATTTGTTTTTAAATATATCCTTGTTGATAGCCACTTTAGCATCTCTGATCTTTCTGGAGAAAGTCTAAATTCTGATCATTTGCGAAGTATGTCGTACATTCTTCTGAAGTTCTGCTTTCAAACAAACCGGTTATGCTAATGTATATTCCTATTGTATTTTCCTTTTTCTATGCCCTTTATTGTTTTCCCATCTGGCTGTGGATTAAAATGCAGGGGGACTTGAAGAAGAATATGACCTGATGCCATTATTCTCATTCTTTTGGCTTTAATATTACACCAAGCTAGATTCAGCTTACTTGGACCATGCTTCAGGTTTCTTCCTAGTGAGCAGCTATATAATATCTCATCATATCTAAACATGGGTTAGGAGACAGGTGTAAGCTGGATAGGACTTAGTTTCGCAGGCATGTTTACCAGAATATGTGTAGATATTCCTGCTTCCAGACATTCAGGTTCCTGGCAAGAACCACATCCAAACCTGGTGAGGTTTACTCCTCCAAGGAAATGTCTATATTGTCTGTGTCCATCAACTATTCAAAGATATATTTAGTTATTAAATTGGTTTTATTACTTAGTCACAGTACCAAATTTAAAGACTGAGGTGATTGCTTACACATTTCATAGTGAAGAATTCTTAGATACTGCACTTCTAGAGTACAAAAGAAAGTACAGATTAAACCAGTGTGGCTTCCTGAGAGGTTGCCTAAAAATAAGCATAGTATGTTTTTTACATCACTCCATCTAGAAGATTCTTTTGTTAACCATTATCTCATTATTGTTACGATTCTTTCTCTAATGCTTCCCCCCCATCATTTCAATAGCTCATCAAATAGCTATTTGATGATCAAATAGCTATTTGATAAACAGCTATATATCAAATAGATGTTTGTTTCTTTATTTGGTTTCAGTTTCCATTAGAATATCTTTGTCATTATATTTTTAATCACGCATTCCTTTTTTTTTCTTTTTTTTTTTTTTTTTTCCAAATATGTGACCACTCCCTCAGAAAAATGCATAGTATTTTTTTCTTGTGCCAGAGTCACTATTAGTGTGGAACATTACATGCCAGACAAGCAGGGGATATTCAGGGAATGTGCTGATGTCTGTGTCATTTTTCTCTCTCATACTCTCATGAGTTTGATTTCTGCTCTCATTTGACAGCAGTCATGCCTAGGAGAGGCAGTTGCTTTTAAGGTGTCGCTAGAGAAGTGCTCCCCGAAAAGAAAAATCCAAACACTTATGTATTCTGGAAAGAGCATGTATTGGTAGAGAACCAAGGAAGCTGTTACAGGTGGGGAACTGGACTGGAGGGTGAGGAACGAGAAAAAACTTGAAATAGAAGAAGTTGTATATTTTATTGTCCACGTTGTACTTCTGCTGTTTAATTTATGGAGAAGACTCAATGTATGCACGGGTGAGCAGAAACTGTTCATGTCTTAGGAAGTGATTAACAGCTTAGACATTTGTTCATGTGTTTTCTGCATAGCTTCAAAACTGGTCCAATTTCTTCTTCATTCTCATTTTGTATTCTATACCATCATTCTGATGTTATCAGATTGCAGATACATTGATCTTTCTTTCATCACTAAATCAACATCCCTTCAACTTCTGCTGTAGATGAACCTCATTTGTCAGATTTTGACAGCAGATATTCAGTAATTTTACATTGTTTTTTTTCTTTCTTTATTGTATGAGTTTGGTAAGTACTTTTTTCTTATAATTGCATTTTTGTTTCCATAAAATAGAACTTGTAACATTAAGGGATTTCAGAGTACTAAAGAAATATGGCACTGCAAAGGTTTTTTAAAGATTGAAATGGGATAACAAAAGAAAACAAATGTTGTTTTATTATTAAAATATCCTACACTGCTCTCTACTGGAAAAGTGGAAGTCTATGTTAAATATTCAAAGTCCACCTAAAACTATTTCTTGGTAAAGTTTAAGATTTAATTATTTATTTGTTATTTTTTTACCCTGGTAAAACTTTTTTGAAGGATGGATAGGCTTTTTTTGCTTTCCCCTTAAGTTTTGAAGAAAAGCACCTGGATATACTTTGCCTGTAAAAACACAGAATGTTGAGGGTCCAAATGTAAGCTGACAAGGGGAAGAATTACACAAGTGTGTCTTGTTAATGGCAAGGAAAAAAGTGAACTGTTAACCTTAACAATTCATTTGACCTTACTAATAGCTATTGAGCATGTCATAACAGCAATGGACTTGTCAGAACTGTAAAGGATTCTGAATGCCTGAAGTTGTCCTGTGTTTGAATTGGCTTTTAATTGAGCCAGAAAAATAAAAGTAAAAAAGACTTACCGTATATTTTAATAGTTTCTCCAGCCAAAGTACAGCTATAAAAGCATTCTTGATGATTTTACTATGGAATTGGACCAAAGTGTGTCTTGCTCAAGTTAAATGCATAGGAAAATTTTCATTTCAGCTACATTCTGAAGGAAGAGGTATTCCCCACAGAAGATTTGTTTACTAGCTTGTTGCATAAGGCAGCCCTCTTGGCCATTGCAGGGCAGAATTATTTTCCCAGTTGCTGTCAATGATAAAACTTCTGTTGATTCTCGTATAGTGAAATAGCGTCTGTTAATTCTCCACAGCTGCACTATCTTGCAGATCTTCGCATGTGGAGTGAGCACATCTGGTTGTCTGCTAATATTAGATTATAAACAGTTTGATATGAGGCGTTTGTGTTGTATATGGCTGGTCAGCAGCTCACTTTCTTCATGGCAAACATCAGTGAGGGAAGAACAAGCCTAAATGTACTTTAAAGGAACAGCTAAACTGTTTTGACTGATAAGATTCATTGACCTCATAAAAGTTTGTTCTGATTGTAGACAGCTGCAAGTGAGATCAGAATAAGTAATATATTTGAAAAATAACTTTTCATCAGTTTTGTAGGGAACGTATTTGGAAGAATGGCAGACTGCAGTGAACAAATGTATAGTAATCTATATGGGAAAAACACTGCCCTAGCTTGCTGTATGCTATACAAAAATATTAAATGTCATCCTCTTTGAAATTCTTTAAGTATCCAACTGAAACTTAGTATGATTATAATGAACTTGTCATTAGCATTAAACTTAACAATACTAAGTATTTGAAAAGAGGAGTCTAGTAGCATGCCTATCTTACTCTTTTTGTTGGAATTGTCTTATTGTGCATGCAGTACACCAACCTCAAGAGTAACCCTTTTACTAGTTGCAAGCAGTAAATAAGTGTAACAAACATATGTAAACATTCTTCGTTTACATTATGTATTTGATGTTAATGAACACTCTAGAATTTAATGCATTTATTAAGGAGGGAACCTGAAGTGATCAAAGCAATTGTTGAGTTCTAAAGCTCCCGTTTAGGGTTCTGCATCAATATTACTCTCTAAAGGTGCCTGGTCTTGAAAAGGGAAGTTTCATATTTACCAATTTTGCGTTGCTTTGCAGAAGCTCTTCCATGATGAATAGTTACACTGTTCATGCCGCAGCTGTACTGAATTCCTGATACAACAAATATTTGTGTTTTTTCTCTGTGAGATTTGGTGAGAAAAATCTGCTGAAAAGATGGTAACGATGTGGCCATCTCCCCATTTCATGAGGATGATGAATTAGTTGTTGGTTATTTACTTTAGAAATCCCAGACATAGCCGCACATCAGTTATATTAGTATTTATACACACACAGATGCTGTTGTCACGTGAGCTTGTCATCTGAAGTCTCATCTTGGCAAATAAATGTGTTTGCTTAGCTTAACTATTACGAGTAATGTCGTAGTAATTGGTACCTAATATTAAACAGATGCAATGATTGGGGAGATCACACAGAAAAGGTACAGAGCAGATGAAAAAGCAAGCAATAAAAAGTCTCCATTTAATATGTTAGCTATATGATAACTCTATACTGCATAGTCATTCTTTCATTATCATTAGAAAATAACTTGTCTTGATTTGAAATTCTTTTCATATTCTACCCCAAAATAGATCAGTCTAATTAATACAAAGATCCTGAATATTTGCTCTTAATTGCTGTTTTACTCTTTATTACTCTCTCTCTCAAAAGAAAAAAAGTTAAATGAGAAAGTTTATGAAGGGCAGGCATGAAATGTGTAAGCAGTTGATATTAACACTGAAGCTACAAATTTTCTTTGTATTTCTGGATTAAATGCATCCTGTTGTATTTTCCTACACTGAATAGTTTATAAAGCATAAATTTTAATTCCACACCCAGGTCAAGACTGCTGAGAGCAGTAAAAATTTCAGTAGTGATGCTTAATGTCAAATCCAATAGTCATCTGGAAGACAGCATACTCTGAATAACTGGTGGAATTTTGGTTAAGTCACATTTCATAAATATTAATATGATGCTTCTATGTACTTTGCATCTTGGTTGTTTATTTCTTTTGTAACTTGTTGAGCAAACCCAATTAGCATGTGTTTTTTCAGGTTTTGCCAGTCACTTAAACCTATGCTTTCAGCAATTCATCTTTCTATTTAGAAAGATGATTTTAATTCTTCGTCCCCTCCATGATCAGAAATGGTAATTTCTGATTTTGGGAACATTACTGTGGGCTTAAAAATTTGGTAACAGATTCCACAGCTGTGGCAGAAGCTCAGTTTGTTGCTTACACGTTCTAAGGCAGTAATGTGAATTAGCATGAGATCCAAGCCTCTGGGAAAAGGGTACGTGTAGAAGTTAATGTTCATGGAAAGATTGGTCTGCTGCTGTGATTTATTGAATACAGTGAAGATACTTTCATCTTTCTTGAACTGTGAACTGGAGTGAAATAGCTGAGAGAGAAGGGGAGGGGAAATGACTCTGTTGCTTTTGTGTTATCTTTTGCTATCTCAGATCTCAGCCATCTGGATGGAAGTAAGCAAGTAAGAAACATAGGACAGCCCTGTGCTGGCTGCAGGCAAGGCAGTGTACCCTGGCACATCTGGAAGTGAACTTGACACAGTTCCACCCAAGGCCTAGCCTTAAATCTGTGTCAAGAAGTACCAGTTCACTTACATTGATAATGGCTCTTGAGCTGCCAGTTACAAAACTACACAAATATGAAGAAGCAGGCGTGGATGAAGTATGCTCAGCTGTCTTCCACTTCACCACGGGCAGCAGTGACCTGTTTTCTGTTCACTGAACCTTGTCCACACTTGCAGCTGTTACTGTGCTTATGCAGGATGCCTCAACTGCATATAATGTATCCTGATCTGCTCACAAACTTCACAGCAATTATGGTTCTACCTGTTGTGTTGTGCCAAGTGTGTGGTGCGTAAATATGCTTGTGTACAGATACCTGATGTTATCAGCGATCTTCTTAGATTCTCATCTGACCTTATCTACTTTCTTTCTTGTCCCTTTAAGCTTGTGATTGTCTTTATGGTTATTTTTACTTCCGTATATTTGTTCACATATATGCACTTGCCTTCCCCTTTCTATCTCTGTCACATGTAGTATCCATAATATCCAAGAATCATACTTATTTCTCTGTATAAGTTGCATATATATATACATATATATAAAAATAAGGTATATATCAGTGACATTTTTTGCAACTGTCACTTTTCCAAGGAAGAACATACATTCTATTTAAAGTCATGGGATATGTTGCATGAAAGATACCAAATCAATAATAGAGGTTTCTGCTTTTTTTATTACAAAACCTTGGTCTCCTAGCTGGGGAATTTTAATAGGAGAGAATATTGGCAGCAGATGTGCATGGTGTTTTGATTTACATGCTGTTGTATTGAAGATGACACATCATATTTCAGAGTCAGTAGCAAATTTCTAATGAGACTTAATTATTGGTAGAGCTGCAAAGTTTCTTTGCCAGATTACAGCTTGAGCATACTGACAACAGTAAACATGTTTTGAAGTTTTAATAAAATTAAAAACTTCAAGAGTTACTATGTTGAAAGCATCTGTAGCTTGATAACTTTTAAGTTCCTTTTGAAACTGCTAAAGTGTAAAAAATATACATACTTCTGTGCATCATGTTACACAGAAATTTCTTTGCTTTAGAGAAGGGGAATTTTTTCTTTCTTGCTAGCATTATCTTGGTATATACAGGTACATGGTGTGACTTAAGTCCACTACACCTCAATGTGAAAATCAGGCAATTCAAAATTAAATTATTATACAGATGTGCTTCATGCAGGATTATCTTAACTTTCATAACAATATAGTAGAAGACAAGCAAAACTGTACAGAAGAACAAAAAGTGGACAAATAAACAAATGGTAAGGTGCCTTTGAAGTATCATCCTTTGTATATTAGTAGGTATATGTTTGGCTTTCATTTCAACCTTACTAGGTAAAAATACGATCTCTAGTACAAACTCTGAATCTGAACCCTGGCTTTATGTAAGTTCGAGCTTCCTTTAGATCTATGAAATTACTGTACCAAGCAGCTCTGAGAGCAAAATCAGGCCTTTTTAATTTGTATTACATCACTGTACAAAGGTTTTAGTAACATAGTCTAAATTATTGGCTCATATTGATTCATGGGAAGTCTGTTAGGTCAGGGTGGTTTTTTTGGCATTTTTTCATTATTTTCCAACAGAGATAATACTACCAAAATAACAATTTCCCAATGGAAAAAGGTACTTAACCTCGAACTTGCAGACTTGTATAGGATTAGGATAAACATGTTTGGGTTTTTTTTAAAGCTGCTTCAGATAACTCTTATATTTGTCTAAATAGAATCTAATTCTTTTTATTTTCTTCATTAGATATAGCTGTTTGAAGATTTATTGTTTATCAAGTATTGAAACAATTTTCTTTCCAAAATGTTATTTGGCAATAAGTGGAAAATAAGATTATTTGAATTAATTAGGCCTTTCACTGTATACTTACTTCTCACAAATTATGATCTTTTCAGTTTCTTGGCAGTACAGAAGTGGAGCAGCCCAAAGGCACAGAAGTTGTGAGAGATGCTGTTAGAAAATTAAAGGTAAGAATGATTTTTGTAATGAACTTTAAATGGAATGTATTCCTAACCTGTTTTCATAGAAAAAAAAAACTCTTTGAAAGTATTTCTAGGTAAATTGACTGGTTCTAGAAGCAGTTGTTTTTACTAGTCTCTTCACTGGTTTGTAGGCCCTTCCCGGTTGTATTATCAGATGTTCTGTGAGTACTGGCTGCCTCTGATTACTCTTAATCTAAAGCTAAAGTGCCTGGATCCACATAAACTGACTTAGACTGGAGGTGAAGGTTTGTGACGCTGGTTTGAATGTTGTTCACCCTCCAGCATGATAATTGGTGGTGTATCTGGAAATAGAGTGCTGGTACACAGATGGCTGAGAAAATCAGATGTTTACAATTTCTTCTCAGTAGACAATTGGAAAGTATCATAATGAAATGACCTGTTGAGGGTTGCTAGCTGGTAACATGGCTTTGACTTGACTGAGTGACAGCGTAAAGCTCTTCAGATGCTATGTGCTGCAGTAAGGAGTATTGATTTGATTTGTCTGCTAACTCACATTGCAATGGAATTGCTGCTCAGAGCTATTGGAGCATTAGTTTACTTAGATGTAAAGATTGTTCTGCCTACTGTTGTACATTCCGTAACTCTTTGTAGGGTTTTCAATATTCATTTAAACAGAATTTCCTTGGAAAGGGAAGAGAAAATTTTGGAAATCAATATTGAAAACAATGATTCTGTATTATTATTATAATAAAAGAGGAAAAAAGAAGGCATGAAACACTATTCATGTAGAAATTGTGTTGATTTGTAATTGTGTTAAGGTATTGAAACAGGAGTTCTTTGCCATTGTTTTTACTGCCCCAAAATAATACAGCTTCCTTTAAAGATTCACTTAGTCAATTCTTAGTATGTTTTATGCCAAAAAGATTTACTCTGCTGCAGTTCATCAGAGACGTTGTTGCCTATTGTTTTCAAGTGGTTTAGGCTAGTGTAATTGTGACCCTTTTTTAACCATTGGGGCACACTACTGGGAAACAAAATGTAAGGTTTTCTGTGCCCTTGTACAGTTTATGGGTAAGTCTGGAGCGAAGCCTGCTGTGTTAGATGTTTTATGCTTATAAAATTCCATTACTCTGAGCAGAGTTAACTCTGTGTAGAAATCTGTCCAGATAGTACACTGCAATGGAGAAGTTTTGATTCTATTTTGATGATCTTATCAGAGTCCTCCGAAGTAAAGCAGCTGCAGTGTCTCTGTCTTGCTGGTGGAACTCTAGGCTAACCTGGGTGCTCACTGATCACTGGAGGCTTTTGGAGGGGTTGGCATACATGATTTGGTACCTTGAAATAGCTTTCTCTGAAAGCAGGTCCAAAAAGGATTTCAAGTAACGGTTCTCTCAAGTGTAGGAAGAGACAGAACTATTTTCCTTTCTTGGAAGAAACATTTCTCAGCCGAGCACTAAAATTTAAAACTAGAAATTTTTGCATATACTTGCAGTGTTATTGGAGTATGTGGATATTTGTTCTAAATTTTTACATGTGTTCTGTAAATAAATTGCCTTGGAGGTATGTGTTTGAATTGCTGCAGCCAGAATTACACTATTTTCTTTACCCTTGAAAGTTTGGAGCTTAGATGTCAAGGTATTACATGGGATCTTACAATCACAAGTTTATTGGAAAACTTGCAAAGTAATTAAAGGCAACTTTTGGAAAGACTTGAAAAATCTTGGAACAGAACTCATAAAGCAATAAAGAGGGTTTGTCTTTGAAACAGTCCTCAATTAATTGAATACTCATTTCAACACTGATTTATGTTGTGCATCTGTATTCTTTGAAGAGAAGCCTAGAGGTACTGGATCTTATTAACCACGTATCTCTAGCTTCTTTTTAGAAAATGTTAATTAAAAATTTTAAACCAGTGAAACAGCTTGAAAACCAATGTCTCACATTGAAAGAAAACATACAGAGTACTTTTTTGGAGAAGGAGATCTCTTAAAAGATGTGTAGCCTGTGATGTTGTATTTATATTTTTATTATATGGATTTGGTTTTACTCATAGTATTGATAATCATCATTAGTTTTTAATGAAAATTAATAGCTAGCAGAAAAAAAAATCACTTCTTAATATTTGGAGCTATTTTTATAACTGGTATGCATCACACTAATAACCTTTTGAAGTCACATGCTTACAGTGATATATAGACCATGAAATACTGTTACTGTAAACTACTTTTCTTAAGCCATCGTGTCATCAAACTGTGTCAGAATAGACATTGGCTAAACAACTCTCTACTTCTTTGAAGCAAAAGCTCTTAACTCCTATAGCACAGACTCTGCTTGACTAACATAGATTTGTGCAAAACTGCAGCATGCTATTCCAGGAACTTACTTTTACCAGCAGGTGGAGCTGATGTTCTACAGCAAAATACCATAAATTGGAGGAAATTTTCTTGATGCTTTATTATATTTGTTATCTCAAATACTGCTACTACATATTCTAAACACTTGACAGTTTTGCCGGCTCGGTTGCAATTTGAATATACAGTTTTTTCAAGCGTCTGTATTTAATTCTCCTAGAGCATTTTCTGGTGGTTTTACCTATTTTGAATTTCCCCTCATGTTTTCAAGTTTCTTGGAGCTGTATTGAAGGAGAAGGAAGAAAGTTGGACACTAATGTTTTAAAAAGTGGATTTTTATTTCTAAGTTAAGGTGAACTGTTGTTATAGTTTATTACAAACTATTTTTTCCTTCCAGTTTTCTAGTCAGACTAATTTCTAGAGTGAAATAAAACCTAAGTAAAATGGTATTAAAATGTTGCATCAGAACATGCCTACATTATTCTAATGTGTAAATGTCAAATCATACTTTATTTTATAAAGTGGAATGATTACTTTTTTTGATTAATGAAGGATGTAACTCTTAAATCAGACTATAGGAATGAATTTGATCCTGCTCAAAAAGTGCTTGAAGGGTTGCCAGAGGTGAGAAAAGATGGAAACATCAGCATAACTCATGGAAAGGGCAGCATAACCAGACCACCAATAAGAAAGTGACGTGGAAGGCTGTTAGGGAGAAACCAGAAGTAAACACCTGAGTTCTGAACTGTTCTGTTTACAGTTTTCAAAGGGCTGGTTTTGTGAGGACCAAACTTAATGCTGTTCTCATACCCAATTTCCAACTTAGTCTCCTTTTCTCCTCCTCCTTTCTTTTATAAGTGGAGATGACTAGAGATAATCAAAATTGGGTTGATCATTTTGATGCTACTTGAAATATTCTTTATCAGCTCTTTGGCATGTGAATACACAAAGTGAACAGTGCTCTTTTACACATCTCCACATGTGCTTCAATGCTGTCCTGCTGTTGTCCTTATTAGCCCATCAGTGGATATTGCTCTGAGCTCCCTTTCTTGTTAAAGCTGGGATTCATTTGTTGAAAGGATAGAGGAGGGAGGAGCACAGAAAATCTTTTAATATGAGGATAAAGAGGTTTCCAGTCAAGCATTACATCCATGAGTGTTCACTTTGAAGTACTGGAGAGAGCTGAGTGTGTGGTTTGGGACCAGCCAGGGACAGCTTGAAGACCAAAGTACATCGGATGAGACGAGTCGGAGAGAACATCTATTTACCCTCTTTCTCAAAAGAAACCTCCAAAAAACAAACAAAACAAAACACACCAAAAAAACAGACAAACAAAAAAACAAACCCCACAGAAAAAAAACAAAAACCCAGCAACAAACATGAACCAAAAAAACATGACCAAAAAACCCAACCCCACAAAAGCCCACACCACCGAATAAAATTACCAAAAAAACTCCCAAACAACAAAAAAAACCAACACACCACCCCCAAAACAAAACATAAAAAAAATATCAAACATAAAAAAACATAAAAAAAACCATAAAAAAACCTTCAGGGAATGAGAGATGGAAAATAAGAGTCTACTACATTTTCTTCTACACTGTAGTTAAGAGGTCAGTAGCCTTCCTCACAGTCCAGTGTGTGTTTGGAAAACAGTATCAGCATATTCCACAGAACTGCATTTCTCAGACAGCTTTTTCCCTACATAGCTCCTTATCAAGAGATTCAGGTTTACATATCTGTGGCCTTTTCATCCTTTTCTTCTTGTTGACAGCTATTTGTCAGAGGTCATAATTTCATTTATACTCACATAAAACGTGCAGGAGAGTTTGAATCATAGTATGACCAAAGATGTAGCACTGCAAAAGAAATGGGGCCTTTATGGTAGGTTGGTTTGGGTTTTTTTTCAGGCATCTCTGCTCCTAATGAATGTTGTTATGAAAAAAAAAGAAAAAGCATCTTCTCAAAGCCAGGAATAAAGCTGCTCCTCAACTTAGACATCTACATTGCCCTCAAACAGATATCTTTTCTCACTGGTAACCTGTGTAAAATGAAGGAATCAAACCTCTACTCCATGGGCTGAAGATCAGCACCTAAATCACAGAAATGTCTACCTTTGATGTTTAAGATTTTTTTAATAAACTCTTGATTGTGCAGTGAGGTGTAAATAATAAAAGTGCATAGTTTTGATTTGCATAGCTTAAATTGATTTTGATAGGATGTGTTTTAAGCATTATTTCTTTAACTAAAATACCTGGCTGTTTTTAAAAAGTGGGGTGTTTTTTCCTCACATTATTTTTGCTGATTAATCCTCCAGTTGTGGTTTGCTGAGACTTGATGCATAAGCATTTCAAATATAATTTTAATAAGAATCTCAAGTATGCAATTTTACCTGCTACTGTAATGAAAGACAAGATATATGGAAGTTTTTTATTTTTTATTTCTAAAGCTAAATTAAACCATAGAAAATAGATTTATATCTGTTGTTTTCCCTAAAAGATTCAAGAAAAATATGATGTTAATTCCCAAGCAGTCAAATAAAAGCTACCACATCCCACTGAGCTACTCATAATATTACTGGGCCAAATCTGTGTGTCTTGCCTGAGAACAATATATGTATAAACTAACAGCTTAAGAATTTGGCCCATCGTATCTCTTCCTAAGCCATGCTGTGATTCATTATAATTTTATATCGTTGTCCACTTTGATGCCAATGGGAGGTTACAGATTTTTACCCTCTTAAGTAATCTTAGTACTGTCCAAGCTAAAAAATATTATTTTGTTTCAAATGTGTGCTGAAAGGAGAAAACAGTGTTTGTAAATCTCCCTTCTCCAGAGTTCCCTCTTTAGGTAGAAGGAATGAGTAGAAAAAAATTGAAGGGAAAAAAATAAAAGGCAAATTGGCTGATACCCAACTAAGCATTAGGTTCTGCTGAACAAACCCTTCACAGGTCTGGGAGGTGGGTGATGTTGGCATTCTGGAGAAGGTCAAATACAAAAATAATTACTGATCAGTATCTGTATGTTACCTGCTATTATATAGAACAGCGAATGGGCAGAAAAAACATTAAGAAAGTAACTGCACCAGATTTTCTGAATTTATCTACATGTACTTTTCAGTCACTGTATCCTAGTAAACCTTTGAAAAGCTTATTTGTCTCTCTGGATGTTTGTGTTAAAGAGATTCTTTTGTTGGTTTTCTTTCACCATTAGCTTGGTTTTGATTGATGAAGTTTCCAGTCCTCTGCTAACTTTTGCAACTATCCTGTAATCTTTCTTGATTTTTGTCAACATCCTTCTGCACTTGAAAGCCTCAGAACATACAATTTGAGGAGTTTTTCACAAGCAGCTGGTGTAGCTGTTATTGTCTTATGGATCTTTCTGGAATATCCAGGTATTGCATTAATCTTCCAGACTGTTTCATGAGAAGGTCCATAGTGAGCAGAAAGCCTACCATGACATCAGGACTTTCATAATTCCACCTTTACAGGGTTATCTCCCAAGAAAGAAAGAAAGCTTATTCCCATATTTGTGATTTGCAAAGTTAGTATTGCAATGATTTGTCTGCATACAGGCACTCTGTGGCATTCTGGTTGATGAGGTATTCGCTGAATTATTATTATCTCTATCAGCCTTCCTGATCTGAAAGCTTCCTTCAAAATTATTTTAGATTTCAGATCATTAGTTACTTTTCTCCCCATTTTTTTCCTTCAATTTTTTTCTGCCTGCGGATTTTATCAGTAATTATTTTCCTCCTGGTCATTGTTAAATAATATCATGCTTAAGAAATAAACCCTGATGGAATACATTAGAAACATATCTTCCCCATGACAATTTCCTGTTTATGACTGCATCTGGGGACTAATGTAACTAACTTAACTAATTCTTTCATTGTATTACTACATTTCCTAAATATAACGACATAGTAAACTCAGTTAAATCCTTTGTATAGTTTGACAAGCTGCATTTTTGTAAAATCCATACTGATCATCATTAATTTCCTGTCACTTGAATTCTCTAGCTCTGCAATTTCATGTATGCTTTTTGAGAGTGGAGTCTGTGGTAGGGTTATTTTGTTTACCCTTTTTTTAGTATTGGCACAGAATTATCTTCTGGAACTTCCTCAGTGTTGTAAGATTTCTGGACTACTTGGAGCAAGCTTTGGCCAGCTCTTCTCAAAATCTTGCAAGTTATTCAAATCTACTTATTTTAAAACATTGTCACGTTGTTAACTGTTTGGGACTCTGAGATGATTGCAGTTGGAAAACCAAGCACTTCACCATTCTCAACAGACACTATGGCTTTAACTCAGAAATATTTCTGTGCATCTTCTTTATACATGGACATTTCCAAAAATCTCCCTTCCCAACAGAGTTCACTCAAGTTCAAGGCTGTTCCAAATTAAGGTGTGCCCCATATTCTAAATATGTGAGAAATAGGCTTGAAGATAAGTAGGACAGGAAAAGGATGTGTATCTTGCAAGATATATACATGATACTGAAGAGAGGCAGAACTAGAAGTTATGGGGTCAGTACTGGGGCCACTCCTCTTTAATATCTTCTTCAGTGATTTGGATGAGGGGATATAGTGCGGCCATAGTAAATTTGCAGATGACATCAAGCTGAGTGAAAGTATCAATCTGCTTCAGGGTAGGGAAGCTCTGCAGAAGGATCTAGATAGGCTGGATTGCTGGTCCAAGACAAATTCCATGAGTTTCAATAAGGCCAAAGGCCGGGTCCTGCACTTGGGCCACAACACCCCCCAGCAGCACTACAGGCCTGGGGAGGAGTGGCTGGAGAGCTGCCAGGCAGAGAAGGACCTGGGAGTGTTGATTGACAGCTGCCTGAACATGAGCCAGCAGTGTGCCCAGGTGGCCAAGAAGGCCAATGGCATCCTGGCCTG
>WUAM01000287.1:89908006-89928818 GCA_024336885.1 Actenoides hombroni | reverse complement strand
CGAGGTCGTTCAGAGTAACGGTGGGCAGCTGGCTGTAAACGGCGTTGAGGGGGGGGAGGGCGGGGGGGGGGGGGCGGTGGGGGGGGGAAGGAGGGTCAACACAAGGCCATGAGATCTTCAGTCAAGGTGGTGACTGATTCAGGGAGACAAAGTTTCTTAGTCCTCATTCTCTAGCATCACAGCACACTGTGTTCGAGCATCTCCTTTAAATCTTACAGCATTAGAAACACTCTGTGAATAAACCAGCCCATTGTTGGTAAACCCATGCAAAAATAACGTGGCCTTTCGTTTGTTTATGAACTTCACTGTTAAAACATTTCAAGTTTTGAAGATAACTGAAATATGCTTTGGAAGGCATATCCCCCAACAATCTTTAAGAAATAACAAAAAGCACTGGCAAATAATGCATTGTTTATTCTGAAAAAACACTCAAGAGCTGAGAAAGACAAGAAATGAAATGTAAGCAGTGGGAGCGTGTCTGAAATCTGCCAGGTTTTTATTTTTGGCAGTAGAGAAACTGCAAAGTCAACTGTAACGGATGCCTCTAGATTGTGAATTTCCATGGCTGGATTCCTCACCTACCATGGGAAAAAAAAAAATATTTAAAATTAAAAAAAAAAAATAAATTTTAAAAATCTATTGTTTAGTGCAGAAGGAAGAAGAGAGAAAATATTGGCAGGACATAGAAGGCATTTAGATGGAGTCTTCCAGTGCCATTTGGTCGGTGTATGAAAATAACACTTGTTACCCGACTAACAATTGCCTCCGTTTGCAAACAGATGCCTCAGAGTTGGCTGAATCTTGGAAGCGAAGAACGAGGATCCAGGACTGTGAAATCAAGATGTTAAAACAGTGGAAGGAAGCACCTTCTACCAGATCCCCCCAGATCCCATCTCTGGGCAGGGTGGCAGGACCACTCTATGCTCACGGAGGGCAGCTCCCATCTACCCAACAAGAACGCACACGGCTTTTCTTAACACTACCTGATATCAAAAGCCTTTAGCTCTGGGGGTGTTGATTGACAGCCGGCTGAACAGGAGCCAGCAGTGTGCCCAGGTGGCCAAGAAGGCCAATGGCATCCTGGCCTGGATCAGGAATGGTGTGGTCAGCAGGAGCAGGGAGGTGATCGTTCCTCTGTACTCTGCTTTGAGTGAGGCCGCACTAGCAATAGAACAAGAGGAAATGGCCTTAAGTTGAACCAGGGGAGATTCAGGCTGGATATTAGGAAGCATTTCTTTACAGAAAGGTTTGTCAGGCATTGGAATGGCCTGCCCAGGGTGGTGGTGGAGTCACCATCCCTGGAAGTGTTTAAGAGGAGGTTAGGTGTTGTGCTTAGGGACATGGTTAGTGTTTTTTGATATGGCAAGGAATAAGGTTGGACTTGATGATCTTGAAGGTCTCTTCCAGCTGAAACTATGATTCTGTGATTCTGTGTTAAGTATGCTTGGCTCTTGAGTATCTGGTTTTCACTGGTAAGTCATCATATACAAACCTTTATAAAATGTTTGGCCAGTGACTGCAGTAATCCTCTCTGTTGAGAGGTAAAATCGGTATTTAGATTTAAGAGTTTCTGTGGTGTGTTTTGTTTGGGTTTTTGGGTTGTTTTTGTTTTTAATTAGTGAAGCATGTTATACTTATCCCCAGGGGGCAGTACTGTGTCCAGTCTTACTCAATATCTTCATCAGTGACCTGGCTGAAGGGATAAAATGTGCCCTCAGCAAGTTTACTGATGATACTAAACAGTACTAACAGTGGCTGATACACTGGGGGACTGTGCTACTATTCAGCACAATCTGGACAGACTGGAGAGATGGGCGAAGGCAAACCTGGTGAAGTTCAACAAGGATAAGTGTAGAGTCCTGCACTTGTGAAGGAATAACACCATGCACCAGTACAGGTTAAGGGTTGACCTACTGGAAAGCAGCTGCATGGAGAAGGACCTTGGAGTCCTGGTGGACAATAAGTGATCCATGGGACAGTAATGTGCCATTGTGACCAAGAAGGCCAGTGGCATCCTGGGGTGCATAAAGAAGAGTGTGGCCAGCAGGTCAAGGGAGGTTCTTCTCCCCCTCTACTCTGCACTAGTGAGACCACATGGGAGGTATTGTGTCCAGTTCTGTTCTCCCCAGTCCAAGGACAGGGAAATACTATAGAGAGTCCTATCAGAGAGCTATGAGGATGATTAAGGGACTTGAACATCTGTCTTATGAGGACAGGCTGAGAGACCTGAAGCTGTTTAATCTGGAGAAGACTGAGAGGTGATCTAATTAGTGCTTACAAATATCTGAAGGGGGGGTGTCAAGTTGAGGGAGCCAGTCCCTTTTCAGTGATGTCCTGTGATAGCATGAGGGGCAACGGTCATAATGTGGAACCCAGGAAGTTCCACCTCAACATGAGGAAAAACTTCTTCACTGTGAGAGTGACAGAGCACTGGAACAGGCTGCCCAGTCTGTGGAGTCATTTTCTCTAGGGACTTTCAAAACCTGCCTGTATGTGTTTGTGTGACCTGACCTGGGTTATCCTGGGCTGGCCATGGGGGTTGGACTTGATCTCCAGAGGTCCCTTCCAACCCCTACCATCTATGATTAGCTGATATGACATATTTATCAGTAATAAACTGGATAGGTCATGTTACTGCATGAAGTTAATAGGATTAATTATAAATAATGTTTAGTTACTAAAATTTTCACTATGTAGGCTTTCAGAATGAGCAATAAAATGAGGAAGGGAAAAACAGGTTAATTATGCACTTTTTAGAGTAGTTCTTAAAAGTAGTTAATTTGCTATGAACAGAGCTGCCTACAAGCAAAATAAAACAGATGGAGACAGTCATACTGTGTAAAGCAGTTGAGTTCACGGAAAGATTTCCCAAGTACTAGTTGGCATAGGAATAGGGACAGAGCAAAAACCCAAATGTCAATTGTCACAGAAATAAATAATTTAAGTCAAGTGTTTAGGTGTTTGTGGGATAGGTATCATCTGACTGCAGCCAAGTACTTCACAACCACAAGGTAATTCAGACTTCTGTCTTTGAGGTCTAACCCTTTCTAAGATACATTAGCACCCATGTTGACATCCTAGCCACTTTATGCCACTAGAAGTCATTATTCTCACTGACTTTTTATATCGTTTATTTGTACTGATGTTGAATTACATGCTCAGTTATACTTGAATAGGAGCAGGTTTGAGGATGATGTGTTCAAACATAGGTGTGAAGCAGAGACTCAAGTCCTCTGGCCTTCAGGGAGTTGTCATCCTTATTTATGCCTTTAAAAGTACTATCCCAGGCTGTCAAAGGCTTGAGAGGAAAAGGGCTGATAACAGAGCAAAATACAGAAAAATACCGTATCTTTGCTAAGAAAATTACCTAAATTCATGGCATTTCTACTGCCATGCAGTAGAAATTTTTAGATACTCTGCTTATTTTATGTGCAGAGTTCACGAGAGAAAGACCGGTCAGATCTAGCAACTAGGAAAGATGAATACATTGAATAGGACACATTACTTGACCCAGTCATATAAAAAGTTTTCTAGCCATCATCTAGTGAACTGTTAGCAAATAAATCCTGAGAATATGATAGAAGAGATCAAGTATTTCTGAGGTGTTGACAGCTGTAGTGCTTTCGTGTTGAGCCTGTTTTAAAATTATTTTCTTAGAGAAACACATGGGAAATACCCTCAGTGTCTGTGTAGCAAGCGTGGAAATAGTGGGATGTGAAAAACATAACGATATTCACTTCTCCGCACCTAAGCAGTTGACAGTCTGCCTGAAAGTGTTCCTGTTTCTGCCGTTCTCCTAGAAATCTTCATGAGAACCAGCTATGTAATTTTAAAATATTTTTTCTTTAATTATATGAATATGCTATAGTGTGCCATCAGATACACTGTGCCCAACCATGACTTTGGGCATGAATGACATTGTTTATAAAAGCCTTTTAAAGAAGGAGGGAAACAACTTCAGATGTAAGGAGTTGAGAGGAAATGAGAAAAAAAAGAAAAGAAAGCTTACTATTAATGTGATTGTTGTATTTTTCATCTTACAGTTTGCAAGACATATCAAGAAATCTGAAGGCCAGAAGACACCCAAAGTTGAATTACAAATCTCAATCTATGGTGTAAAAATTCTAGACCCAAAAACAAAAGTAAGAGACTTGTATGTTTATGTTGCAAAACTAGTAATTAATTATTGTATTAACTCTTTTCAGTGTCTTTATTGTTATATATTTTAAAATAGTATTATAATGAAAGTAATTTTATTTATGGAAATGTCTTCTTAAATACTATTTCTTGTTGCAACATGGGGGTGACATCTTCCCAGGAGGGTACATGATACTTCACTTCAAAATACAGGCTGTAGCTAATGTACATTTTAATTTTTTTAATACTTTCACACCAGAAATTTTAAACTCTGAGGAAGATGAAAACACTGTAATAAAGAAAAGTTAACACTGCACGTTATGAACACCTTTCCAAATGGTCGCTATTGTGTCAGTGCCCACATGTAGGTGTTTGCAGGTGAATGGGGAGACAGTTTGTTTACATTGATTCAGTCTTCATGATGCTACTTTAGTATCGCACCTCTTTCCTTAATCTGTTCCATTTTTTTTTTCCTCTCTTTCCATGCGTTTGTAAAATTTTTGTATTGTATCCCCCCTCCCTAGAATGCTTCAGGTGTGTTACCTGCTTCTCTGTAAACTCCGTTGTCATCCTCTGGGTGGGTTTTCTGTTACTTGTTTCTGTCCCTTCTGGACTTGGAAGGAATTACATAGTAAGCAAAACATCCTCCTTGCAGACTTCAAAGTGGAATAATGAGATAAATCAAGCTGAAAAGTATTTATTCAGTAATCAGCAATTCTCAATATCTAAGTGCTCTTTAATCTTCTATACATAGGTTGAATTTTGGATTTGAATGAGCTGTTTGTTACTGCTTCTTAATTCTGGAGTAATTGTTGCCATTCAGGCAGTGATACTGCCTTTTGAGAAAAGGTACCTTTCGTTCAAGGCTATCTATTTGCAACCCATTTTTGCTTCAGACTCTTGATACAACCACAATTGAACAGTTCATAAGCAGAGGGAGTAAGATATGTCCATGTGAACTTTAACTGCAGTTCTTGCATCTTCTTTACATCATAGGGCAGAAATGGACACTAAAGCTCACATCCTGGCAAAAAATAGCAGTTTGAAATGCCAAAGTATGTTAGTCTTCCTAAATTTTCCTGCAGAGATTAACAGAAAGCTGTGGGACACAAGTTCCTGGGGGAATAGGAACATTCTAATCTCTTAGCAATGTTGTTATTAAAACTCTAAGTAGTCTTTTTATCTCCCACACTTCATTTCTTAAAGGTAAGTGTAAACGTAAATTTAAAATAAGTCTTGTTCTATTTGCACAGTTTATAGATGCTTTGGAAAGTGATTTGAATTCCCTATTATCATCACAGATGACAATATTTTTTTTCTGTGTATTTTCAAAACAATTTCAATATTGTTACAGAGGAATATTGTTTTACATTCATGTGATGGCTATTAATTGTAGTAATAACAGGAGACCTGCTCAGGTGTCAGGATTTGATTCTGTATTCTATACTAAGCACTCAAAAAAGGAGGATTGTAGAAAAGTGATTCTGTCCTTAAATGATATAAACTAGTTAAATGGATCTATAAACCTAAAAGAGTCAGATCAAGTGTGTTTTATAATATGTAACTGTTAAAGAGTTAGAACAGAAAGAGGTTAAACAAGGGAGAGATTTGGAGATATGGGAGAAATAGGTTACAGAGAAGAATTGCTATGAACTGAGAAAAGAAACTCCGTTGGTGCAAGGAGAAACGACTGCCTGGATGGTACATTTTTTTTGATAAATGGTTGTGTGCAGAGAGGGTATGCCCTTGTTTATGAGCTTATAGCAAGGAACCCTGGTGCTGCACAGAAACTTTCTTGTTTTGTAATTGATAATAGCTCACATCTAAGCTCATATTTTCCTTTAAAGCAAATACTGCTTTCCCGTATAGTAAGCCAAATAAAATAAAATACCAAGAAGAGAGACTTGTTGAAGTAAAACAAAAAAATAATAGTTGAGATAGTTTATTTCAGTCTTGTCAAGCTCTCTCAGCTGAAGAGCATTGCCACTGCACTTTTTAAATAGCTCAAACATTCTTTTTAATGGCAAGTGAAGTATAGTATCAAAAATATGCAAATAACAATGTTTAAGAGCTGTTTATGTTGCATTTTAAGCAGTTATTTAGGTGTCGAATATATTTCTCGGTGCCCCTTTATTTTTATAACAATGTCAGTTTATTCCTCTTTTCTGTATTTAAGATAGAAAGGTAAGGACTTATTTCAGTAAAATTATTTTAACAAATCCTGGGAGATGATGAAATCTGAAGATGGTGTACACCTGGAGAAAAGAACAGAGTATTTTAGATAGTCTTTTATAATAACTAATTTACATAATTATTTATAGTCCCTAAATAAATTACACAGGCAGGCAAAGCAACAGTAAAACCAATTTTCTAGAACAAAAATTTCTGTCCAAATAAATGCTTCCAGATAAATGCTGTCCAAATAAAAGCTTCCTGGTTACATTCAGTAAATATGGGAACATTTCTTAGGAAATGAATCTCTATGATATTTTAAGTCCATTTTTCTGTACTCTCATATACAATGAGACCCATTCAAAAATCCTGCTCTTTCGCACACAAGGAAATCCAGAGATTCATTTTGTGCATCTTTATCCTAAGCGAGTTCATCAATTTTTTTGAAAAAAATCTTTTTATTTGCAGGAAGTCCAGCACAACTGTCAACTCCACAGGATATCATTTTGTGCTGATGATAAAACTGACAAGAGAATATTCACTTTCATATGCAAAGACTCGGAATCAAATAAGCATCTGTGCTATGTATTTGACAGTGAAAAGTGTGTAAGTATGCAAGATGCTTTAAAAGAAGTTGAGTGACTGTTACAGACATTGGTGGTCTTTGAAATAAAAGAGGAAATGGTTAATAAAGGCAGATATCCTGCCTTTTAATTGGGATCCCTTTGATAGAATCTTTCATGTCAATATTGTACCTTGTACCTTAGATGAATTAATTTAAAGGAGAGCCTTTTTCTTCATTGATCTAAGGTGATTTTCTGGGACAATTGTTCTTACTACTCAGCTTGATACCCTAGACGAAGCATCTGCAATACTCTTAGAACAGACTGCATCCCACCAAGCCTGAAATGTTTGCAGAGCTGTTTTGCAGAGGTTGCTGCAACCCTCTGACTGAGATACATTCACAAGCTCATGTGTCTACCTCAGATGGTTTTAGGGGTAGCTTTGTTGTTGTTTTTTCTGTTTTTGTTTTTTTTTACAGCAAGGTTTCCCCTTTTCTTCCTTCACCCACCCCGCCACGTCTCTCAAGTTTGTTAATGCTGTGATGCACTATCAGAGATTTCATTGCACCAGTCACTGACAGTCTCTTGTGTCTGAGATAGAACATGGCAACTGTTCAAAAATGTGCAATAGCAGAAAAAAACCCCCAATACTTTAGGGCAGGAAATTAAAAAAATTGTGTCTAGCTGAAACAGGGTCATGTGTTACCCTGAAAGTAATTAACATATAAAAACACTGGAATCCACACTGAAAATAAGTGTTTAGGGTTTTTTATAATCTGGAACCTCTCTTTTTGTTTTATTGTGAAGTAACTGAGATATACAAAGGAAATACTAAGGAAGCAATTTTTTTGTTTGTTTGTTTGGGGTTTTTTTTAGAAAAAAAATGCACATTCACTTCTATTTATATGCAATTATGTAGCATTCTGTGTTACTTCACAGTGTTTCTGATTATTTTGCTGTTCACCTATATTGTTCCAGTGCCTTCAGTAGATAATGTTCAGAATTGCTATGCGCATCTGTTCATTTCTCTTCAGATTTCTATCCTGTGCCTCTTTTTTACACATCTCCATGATTTTAAGTTGCTCTTGAAGTCTCTGCATCATAGTACCATTTTATTCCTCTGTTTCTTTTTGTCTCTAACCTGATATTTCATATACTGTACTTTTTTCCTCTGTTTCACTCTTTGGTTTCTAAAGCAGTCCTAGTGCAGCTTTTTTGGTCTAATACAGTCTAATTTGGGTAAAAATGTCTTGTGAATTTTTTTTTTTTTTTTTTTAAATAAAGATGACTGTGTGGTTTTTATCACAGTAAAAAGAGAGAGGGGTTAATTTTCCATTCCTGTAGAACTCAGGTCTTCACACACCTCTACTGAAAGACTTCACTGTTACACTGATGGATAAAAGGCTGGAGCATCATATTCTTTACCATTTTTGTGCATACAGCCCTTCATGGTATTACAGGTAGTGAAGGAAAAATATTCTTGGCACTGAGCAGAATGCTCTGCTTTTATGAGAAGCAACCCATGTCAGGTTTTCATTTCAATAAAGATGAGAAATTTCTAGTTTAGCTTTAGCCAGATTAATGTGTTTTCCAATTATTAGTTTTTGGTTGTTACCCTGACAAATTGTCTAAAAAGATAAAGTTACTACTTACTGTATTTACTTTCTCTACTAAAGTTCTAACCAGATGGCATATCTATATGTTCACCTTTTATTGGAGCCTTTTCTAAGTCCGCATTTTTTTCATGAAGCCTTGGTGTTCTCAGTCAGCTTCTTCTGCACTTATTTTTATCCATATTACTTTTAAAGTAGATTTTCTGCACTGACTGTATATACACATTGTAACGTATGATGCGAATCAGCATAGACCTACTAAATTATTATATTTTGCTCATACAAACACAAATCCTGTTTGGTTAGATTTTTGTAATAAATACTTGTGCAGGTAAATTTATCTGCAGTATGCTGATTGAGATTTTATAGGACTTGTAAAAAATAAGTATTGACATCCAAATTTAAGAGCAATAAGGGTCAAAATATCCATTAACATTAAAATACTGATCCATTAAAGCTAAAAAAATGTAATGATTAAAGAGCCTATACTTGCTTCAGAATCATTAGAAAAAGACACACTGCAGCATGCTATCTGTATTTACACAAGTTAGAGGAGTAATTTACACTAAAAATTAGGTAATTGTGTTCTACCTGTTCAATCTCCCTACTTCCAAAGTACTTTTAAGTTGCTTTCATAGCATTTTCTGTCATGGTATTTTGATGAAGAGTGTTTGCCATACTCCTTCATAGTTTTGACATCATGATGGATGAAGGAAACCCTTTGAACACGATACATGGTGTCAAGTATTTTGTGATCATCTGAAGTAAAAGTAATTATATAATATGTTCTGTAATATACTAATTTCACTCTTCTGTTTTATGTAAAGGCAGAAGAGATTACTTTAACAATTGGTCAAGCATTTGACTTAGCTTACAGGAAATTTCTGGAATCCGGAGGAAAAGATGTTGAAACAAGAAAACAAATTGCAGCTTTACAGAAAAGAGTAAGTTGTGAACTATATTTTTAAAGAGATAAAAGAACATGCTTCAGCACTTGTGTTTTCTACTTTCTACAACAGCATAATTTCCAGCATTATTCTCTGATTACTAAGAATTGCAAAAGGTACTGAAAAAAGACCTGATGACTGTGAAACAGTATTTTATGTTTTTCCATCTTGCAAGGTCATTAAAGAGAAAAGCAAGGTTGAAATATGGAAGATACAGAAATTTTATTATTTTGTGTAGTCAGATAACTTGTTAAATGTTTCTTGTAAATCACCAGATCTCAGATAAAACTTATTCTTAATGAACACTGTTGTTGAATTAAGTTAATATCCCAGTAACTGTTTCAATAATCACTTGCTTTGTAGATTCAAGAATTAGAAACTGAAAACACAGAACTGAAAAATAAAGTTCAGGATTTGGAAAACCAGTTAAGAATAACACAAGTACATGCATCTCCAGTAAGTACATGAATATAACATATCTGAAGTTACTGTAAGTTTATAATCATTTTTCATGATAATTACTAGCATCCATGCTGTTTCAAGTGATTGTGATTAACATATAGTGATCATGTAGCATATCTGTTGAAATGCATTATTGAAGTAACTGCAAGATTGTGACAAACCAACAAAAGTGCCAATCGCAGTCTCTGAAACTGTGGCCCATTAATCCCTTTGTCCTACCTATTTGTTGCTGCATAAAGACAGTAAATATTCATTCTGGTGGACACCTATGCATGCCAGTTAAGGATGAAGAACTCTGCTCTGCACTTAAAGGATCTGATTCACAAATGCTACTTGGAATTTTTCTAGGAGCTTTCTGTCTCAAGCATATTGTCACTTACAACTGACATTTTCTGACTGACTTTTAAAGAAATACATCTGTCTTTCAAAGGAGTTATTGGGTGTCAGGAACTAACAGTGGGTGGGTAGGTAAAAAAGAGCAAATGTATGTTCATCCTCATTGGAAATTTTTAATGCTTTCTGCAGTTCCTGTAGATTATCATGACAAAAGTGTTTTTTAAGTAACTTACTAACATATAACTAGGCAGAACCTCTAAAAATGCAGATTGCATTGCAGACTGATGCTAATGACACCTTTCTTCTTAAAAGCATATTTTATCTATACAGGATTAAGTAAATGAAATTAAATTTACTAATGTACACATAGCAAAATCTTAGAAAAACATGGACTGCTTTTAAGCTGTGCATTTTGGGCCACCTTGTTTCTGTCCTGGGCATGCACAATTTCACTTTAAATGGATATTTTGAAATTTGGACAATGTAGAAGTCTGTATGAAAGTATATCCCTTGATACTGATTAGATGGTGGTTTCCTTGAGGAACTGTCACTTTATTTTATTAAAATCTATTTAGAGAAGAGAGCACCATAAATTATAAATACTGTGTAACTGCCACAGTGAAAATTGTAAATTATGGATGTCTTCTCACTTACAAAGCGTTCAGTGATAGGTAATCAACTTTTATGCTAGATTTGAAATAATTTAGTCAATTCTTTAATCTTTCATTTTCCTCGGTTGGGAGGGCAGCTTTTTTTTGGTTTCTTTTTTTTAATTTATGAATTTAATAATTAAATGTAACTTTCAATTCAATTAAACAGACTTTTAAGTCTCCTGTTATAGACACATTTTCCTTTCATTTAAATTAATGAAGAATTTGAAAACTGCATTTAGCAAAAAATGTAGAGAATTATTAATAATGATGAAAAAATATTCTGTAGTTTGTGATTTATCTTAAGATAATGGAGTCTCATTCCTTATTAAAGAGTTAAGATCTAAATTTGTAAATTTGTCAGCCATTGATAAATCCTCTCTAGAGGGTGTTTTATTATTCACATTAAAATACTAATTTTAATGAACCACTATCAGCTATTAGTGTTCGTACACAATATTATTGCTTTATTTACTCCTTAATCTTTACAAAGGAAGCCTCAAGCATTTCCTGTTATAAATCTTTAAGCTTCCTCGTAATTAAAATTGCAGTAAGAGCCATCTAACAGCCTGTTTAATCTGTAAATCTGTTCTGCCACAAAATAGATTTATATAAATGAATAAATACTGGAATAGGTTGCCCAGAGAGGTTGGAGCCATCTGTACTATTGGAGATATTCAGAACTCCCCTGGACATGGTCCTCAGCAGCTTCAGCTAACTGGATCCTGCTTCAAGGAGAAGTTTGGGTTAAGCAAGTTTCCTCTTACATGATTTGTCAATCAATTGTGCAGCCAAAAATAATAAAAACAAAACAAGAAAATAACAACCAACAACAAAACAAAACCAAACACATTTTTAGGAAAGCGTCTTCCTGAAATATGGAACATAACTGTGTCCACTAAACACTGTCAACTTTTGTACCTTACCCAGAGACATCATTCAAAAGTACGTATAAATGCAACAATTAGGTTGAAAATAAATGAAGGAATGGAGTATTGAGGTTATGGAGTGACTTCAGTGCAAGGAAAGGGAAGCATAAATATTTTTCAAATAATTTGAGTCTGATGAAGGGATGATGAAGTCAAAGTGGTTATGAAGTCAAAAGTGCATGGAATAGCAATAGATCTGATTTGATGATACCTATCTCGTACTATGTAAGCAACAAGTATGTATGAGAGGGAAACTACAACTCATAAGACAACTGATTGCTTGTTATAGTTTGTAGTTAATTTTACACATTTTTAATTCAGATCAACTATCAGTCCAATTCCTATTAGAAAAAAGCAGAAGTGGCACAAAGAATGTTTTCCTCTATTTCCACATAATTTCTGTGATGAAAAAGATCACTTTATTTAAAAAAAAAAAAAAAAGGAGATTTTTTTGTTGGTGAATTTAATTTTAAAGCTTTTAACTACCATATTGTTAAAAATATCTATACTGCTCTAGGTCTTCAAAATTAGAAAAGAAAAATAGCAGTTCTATCTTGTGATCATTTTTGCCAGTAAATTTTTCAAATCTACTAATAGTATATTGTTAAATACTGAAATGAAATAGCTTACATAAATGAAGTAGAATATCCAACATGGGGAACAATACCTCATCTGAGTCACTTCCTAAGCACTTTTGGTCAGACGGCAGAAAACTTTCTTCCCTGCAGATATTCTTTGTGTTACAAGCTGTTAACATAGTATAATCATTCTCATGATTTAAAACAGATTTATTAAACTATAAATTTTAGGTTTTCTCACAGCTCTCATATCCATGCTATTGAATTATAAATAGATGCCAGTACCATACAAGAGCTTTCTGAAGTTTTTACTGATGTATAAGTGGTTTGATTTATTTATATTTAGTTAATTTGATAAAGCTATAACTCCATATCTCTCTTTCCATTGGCTGTGGTTCTACGTGCTGAGGTCTAGGGAAGGATTGTTTAATGATCAATGGAAAGTTTAAGCCCTGATACTTGGTATCTAATAGGATGAAAGTCCTCGTGCCATTAGCTAGCATTACAGTAATTTGTGAAGAAATGTTCAGTTCCAGGAGCCAGCTAGAGATGATTATAAAGTTGCTTCAGTTCATACTTAAATAGTACCTTGGATTTTCATATCTTGTGCTTTCCTTTTTGTATTTAGTTGTTTGCATACTCTTTGTACTTCTTTGACGTTTGCCAGATGTGCTGAAATGGCTTTCCTGTCTTGTAGGCTGTTAATGTGCTCTTCCTTTAGTGATTAATTCATGGTCACAGAAACTCTTGGTAATCAGCAATTGATTTAGCACTTCAGAAGTCAAGACTAGCAGCTTGATTAAACGAGTCTATGCTCAAAGAAGTAGAAGATGTTGCAAGGGACTGTGGTGACAGTTCACAGAACATGGCAAATACAAACTTTGAAATGACGTTGTGTGTTACATCCTCTTCTTCATTCCCCATCCCTGTGGAGGAATGTAAGCCATGCAGTCTAAGCAGGCATAATTTCAGGCTGACAGTGATGTGTTATTTTCCTTCCCCAAGAGAGAAGACTTAGGAGTTTTATTATTTTTTGCACTGCAGTGTGAAACTGTACTCTTACAGACACCAAGTGATGTCACTGTCATGCTTTATTTGTTAAAATACTGATCCAGGACAGAACGCCTTTCCTACTTGTCAGTAACTAAGAACTCATGGTATCATTTGTATGCAGTGCCAGGCTATCATTTTTTTTACTCCTGTGTCTTCCTTCTGAAGTTGACTGCTGGATTTTTGTGTCTTTGATTATACTAGACACATTAGTCTTCCCATTAATTTTTAATGTAAAAAAGTAGTAGGTCAAAAATACCTTCAGAAATGTGATGTTCAGTTCTTTTTGTATAATTCGCTGCCCCTTGACATTGTTTTGGGGTTTTTTTGTTGTTGTTGTTTGGCTTTGTTTAAAAAAAAAAAAAAAGACATTTCTGCTATTTCTGACAGTGAAGCTAAAGCTCAGGTTTCCTGATTCCCAGACCTTTTTCCCCATGAAGAGGACCATATAGGCATCTCCTGTTTTCACTTCAGTATCAAGACGACAGTAGAATCTGAGAACATCTTTAAACTGTGGATAACTTAATACGTATATAGTTTTAAATATTTGGCTCATTTAAAAAAAAAATAAAAATCTACCCTCAGCATGCTTCTATCTACCCTTAGCATGCTTCTAAGTAGATACTTCCAGACTGTCATTTAAAATAAAGTTTTCTAACTTCCCATTGTCATATAAAATAGGATAACTAAATATGGAGACATACATAAAGCTTTTTGCTGGAATAAATAGTCTGGATGAATTGTAATGCTATCAAGACTTAAAATTCAGATACTCTTTTACTTCCAGATTTTTAAAAAATATTTTGTCTGTAGTTTATCAAAGATGGTACTTTATATTTGTGATGCTCAAAATCAAATGAGATGTACCAGGCTGGACTGCAATATGTGACTTTGCTGACAGATTTAGTTCTCTGAAAGGAGACAGTGTTCACATGTTGAACTTTTGGATAATAATGTAGAACGCTTTACTTGCAAAA
Organism: Actenoides hombroni; assembly: GCA_024336885.1. Classification (NCBI taxonomy): domain Eukaryota; kingdom Metazoa; phylum Chordata; class Aves; order Coraciiformes; family Alcedinidae; genus Actenoides; species Actenoides hombroni. Next base: position 89,914,404 of record WUAM01000287.1, on the reverse strand, counting down.
CAGAGTGCTAAAACATCTTCATTTTCTAATCTCTGACATCAAAATGCATAGGAAGGATATTACAGGTGGTGTCTTATCAAAAATTCATCAATGGCCTAAGAGAAGGAAAGGCAAGCAGTGAATTGTAAGCTGAAGCTGCATTTTAAGCACAGGATTAAAACTATCTTGGATGATCGATAATTTCACATTTGAGAGAATATTTTTCCTGCTGAAACATCTGCTACTAATTGTTATAATTAAATTCTGGTTTAGGCAATAATAATGAATTGGGATTATTAGAGTATTCATTGTAAACCCTCAGTTGCTCTATTTTAATATAAAAAAATCACTCACATACGAAAATTGAAAATAATAATGGAAAAAATTTGGGATGACTTTTTTCCCTACAGTTCATAAGTAGAGCAAGTTATAGGCTTGTCTGGGAAATAGAAAGGGAAATCTAATGTAAAACTATTTTCCTGATTCTTTGCAGATGCATGAATGATGTGGTTATGTACTCTTTACCGTTTTGCAATACATAAGCAGGTGCAAAGCATTGACAGCAGTAGGCTTCTGCTTTTGAGGGATACATTTGCCAAGTTATCTTGTTAGTTGGCTATTGCTATCACTACAAACATTTTTCTGTGGCTGTTCTAAATCTAGCCATATAACCAAATCAACATCAATCTAATTTAGGTGCTTTTTCTATCAATTAATAAATTGTATGGGAAAAATATTATTTCTTTCTGGACCTATAAAAGAAGCCATTAAAAGCAAGGAGATCATAGTTGGAAATGAAAAAAGAAAAAACAAACAAACAACCTAGGTTATATAATCAAATACTTTCACATAAAATGCATTTGTGAAAGTTGAATGTCAAATTACCAATCTTCTGCACTCTTTTTCTCTCAGGGTATTATGACTATTTAGATTTAAGTTTGTTCACCTATTCAGTAACTATTAAACTGCTTACTGATTTTTTTCTGGTTTTGGTTTGATGTTTTTAAGTATGCTAGTCTTGCTTAAACTTAAGAAGTTAGTCCCTAAAATGTCTGTCGCTTTTTTGCTTTCCTGAATGGATCTGTCAAGGACATACTACATCAGACTAGGAGTTTCATTAGAGTAGTTTGCCTTTGTAGCTGCACTTGCATGTGCCATCGCAAATGTTGGCATCAGATGTTCCTTTTGTCTCGTGTTCCCTTGCATGTACAGCTGAAGTTTCCATTACTTTTGTATCTGTGCTGTTTACTTTTCATCTGTTTTGGTGGCTTGGCAATACATTAGTCACTGGTCTTGCCGCATTTGGTCTTGATTATATGAGGACAATCTGATTTTCATTTTGTTGTTTGCTTATGATGACACCGTTTCAAAGTTTGTATCACAATAAGACTTTGGATGCTGCTGCTGTGTATAAAACCAGCCTCCAAAGATCAAAGCATGTGCTGTTTCACATGACGTCTTATTTTTCTGTTTGTATTGGTAACGTTGCCTAAAGCAGCCTGGGTTAGATGTACACCCAGCCTTTGTGTGGGTTAACAGCTACAGTTAGCACCCTCTGTTTTTATGGTTGACTGAACAGTAAGCCATTGTAGGCCACTAAGACATGCCTTAAATGTTTTCTCTTTGAGCATGAACGTGTTTAAGGCAGAGAAGGAAATTGTGACAACTGCATGACTCTTAAATTAGAAGAAAACAGGAATAGTTAGGAAAATAACTTAAAAGACAGAACAGTGAATTATGGGAGAGGCAGAATTGAAAGGCAGCAGAAAAAAAGGTATTGGGAGAAGCAGCCCCAAAAGAAATGGTGTTCTTCCACTCGCCGTAAGCACCGTCAAAGTAGTAATATGTAATACATATTCCTATCATGGCAGAGTTAAAAAAACAAACAAACAAATCTCCCTTTTTAAATGGATCATTAAAGATACTGATTGATTAGACCTTTTTTTTAAAGTTCTTTAATTGTGACTTAGAAACATAGGCCACCTGCACCTCATTACCCTTAGTAGAGAGCTTTAACACGCTCATGAGAAAACCCCAAGATAAATGTTGGAACTTTATGCATGTCTCAGAAAACAGTTTTGGAATGTGTTTAGGCATATCACTTGATTCATGTTTCCATTAAGACTGCCAAGTGGGAATTGCATGGGTTTTTTCTTTGCCTATCTTCCGGTCTTTAAATTTGAGAATATTCTAAGTCCTCTGTAACATTCCCTGCAGTTATGCACTGTGACTGTTACGTATATTACCAAGTTGAATGTTTTAAGGAAGAAAAACATTTTATAATTCATTAATAAATTTTATGTGATTTCCGTAGGGGTATGACACAGAGATTGCAGTCAATGCCTTAGGATACCTAGTGAAAACAAACAAGTTTAAAATGATTTCTTGGTTAACAAAAACCTCAATTATGCTACATTTTCCAGTATGATGCAGCTGAACAGTGCATCTTCAGCATCACGCTAAGTGGAGTGAGTCAGAAATAAATCCTTTGACAGGTACATGATAACTTCTAATCATAATAGACACCAAGTCCACTGAACTAGCATATAAATTTAATTAAGAATGATTTCATGTTGTTTGCCTGTGTTTATGAAATGGAGCCCATGTGGAAAGTAATATATCAACCTGACCAATGTTCAGTGTTACACAGTGGGAAGCTCAGACAAAATACAATTGCCATATAAAATGGCAATTTGATATATTTTTATTATATTTTCTTCCTTTATAATTTGTTGTTAAGAGTATTAAGTTTCAGAAGTTAGATGTTTTTTTGGTTGCATTCTTTAGAGTAAGGGTCTGTTCCCTTCTTGTTCTGCATTTTCTGGTGATACTTCCTATGTTTTAAAAGACTTCTGTGCGATCTTTGTCACCTTTCAGTTATTATTTTCTGTTGTTAAATATACTTCCTTACTGTACCTGTCCTGTCTGTGGGCTGCTGGAATACGTAGGGCTATAAGCAGAAAGCCACTGTCAGCCTCAGAGGTTGTTCTGGGTCATGGGATGCAAAACACAGAACAGTGCTCACAGCACAAGTTCCAGCACCCAGTTCTGTGCTTCTGTACGGCCCTGAAAATGAAGAATTACTAGTAAAAAATCATTAATGGTAAGACACATACCCCAAACTGTCACATGAAGCTAGACACTCTATATGGTGGGAAATGTCCTAATATATTACTGCTTATCAGAAAAACAGGAGGAAATGTGACTCCTCAATGTTGAGGGCTCAGATGATACAAATAGTGTGTATTCCAGTTTTGTACTGATATATTTCATTGACTGGATTTGATATACATTTATCATTCTTACAGTTTTGTTGCTTTGCATTCTACATGCATGTTGCTGGTTTCTGTGTGTTTTTCATGTGATATACATGCTTTTTAAATGGAAACGACTTACCCTTTACTGTTTTGCATTTCAGGGAAGTTCTTCATTTGACTGCTTGTAAATACTTGTGAAAGTATTGCTTGCAAAAGTATCTTCCAGTGTTTAGTATTATGAGATCATTTTTTTTCCATATATATATGTACAGCAGCAAGTATTCCATGGCAGTAATTACACGGCAGCATTGCAAGTCTTCTACCTGTAGTCTAGTGATGCTCTTGAAATAATAATCCAAATTCTATGTGTGTTGTAGTGTTTTGGTTTCATTTTTATTGATTACAATTCCAAACCCTCTGTTTCACAATTCCAGCTTGGCAACAAATGAATTCTTTGCAATTGCAATAAAACCCTTTATTTTTTTTATTTTTCCCCTTATGAACTGTAAAATTTTAATGGAGAGCTTTGTAGTGTATATTTGCTGTTCTCATAAGTATAGCATTGTCACTAAAATTGGATACCTCTAACCTTAACCTGGTGTATCTGTAAAGAAAGTGAAGAAAGGAACTAAGATTCAGTTTAAAAGGATTTGAAATGCTTTGTTTTCTACATAACTCTGAAAAAATGGTTTAAAGTAAATTATTAAATCCTACTGTACTGGAGTTATGTGAACTTCTAATGAAATAATCATGCCATATTGATTGTGTAGCAATGTATGAAGAGAGTAAAAGCAGACTCCACATTTTTGGTGCAGGCATCGTCACCCTGGGCAAGTTGGAAGGTTTTTTAGGCAAGATACCTACAGTACAAAATCAATTCCTGCCTTCTTAGTGTATAAACTCTTAGCCCTCGCGAGGAAGAACTACCTGCACAAGTGTTCAATCTCTTCTGTTAAGATTCAAGGATGAATCTGACCTCTGAAGCCTTTTTTTAAGGTTTTTGCCTCAGATTTTGAGGTCGGAGTTACAACTTGACCCTAACAGAAAGATTGGTTGGGCATATTTCTTAAACCAAGTATTTAAAGACATTTCCTTTTTGTTTTTCTTTCCAGGATCAGTCCTAAAGGCTCTTTGTTTCTTATTTCACCTAGACAAGAGCCATGCCTTTTGAAACCTTTCAGGATTGCAAATATTTCCCATTTTGGGAAAAAAAGAGAAAGGTGTTTGTTTTTCATCAAAGTGGACAAAGCCCTCAACTTCACTCTTGATCCACAATGAATCTTGCTGGAATATGTAGTTAAATACTCTCCAGTCATACAAGGCAGCTAGCTTCAGGTTCTCATCTGCCTAATTTAGACCAGAACCTCCCAGTTCTTACCGGCTGTAGTCTGGCATAGATATTACTCATTTGCCTCCCTTTGAAGGTGTTTTGTGGATTTGTTAAGATATACAGAGAATCTTAAAATCATCAACATTTTTATTTCCCTAACAGTGAAGTTTTATTGAATCCTGCAACCTATGCTGCTCTTGTAGGGATGTGAGGATTCCCTTGCTTTGCAACGATGAGTCTCTTCTATTGAGATACCTACGAAAATACCAAGTTCAGTTAGTTATTCATCCACACAGAAAAGATGGCAGAAGGGTATTATTGTACATAAATGTTTTGATTCTCAAATTCTGTAGATAGGGAAATGAAACAAAGTCTAATAATGCAAACATTAAAAATTGATCACCGTGAGCTTATACTGTAAGAAGATTTTAGTTAAGTAAGTAAATGTGCTTTAAATATTAGTGGGATATAAATGGTAGGTGTTTCCTGTCTGGGAGAAAGAAAATTCTGTGCGCCTTATCCACCAGAGTAACTCTTCTACCCAGATACCTGCTTACCTGCTAATTGACATGTGCATATATAAGATAATGCTGATGTGTTGGTGGACTTAGATGTTTGTCAGTACATCTGACACACCTATTTTAGGAAAGAAGCCTCTCTTCATTTTATTTACTGTAATTATCAAGGAGCAAGTTTTCTTCATTCCAGTTAGTAGGGTGTTACCTCCTACTGTGGTGTATTTTTAGATTTTGTTTTAAAATATTTTCAAGTTCTGTATCTTATAGCACTGAACAGCTGACAGACTTTTTTGAAGTATGAAAAATGGTTTTTTTTCTTCTTCCCTGACACTACCGTGTTCTGTTCCTCAATGTTTTCTCTTTCTGTGATTCCTTTTCAGCTGCTGCACATAAAGTGTGATAATGATGAGCATGTGTTTCAAAGACCTTCTACTTTTTTCTGGTGTAACAAAGAGGATTCACCTCCTTGTTTAGATATCTCTTCCGTTACGCTTACTCCTAGGAGTTCTCCTGACTCTAGACTACCATCGCGATTGTTAATACCACCACCTTCAAAAAGTGGTCTTCCAAAGCCAACCAGTGAATACAGCTGCCCAAGACCTCATGTAATCCTGCTGTGAAAAAGCTTTTTCCTTCTCTCTCTCTCTCTTTCCTTCTCTTTCTCTCTCTCTCTCTTTCCTTCTCTCTCTCTCTCTCTCTCTTTCCTTCTCTTTCTCTCTCTCTCTCTTTCCTTCTCTTTCTCTCTCTCTCTCTTTCCTTCTCTTTCTCTCTCTCTCTTTCCTTCTCTTTCTCTCTCTCTCTCTGTCTCTCTCTCTCCTTCTCTTTCTCTCTCTCTCCTTCTCTTTCTCTCTCTCTCTCTCTCTCCCCCCCCCCCTTCATTTCTTTTGTTCTCTATTGTATATTAACTTGTTTTTAAAATGTGCATTTTGTACAGTGGTTAAAGGACACAGCAGATGTATCTTGGATTCTCCAGGGATACTCTTAAAATGCAGAATTTATGTAGATTTATTTCTACATAGCTTTTTCACTTCCACCTACAAAACAGAAATTCTTATTTTCTCACCATGTTTAAATTAGTCCATTAATTAATTACCTCTCTGTTATCTGTCCGTCTTTTGTTAAAATTCTTTATAGTCTGAATAGTTATTAAAACCAAACAATTCTAAAGGTCCAATTTCAAGGGCTTCCCCCCCCCCCCCCCCCGCCCCCCACAAATAATAAAAGAAAAAATCACCATAAAAAAAAATTTTATAGAATTTTATAAAAAACATTTGTAAAAGGAGGAGTGTGAATATTATTTAGATAATAGATAAG
>WUAM01000287.1:89887158-89907609 GCA_024336885.1 Actenoides hombroni | reverse complement strand
CAACAACATGGCATAGAGACAGGAAGCAACAGTGTAAAGTTTGGGGCGGGGGGGGAGGGGGGCAGGGGTTGTGCTTTTTTTTTTTTGTATTTGTCTAAAAGACTCATTTGAATCTAAACATATATACTGTTTATCTAACTTCTAGGTAGCCATAAACACTGAGAAATAAGGAGAATATACATTAGCATTTGCTATGTGCAAGATATTCTAGTATTATCCATCAACACTGATGGGAAATGTAGGTTAATATATGGCATGTACTTACGCATTAACCCTAGTGCTGCCTTCCTGATGCAGACACAAACAGAACTCTGTGATTCTAGATAGGTTTTTATGAAGAAAGGGATAGGAGATTATTATATTGTTTACTTTGGGTCAAGCACATCTGTTGCTCTGCTTTGAGTGGGAGCAGATGACATCCAGTCACCTCCCTGGCTTAAATTATACTAGTTCTTGGACTGTGCACAAGGGTGCCAGGAGGTTAGTGCAAGGTCCATGAACACAGTAATAACAGTCTCTTGTGTCTGAACTCTGTGCAGTGAAATCTTCTGAACAGGTGATGTTTAAATGGGAATGCTACCTCACGTTAATCTTAAAAATTAGTTATCTTATGAAGCTAATTCAGCTATGGTCTTGCTAGGGAATAGCATATCTGAGATTATTTTATTTTTTTTTTTTTTTTAGTAGAACAACAACAAAAAAGTGCAACATACTAAATGTGGATTTATTTTTTTTCTTGGTATACTTCAGTATACCTAAGTAGAAATATCCCAGGTTTTTTTTTCATATTGAGCAGCTCTAGATCTCTCTTAATCCAAACTGTCAAAGGGCAGCTTCAGTTGCTGCAGCAGAAGCACTAAAGAAAGTAACATTCCAAAATAAGTTTTAGGTCCATGAAAAACTCATGGACCAGCAGTGCTAAAGACTACCTGCTTATCATATTTTGAATGAAAGGATCCATGTGACTCATTTAACTTGTGATTAAAATTTTTAATGTGAATATTTTGGTCAAATTAGTTAAAAATAGCAGGCTTTCCCTATGCCTGGCTGTATAGTATTTCTAATACACAGAATCAAAGAGCTTTTGTATTGTATAAGTAATAACATTAACATACAAACTAGTTTTGCAAATATATTTTGCCTTCAGCTTGTTAATATTGGTTTTAATCTGTTTTATCGTCTGTCTTTAGCATTCAGTTTATTCTAACTTGACTGTGCCTCATTTGTGTCCTAAGAAGTGGACAAAATAAATATGACTATAGAACCATACTAATTATTGGATTTGGGGTTTCTTTGAATATCCAGTATTATTTTGAACCCCTCCAAATTCCTGGGCCTTACTCAATTCTTCTATTTAGCTTTCAAGGATGAGAGATTTATTTTGAATGTTAATATTTAGTGTATTGCATGTCTAGGTTGTTACTTATGAAAAAATACTTTGGAAAATTTGATCACACCAGGTTTTTTAGGCTGTCAAATAAGCAATCATGTAAGGAAGAACATAGTAAACAAGAAATACTGGGTTTGTATCTTTTCATTTTAGCTACTTGTTTTGTGCACTCCAGAGCATAGCGTATTGTTGTTGCAGTATTACCTTAAATGAGTCTTGTGAATATATCTGTGTTTGTACATCTGCAATAGAGAACTGCTTGTCACCAGCTTTTTCAGGTTTAACTCCAATACACTTCTGGCTGTACCAGGTGGTCTGAAAATGGGAAAACTGCAATGCTGCTTATGTATTGGAGAGTTTTAGCATGTCTCAGACTCTGAACTGCAAATGCCATTTGCTTGGTGTCAGAAGCTGTTTTTTGCATGCTGATGGTTATTTTTAACTTTTTTTGAAAATGTGGCTCTTATATGCATGCTGAAGAATTCAGTATTGTGATCTTTTTTTCATGTGAAATATTGCCCTAATATTTATTGTCCTTATTGTAGGCAGGCAGTGTGACACCTAAATCACCTTCCACTGACATCTTTGATATGGTTCCCTTTTCTCCCATATCCCCTCAGTCATCAACACCTACTCGCAATGGTACACAGCCTCCTCCAGTACCCAGTAGATCTACAGAGATCAGTAAGTTTTGTAATAACTGACCTAATTTTTGCTTACATCATATATATTTTTTTTTCAAAGCATTTTTAAAGACTTATGTAAGGTTTGCATGAAAAGCCAAATACAGTTTTTGTAAAGCACATTCAAATAAAACTATTTCACATTTATACCATCTTCCCAAAGTTATTGATGTTGCTGACAAGTTACGTTATAAAGAAATTTATTTACTTGCTGAAACTATTCTATAAGCAGTTTGAAGGACTTTGGTTGGGGTTTTTAACTTGGTCTTTCTTTTACAGTAATTTTTTTTTATACTTCAAGAAATGTTTCTACTTTGTGTTAGTTCTTTCATTGTTGAGACACAGTTGTAGAATCTAAAGTCTGCATTTCTGGGGATGACAGCAGGTGGAGTAAGTATGACGAAGATGTAGAAGGGAGAGCTGAAGAAATTTCTCAATATGTAGACTGTCTTGAAATGCTATTTCTAATGCCACTTTTCATATCATCTACAGCTTTGTTTTTCACTTATAGTTGATGAACCACTCCAGACCTGTGAACCACTCCTAAAAGATCTTCAGAAAATTATTAACAATAGCAATTTTATTTTCCAAAGGTTTGAAAGCAGCTAGGGTAAGGTTCTTGGATTCAATGGAAATCTTTTAGAAGTCCACAAAGTATTTTGTTGTAAATCCCTTGGGGGAGAAAAGAGCAGAGCATACACAAGCAGCATTAGAGATTGTTGAAATATCAGTCTGTGGGTGATATCTTCTGTTGCTGATGTCTATTTTAGTATCGATGAGGAACGTAAATGTTACTGCCTTCCATCATATAAAACTGTATTTGAAGAGCTTCTGCCTGTTCTTCTGCTAGTATGTAGAATTTTCAGGTATGAATGAGAACTGTGAACAATTATAAAAATGCATTGTAAAACTTCAGTCAGTGACTGTTTTCCATAATACCATAACCTCCACACCTTTCAGTTCCATTGCTTAGAATGACTGTCATCCTCTAAAGAGAAAATAGATGGCAAGGCTATTGATTCAGTAAGAAAATGTATTCTTTTTTAAGAGAAGATTTTAAATTAATGTAGATGATTTTCTATGGGTTTCTCAAAGTGTATGTTAACAGAATTTAAAACTAGTCTATTAAGAATAGTTAAATATTCTTAAATTAAAAGAATATCAGAATATTCCAGTAGAATATTAGAATAGAGTTGTTCTATGAAAAGAATTTTTATGGCTTTGTAAAACAAAAACAAAATTCAAAAACACTCCCTCCAAGAATTCCTTTTCTGTTTTCAAATTTTTCCTCTGAAGCTACAGACAATGCCATAAAATTGATCTCATTGTGCATATTCAACTTCAAAAATACTAACTTGAATTGAATTACGGGGATGAATTTTTTTTCATACCTATTGTCCTACCTCGGTTCCATTGAAATTGTGGCAGGAGTCAGTGCTCAGTGCCAAGTGATCTTGAGAATTCCAGCTATGTAGGCTTTTTAGTTGTTTAATCAGTGGATTTTATAATACAGAAAATAGTCAATGAGTTGCTTATTCGGTGATATGTATTGTTTAAAATAGTTGTTTCTTCTGCATTTCGTTCATTTGCTTGAAATTAAGATTATGTAGCTCAGAGATGTGGCAGGCGGTGTCTCTTAATTCTCTTGCGCTCCTGGGTGTGCCACGCTTCAGAGAGAGATTACATAAGTACATCATAGTTGTTATAATTTTGATCCCTGCTCTTTATGTCGTGGTACTTTACATGCTGAAAATTGTTGCACTTGTCAGCTATTTGGCGTATTTCAAAAGTGTAATTTGAAACAGAAGAGGAATATTTTATAATCAAACAATGGCTTACTATCTTAGATGAGGAATTTCAGATCCTGTAATAACCCTATTCAGGCTGTGTGATGTTATATGAATATGATATTGTACAATAATACAGTGTTTATATGGTGTTATTGCTGCCATTACAAGCAAGCTGGCATTTCTTTCTCCAATACAAGTCGGATAGGTGGCAACCAAGAGGACCTGATGTTTGGAGTCTCCTATTTACTGAGGTCATTTTTTCATAGTCTTCTCTTTCTTTGTCACTGCATTTGAGTGTTGGGTTTTTTTTCCATTTTCATTTTATTTTTTATGAAATAACAGTGTGATTTTGTTGGACTTTATAATTTTTATAAGTTTATCCTTTATCACATTCAGTAGTAAACAAGGAGAGAGAGATGTGCCATCTATTTGCTAGTGTCCATCTCAGTTGCTCCATTTGTCTAAGTGAGGTTCATCTACTTGTTATCTAGGGATGGTACTTGTGCTGCTTCAACAAAATGTGCTTTTAACAGCCAAAGTTCATCTTACTCATCAACTGGCCAGTTTGACAAATTGTGCACGAATAACACTGCACAAGAAAGACAGATCCCATTTGCAGGAAACCAGTAACAATACAAAGCACTTTGGATTCTTTCAAGACTACAAGCTTCATAGTTGCCACCAGCATGACAGTTCAGCTTTTCATACAGAGAAATGCCTAGGTTGGAATTTTGCTTGCCAACTCTCCTTTGGGTTGTTTTCCTCACCAGAAAAATGGGAGGCTATAAATTGTATCTTTTGCTTTGTCTAGCTTGCATGTACATAGTTCAAGAAACCCAGCATTCTAATACTGGAAGAGTGCAACACTTATCTTTTCCCAGGGAGACAGTTATCTCCAGCACATTTAAGCTTTAAAAAAATGGAGAAGATCTTTAAATTTTGAGTTTTTATTTAGCAATATGGCTTCTCAGTAAATGTCTGCTTCTACTGGGTATATCAGTAGTAGCAAATAATTATTTTTACCTATTTTTAAGGAGAAAATTGCATGGGTTTTGGACAGGAAGTTGCAGACTGGATAAATACGTGGTGTCTCTTTATGTAATAATTCCAAAACGTTATTCTTTCAAAAAAAAGAGCCCTTTCCAGAATTGTATTTCTACTTAAAATGTTGCTGAGAAATGCTTCTTTCAACACTAAATTTGCAGTAAGCAACTTGCAGGCTAAACATAATCATTACAGCCCATTATAGCAATTGCTTAATGGAACAATTGACCAATGCATATTGGTCAAATTTGGACCAAAATTGCAATCTTAAAGACCATGCTGCTGCTTCTTCATGGAGTAAGGGATTGCAAACTTTCTTGTAAGTTATCTTAACGGACAGAATTAATTAATTAATTTTAATTAATTAAAGGAGTAATTAATTTATATCTTTCTTGTTGGCACAGCATTGTTTTCATATCTCAGAAAAGAACTGGAGAGTAACATTCTTTATTGAATTGTTCAACCTTTATTTCAGCCAAATGCATCTTGAACAATCCAAGGTCACAACTGGCAGTTGTAGAAATCTACTCCAAGATGCTATCTCTCCAGAGATATTTAAGACTACATTTTCAGAATAATGGTGGAACCATTTTTTATGGTGTAATAATTCCAAAGGAAAAAAAAAAAGGAGTAGCCTGCAGCTAAGGGAAAGGCTCCCTGGACTTCAATACCCCTGCTTATTCCAAATATTTCCTTGGGCAGTTGTCTTCAGTGTGATTAATTTTTATTTGTCATCACAGCTGCTCCAGGACATCTGGGGAAAGCAAATACCAGCATAAATCTGGATGATAGCTAAGGTAAAGATTGGGATGCAAAATGCAGCAGAAAAGCCAAATATTTGTAGTTTTGTTTAGTAATTGCTAGGTTTGAACTTATTACAGAGTGAGGGTTGCTGCTCTCCAGTATTACGTGTTTCTTGTTCTGAATGTCAGATAGGTCACAGAAATACGAGTTTTTTACCTGTTCCTGTCTTTCTGTGATTTGAGTTGCAGGTGTAAAACATCAGCTTTTCATGGCTGTGAATTTATTTGTTGGTTGATTTCCCAAGCTGTGAATTTATTTCCATCCAGAAAGGATAAGAGGAAACGGCCTCAAGTTGTGCCAGGGGAGGTTTAGGTTGGCATTAGGAAAAATTTTCTTCCTCTCAAAGTGTTGTCAAGGCCTGGGAAGTGGTGGAGCTCCCGTCACTGCAAGTATTTAAAAGCTGTGTAGATGTGATGCTTAGTGACATGGTTTAATGGTGTGCTTGGCTGTGCTGGGTTAACAGTTGGACTTGATGATCTCAAAGGTCTTTTCCAACAAGAACGATTCTATGGCTATGATTGTCTGAATGGGAAAGGGAAGGGAAATAACATGTGCTGTTGGAAAAGATTGTTTTTAAAGGTTTATTGGTTGCTGAGCATTGGAGAAAGAACTGCCTGCACTACAATTATTTTGGGGAGTGTGTCAGGCAAGATATTCTTCTTATAGTTAATCTTCATGCAAATACTCCACCCTGAAATAAAAACCTACTGATTTATCACATCTCTGGTAAAAAAAACATCCTCTGTTTTGTATTTGATTCTCTAGGTTTATTAGACTCTGTCACCGAGAGTAAGTTATGCTCTGATTAATATTGAAGTCTGCCCTGAATAACAATATAAAAGAAGTAACCCTTCACCTGAAGGCAGGTGACATTAAGGGAGATAAAGCTTCTGCCATTCTCCTGGTAATGAGCTCAGAAGTGCTGTCATTAATAAAAGCCTAATAATAAGGCATGCATGAGATAATATCTGTAATAATGTATAAAATACTTTCAAAAATAGTGCTAAATCATATTTCAGAAAAGAAATGCAAGAGCTGTGTTCTTTACTGTTTGGGGTTTTTTTTTTTTTCTAAATACATTCCTTGAACGTTTGCTAAGACTTGGTGTTGAAACTGGCTGCTTTTAGCTGTCTGACCACACAGAAAATTGTCAGCTTCCTTTAAGAGTAAAAATAACATATTGAGTAGGGGAAAAAAATAAAATAAAAGAAAGGAAATGGATCTGCATAGTGATGTAAGAGGAGCATAATGCATAATCCCTTTTTAGCTAGTAGAAGTTAGATTGAAAGTCGAAGCTGCTGCTGCACATCTGAAGGTTACTTGGTAGGAGCATCAGGGCACGTAAGGACACGAGTTATACTGGAGCAGACCCATTTTGGCTGTAGATACTAATTTTTACATTAGATTATCCTAGTTAAAGTCTCTTTTGCATGCAGGTGGTCTGGCTCTGCCAGGAAAGACTAGATTTATTTTTTTTTTAATTGGGGATTGGGTTTTCTTTGGCTCAAGTGGGCTTTTGGAACAAGGCTTTCCAATCTGGGCCATCTCCTGCTCTCATGGGACAGTTTGTAGCTGTTCAGCCACAGCTTTTGAAATATGTAATCAAGTTCCTCCTTGTTCTTTATTATGGGAGTGACTGCTGGTAGTTGCTAATTATTTAAAATGCCTGTTGTGTCGCCTGATAACACCTGATTGATCAGGTCCAAAACCCACAGAGACTGACATGCACAATAAATGTTGAAGAGCCTAGCCAAGTACAGGTCTACAACTCTGACTCCAGGGATGCCAAAATACAGACATCTGTTTAGCTATATGCACATGCTTTAGCACTGATAGTGTGGCTGTGACACTGCAACATAGATTTTGTGTCAAGTAGTCTGTTGTCAGCTTTTGTATCTTGAATGTTAAGGGTAAAATTTTGTGCTTAACAAGAAAGCTAGCTAGTTATTTCAGATACACTAATGGCCCCTTTTACTCCCATGCTCTTAAGCTAACGTTGTTTTAAGGTAAGTGGTATGCTTACAAGGTTTCTTGCTGGACAGCCATGAAAGTTAGGAGATAACATATGGTTTTAATATTCTCTCCAAGACTGTATTAACTTGGTTCTGTAAATTTTGCAATCAGTGGGGTTGGGTTGGGCTAGCAAAATGATTTTCTTACTGCTTTAGTTCAACCTAAGTGGGATAGGAAAAGTCTGTGTAGATGGTACCATTACATGTAGAGGAAAAAAAATAATATTTCCATTACTAAGAAGGGAAAAAAAAAAACCCAAACAACAAACCCACCCCAAAAAACCCAACCCCAAATACTTGAGTTGTCAGATATGAAGAACTAGCATTCCACTGTTATAATAAAAAAAAAAAAAAAGTTTTGGAATTGTATCTTCCTTGTCCAGACAAAAAACAAACAGCAGCAACAAAAAAGCCCTGACCACTAGACTAGAAAGCATACTACAGTTAAGAAAACGTGAGAAACTTTATAGTATTGAGAGAGAGAAATTTGTAGCCATTCTATTTAGGGATCCAGATTTATGGAAATTTTAGGGTTAGTGACCTTTCATGGTCCTATGTTTTTTTAATATTTTTTCTCTCTTGACTTGAACTTAACCAAAATTTTAAAGCCCTGTTTTTAGTTACTATCAGCTGCACATTGAGGAACTCTTATCAAATGAAGGCCTTACCTTCCATGAGTAAGAGTAGTTGCTTGTCCTTACAAAGACGTCCTTAACCTGATGGTGAGAGTTGGCAGACAGGGCACATGAAGGCTAGTTTGTTTGCAAGAATATGTTTCTGAAATAATGTTAAGATGAAAATTGACAACTGATGTCCAGTTGTTCACTCCTCATTTATGAAACTCATTGTACACGTTGATTCCAGAATGCACTTCAGTAAGAGATGCCCTCTTCAAATTGCAACTTCTTCTCGTTGAATCCCTAAAATTCCTGTAGAAGGTACAAGTGTTAGTGAAAGCTAAATAGAAGCTTGAACAGAAGTTGATGGTTTTCTTGCAAAAATATTTGAGTATTAAAACTTCAGAAAACTAATCAAGACCTGGCTTTCAAATTAGGATGTTAAAAATTGTGGTTAATCAGTTGCCTATCTGGAGGTGCTATTATTTAGCTTGTAAGGGGATGTAAGCTGACTTTTTCAAAGTACTATTGTCATAGCCAATACCTTTTCTCTCAGTGACTCACTTTCTGTTGTTTCAGAGAGAGACCTTTTTGGAGCAGAACCTTTTGACCCTTTTAGCTGCGGAGCAGGAGATTTCCCTCCAGACATTCAGTCTAAACTAGATGAGATGCAGGTAACTACTGAGTTATCAATAATGCAGTTTCCTATGGCTATATGACTATTCTTGAATTATACATGTTTACAGTATTCTGAAAATGCACACACAGACTGCACACACAAATACATACAAGAAAAACTTATATCTGACTATTCCTTTTGTAAGTATATCTCACGGTCTTTGAGATGGAGTTTGAATTTGCCTGAAGATCCTTACATGGTATTTATACAGACACCTACACTAATTTAGGGTTTCTCAGCAGTGTAGATTCTGCTACTCCTGCCTAGGAAGAGACTGAGCAAGCTGAGGCAAGAGCCCTACAGATAAACTGATCTTGTTACTCCTCACTTCCAGCAATCACCACCATCCCAGTATATATCTTTTCCTCAGTAGAATCAGCCTGTTTTTTTCATAGCGTTGGCATAGGCAAAGTATGTTCTCAAGGGGCAATGGCAATTTTCTGCTGCCTTTAAAAATAACTGTATTTGACTATGTCACACTGGGACAATTAAACTGTTGAGAATTGATTCAAGAATTCAGAACTGGTGTGTTTTTGTCAGAAAATGTTTGTTTATTCTTAAACACTCAACAGTATCTGTTCAGTTACTGACCCAATTTTGAAGCAATTCTAGGAGAAAGCCTTGAAGTTTTGGAATAAATCACTCTTAGTCAGACCTTCCAAACTGCTAGTTCCTTGCCAGCTTGCTTATCTGGGTTCTTTTTCAGCAAGCTGCCAGCAATTTGGAAGACTGAAAATACTGGGGACTTGAATTTCTAGGATCCTGGCCCCTCAGCTGAAAGTGTTCCCAGGGCTTTCAGCCCTCTTGTATCTCAAGAGCCTACAAAATCCAAGAGAGCTCTCTTGGGCTTCTTCAGTTCCTCTCTTCTGCCTGGAGAGCAGCAGAAAACATTTCAAAATGGCTGAAATAAGACTCAAATACCGTTTAATTTTCCTGAGTAAGATTTACTTCCTGTTTATTGCAAAATTTCCACTGACAGACTCTGTGAAGTAAGAAATTTAGTTTCTTGCTCACATGTACTCTGGACCATATAATTTCAGATGGCATCTAAAAGCCATAGGCTTCTTTGCAATTCTTGGTACATATGCTTGTATTTCATGAATGCTATAAAGTTATTACCAAGCCCTTTAGCACAAAATACAAATCCTTTAGCACCTCACATTGATATATATCAATGTTTCCATTGTCTGTAGCCCATTGTAGGAAAAAGTATGCTGTATCATCTGTGGCTACTAGAAAGAATCCCATGAAAATATCTAAATTCTTATTACAGGTAATATTTTGACAAAATTTTGAATTGCTAGCATATAAGGCTTCAGAGTGGTATCACTTCATAAAACATCAGTGAATGGAACAGTAGAAATTTTTGTCAAAAAATATCGAAGGCATAAAATGAAAAACTCCTGTCATTGTCTGTATTCTCTTGACCTAAAATAGCAGGCAAACAACCAATGACAAAACCCACAAACCCCAGGGTGTTGTTATGTCCTATTGCAAAGAATATTACATTGGTAATATTTATCTCCTGCACATACAGATTTTGTTTTTTCCAACTTTGTGTGCTTTATAAACTAGTCTCACAATCAGAGAGTCTTAACATATCAGTCTTAGCATACCCTGACGTTTTGACTGGAAATTAATTAGTGGGACTTTATGTATGCACAGAAATTGTTCGTGTGTAATCCAGTTTAGAACAAGTGTAAAGCTGACAAGGTGTGAAAAACATAATATTCCAGTTTTGGCCAAAGTGAAAGCTTTGTGCAGTTATTTTACTAGGTGATTGATGCAAAACACAGGTTGAAACATGCTTTTCCTAACATCTTCTTTTATTTTCTTGTGCTTTCCTGGGTGCCTAGCGTCAGCGATGGTTGGTATATCATATTTTAATAATGGTATTTAAAGTATTTACATTTGAAGTGTGTTTATGTTCATGTCTGGTGTTTTTATTTTTATGTATGTGTACATATATAAAAACTACTAAGATTTATATTTGAAATATAAAACTCTGTAAGTCAGGGCCATTTTAATTTTGAGGGGCCTACAGTTTTTAGCTGATTTTAGTTTTCTTTAGTCTGTCTTACCAGCTGCTAATACTGTCTTCATTTTCTTTGCTGTTTGTTTTCCACGTGTACTAGTGAAATCTCCAGTTTTCATTATCTGATTGTCACTAGTGAAATGGCTTAAGCAAAGCCTTTGATACATAGATTTTTGTATTAGTACAATCCCTTTTGTGATTTGTGGTTTTATTTGGAAATAATTATTTCAAAACTTGCAACGAGCAGAAGATATCTGTGAGAGAAGTTGACAATCGTTAGATACAAAGCCTATAAGAAGAAAGGTGGAATGGATGCTACAAAAGGTAAAAGAACAAAACGTGTAATGTTCTCTGGGGAATCTTAACGTTAATAAACATGAAAGGAAAATGTGGAGGCTTCTTTCCTTCTCTGGAATGCAAATGGAAGGAATCTGTTAGCTTCACATTACGAAAGTACAGCATGAGTTTCAGTAAAAATGTATTCCTTTAAATATACAAAGGTAAGTTCTTTATGAACAATAGTTCAAAATATAAACTTATTCTGAGAGGGTGTTAAATCAGCTTATCCTCCACTCAGAGTGGCAAGCAAGCTGCCTCAGCACCAGGCAGTGACAGCCTGGTTGGAGCAGCTTAGTCCAGGTTCCTTTATCCTATTTGTCATGTAGGTCTATGTCAGATGACTTGGCAAACAAGCCTCAGTTTGCAGAAAAGCTGTCTTGGCCTACGTGTGCGTTGGAAAGAGCTGTGTAAGCAAACTGGGAGAGGAAAGCACAGCAGAAAAGGCATTGGCAAATACACTCCTAAGTAGTGGGTGCTTTTCCTTCACATCTGATATTCTGAATTTAATAA
Organism: Actenoides hombroni; assembly: GCA_024336885.1. Taxonomy (NCBI): domain Eukaryota; kingdom Metazoa; phylum Chordata; class Aves; order Coraciiformes; family Alcedinidae; genus Actenoides; species Actenoides hombroni. The sequence continues at coordinate 89,895,706 of WUAM01000287.1, read as the reverse complement.
GCTCAGATAAAAGTTCCTTGACCTCTGGGGAAACATTATTATGTTTAAACCTTAGTGAGGATCCAGATTTGACACTTAAGCTCTTTCTATTCCATTTCTCAGTCCAATGCCTGTTGATCATTTTTAAGTGCTCAAAACTCAAACATGTGCTGAGATGTGATTTTTACAGCTCAGGCCTCTCTGATGACTATCCAACCTCCTGTTCCCCCCACCCACCCTTATGCTGCAACATAGTTTCATCCTCTCCATTTTGACTGTATCCAGACATTAATAAAATTAATTTGTGTATTTTCCCAGAAATCTTGCAGTGAGAGGAAGTTTCTTAGGATCATGAATCATACCAGCAACAGCTGCTATGATTTATTAAAATCTCAAGGTAGTTAATATCGTAAAGCTTCCAGGAGCTGCAGGCCATTCTCCCTGCATGCCCTGAAGCAGTCAATAGGATTGTCGTCTTTCCCTCTGAAATAAATTATGATCAGCCCTCTTAAATTATCTTCTCAGAGACATGTAAATTTATCATTGGTTCATTTGGTTTGTGCTGACTTAATATCGTTGAATGAAGTCACTGTGAAGTGATGAGTGAGTTAACCTCAGAGCCATAAGGTTGAGTTTGGCAAATTTATCTTCTAATAAAATGGAAGTTCTTTGGCTTTTACTGTTTTTAACCAGAATAGCTTACGTCTTATAGACACAAAAAAAGTGGGAATTTTGGAAGAGGAGTTGTTTTCATATTACTTTTTCTAGTGAAAAGAAGCTTTGCTCCTCTCTTTAAGAGATCAGTCAAATCCTTTAATACAGTACCATTTTTCTGGGTGACTAAGATGTTCATTAAAAAAGATACTGGACAGAGTTATCATGGGGATAAACACAGAAGCAAGGCATAATATACATAAGTACTTCATAGCCCTTCCTGTTCCCACTCCTGTGCGGTACCTTTTTCTGCATTCTCTGAAAATTAGATTAGCAGATTTGATAGATTTTCTGACCACTTGATGAGTTACTGTTTCATGGACCTTTAAAGTACAGGAAGCCATCAGCACGCATGTTTTTCAATAAACAGGCAGTGTGTTATACTAAAAGCACATGTTACTAGAAGCTGAAATGTCTGAGTTTTACAAGGCAAAATATTTAAAATGCTATGTATTGAAATTAATGATGCTTTTTTTATATATATATAGTATGTAATGTGTACTAAGTTCTGACTATGCATGTCATTTTAAAAGAAAAAATATTCTGCCCAACACATTAATCAAGTTTATTAGAAAAAAAACCCCATCATAATTTATAATCTTCTTGGTCATTCCAAGTGAATTCATTATTATTACAGCTGTGAATGCAGGGTTTTGGAGTGGATAGGATAGTAGGCATATGCTATATAATGGATACTATAATAATTGTACAGGCAGCAGCCATAAGACCTGAGAGATATATGCAGTTCAGTTGTATATATAAACTGTATTCCTGGCAGCAGACCTGAAGCTCACAGTGTTCTGCACTGCTGTGAGAACTCCAGCAGAAGATACTAATTCTATTTTCTGCATTAATCACAGTCCAACTGTGTGGACATAAAGGAAAATATTTTCTCAAAATCTGGTCTTCCTACAGCTTGCTTGACTATAGCTGATTGGAATTTTTTTTTTTTAATTATATTATATATTTGCCAAAGTATAGCTTTGGAGATTCCAAAAGTTACTTAAAAATTTGGAGCTATTTTGCAAAATTTGAGGAGATGAATGAATGGAGAAGAATGGAGATGGCTGTGGGAGTTCTGAAATATGTGCTTTCCTGATCTTTGAATTTTGATTGTAGTTACTTTGCCAAAGACTCTGCTGCACAAGGATGTTCTAATTTTTTTGCCTTTTGCAGGCTGCATTTAATTTTATGGCAATATTGGTCAAGAAAATACAGATTTCTTTGGTTTACGCTTGTATCCATACTGGCACATGTTCATCCATTGTTGTGACCCTCCAGCACACCACTGTCTGGTGTTGCACTGCACTGGAGAGCACAGCACTCACTCCCACTCTGGACTGTGCAGGTGCAGGGGGGAATCAGGCAGTCACCCAGTCTGAGCCAGCTCCTTCTTGTCTGGAGAGCGATATCGGGAACCAAACAACAAAAGGACATCTCAAGGATGGGATGAGGGAGCTGAAAATTGATGAAGTAATGACCCACAGAGGTGCCCCAAGACCCCCACGCACGCACAACAGGGGGCATGAGCTCTGGTAGTCACTGTGGGTGGAAAATTACTGTTCAGCCTCTGTGCACATGCTAGCTGCACATGCACCGATGCCTAAGCAGTCTCCACGCCCCTGCCAGGAGAGTTATAAGTAACCCACCGTGGCAGGGAGAGGAGTGTTGAGATTCATTTTCAGAAGGTCAGCCTGATGCACATCTTGCATCTTGCAGAGGCATTAAGATCTACCAACTCCTCTTCCCGAGCACCACGCTACCTGCCCTCCTCTTGCTCAGTGGTTTGTCTACCACCTTGGGGTCAGTATATATGTGGGCGTGTTAGGTAACTAGTTGGGCTTGCTTGAATAACATTGCTTTTGCTTATTTAGTTGTGTGTGAGAGTGCTTGAATAAAATAGGTTTTGCTTATTAGCCATGTGTGTGGGCACTGTCCTTTGTGAAACAGGAATCCCTCATGAACCTGGGACAATGCTCCTACAAACTTCTTGTCCTCCACTTAAATATTCATGAAGAAAAAAAAATAAATCTGGTTTTTACATTCTTTTAAAATCTGAAATATGCCCAGGTAGCTATCTAGCCTTGATATCCTCTTTATGTTGTTGGGCTTTTCTTGACGCTGTGGTTGATGTTGGAAGTTTGAGCCTACTTGTAACTGTAGTATCTGACACTTGATAGTGGTTTTTGTGTGAGATGAACATTGAAATGTCAAGTTCCTGTTATAGACAGCTATGTGCATGAGCCATTTCTAAGTATGCATGTGTTAACTGAAGTTCCTACCACTGTAGTAGTACTTTACTTCCTTATCAATTCTGCCTGTAATAGAAACTAGGTTCTCAGGTATGCAACTGAAAACAGCACCTGGCAACCACATCAGTATTTTCTTTTAGAACAGACAATAGTTTGTTATGGTGATAAAAATAAAAGTCTTTGAAAATAATTATCACACATATAGTGCAGCAATCTCTTAATGGATTAACATTGATCACATTGCAAATACGTGAAGGTATGACTGTTAGATGCAAAATATCACAGTTTAAAAGAGGAGGAGGACTAAATGGGGGAAGGGAGAAGAAGTGGTCTCAAGTTGCAGAAGTAAAGGTCAAGGAGACCACTTCAAGAAATTAGCAGTAGTTCAAAGTAAAATCATAACAAATACAAGCTAAGTGATAGGTGACAAAAAAATCAGTTGGTAAGGAATAAAACAAAAAATTGTAACCCCCCCCCCCCCACATGTTCAACATAATAGTGGTGAGATGTGTGTGCTTCTAAAATGCATGATCTGATTTGCTCTTAGCTGCACTTCCAATGCCCTTTTACTGGCTAGCTATGTTAGAAATCAACAAGCAGCGCTTAAGATAAAGAGGATGAAGGACATGAATGAGATATGTGTTCAGTGAAGGACTCTCTGGATTTGCTAAGAATGAAACTGGTTGTCCTTGTTAAAGCAGCTGCTGTGGCTGTTGTGCTATTGCAGCTGTATCAAGCATCCTTAGGTTGAATCACAAATTATCCCTTTCACAACCTCAAAATTGGTAGTAGCCTTTAAATGCTTTAAAAGATGAGCATTTCACACACAGTGTAACTACGAGGTTTACACTTTAACAGGCTAGACTGTATGGCTAATTCCCTGAACTCTCCTCTGTGTAAGCAGTCCTCTGACTGCAGTTACATTAATTAATAGCATCCTTTGGGTAAATTAACAATGTTTGACTTGGAACTTACATAATGTTTGCTTGAAATATCTTTTGCATTGAATGCTCTTCCTGCTAGCTCTTTGAAAAATACAGAGGGGAAAAAAAAAAAGGTAAGTCAAATACACCAGTGAGCTTTGGCAGCACCTTGTCACTCAGGTAGGGCAAACAGGGTAGCACAGTTGTTGAAGGCTTACACCACAGTACTACTACTAGCTTGTCATCTCATAATATGGATTTAGGCAAATGCAAATTTAACTTGGAAAATATCAGATCATTTAGTAACTATTGCAAGGAACTTCATTCTGTTTCTCAGTATTACTTTTCTGATGGCAGTATGCGGTGGTATGTTAAATATTCATATGCTTTCAAAATGTATGCTAGGTTTAAATTTGTTTGAAACTAAGCTGGTTTGATTTGGGATTAATCTTTTAAAACCAGAAGGTATGCTCTTGAGGTACTGTTGTGTATTATGAGAGAAGGCTTGAGTTGATGCCTAATCTAAATACAGATTGCTTTACAAAGGGATTTATTTTGTGTACAAGATATTTGGTTCATGAAAGCACATATTATCGATATAGTAACATATGATCAGCATTCTCTAAGGGAACTGTATTTTAAGACAACTCTGAACTGAACATTGTGACAGCTCTTACTGGAGTTGATGTCCTCATGACGTTTCTATTCAGAGCCCTCATTTCCAGTTACTTACAGCTTTACAGTACTTTCACCTAACAGACTGAATTTTTCTTGATTCAAGGATGACTTTTCTTTTGAAGGTCAAGCCACAATTATTCAGCTTATTTGAAAGCAAAAAGAGAAATTAAAACAAGAGCACTTTCCCTGTATTAAGTGCTACTGTTATTTTAGAGCTGCTGCAAGCTAAGTACATTTTGTAAACCAATCACAGGTACTTCTGGACTGAATTTCTTTTTAGTAGAGGGGGTGGTAGCATCTCGCTTACAGCAAATTTTCTGTTTCTACTAATCAAAATAATGTGAGTAAAAAGAGGAAGTTTGGTTCAAACTTTTAAAGAAATTCTTTGCGCTTTCTAAAAACCATTTTATTTCACTGAGTTACATGCCTTTGATATGCACAAGAGCAAGTATTTTATTTGCTGTTTTACTGAAGCTCAGGTGGCAGTAGGCTGTAAAGCATGCACCTGTCAAGGTTACAGCACAGGGAGCAATTTAGAACAAAACTGAGATGTGTTTGGGTGCTATGCTTTTTGTTGGACTGCTTATAAGGGGTTACTGAATGCAGGAGACACCTGGTATTTGTAACAATGTCTACAACTTCTCTGAATCTCTAAAGTGTAAATATAATAAACTCTTTGCTCATATAACCCTAATCTTTCTGCTTTTACATCTTGCTCGATGTTATTCAGGAACAACGTGGTGCAACACAAACTTGTATGTTTTTCTGTCAACCTATGTATATAAATATTCATTATTTTTATTCTATAATATTTTCTTCATTTTATATACATACTCTATTTCTTTTGTTGTACAAGATACATCCTTCTATAAGTTAACCACTAAGACTTATTAAAAATCACAGAATTGTCATGGCTGGAGAAGACATCTAAGATCACCACATCCCACTTNNNACACCAAACCCCAACCAAACAAAAAACCAACACACACACACAAAAAAAACCACCAACAAAACCAAACAAAATCAAATCAAAACAAAAAACACCCCCCAAAAAAAACCAAAACAACAAACCAAATAAAGACCTCAACATCCTCCTAGAGCATGTCCTGAAGTGCCTCAGCTACATGTTTTTTAAAATATTCCAGGGATGGTGACTCCACCACCTACCTGGGAAGCCCATTCCAGCACCTGACTACTCTTTCAGTAAAGACATTCTTCCTGGTGTCTAGTCTAAACCTCCCCTGGTGCAACTTCAGGCCATTTCCTCTACTCCTGTTATTTACTTGAGAGAAGAGGCTGCACCCACCTCACTCCAACCTCCTTTCAGGTGATTGTGGAGAGCAATAAGGTCTCCCCTCAGCCTCCTCCAAACTAAACAATGCCAATTCACTCAGCCTTTCCTCACATGACTTATTCTCCAGACCCTTCACCAGCTTCATTGCCCTTCTCTGAACTCACTCCAGCAACTCAATGTCTTTCTTGTGGTAAAGGGCCTAGAACTGAACACAGTACTTGATGTGTGACCTCACCAGTGCCGAGTACAGTCTTTCTGGCCACACTGTTTCTGATACAAGCCAGGATGCCACTGGCCTTCTTGGCCACCTGAATACACTGCTGGATCATGTTCAGAAGGCTGTTGACCAGCACCCCCAGGTCTTTTTCTGTCAGACAGCTTTCCAGCCACTCTTCCCCAAGCCTGTAGCATTGCCTGAGGTTGTTGTGCCTGAAGTGCAGGACTCAGCACTTGGCCTTGTTAAGCCTCACGCAATTGGCCTCAGACCATTGATTCAATCTTTCCAGATCCCTCTGTAGACCCTTACTACCCCGGAGCAGATTGACACTCCTACCCAATTTGGTGTCATCTGCAAGCGTGCTGAGGAAGCTCTCAATCCCCTCATCTAGATCATTGATAAAGTTATCGAACAAGACTAGGCCCAGAATTGAGCCCTGGGGGACACTCTGACTGGCCACCAACTGGATTTAACTCCGTTTACTTCAACTCTCTGGGCCTGGCTGGCCAGACAGTTTTTAATACAGCAAAGAGTATACCTGTCTATGCCATGAGCCACCAGCTTCTCCAGCAGAATGCTGTGGGAGAGAAGCTGGAAATCACCTGATCAAATAATGTAAATGTCTGTGAATTCATTCTGAAGTATCCTTGTTCTTTATCTGCCTAGAGATAAGCTCACATTTAGATGGTTTTAGAAAAAGAGCTTAATTGTTCAGTAATCACTTTATTTTTTATTAACTATGCCTTCTTTCATTGCAGGAGGGGTTCAAAATGGGATTAACTCTTGAAGGCACAGTATTTTCTCTTGACCCACTAGACAGCAGGTGCTGATGCCAAGAAACTAAATGTGAAATTCCTACGCAGTGTGGGTTTTTGTTTGTGGAGTTTTTAGTTGGTTTTTTGTTGTTGTTGTTGGTTTGTTTGGTTTTTTTTTGTTTGGTTGGTTTTTGTTCTGTTTTCTTGTTGTTGTTGCTTTGGTTTTTTGTTTGTTGTTGGTTGCTGTTTGTTTTGGTTTTGTTGGTTTGGGTTTTGAACGTATGTTCAAAGATATTATCCATGTGCCAAAAATTGACTTTTTCTACATGTAAACTCTTGTGAGGTTTGCTTCTGTAAAAACCCAACTTAGTTCCAGTCTTCCCCTGTACAAATGTAAAAAGTTGTATTTGTTTATGAAATATGAATTAAGTTCTTGTGTTTCTTTCTCTCACGTTGTGGGAAGTTCTTCAGAAAGCTCACACATACCTCTCTCTGTTTACAGACATGCAAGCATGATTTTTGCATAGTAGTTTACCTGTCAGCATTTTGAAATTTAGCTTTTAAGCCATTATTTAATATTCAAGCAGTAAAATGATTAATACCTAGTACAAAAAGTTCAAATTGCAGTGAAAAAGCAGAAAACGCTAATCGTTAATATATGCTTAACAGGTAAATCTGGATGCTGTGTAATTATTTCCATTACTGTGTATGGTTACTATGCTGTATATATGTTATTAGTTTATAAACTCCAGGTCTTTAATTCATGTTTTAGAAACTAACAAATTGTTAGTATGCTAATTTTAGCATTTCATGATCATAGAGGAACTGCTAAATTGTAGAACGGACAAAGTAATGGCCCTTTGTTTTTATATTTTATAGCTAAAGTATGTAAGTTGGTAGTCATTCATACACAATAACCATAACTTCAAAACTTGCATTTACTTAGGAATTTATGTAATTTTGTGTATCAGCAGGCATTGCCTTTATTGGGCTCAATTCTGTAAGTTACTTTCAGCACCTGAGTGTTTACTGTCAGGCTCTGCTGAGTATTTTTTTCACTGTCTGCTGTAACGTTATATGTCTCATAATAATTTTGAAGCTTGCTGCAAGAATTCAATATAAGTTAGTAAGTCCTTCATACCCACTAATTCTTCATGTTACACTGCATGCCAAAATCTTAAGCTGCTAGTGAGTTGAACGCTGATCTGTCTATGCATACTCTTCATTAACCTTTAGCACTTTAGCATAAGCAATAAATTATCATCTTAAACCTATCTCAGAAAGCGATTATCATTACTGTTTTGATACCCAAACTCACAGTAGTTCAATTCAAAAAACTTTAAAAACTCTTAATATTTTCCCCTTCAAAACATACAGATGTGGAAAAAAAATTAAATTTCAGAATTTATTTCTTTTTTGCTTTTTCATCAGAGTTTTTTTGTGATACTTATGGTTTTATCCTTAATGATTACAGTTTACACCAAAAATGCATTTTGCAAATTTATCATTATATGTATATCTTTATGCCTTATTCAGCAAACTACTTCTGCATGTACCTTTGAAGCCCACTAAAATGAATGGGATTATTCCTTTGTTGAGTTTGACATATGCTCAGGTACCTTGCTGCATGGGGACCTTAATGTCCTACATTACATTAGTCTTCCTCTCTCTTATTCTGTGGTCAACATTCATATATAGTATTATATATAAATATATATAAAATCACTAACAAATAG
>WUAM01000287.1:89826859-89867741 GCA_024336885.1 Actenoides hombroni | reverse complement strand
CCTGGCATTAACGGCAGTGAAATTTGCAGTTGAGGCATTCCAACTCTGACTAATGCAATGAAGAAATTTTTAATTATTCTCCAGATTTCTCATGACAATCTTAATATCCCTGGAATTTGATTCTAACCAGCAGACCAATAGTCCCTCTAAGCCAACCTGTGATTTCCTCTCCCTTCCAGGTAAGGTCAGGTAACCGTTAAAGAAGTAGTTTAATGAGGCTTTGATAGATTTCTCTAGCTCTCTCTCCCCTGCCGCCTTTTTTCCTTTTAGGCGTGTGTAGCCTAAAGCACCCTTCCAGGCAAAGACGTGACAGAGAAGTAGAAACAGTCTGTGCAGAGCATCTGTTTGGGAGCCTTCCTAAAGGCAGATTCCTGCTGACTACTGATGGAAATCATCTGTGGGAAAGCAGAGAGCATGAGTCATGTGACCTCTTGGGGCTTAATTACTGAGAAGTAAATTGTCTGGGTCCCTCTCACTCACTGACTGCTTCTAGAAAACAACAGGCAAAACGTGAGAAAAGGAGGCAGTTCTCAAATGCACAAATATGAGCAACTAGCTTCCACTTCAAGAATGCATGTCTCTAATTTGCATGGACCCATATCATGGCACACTTATGTCTGTGAACAAAGAACATTTTAAAAAAATGTGAACATCTATGTTTCTACACAGCTTGAAAGCAGGTAGTACAAAGGAGAATACTCACAGTTTACAAACAAGCATGAGGTATTGGATATAGTTAATAAACCAAAGGAGCTTGAATGTATCAAACCTCATGGAGGAAGCCAACACAATTGTGCAAGAGTCTACCCCAACAACATAGTTATAAATAAGTATGCCTGTTTTCAAAATAAACCAAAATTCTGGTGGCTTAAGATACCATCAGCAGCACTTTACAGTGCCAGCATTATATCAAAATAGCTGTAAAACCTAGGGAAGAAAATATATATAGCCATGATTAACATGTCCATCCCGTGCAGGACAAAATGAAGCTTCACCAGGTACTGGGCCTTTCTGTCCATAGCCCAGTGGCAAACATACAGGTATTGCTTTTATCACATTAATGTTAATGGGGAAACTACAATTATCTTGCATAACTGTGCTTCTGCATTTAGAATAAACATATTTTAGCTGATAAAAAGTATGCCTTTCTTGTGGAGCAGGGAAAGGTTTTGGACAGATCTCAGTATCAATAGCAAGGATGCATTACAAAAAGATTGCCTTTCTTTGCAGTTACTACACAACCAAGATGTAATTTATGCCTAGTAATATAGGAATACATTTAATCTGTTTCTGTTGCAAGACTTCTGAAGCAACATGACCACATATGAGCACAGTCCATATTTTCTCAAAATCTCTCTTAAGGTCTTCTGCTATATAGACAAGAAAACAGATGTAGCAGACTAAGAGAATTTCTGTGGTTTGCTTGCCAAGGATAAATAGCTCAGTGACTCTCTAAGAGCATTAAAAATTAAGAGCTTAGAAAAGTCTTTTGTATGACAATATTTGAGAATACCACAGAGTTTCCTGTTCCATGCAGAGGGACCCTTTCAGATAGATGAAAGCTAAAAATGAGTGTAGTTGGGGAGTGACTCCAGAAAGTACAAAATAGAAGTCTGTCTGGAGGAAGAAAACACGTTTGCATGAACCCCAAGGCAGGAAGCAGATAGGGAGAAGTTTGGTTTGTTTTTTTTAAATGCTGAAAGACTGTGTGACAGGCTGAGAGCACAAAAGCTGGATAGCAGCCCAGGCTGACTCCCAGATCCTCAAGGGGCCCTAAAATAAACAGACATTTGGAGCATAGGCATAGCCAGCAGGTTGAGGAAAGTAATTGTTCCTTTCTATGTGGCACATGTGGAGTTACATCTGGAGTAGTGTCCCCCATTTTGAGCATCCCAGAACAAGAGAGATGCTGAAAAATGGTGGAGGTCCATCAGAGGTCCAACAAGATGCTTGAGATTGGACCCTGTCACATACAAAGGGAGTGAGGGAGTTGGGGTTGTTCAGCACAGAAAGCAGAAGACAGGGCATCTCATTGCTGCCTTCAGTTCCCTTGGGGGTGAATGCTGCAGGGAGGACAGAGCCAGACACTTCTCAGAGGTGCAAACAAAAAGGATGAGACATAAAAGACACAAATTGCAGTTAGGTAAGCGCTGCTCTATATGAATCCACAGCTGAAGTGATTAAGCTCTGTAGCAGGTAGCCCAGAGAGTTGTGGTCTCTTCATCCTTCTAGGCATTTGGTGCTGCATTAGACAATGTCCTGAGCAGACCGCCCCAGCTTCAAAGTTAGTTGTGCCCTGAGGACCTAATGGGACCATATGGCATCCAGTGGACCTCCCAGACAGAATTATTCTTGTTCTGATGTGTACCATTTGGAACGCAACAAAAGGTACCAACCAAGAAATACAAAGTAGAGGAAAATGAACCCAGTCAAGAAGCATTCACAAAACAGCCTGCACCATACTCCCCAGGGTGTAAATGAAGAATGAACCTTATTATGCATGTTATTTAAGGGGGTAAGTGTCTCAGCAGGTGAGATGAGGTTTGCATTTGTTCTGGATTCAGAGAGGAGACACAAGGAGTAGAATATTTAGAAATCTGTCATAGACCTAGTGTACATGCTTTGAAAGACACATCTATCACTTCCAGACTGTAATTCAAAAATCTTTTTCAGCTCTCAAGTGCTTCACTGACAGCCTGGCCTGATGTCTTATTCTTTAAAGGTATTTTGTTTGAACACTTATTTCCTTTCCTGTGTTTTGCATTGGTTTGGGTTTTTTTTTCATTTCATAAGCCAAAGTAGTTGTTCAGCTCGATTTATTTCATTTTTTTTTAATGGAACAGAAAAGTTTTTAAACATATATATTCTTATTTGTAAAATAAGCTAGTGTTTATTGAAACATATTCTTGAACTTCTGCAGGTTTTCTACTAAGCAAAAGGACCGTTCACTTGCATGCTTGCTACTCATGTGGGCAAAAGATTTTAGAAGGTCTGTTTCTATTTGGTAAATCAGAATTGTGTGACCTAAAAGGAACTGTGGATTTTATCCTTGTGCTGAACATAGTGATTCCATAGTCTTAAGTCTGTAGCTTTAATTAAATTTTATTAAGCTACACGAGATCTTAGAGGTAGAAAGCATCGTTGGTCAGGAAAATATTTTCCTCAAAGTTTAATAAAAGCAAAAAGGTTGATAAAAGGAAATGTTTTTATGACAGTTTGAATATATTCACTATAACAATTATTGTCAACCATAATGAAGTAAAATATGTTGTCTTATTTTGTGAAAGACATCAAAGCTGCTATTTTCTGCTTCAACATCCAACAGTGCTTGAATATGTTAATGGCTTGTACTGAACGCAGATTGTTTAATTCCAGATCCTTTTGGTTTTTGGCAAATGGAGTAAATATCAAACACTTTTCTGGAAACCAAATCTTTTTATGAGTAAACATCCAAGAAGTTTCTCTTGATGGATTTCCTCCCTAAACATTCCAGCCTCATGGAAAAGGGTCAGGTCCTATGGAAAATGGGCAAGAATTTGAACCAATAAGCCCCATAATTCTCAGTGTGTAGGAGGCCAGTCCTCGACATGAGAAAGACAAGTTAGTTGATGCCAGCTGGGGTTGCTGGCAGCAAATGCAACATCTCCTGATAAGCAGAAAATCCTTCTCATCATCAGGTCACAATTCAATGCAGACAGCCTTCTAGAAAACACTCCTATTGACAGCTCAGGATATATACAGATCCCTTTTCATAAAACGTCTTGAAGCAGTGAATCACATCTTTTTTTTTCCATCTGTGCTCATTTTCATGCTTTACTTAATTCATATTTTCAGTGAATGCATTGAATTTAATAGATATAAAAATACTATCTTTTAACTCTATTTTATTAATAAATGGAATACTTCAGCTTCATTCTTTAACTTAAAAAAAAAAAAGAACAACAAACTGAAAAAGGAACATTCCATATGGGACATGTTTATTATTGTTGTATTCTTCTTTTGTTTAAATCCTCTCATAGAGCTGAGAGAAGTCTTTGCTACACACTAAAATCTCGAAATCAGAATTTCCTTTAGTTAATCAAACTTATTTGTAGGAATTTCAGCAGTGATGAAAAAGCCTACATGTTCATGTTCCATTCATGACAAGACCTACACGTTCATCTCCTGTTCATTGTTTTGTTTAAATTGCAAAGAAATGTGAATGACAAACTATAAAGATGTAAAATGGAGAATCCAGCCATTGCTTCTACCACATAGTAGAATAAGACATCAGGATTTGTTTGCTTTGGGCCATGAATAATAACATTTTGCTAATCCTGTGCATTACTTGTGATTAACTCACACTGCAAAACACACGCATACAAATACACTTACTGGCCTCCTTCCACACACTTTTGCACTCAGAGAAGAGATTAAGAAGCATGACACACAGGAAATGCTAACTGCATCATCGAGGGTACTTGTGGGACCTCTCAAGTAGTACTGTGAGAGAACAGGTAACTTTTCCTCCCCCATTTCAGGTGGAATCCTGTCACAGATCTGTGACATGCAGAAGACCTTTAAGAAGAAAGAGATATTATGCAACATGGAACTGTGGACTCATCTGTGATCCATGATGGCCCACCTTTCAGAAAATCTTCCATGGCTTGTATCTAGTCCAAAACTTTTAGGAGAGAAAGGGATCTGTAAAGGCAAAGTTTTTATAGAATTACAAGGCAGCTTTCTTTCCTGGAATTGGTGAACATGGGATTCACTGACTGCATCAGTGAGCGGATTGCTAAGTGCTGAATATGTAACAAATAATGTGTGATAAAGTCATCTGCTTCCCCACCAACCCAAACAAATAATATTATAAGAACAATAGTAGGGATATTTATAGGAAATTTGGCCTCTTGCTACTTCTAACTCTGTTGTGTGTGACAGAGGTTTTGCATTACTGGGCTACAAAAACAAAGCTTAAAAGTACAGTTCCCTTAAAGGTGCACATTGGAAGCTTCGTGCAGAAGCTGGCCTTGGCCAGTATGAGAGATGGAGCATGGACTAGCAGAGATTCACCTACTCAATGAGGCACTTGAATTTTCTGGATTGTAGCAGAGTGACTGCTAGTCAGAGGACATGTTTAAATTCCTTGTGTTTGTAGGTCCCCTGCTTAGCGATTAGATGTCAAGCCTTCACCTCAGAAACTTGTGCATATTTTTCTGCTTGAACTAATGCTTTAAAATGGGCCATTTAGCCTCGTGTGTCATCTCTGCCACCTCTGAGGTCTCATGGGTTGGGCAGAGCACTACACTGATTCCAAGTTTGTTCTGTATGCTACTTTTCCATTATGTGTACTCCATACTGAATTGCTGCCAGCTATGCTTTGTGTTGAACTGTTACAAATCCTGTTTCAGAGCCTCCTTGGTAAAGTAGCGTTTCATCTGAGGTCTTCAACGTCTTGCACAACAATACTGCTAGTTGAAAAGGTAATCTGTTGTTCATTTGGGTGATAATATTGATCAAAGACAGGGACAGGACAGCTAAATTCTGCATGATCCTGGAATTTTTCACAGCAGTTATATTTCTGTCAGGTGTCTGGTGGCCAAGAAGACAACTGTGGATCAGTGCACACTGTTGCCTCATATAACTGAATAGTTTCTATAGCTGAGAGTTTCTTGCTTTCCCGAAAACAAGATGATCAGGCAGGCAGTTTCATTGTCCTGAATTTAATGATTTAAATCAGACGACAAAGCCTCACACAGATTGGTGTGAAAACATATGGCAAACAGTTCTTTGGCAGACTGCTGGAAGCAATAGCTTAGTTATCCACTGGATACAGGGGCAGGAGTTATGGACAGATGGCAGACAATTGCTTAGGATGGGAATCTTTTCCATTCATCTGCAGAGCAGTAATTAGATATGATAGATAGTGGGGGCTGTACCATTTGCTTATTGTTTTTTAGTTTACTGTTTGGGACAGAAATGTGCTGCCTACTGCCCTGTACCTCTAACACAGCATCCTCTCAGCAGTGCTAGAGGTAAAATGCAAGGCAGCCTCTGTAGGTGAACTCTTTGTCCCAGGAATATGTGTGGGAGCACCCATCACAAAGGCTGACAGTTATTTTACCAAGTGCATTTTGCTATTCATTTGTCTAATTATTTGAGCAAAAGTGCTTCACTCTGCTCCCTGGTGTAACTCTGTGATAGTTTTATCAGTATCATGCTGTAATCTGTAACACTGTAATCAGCACAAAACATACCTGCCTATTTTCAGAGCATTTGAAGGGCCAAAATGTTAATTTTTTATGCACAGTTGGTTAGATCACACTCACAGTTTTCTCTCTAAATGATGTCTCATTGCTATTTTAGTTACTTCAGTTGTGAGTGCTAATTTAGTTAAAATACGATTCTTTGATAATTAGTGTGAGACAGTCAAATCCATTATCTAATGGATAGCATTTGTTGACAGTTCTATACTAGTGTTAATCCTGCAAACTGTATACTTAGTAAAGAATAAACAGTTTCAGTCTATGAACTGTGGATTATGAGACCTATCACAGTTAGAGGAACACTTGCTCTGTTCTTTCTTCCGCAACCACAGTAGAAAATTGTCTCAGAAAGCTCCTTAGCAGTAAATGATTGGGTTCTCTGGTCTATAATTTCCCCTCAAAATGAACAGAGATCTTTGAAATCAGAGATTAATCTCAAACATCAATTATATCTATAAAAAAAAGTAATTATCCTATGAAACTCTTTTAATCATGGTGTTCAACTGTCTGAAGCCATTATGGTATCAAAAGAGAATTCATGGCACTTGGCTTACATCATTTCTTCTCCTTTTGTTCTGTCATCTGAGTTAAAGCTAGTCTTCATTTTTACCTTTTATGGAGAATTTTATTTATTTCTCAGCTTTATGAGATGAATAATAATTCTTGGACAATCAGAACAGTTGATTTGATAAGCTTCCCCTTAGCCTTAACATCCCTGCATGTGCTTCCAAGCCCTGGGGACAATTACCTCTGGGTTTGTGGTGAGCTGAGCTTCTGACGGTGTTATAGCCCTCCACACAGGAAAATAAAAAATTGGTTTAGTGTGACTGTTCTTATTTATTTGATTCTTATAGAAGCATGGATTTGGCAAATAAAGACTGCCTCTTATGTTGAGATACATCTGTATTTTGAATTAGAAAAACATGATCTTAATCATGGATTAGGGGATGGAGTGCACCCTTTCCCTGCGTACCCCTGTGACTTCCCATAAACACTTATGGTAGAGCTTTTAGTAGTATGAATGTAGCCAAGCCACCAAGACACAATCTATCAGAACCATCCAAGAGGATATATGTAGGCAAGATAGATAGCTGGGAGTTTGGGGTTGATTTGTTTGCAGTTCTATTTGATGCGAGACCATGCACATGGTTTAGAATTATAGAATAGTTTTGTCTGGAAGAAACTTTCAAGATCATCAAGTCCAACCTTATTCCTAGCCACATCAAAACAAATAATCCATGTCCCTAAGCACAACATCTACCTGGCTTTTAGATACTTCCAGGGATGGTGACTCCACCACCTCCCTGGGCAGGCCATTCCAATGCCTGACAACCATTTTGATAAAGAAATTCTTCCTAATATCCAGCCTGAACATCCCCTGGTTCAACTTCAGGCCATTTCTTCTTATTCTGTCACTTGTCACCAGGGAGAACTGACCAACTCTCGCCTTGCTACAACTTCCCTTCAGGTAGTTGTAGAGGGCAATAAGGTCTCCCCTCAGCCTTCTTTTCTCAAGGCTAAACAGCCCCAGATCCTTCAGCCTTTCTTCATAAGACACATGCTCCAAACCCCTGACTGGCTTTGTAGCCCACCTCTGTACCCCCTCCAGCACCTCAACATCCTTCTTGTAGAGAAGGGCCCAAAACTGGACAGAGTATTCGAGGTGTGGCCTCACCAAAGCCGAGTACAGAGGAATGATCACCCTGCTCCTGCTGACCACACTATTCCTGATAGAGGGCAGGATGCCATTGGCCTTCTTGGCCCCCTGGGCACACTGCTGGCTCATGTTCAGCCGTCTGTCAATCAACAGCAGTATCTTTGACTGCTTAGCATTCTTACATCTTTTGAAGAGAAAATGCTCTTTGCAGTCTAGCGTAGAAATGCCCCTCAGTCTTACATGATGCATTGAGTACAAGCATGTCCAAGATAGAACAGAACTATTCATGTATTAATGTTAGTCCTTGTGCACACAGAGAAACTTAAAACTAAACAATTTTTCCATTATTACAGATATACAGAATGAGCTGTTAGTATGCAAAATTCATATATGAATAAGGATGGCATGAGTATATTATTTACAACAGATGGCCAAATGGAAGCAAGGGTAGATACTGAACACCTGTGCACAAAAGCATAACATTAATTACCTATTTGTACTGTAGAACTAGAGATTAGTTCCCTTGGTCTAATGATAGTTCATGAAGCTTCAAGCACCTTTCCAAAACACATTTACAGAATCAAATAACTGCTAATGATAATGAAGAAATTCCATACCCAGTTGATAATATTATAATGCAATTAAATCTGTTTATAAAACTTGTGAGTGCATATTTAGAATGCCATTGCATATTTGACCCCCAAAATCATGCAAACAAGGAAGAAGTTTTTTTTTTTTTTTACTTACTTCCATGGTATCACATGTTGAACTTATTTTGCCATTTGTAGGCAGCTACAGCAAAAGGACTGGATAATGTATCTTGAAAATTACAAAACTTATTGATAAAAGAATGATACCTAGTTCCTTCCAGCTCCTTTATCAAAATGCCAGCAGCACCGTCTCTGTTTCTGAGAGCAGAAGAAAGAAGACCATCAGACAAAATTAGATATTAGCCATTAGATTTGCAAAACAGAATAACTATATTTGAAAAGTGGGGACCATCCGCATCTGTGTTTGTGTCTGTTTTCAGCATCTAGACATCATAAACACTTTTGTGCTACAATTTTCTCAAACAGAAAATCTAGTTATATGAAATTTGTTTTATTTCAGAAAAAGCATTGTTGGGTGTTTATTAATTTTATCACCAACTTGCTAGTCTCATATTTACGAGATGGCACTAAATATCTAACACATCAATTTGTTAGCTGAAATGTTCTTCAAATAGAAAAAAAATGTAATTCATGTCAATGTCAGAAATCTGGATGTACACATACAGCGTACATGTATTTGTCAAGGAGTAACACAGAGAATTATGGAGGACCTCCTCACTAGAATATACTCTGGCCTATGTCCATGTTTTAGAAAACATAAGTCCTTCCTACATATTACCAGGATTTTTGTGAAAAAAACATATTGAGAGACAACTGGTTGAGGTGGATTTAGGAAAAACCAGAAACAGGAATATGTTCCAGGAATATACTTTTTAAAATTGTAGCCTGTTATCCTTTTTTCTCTAATACTATTTCATGTGGGCTGTGAATGAAAAAACAGGGCAACCTACACATAGATATAATGATTTGAGGTAGCATTAAAATAATCTAATGTAATTTACAAAACAAATATAGACCTTATTAACTAATTTTTTGTGTTTATTGAAACAATGTGTGACTGAAAATCACATGCTATTTTGAAAGCTGTTCAATCATGGTAACAGTTTTATTAGTCCTGTTATCATTAATTTGGGTACCCCACCAAGAACTTCCAACAAGGGCATGCATTTGTTGGAAGCCATGAATGATAGTCACAGGGCTGATAGTCATTGTTAGTTTGCTAAATTAAGTTTCCAGCCATAGTACGTTTGTGTTTCCCCTGGTCTGATTACACAATTACTATTAACTTTGTGAAGGTGAGTTTCACTTTTTTTCTGTACTATGTACAGCTCAACCTTTGTTAACAGTAGCAAATCCGTGGAAGATGGGCGCATCTTCTCCATGGTGTTGCTGCAGAGGTGACAACTGTAAAATGCTGGGTCCTAGGAAAAATGTCTTGCATCTACCTACCCACATGAAGAAGAGTCTGGATGGATTACATCCTCGTGAATGGGCATCTGTAACGTGATTCTACTTTTCCAGTGAAGAGAGGTCACATTATGATGTTCAACAGATCAAACAACTGTTCTGTCAGCATGCATGGTTACTTTCTGCAGTCTGGAGTATGTCCCAAACCCAAGCAACACACCTGTCTTCTCTCCAACCTTAAAAGATTGCTTAGACTCCTTAAAGTGAGAAGTGAGCTTGAAGCACCACTGTAGAGAATAAACTTATTCAAACTGAAGAGGTGGAGTTGTATTAGAAAAATACTGGTTTGCATTGAATAAGGCAGATTCTAACAGGATAATGAATTTCATTCTTTTTTTTCAATTTTGAAGAGTCAACAGGGTTGACACTTCCTGGAAACCAGAAATCCCTCCAGGCACATTAAAGTCTAACTCATCTTTATCTCATTAAATAACTAATATGATCCAACCATCCATATCAACACAAAAAGTGATGAATACAAGCAAAATAGCTCTTTGTACTTTGAATAAGGCTTTGTTTTGGACTTAGAGGTATATTTCTCTGCAAAAGACAACAGAGGATGTAGCCCCTATTTTGTGGAAACAGTGGAACAGACAGTTAATGTAAATGTTCTGCTTTCAATTTGGGGCTGTGCTACCCAGGCCGTGATAGATAACACTGTAATAGATACACATATTCCTGTCTCCTTTCTCTTTGAAACAAAAATTAATAGGTTTTGGTACATAAGGCGTGACCTGCTCGCAAAACAGGGAACTGATGCAATGGAGTGCAGAAGTTCTTCAGTAAAAAATATGTTGCCCTGCCTCCCAAGCCTTCCTGTGGTAATAGGGTTTAGAAGCCTCCATCTCAACACAAATGAATGCTAAAGTATTCTGAGCATAATAATCGTCATGTGACAGACACCTATCCTAATCCCTAAATGCCTAGCATTTTTGCATTGGAGGGGTTTTTCAGAGGCTTAGGGTGCAGCTACAGTGAGAATGCAGTAGCCCGTGTGGTGGTTCCAGACAAGTGAATGAAGTGCAGGAGGAGAAAGTATAGATTTGTCCTCAGGCAGTAAAAAGGCAGAGTTTGAGCACAGTACTGCATGAATTAAGCTGTCCTGCTGCTGATCTGAGCTGGGACAGTTATTGTGTAATAGCAACGGATGTGCTAGCTTACATCCAAAAAAGCTGGGAGCTTTGTGCCTCATGCTGGGCTTCAGGTGGGACACGTGGCTTGGGTTTTTCTCAGCTGTGCAACTTTTATGCTTGCTGCTTATCAGAGTCATTGTAGAGTCAAGGATGCTTTTAGCTTGAACTGCCCACTGCCAAGTATGAAAATGCAACAGAGTTCTTCACTTAGATTAACTTGTTTTATGTCACATTCTTTTCTCATTGGAAAGGTTATTTTGACATCTTGCTGATTTGTTGCATTTTCTTTTTCTTACTATGTTTGCTCTTCTTAGCAGAGGGAAAGCCCATTTCTTTGCTTCATTAAAACATTTGCTGTAGGAAGGCTGAGATCAGTTCCCTAAGCTGTATTAGGCGGAAAGCATTGTCTGTGTGGTTTGTGTCCCAGTATTCATTCTCTGCTTTTATTTAAGGACAACTTTAAGTGATGTAGTCATATAGACTGACTGCGAGCCTTATAGCCTCTTGCAAACGATTCATACACTCTTTGCTAGTATGTTAGAATGCTTCTATTACAAAACCTTTTTCATTTACCCAACTATTCATTACTCTCTATGCCTTAATAACAAATTGAATCTATTTTTTTTCAGGTAGCAAAGGTTCACCAAGACAACAATGCATTTTAAGGACTGATTTGGTAGGATAAATCCTAAGAAATAATCTCTGCACATTTTTTATCATCACAATAGTCACGTTTTAAAGACTTGGCTTCTTTAAGAACTGAGACTAGATTGCACAGTATTTTGCTTTAACTCTGAATCCATATTTTTTGAAGTTCCATTCTCCCCTATCTCAGGCTGCAACTGTAATGAATAGCTCTGATTTACAGATAATGAGCAAGTAAGTAGAGGTCTTCCTCCTGCTTCTCACTGACAATTTCACTTCAATCTTCCATTGAAAACAGAGAAAGCTGCAGAAAATAAATGTTTCTGTGAGAAATAGATGGGGAAACATCTGTCATGAAAAACAAGAGATACCAGTAAATAAAGAAGTTTTAAAAAAGAAGCTGTCTTTTTTTATCAGAGAAAGAAACAAAGAGTATTTGCATACCTGCATATTAAGGTAAATTCAAGAATATACTCTTATAAAAATGTATCTAGTCCTATTTCTTTAGTCTTCCTCTTTCTGATCAAGGAAATAATGTCCTTTCTTAGTGTTCAGAAGTTTCAATTCTCATCTGTTTTCTCTAGGGTCATGTTTTTCACTCCAGAGATGATGGACAGATATGATCAAGAGGAATCAGAGCAAATGAAATCTGTGTAGTGCATATGGCATGTTGCACGGTACAGGTAGCAAAGAAAGTTCTGCTCCTTTTTGGTTGCAATTTGTGAGACTGCCAGAAGAGGAAATCTAATTACATTTACACTTGCTGCATATGGAGGAGCTGTAGAACAAATAGGAGTTTTACTGAATTGGCAGGTAGTTCACTAATGCTGTTATTTCTGTTCCTGTTTTTGTGTTGGTTTTTTTTTTTCAAGACAAGACTTATAATTTATGCACAAGTAGAGCAATCAAAAGATTTGATTCACAGAAATAATGTGCCAAGGCACATAAAGAAAGGTCTTAAGATCCCAGATACAAACTAATGTGTATCAATTCTCAATAAAATAAAAAATCTGATGCAATGTTGTGTTTCCATTTTTTGTTACTGTGCTTTCCCTAAGGAGACACATTTCAATGCAAATGCAAAAATAATTCAAATGAGGTTTTCAGTTTGAGCTCCAGTAATCCAGTGTTTGGGGAACAGGATGCTCTGTCCCTTATTTGAAAATGAAATGTTTTTCTTACCAA
This sequence comes from Actenoides hombroni, assembly GCA_024336885.1. Classification (NCBI taxonomy): domain Eukaryota; kingdom Metazoa; phylum Chordata; class Aves; order Coraciiformes; family Alcedinidae; genus Actenoides; species Actenoides hombroni. The sequence goes on along the minus strand of WUAM01000287.1, from coordinate 89,854,795 downwards.
ACACATAGGGTATTATTTCATCCTACAAAGCAATACCAATGTCAGGGTGGATGTTTATGTATTGGAAACGACCTGTTTTTCAAAGTGGAAACAATTATAGCAGAAGTTGAGGTTTCCTCATCGGATTTTATGATTCAGAACAACAATTCATGCCATATAAACAAAATTGCTTCCAGCCTGACAGCATGTGTATCGGTTTTGTAGAATGATGATCCCAAAATGGCAAATGGAAGTATAGATCTATAGTAGAAATTAATCTTATTTTCATGTTACTAGTCAGAAATTGTGTAGTATGTAGATGTCATACTTAACAAAATAAAATAGAATAGAATAGGCTTTAGTAGCTGCATTATGCCAGAACAATACGACTTATATAAATAGTTTGTCTCAGCTAGAAATAATTCAGTGGTGTTATTAGAAGATTTCTTCTGTGCAAATTAAATTGGATATAGAGAACTATAGCATCGCTTGCTGCATCAATCTTGTTTCCTAACACACTGAAGTCACTCAGCAATATACGTGTCTGAGGCAATGTTCAGGCATGCTGGATCACTGGCAGACTGTCAAAGTACTGAGGCTGACATGGAATTTCTCAGTGACTGCACCCACTGGCAAGCTATGTCTAGCTAAGCTCATCATCTTCTCTTACTAGGGTCACACAAGGCCAGAAGAAGCTGGCTCAGAATGGGCTTCTGCCTCACTTGACTGCAATGAGAAAAAAGGTTGGAGAGGCCCTCTGGTATCAGCTATCCTTCCTTTTTGACCTTGTGGCTTTGTGGAAAATATCTTGCTTATCTTCCTTTCACCATTTGGGTATCCCCCCTGGCAATAGGCATCTGTTCTTTACCACACCGCTTAATACCTCAGGAGTATAGAAGGGCAGGAATGGCCATAGCTGTCCTGCTCCCTCTTAATGCTGTTCTTTATGGTGTGACCGCATCCTTTGATACGTGGGTAGTGTTTCTTCTGGCTCATATAGTCCATCTGTTGGACAGACCACATGTTGCTGTTTATGTGGGATTCACTTTCTATGCATAGAGCAAGGTCAGACATGAATGATGGGGTAGTTCTAGCTTGCAATCTATTCTGAGTGAGTTTAGTAGCAAGTCCATGATTTTTGCTAGAGCTTTATTGGCTTTAAGAGATATCAAGTCTCTTTGTAAAGTCTCCAAGGACCTGAACATCTCTCATAAAATGAAAAACAGTTATAATAGATAATTCTTATCACTAATTTTTGTTCTGTTTTGATTTTCTGTGCTACAACGGTCACTTATTAGATCTTATTTTGCATTTATCTGATACATTTAGAATATTTTGCTGCTTTTTTTTTCATACGGACCATGATCAATCTCCTTGCAAAGCATATTTTTGATAGGTCAACTCCATTTGATCTCCATTTGTATCCTGTAAGGTATGTTTTCTAGCTCTTGAAACATTGTTGTTCTTCTCTTATGGATCCTTTTATTAGAGTGAACATCAGAACTGCGTATAGAGTTGTAATATCATAGTGGTAAACTGTCATATCCAGCCACAGAAAGAGCTTCTCCTGATACTCTGTATTCTATGCCTCTGTTACTGTTAACTTTATTACCATAAGACTTTCTGAGTCATGTTTTTCCTAATGTAATTCTTAAAACATGGAAGTGTCTTGCCTGTCCTGTTGATACTTAATTATGTAATTGGATAGTCTTCTGGAAATAATATGCTGCATAACTTTGAACAAGTTGCCTTCTGTTCTGTTCCTGTTACTTCAGTAGGCTGTGTATAGAGTGGAGGGGGGAGGAGGTGCTGGTGTGAAAGGAGGGTGAACGCATGAGTGAGAAGTGCTTTTATAGAGAGATAAACATTAAAATGATCTTTAGGAGGACAGATTCCTGCAGGATGACGTATAATGTATAAACACTTCAGTATTTCAAGATGTTCCTCCCAAGTATGCTCACTAAACAGTGTTTATGCCACTAAAGAAAACTGTTATATATGGAACGGAAAATATAACAATTGTTATCATTTAAAATAAGTTAATACTTTTTAAAGAGAAATTTGGAAAATTGTTGAAATCATACATCTGTCTTCTGTTCTTATGGCCTCCATTGTTGTTTCTTTTTGGTTAGGTGAGTTGACTTTTATAGATCCACTTTGAGTGTGAGACATGCATACAACAAGTTCTTAAAGACATTAAATTAATTACCCCATTCTCCCTAGAAGGTCACTAGAACTGACAGGGTACAATTTATAGCCAAAAATACTCCTTTTCAGTTTATAATCATGTTTTATGAAAACACAGACCTTCATGGCTCAAGCATCCAAACATTCTGAATGAAATATAAAGCAAATCATTTGCAAGATTTTATTTTCAGAGGAAAGCTGCCATTCAAACTGACGACAAAATACAATTGCTTCTAAAGTTTGTTTTGAGTTACCACCACTAAATAGGACAGCTGCCTGAAAAGGGGACATGTTTCTGAGCATGCTCTTTCATCCCTGGATCACCCTAAGCAGCGTACCTGGGCAGGCTGGGTGAGCAATGGGTGTTGCATCGGTCAAGTAACTCTGTAAATATCTAAACTGCACTACAGTGAAAGTGCAGTATCTCCAGTTCCAGCGCAGATGTTTTCCATACAGGAAGCCTCTAATCCAAACTTTCCCTCCTCTCCTCTTGCTGGCCTCACATGGCCTCATTTTGCTCTTTGCTCATTCTGAAATAATTATATACATTTGAATGGCAGCCAGACAGATTACAGCCTGTGTTTTTCAAAAATTAGCCCATCATTCTGACTATTGCATTTAGCAGAAATTCAAATTGACCAGGCTGCAGGTAGAAAATAATTTCCCTTTTGTTGTTAGTGAGTATGATGATCACTAAGCAAATCCTGTTTCTTCCTCAGCCATTTCCCATAGGACACAAACCATATGTATGCACAAGTCTTTATTCATACTGGAAAATTTCCATGATATTTTTAAGAATTGCACAAAGGAGGTATTTGCCAAAGCATTTCTACCTTTGAACAAAAATCAAGGTGGACACTGAAAGGTGCCGTACAGCACTTTGCTTGTGTTATACCTTCTAAAGCCTAATTCAACAAATCAATTTTCCTGTGTTGAAATGTTACATTCTTGCTTTGAAGTGACAGAATGTCATAATGACATGAATTGCTTAGAAAGTTTCATAGCAGAGCTGAAGTAAGTTGTAAAGGACCTATATATTTCTCGTGTTTGCAGAATTAGGAGGCAGCTTTGTATTTTTTCTAGTGCCAAAACACACAGGAAAGCATGCATAATTTACTGGAATACAATGGGATAAGGGAACCTTCTGGAGTATTTTATTTAGATTTTTGTTCTGTTTCATATTTGCTGCTCTTTTTTTGGTGTGGATTTCTGGCAATTGGAATGGATCTGAACTTGCACTTTCCCAAAATTTATGGAGTCTGGGCTGTGTGTCTGTGAGTGTATATGTGGTGTGAGTGGCTTAGGAATATTGTCTCAATCCAGAAAAGGAAAGTTTTGTACATATAAGTTGATGAATTTTAAAAATGCATTGAGGGTGAGCAGGAACAACGTTATCTGTTGTAATATCCACTATCAGCCATGGTTTTTTCTTTGCAAATCTCTAATGTGCCCATTGTGTGGCTTAGCTAGAACATGCTTTATGCAAACTAGTGGTTTATTAAAAAGTCCAAAGACCCTGCATCTGTTCCCTCTTTTCTATGTTTCACAAAAACAGAGAAGCACCATTATATTTTTAATTACTTCCAGGACACCGGTAAGAATAGATCCTCCTTAAACATGGGTCATAAACCACACCTCTAATGCATGGGCTCCCTTGAAATTCTGTTATACCTGTGGACTGTGTCTATATGAGTAAATCCAAGCGCATCTGGGAACATTTCCAAGCTCTGGGCTCTGAGTGTCTGTGCTTGTAAACAGAACTTTAACTGGCATAAATTCATCCTTTTCCAAACAATGCTGTACCCAAATAGTTCTGATGTTTTGGCAGCTAAACAATCTTTGTGGCTATTCCCTGTAGGCAGACCTCCTGTAACCTCTCCTTTTGCAGACTGAAAGACATTGCCTAGCACTGATATAGGCCATCCCAGTCCACTTGGCTTCACGGCCCAAACATATTCTCGGGTAAAGTTCATTTACTGGAGGAAGTGTAGCCAGAAGAACTACTATAAGATCCAGCAGAAAGTGATATCTCCCTGGAACTTGTGCTGTCATGGAAGGATATGTGAGGAAAAAAAAAAACAAAACCCCAACTGGTCTCTCAGATAAGAAACATCTGTTTTTTTCATTTTCTTTTTCATTTTTTTCATTTCATTTGTGATTGTTAAAATATCTGATATCATACTGAACTAACACTAACTAATTGATATATACCTAACCTCATTACAAGCAATGCTTCATTTTTGAGAACAGATTTTCAGCTGAAATATTCCTATCTCAGTCTCTGCCACCGTTTATTTTGGTTTCCCACAGACCTGCTGAACTGCTTTGTTCTTGCAAATGGGTAATTGGGAAACCTGCAATTATCCTGAAGTTTAAGGGTAAGATGTGTTTGAAAAAGAAACTCATTACTCTGGCTATGCATTGGACCTCAGAGGGGTGGTTTGCAAAGTGCTGGAAAGCATGAAAAAATTACATAAGTTTTCAGCAGAATTTTGGACGCTGACAAATGTATTAGAAACCCTCAGGAAGAAGGAAAATGTTCGCTGATAGTTAATTGATTTTGCTCCCATTAAAAAAACAGTTGAAGAGACAGACTTGTCATTTACAAATTTATGTCACAAACAAGATAAAACCCTCTCAGAAATCAGCAAAAAATCTAGTTTTTGATGTAACGAAGGAAAGTGAAGGTATAGCATTAATAATTTAAAACTGATATATACAAAATTCTTAATTAAATCCAGTGTAGTGATGTGGAATAATTTGTGCCTCAGAGGCTGATGCAATTAGAAAAAGGCATTTTTGATAGTGGAAAAGCCAAAACATAAGTACTGTAAGTGAAAGAAATTACAGAGCAGAGTGAGTTGCTTATGCCCAGCTTCCTCCTAGAAAAGACACAGAGAAAAAGTTTTTTAATCAGTAGGGAAAAAAAATAAATTGAAGTTCTGCAGTTCTACTGACTGGCTTCCAGACCAAGGAGCAGTCAGATGTCTTTTCCCTTTTCCTCCCATTCCTTCACTTGCAAATAGCAGTATTAACAGCATAAAGGTCTTTTGGGGTCTTCTCAGCAGTTATATTTGATCCATATTTTTTGACTTTGGACAGGTTTTTTCGACATACCTTATTTTCAGGATATCAGGATTGCTGATTTCTGTCTTTCACAGTTTTCTTTCCTTCATGTCTTATTTTGCTCCTGTTGAATGTAACTCTCTCTCCTCCAAGGAGAACTATTTCCTCCTTTCCTGATTGCTTTTCCATAACTCCTTCCCCATCTTTCTCCTAATCTAGGCCCATTGTGTCTACTCTTCCTTGCAGACCTATTTATCCAGATTTCCTTTCTCAGAAGTAAAAGATATTTCAAACAATTTGTTTTAAGATTTTTTTCTACTTGTTCTGTTCTGCTGTCCATCATGTTACCTATTCCCTCACACACACACTCTTCATTTTTGTCTATTTAGTTTGTAAGTAATTTTGCATAATCTCTCTTTAAAAAAAATAAATATATATATGTATATATATGTATATATATGTATGCAATATCTCTTTTGAGGTCTTCACTAATAGAATGGTGTTTAATAACACATTGGAATAAGGCAGAAGTGACTCTGTGAGTTTTGAAAAAAAGCAACGTTATGAATATGGTTTTGGGCATGTATAGTAATATGACCTATATCTGTTGTCTCTTAAAACTGGACCATGGCATTCATGTTTCATAGCTTGCTCCAGTGCATAGAGAGGTGATCTTTCCTTTGTCTAAAGGTTCTGTCACAACAATTATTGTGAACTGACTATTGCATGAGAGAAACCACTACTTGGGGTTTGGCTTAGTAGGCACCCTATAGGTATTGTCCTAGTAGTTGAGTTATAATAGCACTTTTCCAAAGGGGAGTTAGTTATTAAGAGTAGCTCACATGTATGTTGCCTAATACAACCAAAAACTGAAAAGTAACCCTGTATGAGTGAATACTGTTGGACAGTTTTAAGTCCAGAGACACCAAGCACCTGGTATCTGGTATTTGTCTGAGCGTTTGGTGTTAGCTACTGATCTCAGCAATATCCAGGAAACTGTTGAGAGAGTTCAAACAGTTGTGACATACACCAGGGTTTGGATGATTACTATCTTTTCATGTGGACAAAATTCTTCTTCTAGTTAAACCCCAAAGTTCTGCTGATTTTAGGTATGTATAGTGAATACCAGTAACATTAACCTTTCAAATGTGAAGCGAAGTATTTCTAATTACAAGATGAAAGAGATGCCAAAAAAGGACACTCCCCAGTAAATAGCTTGGCTGTCCATAATGACCTAAATTTCTACCAAGTTTTACTTAACTTTCCGGTTTGTGGTTCCTAACACCTTTCTGCTGGATGGTCATAAATGGTACTGAAATTTGCCCTTAGGCATTTCTCAGTAATGATACTATGTGAAAGAAAGCTTAGCATCACTATCATAATAAATCGTTTCACCATGTTTTATTAAAACAGTCTGAACCTGGTGTGTGTAAAACTATCTCTGTACAATTATTATTTTTTTGAGTCAATGGCTGGAGTATTTACAAAGGAAAGAAGAGGAACTACAGCAAATATGATGTGAATGCCCAACTCTTACCTTACCACAAGTGCAAACGAGATACACCTCGAAAAAACAGCTGGGCATCAGATGCAGAGAACAACATTCCCACCTATGAAAAGGCCATATGTCCTATAGGTCCCATGTATTCGACCAAATAGGGTATTGATACCTTATCTGTCTAGACATTTCTGCTCTGTCATCACTGAAACCTGTAATATTGTCAGTTCTGGGGTTTCCCACAACAATGCACCTGTCCTTAGATTATGGGGAACTGGGCAGTAGTTAAGGCCATGCAAATGCTGTTGTAGTTGCTGCCAAGCCTTGCATTAATCCTCCCTGACAAATGCAGCAGTCAACTTTATTTTCCCCCAGTCACCATGTTTCAAATTGACTTGGCTTCTTTATTACTATTTAAATGATTTTTTTTTTCTTTCTTGAACTCAAATGACCTTATACCTCAAAGTGCTTATATATTTGCCTGAAGTTGATTCTACTTTCATGAGTGCAGTTGCCTGAAACATACCTAAAAGCTTCCTGTCAAACATGCAACATGGCACTGCTTACTCTAGGATGTGTATTTTTAGCAGTAATAATTGTATTTTGTGGTCTTCCTATTGAATTATTCACTTGACCATTTTTTACTTGGATTTTTACTTTGTATAAAGAATGAAGAAGTTGTATTTATAATTTAAAAAAAAAATAAAAATACAGACACGTATCTCTCAGCCAATCTGTTTGGCAGTAGCCAAATTGCCAGGGGTGGGAGAAAAACATTCCAGTGAGAAATCAGTCAGAAAGTCACCATGGCAAGGAAAGTTGCCAAGCAGTTACCTATTTGCCCCTGACCAGCTGGTATTGTCCATTCTTTGTGAGGCTGCACTGATTAAGGCTCAAAGGCAAATCTGAACATTTCCCAGTTCAGCAGAGGCAATGAGCTTGTTGGCAGCTCATGATGGTGAAGCATCAGCAGGCTGATGTACAGGCAGAGCTTTATTCCAGGTGAACAACCCATGTCTTTCAGAGGTTGAAACTTGCTGGGTAAAGGGAACTAGTGAGATAAATGTACATTTTCTTTTGCTCCCTCTGCTTAGGTTATGATTTTGAGTTTTAAAGGCATATTCTTTAAAACACATACTTCTTTTGATTTGTGTCAATTTATTCAGCTGCTTTAATGAGGCAGCAAGAGTAAAGATGTTTAACACACATTGTTCAATGAATGCAGGTGAGATTTTGGTGAGGTTTGGATTCAGGTGACATTAATAACAAAGGTTATTGTATAGGTTTAGAAATAGGTAATTGTAGAGTTGGTTCTAGCTTATATCCTGTAGAGGACAAGCGAAAAAAAAATGCTTCAGGTTAAGGCTAGTGATCAAATCACAGTGAGTGCTTGAATAGACAGAAGCTTCAAAGCTACTATTTGGTTTTGGTTTGTTTGTTTGTGTGTTTCAGAATGGGATTATAGATTTCATTTAAGACCCAATGAGTTTATTGTGTCTGTAGTGGTAGCAGTTGCTGTCCTGTGGTTGAGGTTAAGGCTAAGATTAGTGTCAGTTTAATTTAAGTAAGTTTAATGAAGACAAGAGCAAATAAGCAGCTACATATGATGCTGCTTGCCTAGTTTTAGTATTGACTAGTTTTAGCAGCGTCAAAATGTTGGGCTTAAAATTAGTTTCATTTCCCAAAGAGGATGCTCAGTTAGGTTAAAGTGTGTGTGTTAGCTGGTGGTGTTTAAGGAGCTTGAACTACATACAGTTGAATAATGTTTCACCCTTGCAGAAAAAGCACTAACGCCAACAGAAACACCCTACTTAGGTTCTTTTAGTTGCCAGGAATTTCAGATTAGAGGAAAATCAATCTGTTGCTGGGTTGAAGTTAGGGTTCAGACATATTGAGTGCTGCAGAACTATAACTCCATGCAAGAAAAAAGCTGTCAACATAGATAGACAAGGAGGTCTTGACTGGATCCAGTGTTTCTAGCTTATGTTTAATGTGGCAGCTAGACTGAGCATAGCAATGACCTAAATAGTATTGCGAAAGACTCAGAGGGCTACTGGAAGTGGATTTGAGCCAGTGCTGGAACTGGGTCTCATGACAGAGTAACTGGTTTATGGATAAATACAGGATAACATCTATGGGTCAGAATTTCACTTGGGGAACTAAGAATTAAATTTTGAATTAACAATACTGTGTTATAGCTAATGCGTTTTAAAATGGTAATGGTTGTGGACTGACAGTGTCAGTAAGGTCTGGTGCTATGGGGTTAGGCATCAGTGAAAAAGACGTTCTCTAGTGCAGGCTTAGTCATAGCTCCTTGGCTTTTCTTTTTGGTCATTTCTGGCTGACCAGAGATCTTAAGGTCAAAACTAGAGATAGGGCTGGCATGTAGCCTGGAAGACCTTATGAATCAATGTTGCATACTTGGCAGCTAGAACATGGGATTTTATGCAGAAAGTAGTTTCTGTGATTCACATTGGTCTCAGATATCTTGGTCTATCTCAAGTGGATGTTAGGGGCTAATGTTAGGCAATGGGCTAATGTTGTCCTAGTGAAAATGAAGATTTAGGAGTGGTGCTGAAAGGCCGAAGCATATTTGTGTTAGTCTGGGCTAGCAAAAATTGCTATTTTATGCATATATCCAAATTTTATAATTTCTTCGGGGAATCTAGAAGGAAGTGCCTAGCATTTTCACTAGAAATATTGTTGGTTAGGATGTATCACTTGCCTTTCACAAAGCAGTGATTTTAGTTTTTATCAAAAGCTAACTGGTCTGCACAGCGTCAGTTGCAGAATTAGGTAAAAATATTCTCTGGTATAAAATATTTATTTATGACTTTTATTATTACATTTTTTACAGAGTTAGATTGTGTTTTAAGAGTAGATGCTATCTATCAGTTCAGAACATGTATCAGTACAGGTTGGGGGCTGAACTCTTGGACGACAGCTCTGGGGAAAAGGACCTTGGAGTTCTAGTGGACAACAGGATGACCATGAGCCAAGAGTGTGTCCTCGCAGCCAAAAAGACCAATGGCATCCTGGGATTCATTAGGAAGAGTGTGTCCAGCAGGTCAAGGGAAGTTATTGTCCCCCTCTGCTCTGTGCTGGTGAGGCCTCACCTGAAGTACTGTGTCCAGTTCTGGGCTCCCTGGTTCAAGAAGAACAAGAAACTACTGAAGAGGGTCCAGCACAGGGCCACTAAGATGACTAAGGGTCTGGAGCAGAGCACCTACCATATAAGGTCAGGCTTCAACAGCTGGGTCTGTTTAGCTTGAAGAAGAGGAAACTGAGGGGGGAATGCTTATAAATATCTAGAGTGGGTGTCAGGAAGATGGGGCCAGTCTCTTCTCAGTGGTGGCCAGTGACAGGACTAGGAGCAATGTCCATAAACTGGAAAACAGGAAATTCAGACTCAACATGAGGAAATACTTCTTCACTGTCAGGGTAACAGAGCACTGGAACAGGTTGCCAAGAGAGGTGGTGGAATCTCCATTTCTGGAGACTTTCAAAAGCTGCCTGGACTTGTTCCTGTGTGACCTACTCTAGATGATCCTGCTCTGGCAGGGGGGTTGGATTAGATGATCTTTAAAGACCCCTTCCAACCCCCTACCATTCTGTGATTCTGTGAACATTAATACTGTGTAGTGTTAACCCATGACAAAAGTTTATCTTATTTTTTTTTCTTTTCTCTAGATTCTCTGTGTAGGTACTGTGTTTCTCTATGTGGACGTGGCAGAGTTACTGTGCCACATGGGTAATGGAGCACTCTCTTGCTTCCATATGAGAAGAATCATGGGCTCAGAAAGAAATTTTGAGAAAGAAGTTTAGATGTATACCCTCTTCCTATTCCTGGAATAGAGAGAAACAACATAATTTTAAAAGCAGCACCGAAGTAGTTCTTACTGTAATCCCTTTTCACAATAAACAGTGTTATCTTGTTTCATTAGTTAAATTTGCACCAATAAACAGACTATGAGTTCCCACAAGAACGTGCCCAAGGCAGTCCCCCACAGTCTAAAATTCATTCTAAAAATTATCTGAAAAATGCCCAGAGTGCAGAAATTATCAGACCTGCAATACTGACTTCTGAGCAATATGTATTTGTCCTACAGCCTAAATTCCTATTGGAAAAAAAAGATGTTGCATACCCAAACTGTCTTTATCAAAATTGATCCTGAGGCATTTATGCATCCAGGAGTAGACCAGCTCCATTCTAATCAGGGCAAGACCTATCAGGATGGAGAGGTGATAAAGTTGATTTCTTCAATGACAGCTCTTTCTTCAAGTGTGTTAACTAAAGCATTGAAACTAGGTATGGATCAAGTCTTTCAAATCCACTAGTGAAAAACAGATACCGTTCACAATCTGCCTTGAAATCTGTGTTAGCATTCTGAATATTTTCTATCTTTTTTTGAATGGATGGGATGAGATTGGCCGAAAAAGGATCTGCTATTCCAGTTGCTACAAACACCAGCCTGTCCTTACTTTAACAATTCAATAACCAGCACATGAACTCTATTTCTTAATAAATGCCTTTTTTCTGTTATGTTGTTATCTTATGGGTCTTGGTTGAATCACAGCTATGGTATTTAATCTATTCTGTGTCATGTTTGGAGCTAAAAACAGATTTTGAAACAGAACGTTCAAAAAATGTACCTGAATGTCCCATCAGAAAAGTCTCAATTTTGCTACTGAATAGCAGGCAGATATAAAGTTTGCATGGTTTAATAGAACTGAATCCAAGCAGAAGATGTCAAATCAAATGCAATCTTTATCATAACCCATAAAATTGATGTTCTTTTCTTCCATGATATGTTTCCAACTCTCTTTAAGTACAAACTTTGTATCCCAAATGAACAAAATTATAAATCATAATAACTCTCATATAGGACAGAAAATTTTCACATAATTCTGCAACTGATCCTGTGAAAAGTGATCAAGTTTAGATGAAGGTTGCAGTTACTTTTAAGTAATTATTATGATTTTACACTTGGAAAACTGAAATCTTATAGCCATTAAGCTTTAAAGTTTAACTGGCCAAAAAATGGTGAAAGCAAATTCATGAATATTTTGTAAATTAATGCCTCATTTTTTCTGTATTTGTTTTAAGGAAAAACATATATTTTGTGAAAATACACAGAAATTTTCTACAGAAATTGTAGGCATTTAATACTCCAAAGCATTCACATTGTGAGTTGAAGGGACTCAAGGGACTTCAGAGAGCAACAGTTCATCCAAACTACCCTGACAGATGTTTGTAACTGTAAGTCACAGTTGTGTCACAGACTATTGCCTCTCTGTGCTTATCTGCCCTGGGAAACCCTTAACCTATAAATTGCTATGCTTTGGTTTAAAGTACGAAATGAGGAGTAATTTTGGAGATTGTTTAGATTCTAGATGATTTGGTATGAGTCTGGGAAGTAGGAGGCTTTCTTGTAGGTAAATAAATCTCAAAGCGACTTCATGTGCAAAACCTATTATTGCGTATGATGAAAAGCACAAGTTCAGAATTTCCACTGAGTAAGGTCTGAGAGATCAGACCTGTACGATTTGGGGTTCTTAAGTACTGCAAAACATTCATCATTACCTTACTGTGTCCATTTTATTTAATCTTCACATCTGACAGTAAAAAGTTTCATTATCACACACTTTGATAGCAGCAAAAGATTCCTTACTGTGATACCCAGTTTATAAGAAAACATTAATTTCTTTAAACTAGTAGCAACATAATTTGTGGCCTCTTTCTCCCTCATGTAAACCATGTTCCTGATAGTTCTAGTGTTGAGGATAGGTTAGATCTTCCTGTTTATCCAAGAAGGCCAAAGTTGATATTAACTAGGAAATGTTAATTCGTGAAATAGAGTGGAATCCGAAGTATTCCTTTTTGACCCAGGTTTCTGTGTACAGTCTCTCTGCATCAAAAAAAACCAACCAAAAAAGCAACCTTTCAGCTCCTGTAAACTCATGTATTTAATCTATCCTATTTCCACTGTGGCATTTCTGATTCAGTTCAGCTTATATGTCCTCAAAACATTCACTGAACATTGACTAACTCTCACTTTTTATCTCAGAAAAAAACCCCACATGACTCTCTAAGGCTCACTTTTAATATGAAGATTCTAATCCTGAGGATGTTGAGAGTAGTCCTAAGTATCTGTAGCCTAAGAGTTTAGAAAAAATTAAAGAATGAGAAAAATACTTTTTACTATATCTATTATAATTTTATTCTCTTTCATTTGGGAAGAAATTTTTATCATTTTGATGACACTATGGTAAAAATCAAAGTGTTTGAGAGTGAAATGCAGAAGTAAATAATAAGATTTTTAGGGACATGTATAATGCTCCTGTTGACAATAGTGGAGCTATTCATGTGTGTAACATTTTGGTCATAAATTCTCAGTGTGGCTGATTATGAACTGTAATGTTGCAAAAGTTCATAGAGATGATCATTGCAAAGTAGGTTCTTTTAGAGGGGTGTAAAATGGTTTAGATGATGCTAAAATGCTGTTTTCTTCCTTAGGACTTGACTTTTTTTTTTTTGTACCTTACACCCAACCATGTAAGCTCCTTGCATGCAGTGGTCCCTTCTTTTATGAGCATTTTTGTGGCATTTGGCCTAACCGATTTAGTTTAATTGTGTGTTAAGATGATGACATGGCTAGTAGTAATGGCTTCAGTTTTTCCATAGCTGCACACAAAGCTGGTATGTTCAATAAAGTTTAGGGAAATTAGACAGTTAAATCCCAATAAATTTCAGTGGATGCTGACCACAGAACTGGCTCAGCTGCTTTGAAAATCCTAAAAGGCTTATCATTTTGTTTGCTTATACTAAGGAAATACAGTAGTCTTTTTAATTGAAGTGTTTAGAAAGTAACTGAAACACCTAATGTAAGTGGATCTAAATGTTACGAAAATCTAGCAGTATAGCTCTTGAAATAGTGTACATACTCTTTTCCATCACTCCTCCATTGCTAAACTAAGGACCTGAGGAACCAGCAATTGAAGTCAATAGAAAGTGAAGCTGTGGAGCAACTCTGTAAAGAAACTCTCACAGCACAGTGAGGTATTCACAGAAATACATCCAAAAAATGTGCTTTTTTTTTTGTATGGTGTCTAAATGCTTGTAGATTGATACTGACTCTAAATGAAACTGCAGTGCACCATAGAATGAAAGGATATATGTCAGCCAAGGGTTTATTACAGCTTGTCAAACCTCACAGATATACAGCAGAAGTAATTGCAACGTGAGTAGTTAGTTTTCAGCTTTATAAAGGCAAAGGCACTAATAGCTATGGTTTCTCATCACTTCCAAAGCAAAACTATAGCAGAACGTAACAATATTCATAGCAGTTTTCACTATTTTTTTATAATACTTACTTGTATGCTGGAGGATATATTTGTGTGTTCTGTTCATTTTCAGAAGTGTTATTTTAATTCTGTAGTCTCAGTGAGGAGCTTTTCCATGGGTTATCCCATTACGAAGTTTTTCAAATTAAGTACTAACCCTGTATTTTTCTACTTATTCAGAAATGGATTTTTTAACTGCTTTTGGTTTTGAGAATGCATGTAACAAATTCTGATGTTTTAACCATCCTCACCAAGCATTTATATGATGTTCTATTTAGTAAGCAGGGATTTTTAAAGTCCTGATTTTAAAGTGTGATTTCAGTTTAATCTGTCACTGCTTCAAATGCTTAATTGCTTTAATAGAATAAACCTGGTATCAAAATGCTTCAGGATTTTAGCACTTCAGAAATCAGTTTCCTTGTCCTGTCATGTAATGCCTCAGTAGTTAGCAGATGGTGCATCTTTGAATGGATATGATGAAATACCTGTGTGTGTGTAACTCATTATTTACCTCCTTTCACCTATTCTTGACTGATCTACTTAAATTCCTCCAAAGACTAAGGACACACAAAACAACAGCCATCAACTGATGGTGTTGCTGGGACAGTTAATCTGGTGCCATGCTGGGATTTCTAAGATAAAGCTGTGGATGGAAACAAAATCTTAAGAATTGGAAAAAAAATGCCAATAATAAAACTAACTACATATGTGCTTCTTCACTTCACAATTCCTGATTGTGTGAGGTGTCAGACTATTCTAAGAGGACAATTTTAGGGCAGAGATGAGATGCAGTGTGTGTGGGAGAGCTACAAGACGCCAACATCTCCCACCCTTTCTTGGCTTCTGTGGCAGGCTAGTCAGCTGAAGATCCAGCTCATGCAGAAAAATAAAAGTTCATTTATGTAGTCCCAGGTCCATGGCTTAAAATGCTATGTTGTTTTCTGTGTATTCAGGGAAACCTGATGATTTAACTTTGACTTAATGACCTCTCCACACCTGTTATGACTCAGCTAACTTAGGATACCAAAACCATTAAGATTATACAAGCATTTTACTTCCTAGTTGACTGTTTATGTTGCTAAACACATGCTGTGAAACTTAGAAAATATTTTGCCATCCAAACTTTATCAATTAAATAAAACAGTAAGGAATCTGATATAACCATTTGAAAATTGTAGGTCTAACATCCATACTTATATGGTTACATAAGCTATGATGTATATAGGCCTCCATGGAAAGAAGAAAAATTTATTTAGGGCATATGCAAATGGCAGGCAGACACAAGCCGTCCAGAAAATTGAGCACTATGCCTGAAGCCATTCCTTCTGGTGTGAGTGGCTTGATCAGTGGTGGTGAGGCAGCTATGTGGCTTTGGCATGGTGCCCAAGGGATCAGGTACAGGATGTAGGGGATACCAGTTGAATGAATACCCTCTTAAACCAGAAAGGGTAAAGCTTTTTTATCTCTCATGTTTCATAGTGACACCACTACAAGAAGGAATGCAAGTTTTGGGGGAATAAAGAGCAAGGTTGTCTAACCATGCTTCTTCAGCCCACAAGTGATGGCACTCACCATCATGGCAAGAGTGGCAGCCATGAGCTGGCTTCAGCCTCAAGGACATTTTCTGTACCTTCTTCAGTGATCTGGCTATTAGTGGGAAATGTGCAAGAGGCTGACACTGGAACTAAAGAATTTTTCTACTAGCAGACTCATTACAAAGCTTCTGTCATGCTTTGCTTCTCCTCTCGCAACTCATCTCTCTCTGAAAAGTAGCTGTATATTGAATAAGAAAGCTAAGGTATCATTAGGCTTGCCTACACCACAGCTTGGCCATTTGAAAAGACTTTTTCTGCTATGAAATTTTCCTATCTATTTCAGTTTTTACACCTCACTGTTTCTTCCAGGTAGCTGATTCTCATAAATTATGCAATGATTATCACTCAAAATGAGGACAAGTGATATCCTCCATAGAATTAATCTCAGGCTTCAACTAGATCATTCCTATTTGAGGCCATATAGAACATTATTTTTAACATGCCCCAGCAAAAATAGCCATGCTGCAGAATGTCTAGGGAAATTAAGAAAATCTTGAGAAGCTGGCTAACACATTTTGCTCTGGAAAAAAACACAGAAACTCATTGAGGAGGAAGTGATACTAGGGAAAAAAAATAAAAATAAAGACACAAATCTAACAACGGAGAATCATAGAATCATAGAATGGCTTAGGCTGGAAAGGACCTTAGAGATCATCTAATCCAAACTCCCCACCATGGGCAGGGACACCTCTCAAGAAGAAGAAGAATGAGTCAGCTTTCAGAAACAAGTAGGTGGTATTTATCTCACAATAAAATCTTGTCAACGTCTCTCTGGGAAGATATAAGCGGAACAGAGGAGGAAGAAAAGGAAGTGTTCTATCTACAGTTATCAGAAAGAAACATATTAATTCATTTGACTTTAATCTTCCAAAGTTGGGGCTAAAAACAAGAGGAAAGGGTAAATTTACAATTCAGTGAATACTTCACCCATTTAATATTTTTCTGTTTCAAAATGCACAGTAAGGCTTTAGAAGAAGGCTAGTGAGTGCAATCTGTATGGTAATCTAAGTATGCCAAATTGAATTGGACTCTTGCTGTTCATAAATACAGATTTAGAAGTAAAAGAACCCCCCTGGTGTTAATTGCAGTGTGCAATCAGAGGATCAATGTATGCATATCTCAAAGTAAAACATAATTCAAAGAATTCAGATACCATTTTATACATTTGTTTTCTATTGCTCTTTTGTTTTTCATGTTTGTGGGAGGATATTGTGTTCTTCCATTAAACTTTGCCAGTTAATCACTACTCTTCAACAGCTTTCTTTAATAACAGATGCGACACTGTATGTTTAACAGCTGATGCAGGAACCTTGACCTGGGGAGCTGTGATCATTTCTCAATGAATACTTCCAGCATGGGTTTGAGTCTGTTTCTCCATGCTGACTCAACAACCTATCACACAAAACATTTCATTATGTAGGCTCTGTGGGACATGTGGGATACAAAATAGAGAGCATGAAATGGTAGGAACACTTCACCATTATTTTCTTATTATTTTGCAGTTAATGAATGTTTGGCAAATTGTGGTACACAGTCGCAAGGCAGATGCTGTAAATTGGGTCAGTATGATATATAAGACTGCCAAGGAGCTGTTTAAGTATATTTTCACTGTTCCCAGCAAAAATGACAGGAGATAAATAAAGACATCCTGAAGTAATTATGTCATTTGGAAGGAAAATATAGCAGGGATTTTTAAAACGTACGTGCAAAAGGAAGAACAAATTGAACTCATACCTTACTTGAAAACTGTTCATTGTCATTTCAGTTCTGAATAGTGTAATTGTGGACTTTCATCCTCAGATCTATCAATAAAGGCTTTGAGAGCTGCCAAAACATGCAACCAAGAGGCAAACAAGACAAACTGAAAGGTTCATATGCTGGTCACAGTAAGTAGTTATCTTTAAAACTTAAGTCTTCAAACATCACCAGTGTGGAGACAGATTTTGTAGTGCTGCTCACTGATACATTATACTGCTTTTTAGCATTAGTGTGTCAGTGCTACCCCAATGACTCAGTCGGGGCCAAGCTCAGGTCAAGTTGTAGCCCACATTTTGGAAAACATGCTCCAGTCAGCAAACTTGAAATCTCTTTCCACACCACTAATTTGAAACTGTTATATACTTGTTACACTTTAATACCCATATTTTGAGGACTTGATGGCATTTCGCACTCCTTAAATGGAAATAACAAGAAAAAACATTGAGATAGACCTCAATGATTAGAATGATTCCCTTTGAATTTCTCTGTTTATATAAAAAGAAATTTTTCATATAAACCACCGAAGGCCTCAGTCCTGCCTACTCCATGTAAAACACAGGTAGCCTCATTGCAAAACAGAATCTCAGGCTGCTACAAGAACACTGTAACACCAACAGGTACTCTTCATTATTACTTCTCAAACAGCAATCTGTCCATAGAGGGAAAATGTTACACTCTTAACATATCTATCAGGAAAAGTAGAAGTGAAGTTGAATATGTAAAATAACGTTTTTCAAAGATGAAACCATGCAGAAAAAAAGTAAGGGAAAAATGGTCAATGTCAAGGGACAGAAGGAGAAGGATGAGAATACAGACTTAGAGGAGTTTTGGAGGAATTTCCCTACTATGGGTGCCAGGAGACGGCAACATGGGGAAATATAGCAAGAACCAAGGTCACTTGATAATGGGCTATGACCATGCCTATGACTAAGTCAGTCCTAAATGACTAAGTCCTTTCCATCTCCAGTGCTTCCAGTGAAACCTCTGCCCTAAAATAATAAATAAATATCTATAAGACAAGGCAAAACACAAAAAGATGTTTCCTCTAGAAAGGACCCAAGGACCTTGAGGGAAATGGAAATGAAATTATTTTGGTTTGGAAGGCATTAATATTGTTATAGGCTGTGGAGATGATCAAAATCCCATAAAGGAATCTAGTAATAGTAAATACCTATTTGCCCTAAAATTAAGGGAAGATAGTTTACTGCATGATGTGGAAATGCTTCTGAGGCATTTCTTTAAAGACTCATGTATCTTTCTGAATGCAATGCTTTGTTGTCAGGCCCAATTCTGCAAGTCATCAAGGAGAATTTACACCTTTTTTTTTTTTTTTTTTTTAAACAAAGCAGCTGACACTTTTAAGGATCTGCCAGAAATTTGTGTTACAAAGTTCCTAAGTATATTTTCTAACATGTTAAATTTGCTCTGCTGTTTTCCAGAGACACATCTAGCTTGTTTTGATGCTGATTTAAGTGTTCAGTGTTAAAATGCATGTAGCTAGCTAGCACTGCCTTCTCTACAAAGGAAGAATATTTTGTATTTGACTCTCTTTGAATTCCTATTTCCCTTATGCAACTACTTCTGAGAGCTTTATAACCAACTGTCTACAACATACCATATTTCATGCTATTCATTTTTTGGCCTGGAAAACTTTTTTTTTTAATACTGTACTCTGTAATGCTGTGTTACTCTTAGCAAACTTTCGCATTTAACCATTTTATGGCACTGTTTAATGGCCCACCTTATGCTTAGAACTTACGAAGTCACAGGTTGTCAATGTCAAATGCTCCAGTTTATGCACTCATACTGGAATCATGTTCTGATCAGAATCTTTCAATTTATTTTCAGCCATGTAGTTCTTTGAAAGCCAGCAATTCTCATAATATGGGCTTTTCTTTCTTGAGTTGGCCAAGAAGGTCAATGGTATCCTAGGGTGCCTTTAAGACTAATGTTGCCAGTACATCAAGGGAGGACATCCTCCCCCTCTATTCTGTCCTGGTGAGGCCACATCTGGAATACTGTGTCCTGTTCTGGGTTCCCCAGTTCAAGAGAGACAGGGAACTACTGGAGAGAATCCATCAGAGGGCAACAAAGATGACTGGGAGACTGGACCATCTCTCTTACAAAGGAAGGTTGAGAGAGTTGGTACTGTTTAGCCTGGAAAAGACTGAGAGGAGACCTTATCAATGTCTGTAAATATCTAAAGGCTGGGTGCAAGGAGGATGGTGCTGGACTCTTTTCAGTGGTGCCCAGTGACAAGGCAAGGGGCAACAGGCACAATCTGGAATTCAGAGGATTCCATCTAAATATGAGGAAAAAGTTCTTTACTTTGAGGGTGAAGAAGCACTGGAACAGGCTGCCCAGAGAGGTTGTGTAGTCTCCTTCTCTGGAGATATTTAAAACCCATCTGGATGCAATCCAGTGTAACAATGCTCTGAGCAAACCTTCTTTGATGGCGGGTTGGACTAGATGATCTTTGGAGGTCCCTTCCAGCTCCAATGACTCTGGGATACTGTGAGTTTTACTTTGAACATCCCTTCCCCACATGGTGTTGTTTGAAATAAATCTGAGGAAAAAAAGGAAAAGAAATCTCCAAGAATACCTAGAACTTAGGAAAAAACTGACAGAAAGGCTTCATAGATTACCAGAACTCTCAAGGTGAAAGATTGAGACATTAGTAAGGGGAGCAGAAGGAAGGAGAAGTTAGGAAAAAAAAAAAAGGTGGGTATATTTTTTTTCCATAGGCTTGGCACCCAGCTCTGCTTTTTTGCCTATACAGAGCATGATGAAAAATATTTTTGCTCAAGACTTGCATCCTTTTTATTTATTACATTGTGGCAGCATGATGCGATGTGCCAGGATCTCAGCTGGATCTGTCCCAATGTTCCAAAATCACACAAGTAAATGGATGCAAGTCAAGTTAAGGCTTTTCATAGAGTTCAAATGTGAATTAAGTTGTCCTGTAGATATTCCCTCAGTCCATGTTATCCTGCTTTCAGCTATTATTAAAATGAAATACAGTGTGCTACTGCAGACTTGGGCCCTGATCCCACACATCAGTTTTCCTCTGTTCTCTTTTTTCATGTTTCTGAGCTCCAAGTGTGCTTCTCTTGTTGAACTTCTCTCTGTTTCACACCAAGAACAGCCTTTTCTCTCAGTGGGCCTAATAAAGCACTAAAAATGTTCTTGCCTAAGTTTTTCTTTACATCTGTGGTAAGGTTTGCACTGGTGGTAAAATTAAAAAGGCATTTCTAGGAGCTCTGCTGACAAAAAGAGCAGTCAGTATGCCTGTCAGAGCAAACGTGCACCCTGATCAGCTCTGAAGTTACAAGTAAACAAGTACTAAGCTATACAGGGCACATGATGAATAACAACTGACATTTATTCTCTCCTTCCTACTTTGTATGGGTAAGAAAAAATGGCATAAAGTGTGCAGCTACAGTTGAACAATTTTTTTTTTAATTTCATCTGGTTTAAATAACTAAAAGGTTTCCTCTCATCTTGAAACTATCTTACGAAGCCATTCATGAATTCCTTCTAATATGCGAATTTGAGATGATGCTTCTTACTACTCAGTAGGGAGGCTTCATGTTTAACATTTTTATCTGTTTATAGATAATGTTTTTTTGTAAGAGAAGGGACAAGAACTCAACAGATTTCAGTTCTTAAATGCAGAAGGTAGTCCACTACTGTATTCAGTTATTATCAGCCCATTTTAATGACTCCTTCACTACAGGAGGCAGGCAAAGGGAGGAATGTTCATCCCAGAACAATAAGCACCAGATCAGTTATATTATGCTACCAGGCCTTCAATACCTGACTCACTGTATTGGAGACTTACTTATAACTTAAGTTATAAGTAGCCATAAAAGTAACTTTTCCATAAGCAGAAGTATTTGCTTACTCATGTCTGCCAGCTGTCCAAAATGGATGGGAAGGAAGGCAACTTTAATAAAAACATGGACCAAGTAGACTTAGAATAACCTTTCAGACAACATTAATATCTGTCATTCATACAATGCAGAACAATTAAAAAAACAAAAAGGCAAAAGTGAAGCAAATTGTTCTAAATCAAGAAGAAAAGAATGGATTTGGTGGACCATTTCCAAAACAGGCTGGCAGCCTTTCAGAGTGCTGAGCTTACCACAAGGAACATGAGCCACGTACCTTTACTCCAGGGCATTATCTCAGTAAAAACAGGCACTGTAAGATTCCCCTCTAGGAAACCTGTTATAAGCTTTATTCCCTGATTAAAATTTTTAAATGAGCTTATAATTGTGATGGTATTTATTAATGTATGTATACCTTTCTATTGCATGTAAGGTCAGGGATAAAAATAGATTTACTGTGTCCTGCTTTTTGAGAAAGAATATTAAACCTGAAATCAAAAATAAATGCAAGATTTTGTTTGGTTTTGGACTGTATGCAGTCCCCTCACATTAGACTGAAATGAGGAAATGGTTGAGGCTAATGCTCCTTTTGTTTGTATCATTTCTATTTTCTCTACCATTTAAATAATGGTAGAGAAATATTTAAACAATATCTAGGCACTTGTGATTATTTTGATGAGGCTTCAAGCTGCATTTACTGTTTGGACTCGATGTCAATAACTATTGAAGGAAGAATCCCACATTCCTCAAAAACTAAGATGCAGGTTAGGAATAATTTTCACATAAGCTATGACTTGAAGCTTTTATGCATTTCAACTATGCAGAACTACATGGCTGGAGAACATGTAAAGTTAACTGCAGAGATTAAAAGTATATGTCTGAATTTATGAAGATAAAACTGTAACAGGAAAAAAAAAAAGAAAAAGAAAAAGCAGTTTAAACATGGTAGAAATACTGAGATTTTTAAAATATCATGGCTTGATTTGACAGGATGGGCAGAAATGGTGTTTCTCTTCCTTGCTATACCTTTACCTTCCTCCATAAAAGTGT
This sequence comes from Actenoides hombroni, assembly GCA_024336885.1. NCBI lineage: Eukaryota > Metazoa > Chordata > Aves > Coraciiformes > Alcedinidae > Actenoides > Actenoides hombroni. The sequence continues at coordinate 89,832,428 of WUAM01000287.1, read as the reverse complement.
TGAAAATACTGGAAAGGCAAGAACAGGGTAGGAATGGTATCTGTCCTAAGCAGCACAAGCTCAGCAGTCACCATAAAGTGCTTTATAAAAAGACCCACCATTAATGCAATAAACACACTGTCAGAAAAAAGGCAATGTTATGTTTCACAAAATTTGCTCTTCATAGCATCATAAAAAATTGCAGCTGATGCAATTTTCTTTTATGGTATGTCATAAAAGAAATCCCAAACCAACAACTATTTACCCAGCTTTTACATGGGATGTTCCCAGGGCCTTTGAAGTTTTTTTTTATGTTCTTGGAAAGCAAACACTACTGTCTGCACCGATGTGTCCTCCATAACAGGTAAAGCCTGAACCTTCATGGATTTCAGTACAAGTTGCTGCAGAGGGCTCTGCTGGGGGCTGGGGCATGGGACAGCAGTGGTGACTCCAGCCAGAGGCATCATGGTCCCTGCCGCTGGTGAGCTGCCTTCCTGGGCATGCATTGCTATAGGTTGAAGGAGGCAAAATGTTCCAAGCCCATGAGTGCCATGTTCATGCTGTTGTTAATGACACCTCTACATTTGAGGGGTTGCTGCCTGATACAAGGGTTGCTCACAAGAGTTGAACCAGAACCTCTGTTTTTCTCTTGTGACTTAATTTCATTGTTTCAATACCTAAATAGCTGAGAACAACTGACCTTGGTTTCAAATATGTGTAAAAATGTGTAAATAGAGTCACTGTGTGGCCAAAACAGATGGAGAAATAAAAAAAAAAAAACAAACCCAAACTAGTAGATGAGAGTGGTAGTCTTAAGAAACGAGCATCTGGTGTTCTAAAAGGACGTGCTGCCTTATGCTGACCACTGTGGAGTGGGAAGCAGCTCCCATGCGTGGAGCGTGCTGCCTTGCAGCTGGTGTCTGGCCTGGCTTGGAGGCACCACTGCCAGCTGCACTGCAACACCACAGCTTTCCCTGCATGACACAGGATCTTCCACCAAAAACCAGAGGGACCAGGAAGTCTGGAAACTGCTGCCCATCCCTAAGGCTGTGCAGCATCTCTGCAGAGCTTAAAGAGGCTGCTTGGTTGGTGGATACAGGCAAGATAAACCTATGAGAAGCCATTTGGAATGCTGGGAAATAGCAACAGTTCTTTTGTCTGGATCAGCTGGTGGGAAGCCTTGCTAGATGGAGGCTCACTTCAAAAGGAGGGAGTCGACATTTATTCTTTCCAGACTGTCCTGAAAACACTATGCTAATCAGAATTATTCCAGTACAAGTTCTGAGTAAGAGGAGGTAAAATAGCACAAGGAGAAATCTGAGTAGCCGTAGCTGTCGGTGGTGCAGGAGCAAAACACTGACTCCTGTGCTCTCCTATGTCTACTGTGGCCAAAACATTTTTATCTGTAGTCCTTTCTACAAAAGATACAGGGGCCATCTTCCCTGAAAATGGGCAGCTCTATTTTTTTTTGCTCATTTGTAGGAAGGAAGATAGGGAAAAGATCTGGGAATGGGTGGGAATAGCATTATCTCCCCGCCCCTAAAATCTCTTGTCACCCAAGACTGCAGAGAAAGATACGCACAGAAAGCTTGCATTAGGAGCAGCTGGAAATTCAGATAAATATGTTAAGTCAGTATACTCCTGTTATTAAAGGTGAAATAAAATTTCAGGGAGGAATGGGGAAGGCAGAGAAGCAGCTTGTTCCATATCTAAACCAGTATTTGCAGAAATCCCACCACTAGTCAGCGGCATGGTGTCTCTCCTAGCAGTGCTTTAAAGTGTAATGTAAAAACCATCACAGAACAGAGGGACCAAAAACTACTACATGGTAACCTGCAGCATCAGTCTATTATTATGAATGACTAATATCCAAAAATAGACTGAAGGCCTAAGTATTGCTACTCACAGTGCCATTTAACAATACTTCAAGTTCCAGCCTCCAAATACAATATTTAGGAGGAGGATGTTTGGATCATTTTCTTAGGACAGGAAAAGCATATTTCCTAACATTTTTTTGCCCAGCTTGTTCGGTCTGCCCTGAATAGATTTCCAGAAAAGCTGTGTCCTGGACTCAAAGCAAAAGCCATACACTAGTAATGTTTCCTCTCTTGGAAGGATACGCTATAGAAAGGGGAGAGGTGTAAGATGAACTCCATAGCAGAATTTTGCTTTTACTTTCTTGAATAATACCTACAACAGTGGGAAGGAAGAAGTAAATGAATCCTAACAGCCATGTGATATGTGGCTTGAATTATCAGTATGAAAAAAGTGGAAAACTACTTGCAAAAGTATATACACTGACATGCTTCTGTTACTTTTAGCCCTCATTCATGGGATATGCAAAGGAATCCCTCACCAGTGTATCGTTTGAAGACAGTGAATAGCTAGTAAACTATCTTTCCTTTAAATTAATACTAAAGTAGAACTAAGTCAGCATTTTTTGCAAGCATTAATTAGATAAAAGGAAACAAGATAATTACTGTTTAACCAGAACAATTAGTGGATTTTGTATCAAATGCCTCAGATATCAGTGAAACACCTGGTTTCAGAGACAGGGGGGGATATTCAGGCAACTTGATGCTCTGATGAAATATGGATATTTCTCCTGTGCTCTGCCACTGCTGCATAATGGAAGTATGCAGATACCTCACTTCCCAAGGAAGTTTAAGGTCCCGGAGAAACTTAGGTGGGAAGACTGGAATTTGGAGGAAAAATTTTATTCTGTTTTCAGTAAAAGTACACCAGAACAGGAGTCTTTGGGAAACACAGTGGAAAGGGTGATATAGTACTGTGGCAAAGGATGCTGAAGTCCAATCTCCAATTCTCTTTTCATAGGAATTCATTAATGGGTGTATCAGTGTTATTTGCTCTGGAAAGAAAGACTTTGATTTTTTAAATTCCTTTTTTTTTTTTTAATAAAAAGGTGCCCATGTTTTTTTTGCTTTGAATCCAATCCAATTCCAATCCAATCCAATTCCAATCATTTTTTTTTCTTCCAATCCAATTGGGCATAGCAACAGGAAAAACACAGGAATTGAAACTGTGGGGGAGATGTAAAGGCCAAGCCAATCCCTTCACACTTTTTCTACAAAATCAGAAATGATAATCAGTCTGTTTTTAAAATAAAGATGTACCTGTAGAAATATTCTATTAGGCAAGATCATTGACATTTTAGTGAAGAAGTGAAATGTCACATTAGTTTTGTTGTCCCTAAACAGGGGTCTCTGTATAACATTCCATTGTGTGGTATGGGTGCATCTAGTAATTTGTACTCTAGACTAGTTACATCACTTGTAGTTTTTAAGTCACCTGGTAAATTATTTACTCTACAGTATTTTGTCTAAACATGGAAGCAAAACGAGGAAAATATTAGGGAAGCTGTTCAAGTAATCTGTGATTTTTACTATATCCCTTCTTGATTATTACTCTGTATATAACAATTGTTGCAGCGGAAATGAAGAAAAAATAAATTCCACTCTCCAATAGTGAATTTCATAGTTATATATAGTTATACTGCATCTAGGATGTCATTCACCTAGAATGTCCTTTGGTCTCTGTACTCAATGCTATAATCTTTTTCAATCTGTCAACAAGAGGCAGTGCTTGGAAAGGACATTTAGAGAGAAAACTGTGGAGGAAATAGCATTGGCAGCTCAACATATATCAGTTACCTTTCCAAGTTAGTGCTAAAATGTTACCCTTTAGAACAGTATTAAGAGAAACAGTGCTGAGTGGCTGAATGGCTGAGTAGTATCCCTGAGACTGTTTTAGTATCTTTATACCAAGTAGAAAGTTGAAGATGCATAAGCCTGCTTCTTCTTGAAAGAAAATTACCTTGGCATGAGATGTCCGTAAGACAGCTGGATACAACTCCCTAAAGAACCCCTTCTAGGCTCCAGCACACCAACAGTGAGTGGAGCCAAGGAAGAAGGCTGGAGGAACATGCTAGTAGCACAGCTTTTGCATTACTGCAGTGCAGATGTTCAGAGTGGCACTATAATCTGCTTGCACCAGCTGAAATATGGCCCAGTCTTTTGAACTGTCTAAATTGCATTGCAGTGGTGAAAAAGGCAGAATCAGATAGATATGAGAACATTTTAATATTAGCTTTAGCTACTGTTTTGTTTCTTTTCCCTTCCTCTGACACGCTGCTTCCATGGGCTCCATATTGGACCTGTGTGCTGTATATTCATGAGCACTCTTCACAAAAGAAAGCTGGGCAGAGATATCCAAGTTGAATACGACTAAAACTGGACAAAATGCATGGTTGTGATGCCTTTTGCAAACTCATTAGCTTTTCTAAAAAGCACCTATTTTCAGTTTTGGTATCACCCTTCTTGAAAGCAGTCATGTTTGGGAAACTACCTAGGTACCTCTGCATTAATCCTGTGCTGCTTGGTTCATAATAGCTAGCTGTCTGTTAGTTTAAAGACCTATGAATTCTCTCAGTAGGGATCTAATTCTAAGAGAGTATTCCCAATCCTCATGTTTAATCTTCTGTACTTAACCTCTCTCACATCATGATTCATATGCTGTCCAGCATCAGGCATTGAAATACACTTCTGCACCGGGGCTTCATGAAGTTGAAAGTTACCACCAATTCAACAGAAACATGCACAGACTCATGGTCTGTTGTCTCAAAAACTGGACAGACTCTGTATATCTCTGAAGTGCTTGTGGTGAAAAAGATACAAAGTTTGTGTATGCTTCCTAAGGTAAGCTGTAGGGTCATGGACAACTGAAGCATAAAAAGTTCTTTGTAACAGCATCACATTGTTTCCAGAAAGATAACCAACTGTAAAAATGGATGATTCTCTCTCCGAGAAGACAGTCTTACTACACTGTCAAATCAAAACATAAGTGACACAGAAAAACTTTATTCCAAGATGATATATTCAGCAAATTGAGGAGTATAGTGTACATGACTATTGGCAGAATAGAAAGGAAATACTTTTTTACTGATGAGTACCAAGAAAATCAAGCATAGATGAATCATCACTGATGGATCATTAAAGCATTTCCATCACTAAATAAATTTGTATTTAATTTTAGTCGTCTTGATACGATTTCTTTCATTATAAGATTTTTCAACTAGCTATCTCCCTCCATAATACTTCCAATATTAAAACAGATTTTCCTGGATTTTAGAAAGGTAACAATGTGTGTATCTTTTCTCAGTCAATTTTCTGTTTCTGTAGTGTAACAATCTTAATTGTAAATTCATATCTCCCTTCATATTTAAATTTCTGGGTTTAATTCCTGATCTTTTTTTGTTGCTTTGACACAACTGCCCTGACACAGATAGCTCTGTGCATGGGTGAGACATATAGGTGAGATTCTTCAAAAGCAATGTGCAGATGATAGTTGTTTTTGGTCTAAGGGAAGAAAATCTGCTCCTTTTTCTTACAGAATACTGGTATCTGTTCTCTTCCTTCCCCTGAACTGGTTCTGATGCTACTGTAGTTTTGTGCTCAGGTTGATAGGTAATCAAAGGTGAATACCATGTTCAATCCTTTCTTTTCTTTTTTCTTTTCTTTTCTTTTCTTTTCTTTTCTTTTCTTTTCTTTTCTTTTCTTTTCTTTTCTTTTCT
>WUAM01000287.1:89782180-89826759 GCA_024336885.1 Actenoides hombroni | reverse complement strand
TTTTTTTTTTTTTTCTTTTTTTTTTTTTTTTTTTTTTTTTTTTTTTTTTTTTTTTTTTTTTTTTTTTTTTTTTTTTTCTTACAAGATGGATTGCAGTGTTTTAATAGACCAGAAATACCCAGGTCTAAACTTCAAGAAAATCAAATCAAGCACAGCAGTTGTAGCAGCTTGATTCATAGTACAATTCGTACAACAGAAGGATCAGGTAAGCTAGATATTGATTTAGACATCTTCTGTGCATGTTAATATTCAATTTAAGTAGAAGCTAATTTTTATTACTTTAAGCTGCATCTTTATGGTTAGGCTAGAATAAAGCCCTCAGATATGAAAAAGATCCTTCTGAATGAAAATTAGTGGTATTTAAGGAATCAGTTTAAAAACCTGTTAGGCCTAAGTAGTTTGTGAAATATGACTGGAATATTTATAACACTGACCTACAATAAGCCCATCAAATTTTATGTGCTTTTTCATATTTAAGAAGTGATGTATACATAATCATTGAGCAATTTACCTATCTAATCCTGAATTCAATCTTTTTTATAGTTAATATTTAGAGTTAATCTGTGTGTGATGTTTAACTAAACTGTCAGCTTTTCAGTTATAAAATGCAAAGATTAAAGTGTAAATATTTCAAAGAATGTCTATGGAAAGTTTTAATTTACATATAATTTTCCATTCAGCAAGTGAGAAAAAGACATATTCATGTTTTTATTATTATTCTTGCTCAGGATCTGCAAAAAAAAGCTAAATGAAAATGTTCTTTTTTTCAGAATGCATCAGAATGTGCTGAGTTAATATGTCAAAAAAATGTCAAAATAACTGTTCTGAAATATCAGTCCAAAATTGCTGACACAAATTAAAACTGGTGGATTTTATACATTGCTAGCTGTATCTCAAAATTAATTTTCACAAAGCCCTCCTTCCTTTTATAAATCAGAAGCAGTTCTTTGGCCTGTCCTTGAAATCTTTTTTCTCAGCTGCTGAAGTACAGACTTGCTTGTTCCCCTGAAATAAGGCAAAGTTTGGTTTATGATGAATAATTGTCATGAATTGGTAGAAACTTCAGGTAACTAGAAGGAATCTAAAGATTGTCCAGACATGAAGTCATTTTAAAAATTGTAAGTTTGTCACACATATTTGGACAGACAGCAGTAGTATCATTTATTTGAATATGCTCTTTCAACTGCATATTCAAATACAAAGCAGGGAAACTGGAACTATTGTTGCACATCGTTTCTGCATGTATTTTGCATCATTTCTGTTAAATTGAATTGGAGAGTGGGCAGCTGTGGGTTAGGGTTTGATAGCTCACTATCAGGTCCAAGAGGAGGGGGGAGAAGCATGAGTGTGTCTATTAGGGCTATGGATGAATTATTCATTCTATTTGCTGACTATGAAATTACTTGTAAATCTGGTCATTCTGTTGCCTATGGCTAGCAATTGTGTAGTAGGTAAGGAGTGGAGAGCTACAGAAAGTTCTTTGTAGGTTTCAGCTTCCTGAATTAATAGTTTACTGTAAATTAGTTTTGGAGAACCCACTGAATCCACATGTGGGTACTGAATGAAGAAGAAGCATGAAAGTAAGAACAGAAGTTGCATTTTGGGTAATTAGGAGGCTGAGAGATATTCTGCAGTTAGAAACTTGAATTCAGAGAAGCAAGGTGGGGCAAATGAATGTCCAATGCAAGTTGCTCTAGAAAAATTTTATTTTATAGTTCATATACTTTGAGGAGGACAGCAGTGTTCAGCATGTGACTTCTATCTCTTTAATTAACTCACAATTTATTTTTTCTCTCTAAACCTTATGACAGTCATACATCTGATGGAAAAGACAGAAAGTTCATAAAAAAATTTACCCAACTTCAAAGAAAACTTGGAATCGGAGTGTTCAGCTGACATAAAAGCAAAGATTGGAAAGCTTTACTACTTCTTTGCAAAAATTTGAAAAAATACTGAAAAAGATGGAAAACCAAGTCTTTTAGAGATCTATTCTAGGAATATTCCATATAGAATAATCAGACCAAATTAGGTCCTTCTCTAAGGATGAGTTTTTATTGCAAACATGTTGTTTATACTGAAAAGTTGTCCTCATTCAGGGAACTATTTTGGTATCAGAGTTACATGACAACAGAGTTGCCCTTCTTTTGATCTGAAGTTGTTAATTTTTGACACCCATAAAAATAGTCCTCGGACTCCTCATTTTGTGACTACTCACTCAGAAATTAATCAGCTTCTTTTATCCTTTCAGGAGAAGACCAAGCCTTGACTCAGACACAGGGTAAGAGTAAGAACCAGACTGTACCACAGTGTATTTCACAGGAGAATTCAAGCTTTAAAGAACCAGCAAAAATATAAAGTTCACTTAGAGGAAAAAGTAGAAAATAATATTTAAGTTTGTGGATGAAATATGACCAAGCCTTCATATTCAAAGAAATGAAATGGCCTTTTTCGTAAATATTTCTGTGCATGTTATATCCTATAGAACTGTTATGTCTGAATACTGTTTCCCTTCCTTCCAGAAAAAAATACATGAAATCCAATGAATTAGCCACACATGGAACTTCTGGGAAACCTGTGCTCAGCCAACCAAGAAGGCTTGAGTAAATTGCCAAGAACAAAATGGGTATAATTCTTGAACGATGGAGTGCCTGGCCGACTTCTAACATGCGTGACTGCTGAACATAGAAGATTCATGTCACAAAAGCCAAAAATATTGTGTGAAAAGGAGAACTGTAATGTACCACATCATGCTTTCCTTCTGTGAAATTTCAAATGCAGTACTCTTGTAATGGTGAATAGATTTTGGAAGCAAGAGTATTTTTCATTACTGCATGCAGAAATGTTTAATTGTTTGGAAATCCATCAACTCAACCCCAAAGACTAGTAACAGTGACATCAAGCTTTCCACAAGGAAAATCTTCTTTCCCATTCCAAAAACCCATAGTCCCTTGAATCAGGGAGACAGGCCAGAAGTCAATAATCTGAAGATCAAGAGATCTGTAGACAAAGATTCAGCTTTAATTTTCATGTTCTCCAGAGGAAGAAGAGACATGCGATCTGCTTAAAGATCTCATTAACTGTTACTGTTGCTGATAAAGCTGAAATCTGTATGTGGTAATCCAGGATGAGTTATCCTAATAAATCTTGATTAATCCCAGTCACTAGAAAAATAGGGCCTTTATGCCAAGTATTGTCACTCACTTATGGTGGTTTTAGGAAAAGGAAAAGGTTTATGCATTGATCCTTTCTATTGGGAAGTCACTGTTTAACTGTTTTGGATCACTAAAAGCCTATTTTATCTTAATCTCAAATCTGTCAGATTCAGAGAGGAATCAGCAGTTTTAGTGTAGCAATAAAGCTATTGACCTAAAAAGAGCTGCTGGTTTGTGGAAGAGACAAAATAGGTAAGAACATGGCTCTCACAAAGCAAAGGTTAATATTAATGGAATTAGTTTATATCTTTGAGCTTCAATGGAATTAATGATAAACTCGTCAATTTGGTAATGTAAAGTTAATAACTTGTATCACTTTGGGAGAAGCACCAAGAGAAAAATGTGACTTGAGTACAACTCTTTTGCTGTTTCTCAGTTGTCAGAACAACAGTGTAATTTATTCCAACTCTCTTGTAAGTTTAGCACACTCTCCATCATAAATCTGGACACATTTGTTGGCTGATACACAGGGACTTAGTGCTAACCTGCAAATTGTCAGTTTCTTTTATGCAGGTATATGGAGCATGTGGTCTGTTCCCTCTAATGCTGTGCCTATCATCACAACCCAGAGAGGACAACAAAATGGGCTGCATTTCCGGCAGCTTTTATGTGTGGACATACGTGACTTGAAGAAATAATCATACCTTCACAACACCTTCCAGAAAATACCCTGGTGTCTTTTCTTGTCATAAAGGCTGTCATTTGGGAAACTGCACTATCATCTTTCTTCCATAATTTAAATGAGAAATGGCTTTTATAACTTAAAAACAGTATTTGAAAAGAGGAAAGGTTATATGCAGCAGCCAGCTACATCCGTAGAGAAGTGCTGTTCTCCATGTTCTGACTGAATTTCTGTTCCTATTACCAGTGATTTCAGCTTCTGAAACATGCTCTTTCTCAGAAGACTTAATTTACTGAATCAATTTGTACATCTATCTTGGATATTGTCCAAATGGGCAGCATTATTGTATACATTCTTGTTCATTTAGCAGACACATGGAAGCGATCCCATTTGAAAGAGAAAAGATACAGCAATTTCTCCTTAATAGATTACTGGATTAATTACAATTAATAATTTTTTTTAGTTTTCTAAATAGTGAAGAAGCATCACAATCATGAGGTTGCTTTGGGTTTTGTCATCTACCCTTGTACTCACACCTCTTCTTTAGAAGACAGTAATCATGTATCAGAAAGAAGTAATTTGAAAATCATACTCTGTATGATAAATGGTATATTGGAATGAGGTTGTGAAGTGGCAATGTCAGGGGTTTAGATTACAGGTGAAGTAGCTACCTTTCCAACTCTCATTTAGTTCTTTTTGCATGTACATTTTAGTATAGTCTCTGATTACAACATCATATACTTAATTTCTTTTTAGAGGATTGAGCTTGCTCAATTAAAAGTAATTTCCCTTGAGTGACCTGTATTTTATTTAATGTGATCTTGTCAGATGCTACCTAAAATACAGAATTATTAAATAATTTTTGGACTGCCTCCTGTGAAGCCAATGGAATACAGAAGTATTACCCAGACTTCCTCAAATGAACTAAACAGTTTAACATCAGAGCACCTAATTCATTCAGATGGTGAAGGTTTTTTTCCAAAGCATGGACTTGCATTTTCAAAGTATTGCGTTCTTCTACACTAGGTTCAGCCATAGCTTGACTGCAGTTCTGCACAGTTAATTTTAGACTTGGTTATCTTGAAGTTCTTTTCCAACCTAAATGATTCTGTGATATACTTATACCCTAATGCCACTTTATACTCTTGGGGGCATACTGGAGTTTCCTGAACTGCACAGGCACAATGGCTGAAATGGATTTCTAAAATGCAAGTACTCAGTTCATATGCTGAGAATCACATATGACAGGATTTTCTGCAACCTGCCAAGTTCCTTGGGAACAGAAAAGCGGCTAACCAAAATGACCCTGAAGGATCCCTGGTCTTCAGGGCAGACTAGTCATTCTGCATTTCACAAGATGTACACATCTATCCAGCCAAAACATCTATCAGGAGCATGACAAACTTCAGTAGTTTGGCTTTCTGTTCTACTTTGGACAAAATACCGATTATACCCATGAAAATCTGAATGCTGAGAAGCAGATTTGATATGGAGCAAAAGGATTTTTATTTTTATTTTTTTAATTAGGAGCAACAAACAAAGGACAAATGTAGTTTCAGCCTGTTATAAACTTAGTATTTTCAAATGCCTCAGAAATTGTCTCCACCCTTACAGGAGAAAAATTCCCAGTTGCTCACAGGATAGTGATGTTCTGTAACACAGCAGAGTTAAAAGGAAATAGGAACAGGTGAAGAAACAAATCCTTGTGGAAGAACAGAATAAGTCACCCTGGCAAAACAAACCTGTGTGATAGCTTACAAATAAGTATTTCGGTGCCATTGCAAGATTTAAACCAAAACCCAATGAAGTTAGTGGAAGGCTCCAGTTTCTTTCTCTATTTAAACAGAGGTTTCTAAAAGAAAGCACAGCGACTCCTTTAAAGACACCATCTCATCAGCAAAGGGTTAATCATGTAAATGCACATTCTAGGGCTCTGCTTACTTTGACTTTGAAAGTAGTATGTCATGTGGCTTTTTTTCACTTGCTGAAACAGGGCAGATGTTAGGGCGGCTGAGGTGAAGGGGTAAAAGGAATTTGTATGCCCTCACAGAATCACAAGATCTGGTGCAGTAAATCCTACACTAGGTTTAAATGAAGTTGTGCTGGAATAACTTGATTACGTAAAAAAAATAATAAAATTACAGTATTACTAGATGAAGAAACATAAAATAAATAAGCTAATTACATGCCCACTTACCTCTGTGCTAAGCATGATACATCACAATGAATTTATGTATGCTTATTATAGGCATAGTATAACCTTCTGGAATACATTACAGAGTTAATTATTTCACATTCTATTTGATCTTGTACCTTTTTAAATTCTACTCTCAGTCTAAATTATCTGTATTATAAAAAACACATAAGCAAGGCATAATAATAATAAGACTAAACTAGAACGTGTGGGGGGAGTTAGTAGAGTGAATATTCAGAAGTAAAAGCAGTTAATATTATGCCTCCATTAACAACTTCATACACTATCTGAAACTGGAAGTAAACAGCAGTTAACAATGAAGAGCTAAAATGTTACTTACAAAATTTTGTGTGTCCCAGACACGAACACGCTCTAAAAGTAAAACAGGAATATGAACACAAAATAACAGGTAGCTGGTGACAGCTCCCTGTGTGGCATACTGCCAACTACATTGTTAAAAGACCACATTCTGAATGTGGCATGTAGTTAATTGACCAGTCATATGATATTTCCACAGTTATCCCTTGAACCCTTAGAAATCAGGTAGCACTCCAGACTAGTCCTAGCAGGGGGTCTGCTTCCCTACCATGGATTTTGGTAATATCTCAAGCTGGATTTCAAATTTCAAAGGGTTTGAAGTCAAGCTTAGCTCTCAAATCCATATAGAATACCGGTTTCTGTATCCTGTTGTGTTGGGACTTAAATTTCACTAATTCCTTGTTAATTTAGAGAATGTTTATGTAATTTTTTAAAAACCTTGTTATATACAATTTATGTTCTTAAATTGATGGATTCCCTTTCTTCCTTCTGAGTGTTACAGAAACTGCATTTGTCCAAAGTGCTTGAATTGAGTTACTAAGCATGATCCTCTCACAATTTGTTGGAAATACTATATTATTAAAAGCAGAGATAATATATTAAGTTCTGCAGTTACACTGAGAAAACCTCCTTTGAGCATACTTAATATTTCCCCTTGTCATTTTTTCCAGTAATATGAAATAGTACACTGAAAGTCCTGTCAGAGAGAGGACTTCTGGATTTCTGCAGTGCTATGGCCTTTCACTGCATGCTGTGTCTATCTCATTGACAGATTAATTGGACCATGTACCGCATTTTGTTTAAAACCAGCATTAAAATTAAGGAAAGAGCTGGTAGCCTTTAATTTTCAGGAGTCTGATGTAGTTCTTCGAATATCCCTGGATCACCATGTGCATATACATACAGTGTGTAAACAGACTTTATTTTGAAAAGCCCTATGATACAGCTGTTTCTCATTTTCATCTTGCAGATGCTATTTGCTTACAGGGCAGCTTTGTTAAAAAGCTGTGTTGACTCATAAGACCAAGATGCACAATATTCAGTTTTGATTGAAAAATGCATAACTCCTTTATCATCCACAGGGCAAAAAGCTTGATGCAAACCCATGTTTTACTAGGAGCAGAAGACTGTGGGTCCAGAAGTAGTGTCAAAGCTCCCTTTTTTCTGTGAAACATAGTCACCTATAAAAGCCTAAAAAAGATGCTTATTCATCTTATTATTATGGAAAGTCCTAGTGACTCACTGCATTGGCGAGAGGAGATGGTTTAGTTTAGTTGTTACTGTTTGTAGTTGGGTTTTGTGTTAAGATGGAAACATAACAGAAACAAGATGGAAGATTCCCTTGGTGTATGTGAACATGCCTGCTGCCTTTTTATGTTCATATGCCACTTCAGTTATGGAGAGGGAAAGCATTCTACAGGCACATCACTGAACCAGTCAGTTCTTAAGAGTGAATAAATGTGTCTAAGACAAGAAGAAGGGAAAAAAAAAAACCAGAAGAAAAAAGAGGAAGTCTTAGTCTTTGTCCTTGCTCCCCAGAGCTGGGACTTGGAGCAATGGAATGTCCTTAGTGAGGAAACAAAGCCATAAAGTCTAATTGCTAGGACATAAATACTGAGAGAGCACACAGTGGCCAGGAGTACAGAAGAACACTTACGCGAAAGGTCAGAAAGATAGAAAGAAAAAGAAACTCAGTTCAGACTATGTGCAAAATGTTCAAGTATCCAACTACAGATAAAAGAAGGCTCAGGAGTATTTAGGCAAAAGAAGTAGAGAAGTAAAAGTAGATGTCAGTCTGGTTTTTACACATTCATCTGTTTGAATGCACACAGAGAGGCATATTCTCTAAGTAACTAATGAAAGACAAGATTCATGAATATAACTCCCTTTTGTGTTCAGCCAGTAAGTTCTCCTGTAAATACAGCTAATGATATCTGAGAGCAGATTTGCTCAGGCTTCTGGGGAACGAGGACAACTAGGCTGGGTAATGCGAATCTAGGACAGGAAATGCAATTCCAATGACTGTAACAGGGAACTTGTTCACCTCAGTGCGTGCTGTATAGGAAAAGCAGGAGCTGAAATGTATTATTAAGAAAGCACTTGGCTGTTGTACTGGCTTCTATACATAGCAGACTCGCATGTCCAGCCAGGGGGAACTCTACTGAGGTTGTGAAAGGTTGGACTTGATGACCCTGGAGGTCCCTTCCAACCATAATGATTCTGTGTGATTCTGTGTGAAAGAGAACAGTGTTTGTATTAGGAGAAAAGAAAAGGAGTTATTCTCAGTGAAGAACTCAGTGCAACTCAGCTTTTTTTGATATTGCCAAACCTGACTTCTTCTGAAACTTGAGAGCTATTGATTCAAGTCAATAATCTCTAAATCAATTGTCAGTTCCTTCCCAGAGGAACATAAGCCAGTTCTCAGGGAGTCAAAAACTTCATGCCATCAGCATTTTCACTTCATATCACTCAATCCAATTTTTTCTCCTCAATAAATGTCTGCTGTGTACATGAGTCAAGTGTCAATTCTCCTTTCTTTTTTTCCCCTCTGAACACGTAGCCTTCATCATTTGAAGGCATATTGCAGGTTCTCATCTTGACTTTCAGTTTTTACAGGCCAGTATACAATATAACATGGACAATACCAAGCCTCAGAGAAAGCAGAGGACTGACTGAAAGTGTTCAGGAAAATGACAATGTAAGTTTTCCAGAACTGTTAACAAGCATGTCCTTGAGTCTTAACTCAAGGGTGCACAAGGGTACTGGTGGTATACAGAGTCCAACAAATCATACAGATTTTTTTAATGAGGAAGTAATTATATGGGTTCTTTTCAGAGTGCTTTATGAACACTAATTGTGACTTGCTCCTTAATTTTCCAGGTGAATAAATAGAACTAGGAGACGGAGAGATTAAGCTGCTTGATAACCTCCCTGAAAAAGTCAGCAGAAAGCATAGCAGCAGCTTTTGAGTTTTGAATCTTTCTTGATTATTACCCTGTTTAAATTCTATGTGGACAAGAATGAATCCCAATGTTCACATGAAATGAGGCAAAGGAAAAGTTACATAAAAAGATTTATTGCAAAGGTACTGGCCAGTTTAGATAAGAGTGCAAGCTTCTGTACATCTAGGGGAATTTTACTATCCCCTTCATTCTCTTGAAGCAAAAATGATGTTGGACTCAATTTCATTGGAAAAGAGGAGATCTCTTTGATATGTTTACACATTATTAGTCATTGCATCTGGGAGGTAAGTTGCCCTTGGCTTTCTGCATCTGGCCCTAGTGTAAGAAGATAAAGACAAATGCTTTCCTAGTGCCAGGATTCCACAAGCACAAGATCCAGCCCTCCACTCCTCTTACATTTCACCCTTTCTTGCAATCTCTTCAAAAGATCCTGTGCATTGAAAGAGCCAAGTTAATTATTTTAAAGGTTCCAATAGTTTATTTTTCAGTAAGATTCTCAGACATATGAATCACCAGGAATAATGTAGTTCAGGAAAAACTTCTGGGAGTTGGATGTAGCTGCTAACACTTGGTCAGAATCAATTATATGGGACCTGGAGGCAAAGGGAAAGGGAAAAGCAAAGCTTTGCAGTGCCCTCTGAGCACACAGGGAAACCAGGCAGGCTTTTAAAATCAGCTTAGCATCACAAACAAACAAAAAATAGAACAAGGTAAATGTTTTTGACCCTGATTTCCTTAATACCTTTGTATTAAAATAAACCACTGACATGCATTTATGCTGAACTCTGCTTTGAACAATAAGAACTCTGATGAAAGAGGAAAAAAGTTTATTTTCATGCATTTTTCTCTTTCTACTCAATATTTCTTAAATGTCTTCCAAATTTATGGATACACCCTCAAATGACTGGCATCTTAGCCTTCTTAGTCATATAATCCCTACTCCTCTAATAAAAATTCAAGCAACGAAGAGTAGGTCTTATATTGAGTAGAACCAGCAGAACTAGAACATAATCTGTGCCAGCAAAGTATGTTTCTGCACAGAACAGTGTACTCACAGAATTTATAAATTCCAGTATATGGAATCAATTTATGCCTGGCAAGGAATATAAAAGTATAACATATCTTGTGTTAAGGTTTTTCCACATTCACTCCAGCAGTGTGTGTCATTAGTTACATCTGTGACATAAACTTCACTTAAAGCAGGCTAGGAAAGAGAAACTTTGGCTCACTTACCCTATTACTTCATGTCCTGGGTTTGCTCTGGTGCACTTTTCCAGTAACACAATATTTGGATAGGCTCTGTATTGTCTTATATAAAAGAAGTTACTATAATAGCCATCTCCCTATACTCCATATATGAAGTATCTATAATTCTTTCATTTGGCTTAAAAAGTTATATCCAGTCATTTTGTAATAAGATAGAGGTTAGTCCATGTAAAGTCAGTCATGCTTGTTTATATATCAGATTAATTAACAGCTTTTCTTGGTTTAGTCTATAAACTGCCATTCGACTGTCTTTGTGTCCTGAAGATTCTGTGTTGGGAGTTGTCATTTCTTGTTTTATGGTAAATTATAAATAAATTCCTAGTGTATAATTTCATTTATAATTGTTTATGAAAAATTCTGTAATGTTGTTTCATATTCATGTCAATCTTAAGTTTTTAAAAACAAAAATAATTCAGTTTTGTGTATTTCACAAAACACTAAACTGATTTGTTCTTACCGCCCCTCACCCATTCCAATGTTTTCTCCTAAAGACTCAGCAGCAGCTAGTGCCATATATCATTGAAATATGTTATATTCCTATGAGTTATTTGCTGTCGTATTTAATTCAGAAAGGCAGAAATGCAGAGTCAACTTTGAGAAAGGGACTACATATCCAAGCATTTTGTACAGAAGTACTTAATCTCATGTTAGATGTCACCCTTGAGAGGCCTCTCATCTGTGAATCCTTATTGAGAGGAGGAACTTTGAAAAGAGTAGTATTTAAGACATTTAATATTTCCTGTGCTTATTTTTTTGTAACTCCTTGCTTGGGATACTGATGTGAATCCTGTTCCTGTGTGCCTTTCTTCGTATCAGTTTGTATTTCTGAATTCTTTAGAGTTACTATGTAATGGAGGAGAAAATGCCAGAGTCTGCAGGACCATCAAGCCGCAAGGAGGTCAGGTTCTTGTGGCAGTCATTCTCAGGTTCAGCTGAGGAAGAGATACATGGTCTGTGAAGAGCAGACTTGTATACTGGCAAAGTGTGAAGGTCATTTTAGCTTACTTCATGTATAGTAAATTGACTGGCTTTTTTTCCACCTGTTCCTTGTTCTTGTTTATATTCTGTGGTGATAGATGAATTTTTTCCCCTGATAATCCTACTGCAGGAAATAATTTATTGTCATGAAGATTACTTTCAAATGAAACCTTAGAGTTCAAGACACCACTTTTCAGCTGACACCAATGCTTACTGTAGTAAGCTGTATAACAAAAATTCATAATACTATAAGAGCTGCTTCAATAAATCTGACTACTCTGAAACTTCCTTGCCCTACAGTATGTATGCCAAGATGTCAGATAATGTATTTGCAATCCCTATTGAAATAAAAAGTCTGTCAGCCTTGGGTAAGGATGAAATTAGACATTTTTATTTCATATGCCTATATAACTTGCTATCAGACAAAAAGGGGGAAAAAAGTGCATAATTTTAATCCAACTTCCATAATAATAAATAGTGTATCAGGGCATACTAGTAGTAAAGAAACAAACCACAAATGGAAAACAGTAGAATCCAAAGATAATGAAATTCATAGCTTTGTAATAGACCGTTGAACTTCTGAGCCTGTCTTATTGCAAAGTAACCATTCATAACTACATTAGAGGGAAGTATTGATCTACAAGGTTCCTTATTCATAAGCACAAATCGTATGTCATATATTGAGGGAACATTAGAATTATGCTATCAAGCATCTGATCTTTGAGATGTCATGATATTTTAAATGCAAAATTTACCATCTTTAAAATTCTTGTAGTTTCCAGGTAACTAGCCTTCACAGTGAAAATATTCACCTCTCTGGAGCAGCGTCCAGAAATGAACACTTGGTATAAATGGAAGTACATATACCGCGGTATTGTCTCTGGTCCTATTGAGAGTTATGTTGATGCTATTGATGATTCGTGTATGTACAGACTCTGTCGATGTCAGTGTTTCTGGAATTCACTGTTTCCTATGCCAGAACTGAAGACAGAGTAAAAGTGCAAGGTGAGTTCATTTTTCACTCACTTCGTATTTTTCTCCTTTTCTGTACTTATAAGCAGGTCTCTAGTCCTTTCAAGAACCCCTTCCCATAATATTGCAAGGACCTTTTAAATAATTGAAGAAATCTTGGAGAAATGCTGTAGCTTCTGTGCACAGGCAGGTCTAATTACTCCATTGCCCTGAATGATACACTTCAGAGCTCACATGAGGACATTAGTGTGACACCAGTCAATAGACTAAAGGAAATATTTCTTACTGATGGGCATTGTATGTGCATATTCAAATCTTACTGACAATCTGGTTCCCATGACTTGACTTGAGTTCTGGATTTGAGAGGTAATGTGGCACATGGTTTTTAATATCTCCTTGTCAGTTGTAATCCAGGTTTTCAGAAAAAAAAAAAAAGTAAATCTCATGGGGAAAAAAAAAAGTAAAATAAAATTGAGCTCTTGGATCTTTCAATTTGGAAAGGAATTTGCAAAAAATAGTTTCTATCTTTCCAAATTTCAAAGGAAAACAAAGGGCGTAGAAGAAAAATTGGCGCGATGAAAAGCCAGCATGTATTTCTCCATAGACTGTCCAGCACCAAGCACCTACTTAGTGATTTATGTAATAATGAAGCCTGTTCAAATCATTCCTCCCAGGCAACAGCAGAAATAGAGCTGTGAAAAGCTAGAACATGTAATAAATATGTGCTTGTGCCCAAATTGCTGTCTTTCAACTACATGTAACCCCACTGTAGTTAGTAGGACTGTATAGTACATGGTTCTGCTGTAAATAGGAAATGTTGATTTTGATACTTTTTCATCCTGAGGACAGTAATCCACTGATGTATCCAAATCAGCTAGAAGGTAACTTATATGATGTTCTGCCTCCACATGAAGTGAACTGTGGCAACTATTGTCTTAATTCCAGTGTTTGCGTGTAATTTGGTCTAGTTTTTCTGCTTGTTTATGTTGCTCTGAATCTCAAAGTATCCATTAAGCCATGAAAACAGAAACAAGAAAATCCTCCCCCTGCCTTTTTCCTCTCTCTGTCACTCTTACAATTGCTAGAGGAGGGACAGTGAAGCAAGGAGTGGTCTAGATAAGCCATCTCTGCTATTAATAATAATGGAGGGGGAAGGGGGCTGGGGAAAAAGAAGGGAAAATAGATGCTCTAGAAATTTCTGACTGGTGTGTTAAACCAATGTGTGTTTTGTCCATCCACATTTATGTAAAATGCTGCTTCTCAGAGATTTTTGACCTCTCAGAGTTTAGAGGGGTCCAATTACACAAAAATATTCTGAAAGTTTTCCTGTATTCTTCTGCTATTACATTTATTTAACTTCTGCTTATTGGAAGGATACTTGGGACCAGTTTTGTCAGATGTGTGAATTAGAAATTCTCCTCATTTTTGTAGGTTCTGCTGCAGTACTGGAGAGGAATGAGTTAAGAGGAGTGAAGATCAAAGCAGCTGGGATCTATCAAGCAATCAGGGCCCACTGCCAAGGGAAGAGAAGGAAGTAGGGCTAAGACAATGGCTTTGAGCCCAGGAAGAGAGGGCTGTGGGTCAGGAAGCATGAAGTAAGTCTAAATCTGTTTACTTTGGCTCTGGTTTTGAGTGGGCTCCTCATCCTTAGAGGTAATGTTTTACTTTTAGTTGATTTTATAACTTGCAGTGTGTTTTTGCTGTGGTCTTGATTCAAATGTTTGTGTGATAGCAAACATGAAAATGTCTAAGAGAAGCTGAGATGCAAAGTGGTGTCTGAGCTATGTAGAATGATGTTATGTGGGGTACAGACTTGTGTTAGGCTGAGTCCTGATCTACGTCAGTGAGAGGCTGGCCAGTTTGTTAAAAGTCAGGGGTTAAGGATGTCTGTGTGGGCTGCAAGATGTTTGAAATGTCACCAGTTAACCCTCAGTAATGATGAGCATCTAAAGGTTAATACTTTCCTTTAGATTCTGTAGGTTTAAATCCTTGTAGCTTCAATCTAAAGTCACAAAAACAAAATAATTTTCTGCCTTTGTATAGGACGAAGAAATCCAGTTTGGCTAGAAGCAGTTCTTCCTGGTTGGGTTTGCTGTTTGTTTGTTTTTCAGATCTGTTCAAGAATAGCATTGTTGGGGTTTTCTTTATGGTAATCTACTTAATGGGCAAAACACCAGCACCAGCTGTCTCCAACGATGTAGCTCTGGGTTCCATATGTGTTGTTTGATGTATTTTAGGTAGACAAAGCTCAAATAGGCAGGACATGGTATTTCTTATATTTGTGTAGGATTCTGGCTCCTTGGTATTACTGTCTTGGTTTTTCCCCAGCTGCAAGAAGCTGTAGGTACTGAATAAGATCTGAGTAATAATTCTCATGATTAGTTGTAGTTAAAACCCTTTTTTATAGGCTATGTGTAGCTCATCTGTGCTCATGGTATGGAGACTCTCTCCTTAATAATGTAAGAAATTGTGCTGCATGGTAAAAGATCCAACTGTGATTTTAGTGAAGTCTACCTTGACAGCATGATAATCTCTGTATTTTTTTAATTTGCTTTCACCTTGTTAGAGGTAGGTTTTACTTTTGAAGTAACATCTCCAAACATTATGCAGATTTAATAATTCTTTTATCTGTTTAAACACTGAATAGTTACTAATACAAGTTTACTCTTTAACTGTTCAGTAAAAATAAATGAATTGCTTGTTATGTAACTTTTTTCATCACAAGTAATTCAAGGACACCTCTTTTTCAATTACCTATCTCAATCTGTTTTTTCAGTCTGTCTCAATCCCATGTTTCAGTCATTTTTTTCCTATTGGATAGTTTTCTTCTGGATTACTTGAGGAGAAAAGCAAAATAAACAACAAAAAAACCCCCCAAAAATAACAAAAAAAACCCAAACCAAAAAAAGGACTTTCATTCAATGAAATGGAAGCATAATTGTCCTGACACCAGTGTAGATACTTGCACCAATGGAGATGCAGAGAGGAGTTTTGCTCTATCATGATAAATATAAAGTGGAATTTACAGCCCTCTTGGAATGAAGAATCAGATTCCTGTAATAGAGGATTTACTTTTTGAAAGTTTTCCTTCCTTTTTAATATCTTCATGTGAAAATAAAATGATCAAATTCATTCATGTATGGCAGTGTTATTGCTGTTAATGTATTCTGGAATAAGAGTTTTCCCCTGGAGAACAGTGTACATTCTGGTGAGATAAAATGAGACTTAATCTTGAACTTTGCCTTGATTTAACCCTATTTGGCATCACAGCCTCACAGGTGAAAAAGCACAAGTGTTTTTTTCCTCCAGCATTTCTCTCTTTAGGCTCCTGCTGCATTGCTGCTTGATAGAGGTGGAATTCAGATTATTTTCTACAACTTCTCTATGTACAACCAGCAGGCATCAGCCATTAGTGTGATGTTTCTGTCATAGCCTGCATTCCTGTAAGATTCTTAGCTCTTTAAGAGTCTTCCATAAAAACTTCATCCCCTGGAATTAGGAAGTTTTTCCTATGTACAGCCAAGTCTTTGCATTGTATCAGGTTACACAATGTCCTACGCAGAAAAAAAAAAAAAAAAATGTAACTGTAGTTATTTATGATTCCTACTTACAGCCATACAGCAATCCTGCAATACTTACTGTGGTCTCTAGATTTTTGTTTCTATGTTGATGCTCAGAGGGATGCGGTTTGAACCAGAGCATGAGAACGCTACATGCAAAATGGAGGATTTCTGGGAGTATGTACGTGTGAGGGTAAGCTAGTGCAGAAGTTAGTGATGCAGCATATGCCACAATTCCCAGTAGAATATTTTGGCACAGGGATGACTATTCATCTGTTGAACATAACACTGGGACAGTCATTAGTGAGAATCAGTGTTGAAGGGATGAAGTCAAAAGCAAAATCATGAACTTTGCACTTATGGCTCTGAGCTCTAGAAAGAAACAGTCTTTCTGTCTCTTTGTAAGAAGAAATTGGGCTCAATCATGTATGATTTTTCCCTTCAGTTACTAATTTTCTAATATTTTCTCCATTATCTCACTATATACAAAAAAGAAAAGCAGCCTTGTGGGTTTGTTGGGTTTTGTTTTGGTTTTTTTTCTTCCTTGATATCAACTCAGATAAGGCTTTAAGCCAGAAACAGTACATACAATGCTTATTGAATTTCTTGTGAACAGCATTCAATGCTTCATGAAACGGGAGAACAAAATAACGGATAGGACTCTTGCACACAGAATTAAAAAGTACTTTAAGCATAACGAGAGCTTTAAAAATTATTTGATTTCTCAGTTAAAAGGAAAGGTTTTCTATGTCAGTGGAAGAAATATTTTATGATTTTGTCCCAACCATTTTCTCTGTATATTCAGTAGTGTCTGTAAAATTGACATCCAAGACTGGAAATAGAGAATTAAGACCACATTGCAAACCCAGTCTGTTTAAAGACCTGATGGGGAGGGGCAGGGGAACAGAAAGTTGTATCTTTAAAGTAAGGAGGTGGCTAACGCCTTGTCTAGGGTCAGAAACTTTTTTATCACAAATATTTGAGAAAATGTGAAAATTGTAGCTAATGTTGAAATTGATATTGATTCTGCAGTAATTATTAAGTGCAAGAATATAACATCTTCAAAATGTGCTCTTGGCACTAACTCATCCTGGGATGATGGATTTACTAAGAGTCCATTGTGACTGACATTTTCTCATCAATAGAGGATCAGACATCAAAATATAAGGGAAAGACTAAACTAATCTGAAATATATTTTTGTTACATATCTGGGAGATTTCTAAAGTTAAGTCAGTCTCATAGCTCCAGAGCTTTTGTCAAAGGGAAAAATCATACTTTGTTCAAATTAAGGAAGTATTTTTTGAATACTATGACTGTACAAATAAAGACAGAAACCTTTGCTACAGTCCTGGAGGGATAGGGCAACAAATGATTTAGTCTATGTAACACTTTACCAAATGAACTGGTTAAAAACCAAAAGCTCCATTTGTGCCATTGTATGTCAACTGTAAAAGTAATGTAGCATTTTCTTTCATTCTCACTATTGTGATGTTGGGGGTCTGCTGTTAAGAATTACAGAACAAATAATTTCTCTTTCTGAAAACAATAGAAAATTGAATGCTTTTAAATATGGTTATTACTGCAGCCAAAGTATGTGCAGTGAAGTTTGAAATAGATATAACAATTAACTATTTTGCTCTTCCAAGATAATGAATGGTGTTGTGTAACACTGACATTGAAATAGCCTGAAATTTTTATTTATGCTGCCAGCTTAAATATTTGATTCTTCAGTTAACTTGGACCAGTTGCAGAACTGGGAGGTTAATATTACAATCTGAAGTATTTTCTGCTGCAAGGAGATAAAATACCAGAATGGTATTTGAGTCA
The DNA here is from genome assembly GCA_024336885.1 of Actenoides hombroni. NCBI lineage: Eukaryota > Metazoa > Chordata > Aves > Coraciiformes > Alcedinidae > Actenoides > Actenoides hombroni. Next base: position 89,808,846 of record WUAM01000287.1, on the reverse strand, counting down.
TCAGAAGTTTAAATTAGTTACAGTCTTGAGGTATTGACTTTTCTTACCTCTCTCCCATAAGATGCATGTGCATTGGGCTGCTTGTGTAACTTGTGTTGCAAAATCTAACAGTTCTTTCTCAACTCTATCATCAAGGTGAAAATGACTGATAGACTGTAATAGAAGGAGGGGAAATATGGATGTGGCTTTATCAGGCACCTATTTGCACTAAAAATTTCTAGACACTGTACTTTGTTTACATTAAAAATCCTAAATTTTAGGTCAAAACATATTTCTTTTATCCACATTTTCCATTTTTCCCAATGGCGTGTGGGGTGAATTTTGTGCTTTATCCCCCTTTGGAACTTAGAGGATAAAGAATACCTCTGCTTCCAAAAACAGCAGCTTCATATTAGTGTCTCTTCTACTCATATAATGCATAGCTCTAAATTGATATCACCAGCTGGTTAGAAGTTCAGTATTTAGTTTTCTTATACATAGTGTTTGCAGTCCTATGTCCTCATCACAGACCTTTATAGTAAAATTAAGTCTTGACATATATTTATTTGGTTTAGTTCTCTTATATATAAAAGTTAGCCTAAAAATATACCAAATAAATCCTCATCTGGTATCAAAGCAAAATGGTTATCTCTGCACAGACTCTGTAACTTGTTTAGAAGCCATAATTTAATAACTTTCAAAAGACCTAATGACTTTCTAATTTAAATCAGCATGATTTTTTTCTTTCTAGATTTCATTCTTAACACATGGAATTGCTTGTAGCCACTGTTAATCTCAAAGCAGATTTTTCTAGCACAACACTTCAAAACAGTGCCTGTTTCACAGGAGTATTACAAGACTTTCCTGCTCTTCTGTAATCCCCTTAAACTCCTTTGGTGATAGGTAATTCTTTTTCTCAGTGCAGCCAAATCCCACCACCTAATTCCATTTTGACATTTAATGTTGTCAGTGTTATATTTTTAGCTTTCAGCACAATTTAGGAGAACTGGCTAGAAGAGTCCAAGAGTAGGAAGGAGGTTCCCAGGTCCTCACTAAAAAAGATTTTTTTTCCATTTCCTTTCCCCAAAATGAGGCTAGTTCCAAACAGTGTTGAAGAGACTACGAAAAATATTTAGCTCTTGATATCATTCAGGACCAATCAATTTATGGTTGGAAGGCTATAGCTCTAAGGGATTAGAATAGAAGTCTGCCTATCTGTTGAGTGAATAAATTTATTGTGAATTACTTACACTGGTGTGCTTTTAGAATCTGCTTACAGTTTGCTAGCATTTCATGTATTTTTTTCAATACATTTAAAGGGGAAAAAGAAAACCCTTGCAGGTTTGTTGGCATGTATACACTTTTAATACACTGGGGTTTGGTTGCTGTTGCAATATTTCTGTTGGTTCTGGTTTAATAGCTAAATAAATCCAATAGGAAAATTACTTTTCACTCTGGAGTACTTTTGGTATTATAGATTTATGTTCTCATCCAGCTGAGTTAACTTATAAAGGGTGATTAGGTAGTCCCTGACACCTTTCTCAGAATCTCAGGGGAAAGCAAAATAAAAATAAATAAAAGACACTTTAGAAATCACCTGATTTTTCCTGAGCCAAAATATATCTGTCATTCTGGACAGTATTGAGTTATCTTTGGTTTTGGTTTGATTTTTTTATTCCCAGCCTCTTTGCAAAGACTTGTGCTGTTGAAGACTATACAATCTTTCCAAGCAACCTGTTCCATGACTTTGCTATCTTTATTGTTAAGAAATGTCTAGTCCAATTTTTATCCCCCTTTTTCTACTTGAAGCCCACCTTTTCTTGTTCTTTCCACTGTGAACATGTAGAATATATTCTACTTCATTTTAATGTATTTGAGGACCATTTCTATATGTTCTGCTCTTTAAACAAATTTTCTCTCTTTTTAAAGATCTCCATTTCTTTCAGCTTTATTTTCTGAATTGTGGAGTATCATGTGAAGTACAGTTCCTGTGCTGATGCTCGTAAGCCATTGGTTAAAAATCTACTTATATTTAATCTCAAGTCATTTATACTATTTCTCTTTGAACTTTTTTCAAATGATATGCACATTTCTTAAAATACAGTGCCAAGAATTCAAATAACGCTCTCAGTCTTTGGTGAAATAATTCTTCCTCTGTGTTTTATAAGCTAGCCTTTTGTTTCTCTGCAAGTATAATGCTTCTTTTCTACTATTAGTATGACAGCAATCAGTCACATTCTGATTGTGATGCAAAGTAACACGCATGCGTTCCTTTTTCAGAGGACAAAGCTTACACGTGACTACGTGGAACAAGTGTCTTCCTAGGTGAAGTACTTTGTACTTCCTGTTGAATGGGCTTCTGCTTTTCCAATCATTATCTTCAATTTCTTAGATCATTTTTAGTTCTTATCTTATTCTCCAACACAGTAGACTCCTGAAAGTCTGATGAACAAGGTATCCATTCTGTCATCTAGATCACGAACTGAAATACAGAGAAGTACTGACTACAGAGCAGACAGAAGAACCTTGTGCCCTACACACAGCCCTGCTTTAATTTTGACAGAGGATCAATAATAAAACCTTTGAGTTTTTCACCTACCATTTACTAATTTTGTCAAAGACTTCTTTTTTCTCCAGTGTCAGACTCTTATGTGAAACAAAGACAAGCCTTATTAAAATCAAGATTTTTGCACTATCCACAAGGTTTATAACACTGTCCCTGAAAGATAGTGGATGGGCTATATCTCATTTGTTCTCAGCAAATCCAGACTAGCTGTTACTCAGATACTTTTGTCGTTACAGGCTTAAAAGACTCCCCTGTTTTTCCTGGAATTCTGTTCTCACATGCACCATGTTAAATGCTGAATGCTATATTTGCCTTTTTCCAGTCTTCTGTAATTTCTACCAGTTCTCAAAGGTAATTGTTAATGTCTCTGAGATAAAAGCCAATTTTCTCAATATATGAAATTCTATAGTGAAAATACCTACTGTAGCTAAGTATTCTTTAAATTATTAATTTCCCCACTTATCTCAAAATAGTGCCTTCTCACCACCAGGACTGATTTTTAGTTACCTGCTTGCTCTTGCTTTTTTAAGAGAAGATTGACAGAGGGAGGTGGAATGTTGGACCAGGCTCAAATGGTCTTCCTGTAACAGTCCTGGAAGATTTTATTCCAGATTGTTAGTTGATTTTTTTCAGTTATCTTAACCTCCTGTTTTCTTGTCTGCCTTGCCGTTGAGAAATATCCAATTTTGCTTCTTTCTGGTTTTGTATTTACTTTCTATGAGAGATAACATGCTAATTCTCCAGGTTTACTGAAGCTTGCCTCATGGAGATCAATGGATATTTACTTCTCCCTTTTCCCAATTTGAACTTCGCAACTTGTTACTGTTATCACTCCAGATGCCATCTGTTAATATTGTCCAAAAAGCTGTCACCAAGACATTCTGAGAACATGTAGACCAGCCACTACTCAGATTTCAGGTCTGATTCCTTTTAATACCTCCATGCTTGGACAAGAATATAAGGTTTTGTAGCACACAAAAAGACTGCCTTTCCTTTCATCCTCTCTTCTCTGAACAAGCTCTGTACATGAAATTAAATATCAGAGATAGGAATATGCTACAAACTAGAAGTGCAGCAGACTCCTTAATAAGCATCCCTCCTTTGGAGAACAGTGAAGCATTGTAACAGGGAGTATTCTTCAGTACCTCCTGGAAAGAATTCTATACAATGCAAGACGTTATTGTCAGGGTTTTTTTGGCTTTTGTGGAGTCCTGCATCCCTGCTCTCTGCAGCTCAGGTTTATAAAATCTTTACTGACCTTGGTTTTCCACCAGGTGACCAAACCCCCCTGTGATGTCCTCTTCTGTCCAAGACTTGAAATAGGAGGCATCAATTTGCAGAGAAAGAACAAACTCAAACTTTTGAGGGCTTTTTGACCTTTGTACTAGTTAGCAGAAAAATGTTGGAATCCTGTTTAATTGTGCTTTCTCCCTCAGAGTCAGAACAAAATTCTAACTAAACAGTTCTGCCAAGCACAGAAAACCGCTGACATACACAATAAAGCAGAAAGCTTTTCTTCAAAACCATGTGGTGGTTTGACCTTGACTGGATGCCGGGTGCCCACCAACCTGCTCTATCACTCCTTCTCCTCCTCACAGCTGGATCAGGGGGAAGAAAGTAAGATGAAATTCATAGATTAAGATAAACGCAGCTTAATGAAAAGCAAAGCAAGGCCACATGCATAGACGCAAAGATTTATTCTTTATGTCCCATCAACCCCTGGCCCTTTTTCCTGGAAACAGGGCTCTAAATGCATAGCAATTGCTCTGGAGGACAAGATGATCCCCCCCTCCCATTCCTCCTTTTCCTAGCTTTTATTGTTGAGCTGATGTTATATGGTATGGAGTATCCCTTTGGTCAGTTTGGGTCAGCTGTCCCAGTTGTGTCCCTTCCCAAGATCCTGTTCACCCCATCCCACTGTGGGGGAAATGCTGAAATACAGCCTTGGTGCTGTGAGAGCCCTGCTCAGCAGTAGCTACAACACGAGTGTGTTGTCAATACCTTTCTAGCTCTCAATACAAAGCACAGCACTGGGAGAGGTGCTATGGGGAAAGTTAACTCCATCTCGGACACACCCAACACATGAGATAAAATTTGTAAAAAACTGTGGGATTATTCCTGGAGAAAAACAGGCATGCCTGCTATCAGCAAGACTTAGTGGGAATAAATTGGGCTGTGGACGATGACCTTGAGTTATGCTTGAGAACAGCAAAGGAGGAAGCACAAAACAGTGAAGCAAGAAGATGAAGAAGAAAGTAGAGGATAATGAGGACGGGGGGTGGTGATGGAGGTGGTGTAGGATAGCCAATTACGTATTAGCTTAGAACGCGTGAACAACTCGTGTATAAACGTGTAGAACCAATATTAAGTGAGTGTGCAAGTGATCAGGAAATTTTAGGGTATAAATTAAACTGCAATTCGATAATAAAGTGGTTTTGCTTTATAACTCTCATAGAGCTGTGTGAATCCAGTATCATCCCGCAGAAAACTTAAGAAATTTCCCGCTAAAATATTATATTTTGAATTACAGCTATCTTTTATATTCAGCATATTAACATGGTTTTAGTTAGAGCAAAAAGAAAGTTATAAAATCCTTTAGGAACCCATTTTGTCTTCTGGAATATCAGTTCTGAAAAGCAGTTGATTGAAAACATCTCAGTTCTAGAACAGAAAAAAGGCCAAATCTTGTTTTGTACACAAATGGATTTGACGCATTTTTATTTTTGAGAAACAAATGTCTTACTAGGTTATTTAGGGTAATCTGTTGAATCAAGAGTCCTGAATTAGGGCTAAGCAGACATTCCAAGAGATGGATTGATTATTTTTTTTTTAATAAGAACTTTTTTTTTTTTCTTCTCTCTTTAATTCTAAACACACAGGCCTTGACCAAAAGTACATGCTGGCTTAAATTTGCTGTAGCTCAACATCCTTCAGCTAAAAGAAACTAACGGATGCTTACCTTCTGAACAAGTGCCTCCTTAGTGGTGCTGAACAGACTTAAACCACACTTGTTTAACTTTGACCAATTAGCAGTTCACTTGAAGTTTGAAAGTGCTCCTGAAATGTAGAAGGTTAAATCACAACATCATAAACTTGGGGAACAGTGCAAGCAATTCCTGCTGAAAGATTAGTTCAGAAGGACTTGGTGTATTAATTGTTTCTGTGATATCTGTAACCTACTTGGCCAGGAATCTGCTTGCAAAAGGATAATAGCCTAATCCCCTAGTGATGTGCCATTCCCGTCCTATGGTGCTGACATTGTGGTGTTCAATGTGCCCTGTGGGCACTGTGACTTGTTGTGCCAAGTTCTCTATACAGTACATGTGTTTACTCTGGCCTCAAGATACTGTTATTCAGTATCTCATGAGGATCTCATGTTGGAAGGGACCTATAAGGATCATCAATTCCAACTCCCTGCTCCTCGCAGGACTACCTAAAACTAAATCATATGATTAAGAGCATTGTCCAGATGATCTTTAAACTTCGGTAGGCTTGGTGCTGTGACTACTTCCCTGGGGAGCCTGTCTCGGTGACCAATCACCCTCTCACTGAAGGACTTTTTCCCAAAGGCCAATCCAAATCTCCTAACACAGCTTTCATTGCATTTTCTCATGCCCTATAGCTGGTCACCAGAGAGAGATCAGCACCTCCTCCTCTGCTGTCCACCATCAGGAAGGTGTAGACTGTGATGAGGTCACCCCTCAGCATTCTCTTCTCCAAGCTGAACAAGCCAAGTGACCTCAGCTGCTCCTTGTAAGTCTTGCCCTCGAGATCCTTTCACTCTCTTGGCTGACCTCCTCTGAGCACACTCTAAAGGTCTGATGTCCTTATATTGAGGCACCCAGAACTGCACACTGTACTTGAGGTGGGTCCAGACCAGTGCAGTGTTGAGTGGGACAGTTACCTCCCTCATCCAGCTAGCTGTGCTGTGCTTGATGTACCCCAGGAAATCTCTGGCCCTTTTGGCTGACAGGGCACACTGTTGACTCATATTCAACTTACCATCAACCCAAATCCAGATCTCTTTCCAGCCTCTTGTCCCTTTATTTATACAGATAACTGGGATTGCCCCATCTCAGGTAGAGAATCCAACACTTGGTCTTAAATTTCATAGGGCCGGTGATTGCCCAGCTCTCTAGTCTGTCTAGATTTCTCTGTAAAGGAGACTCTCTTGAGGGAGTCCACATCTCCTCTTAGTTTGGTATCATCAGTAAACTTACGTAACTTACATTTGATTCCTGAGTCCAGATCATTTATAAAAACACTGAAGAACACTTGCCCTAAAATTGAGCCCTGTGGAACCCTACTGGTCACTGTCTGCCAGCCCGATGTAACCCTTTTTTCTATAACCTTTGGACCCTGACTCATCAGCCAAGTGCTGACCCAAGGAGTTCTGGACTTGTCTAGTTGTTTGTTGGACAGTTTATCAAAAGCTTTGCTAAAATCCAAACCCACATCTGATGTCTTTCCTTGGACAGCTAGATCATAGAATCACAGAATAGTTTCAGCTAGAAGAGACCTTCAGGGTCATCAAGTCCAACCTTATTCCTAGCCATATAAAAAACCACTAAACCATGTCCCTAAGCACAACATCTACCTGCCTCTTAAACACTTCCAGGGATGGTGACTCCACCACCTCCCTGGGCAGCCCATTCCAATGCCTGACAACCCTTTCTGTAAAGAAATGCTTCCTAATATCCAGCCTGAACCTCCCCTGGTTCAACTTCAGGCCATTTCCTCTTGTTCTATAGCTTGTCACCAAGGAGAACAGACCAACTCCCGCCTTGCTACAACTTCCCTTCAGGTAGTTGTAGAGGGCAGTAAGGTCTCCCCTTCATTTCTCAAGGCTAAACAACCACAGATCCTTCAGCCTTTCCTCATAAGACACATGCTCCAAACCCTTTACTACCTTTGTAACATACTTCTGTACCCTCTCCAGCACCTCAATGTCTTTCTTGTAGAGAGGGGCCCAAAACTGGACACAGTATTTGAGGTGCAGCCTCACCAAAGCGAGTACAGAGGAGTGATCACCTCCCTGCTCCTGTTGACCCCATTATTCCTGATACAGGCCAGGATGCCATTGGCCTTCTTGGCCACCTGGGCACACTGCTGGCTCATGCCTCCATGTGCTGGAGAGGGTACAGAGGCGGGCTACAAAGCTAGCCAAAATTATTCTATGATTCTATGAACGAGGACGTTGCTCTTTCCTGCCTCAACTAAAGCTTCTTCTCTGCCTCGAAGTGGAGCTGAGGTATCGAACGCTTCTTCCTCCCCTACTGCTGTTCACGTTGGGCATGGCTGCTGCAGTCATACGATGTGAACACTGGGGCTTAATGGAGGGGTTGTACAACACTGGTGGTGTGCAAAGTACCTTTTGAAAATGACCTAGTACATTGGTGTCCTAACACCATTTTCATGCAAACCTTAAAGAAAGGTGAAGTAAATGCAGTGAATTATTACTAAAATGTTCAGGGCGACTGGTTGAGTCTGGAATACCTGGGTTTGCTTCAGCTACAAAGTTGAAGTCTGAGAAGGTCTCTATTGCTGTTGCCAGCTCTTTGTTAGAGGACTTTTTTCCTCAGTGAATACTGGCACAAAGAACAGATGTGTATAAACAGGATCAAAGTTATTTTAATCTGGAGAGTAGAAAGAGGTTTTGAAGGCCTTTCTGGAGTAGTTTTCCACTAAGAATACTAGAAGTAGAAGCATGGAAACTGGTAACTTTTACAATAGGAAATTAATTTGAGTTCAGACTTCCATTGCAAAAAAACCTCAACAACCTCAAGAACAAAGATTGTCTTGTCCTTATAAGAGTACTGAGTCTGAGGAATGCCTCTGTAGCATTGAGAGCTATTTGTCTTAATCCTCTGCTGTACAAAGACAAATGTTGGGGGGGTTTTGCATATTTTATATAACTGTCATCTAATTCCAACAATTCTGAGAAAATCTTGACAAATTAATTATACACATAAACTGTTGGCCATAAATTTATCTAAAAGAAACTTAAACGAAAACAAAGCCAAAGAATGCACCTGACGGTTTCTGTTCCTTTGTACAGTGCAAGCATGACTGTCAACAAGAGTTTAACAAGACCCAGACAGTAAAAGGGTTGCCAAATTCTCTTTATGGTGTATGTATTTACTCCAGCCTCAAGATCCCTTTTTTTTTATAGGACACTAACTGTTGAAATATATCTGCTTTCCAGATAAATTTGGAAGGCTTGACTGGGGAGGGAAGGAGTGGGTTTGGAAGTCCAGAATATGAAGTGGTTCACACCCTGCTTTTAATCTGTGAGCCCAAACTAGAAGACCATCACTTCAACTGTGTGTTTCCATGGGAATACTATCTAGGTAATCTACATTCATGTTAACACTTAAGCTTCAAGTATCTGCAAATGTTTAAGTTTTTCCATATTTCTCCAGAGCTTACCTGCTTCTTGTCTGTTCACACTGACTTAAAAATCAAGGCAACAGATCAGTATGCTTTGAAACACAGATTTAAAGAAATACATTACTTACTTTGGAAATATCTGGAGAGAATAAACTGGCATAGATGAGCATCAGAAAAGTGTTATCCTGTAAATCAGAGCAGATGGCACATTTCTAGAAATACTTGTTCAGTAGATTTCTCTTTCCTCATGTCAGCTGTTGGGTTCATGTGGTGTGCTGGAAACAAACATATTCGCATCTTCAATGTGAGTTTCAGGAGTCATTTGGACATAAGTTTTTTGGGGAGAGCTAAGTGCCATTTCACCATGGTCTGCTGTATTTGCTGAGAGGAATTAAATTTATTTTTCATGTTTCAGCCATAAATGATTTTGTTATGGCTTAACGAAAGTCACCACTTTACTCTGTTACATCATTTGCTCTTTGAACAGGGGCCGTAGCCCTTGCAGTCAATGGACACATCCTGCATACCAAACCAGAGGACTGTCAACAGGCTTTACTTGGGACTCCCCACCAAGGATCCTTGACAGAGGAATGTGCTTCCTACCCATGTCTGCTGTAGTGCGGAGTTGTTAACATTATGGACCCACTGCAAATTACACCCACTTACAGAAGCTTTTGAGTCTGGTGGTTTAGTTTGTGTCCATGTTACAGTGGTGTTTGATCATACAGTGATAATTGACTCTTACTTACAAACCACTCTGCAGCAGCAGCTTCCTCCCAAACAGACGTCAGAAGTTGAGCTTGTTTGGTTTTTAAATACAACAAATATATCAGATAAATTCAACCAGACTGAAAAAGAGAAGCCTGTGAAAGAAGCATTTTAAAGCTGTTTTTTATGGAGTTGGATGTGGAGTTCAAAAGACAAATTCCCTACAGGTCAGTCAAGCTACCAGTTCCTATTGCAGTTTGGAAGACCTTTGCTTGCTAATTCATTCGTAGGAAATTCCCCTTGTCTCACTAATATCCTTCACTAACAGTGACATAAACCTGAAGGAACAAGGACTGATTTTACCTATAACTCAAGCTGTTGCTTAACCCAAGGTATAAGTGATGCTGCCATATTTCTCAGATTAAGTAGTTTGTATTTGTCTGTTAGACTGTGTTAAATAAGATTAATGTCTCATTTTAAGTGACAATGTTTTGAAATAAAATGTTTTATGTAGCTTTAAGGTCATTTTTAGGTGATACTCTTTAGTGCCCAAAGCTTGCTGCTATGTGCAGTTCTGCAAGTCATGGTTTCTTCCAATATTTAAAATTTTGTGGGTAAATATATTTTTCAATTGAGTCTAAACTATCTGTCAGTCTTTTACATAACCTTGCAACAAGCCAGGTTGAACGCCCTGTACTGCCCTTGACCTCAATCATACTGTGGATCTCTGAGAAGTGAGGTAATTTAATTTCTAGGCCAGATGAGGGTAGATTAATATATTAATTGGTCCAGGCATATGAATTACATTCTCTTGCATTAAGTACTCCAGGAGTTTGGGTAATTTGCTAATAGTAGATGACAATGAACTTATTTTCCTGCAATATTCTTTTAACAAAGGACTAAATTAATTAGCCTTCCATTTTCTATGAATTATTTGTTTGATAGCACTAGTGTAATAGGTATTTTAAAATAAAATCTCCCTTTTCTTTATTATATGAGTGATATATAAAGTATACTGGGATTTTTTTTTCTGTATCATGTAAAAGAGACTTATCATAATTCTTTATTGATTGAATAAACATCTTTACATGCACTGTCATTTGCTGTTCACCTTTTAGTGCCAAACTTCCTCTTTTTGAGAAACTGGTACTGCAATACTATTAACAAAAAGCATACTCTATCCATTTGCATTTATGTCATGCAACACTTAAAAGGAAAAAAAAAAGAAAGAAAGAAAAAAAGAACACAGAAGTATGGGAGTGGCACACTATGTGGTTTTTTTGGTTGGTTGGGGTTTTTTTTATGTGACTTTGACCAGAATTTTACCCCAGATGTGCTTTTGTGATCACAAAAGGTGGAGATATGCTCTGTGTAACAATACTGAGATTCTGACTCTGCCTGCCTGTGTTTCTTCAGCAGAGGGGGAAAAAACTCACTCTAGGATATGTCTTACATCCAGTTTATGGTAAACTCTGTTACAAAAACTGGGTTTGACTGTTGGTATGTAGTTGCCAGTTAAACACCACACTGAGAACTGTCTTGCCAGCATAGTAAATTTCATGTTATCCTGTTCTGCTATACACAGAGAGATTTCCAGTTTCCACACTGCAGAATTACAGCTGTGGAAAATACCAAGAAATGAAAAATACATTTATTTTCCATTTAAAACCACTCTTCATTCACATCTGCAAGGGCTGCATTTCTTCTATCTCCTGGCTGCAATGCTGAAAGATTATTATTTTTAATTGTCTGCTGCAATAAAGATAAAAATATAAGGCTGTTATCCTCAGCCATTAAGCAGATACAAAATCTGAATTTATCCTTATGGATCAGATGGCTAAAGAAACTGTCATTAACCCAGATGTCTTAGCAGGGTATTTCCAAGCAAGTAAAATACTAAGGGACAGAAGGCAATCCAAGTAATGATTCAAGTATTCTTAGGTATAGGATGAATAACGCATCCAAAAGGAAAGAGAAAAAAAAAACAAAACAAAAGACCTTGCACAAAAAGACAGTTTCTCTTGTTAGGAGAAACAAAAGTTAAAATACTGTGTTCACATAACATTCTGGGTGAGTTAGTTGCATGAAAACAAGGAGAATGCCAAAATTAAGTCATGGATTGTGTATATATCACTTGGAAAAATAGAGTAAAAAAATTACCAATTCTGCTTTAATATGCCTAAAGCAATATTAAACTTAAGAAGATAATCTGTGACAAAATTCTGATATGCAATTTACATATCTTTGAAAGGTAAGGTTCAAAAATGACTTAAACAGCAACGTTATCCTCTTATAATTCACTTCTTAGAAGGATGGCATTTAGAGTAGATAGGTCTGATTTTTTGGTTGCTGATAAAACGTGAATCCTAACTATAATCTTAAAAGTTTTTTGCTTTATGCTCTGAGTTTCTGTAATGTTTTAGACTTAGAAATTAAGTGGTTGGTTTAGACCTAATTGTGCATGCATGTTAACCATAAACATGAATGTTGTCTCTTATTTCAGTAGGACAGTTTGCCAGGGAGTTACGAATATGTAAAAAAGGTCAAATTATATCCAAACACATGTCAGAATTGTACTCTACCATAAATAAAGTGCTGTAGTGCTGACCTAATCATAGAATTCATGAAACACTAGATCATTAGAATATAAGGAAAATAATTTGTAAATCTGATATGACATTTTGGGAAGTGATATATAAAAAATTGAAGGAAAACAAAGACAACACTACTGAACTCTAACAGCAAATTGCCAGAACTCGCCACTTGTTGTGAGGAATATGATTTTGGGTTTGTTGTTTTTTCTTGGCTTGTTTTGTTGGGTTTTTTTCCAAAATGTAAGATCTGGGGCAAAATACAACCTCATTGTAGTATCACGTATCACTTCAGTTTTTGGTTTGAGTGTTGAGTTTAAATTGGGAAAAGTAAAGCAAGTCTATGCTTGAACACAATTCTCCCAAAATAGCTTCCTCTGCTCTTGGTTTGACTGACAAACTGGTACTACATGACATGGAGTTTTATGTCGAAAACAGTTCTGTACTCCATACAAATGTGGTTTAGTGTCTTGGAAACATGGAATGATTTGACTGAACCATTCTAAAGAATAAAATGATTGACAAATAATAAGAGAGAATGTGAAGGCAGACTGACTATTTTTAAAAAAAATGAAATGGTAAAATCCAAACTGAATGAGATGCACATATAAATATTTAGTAGATATCACTTGATTCCCCCTGACTATTAAGAATATTTTCTTGAAGCCAACTTCCCTTGTCCCCTTTTTATATTGCATCTCTCTAGGCAGCTCTATGCCAAATCCAAAGCCTGGTGCTAGGATGATAAAGGCATAAATGGTATAAGAGGTCCTTACTTCATTCTTCTGCTTAGTTGTGCTGGTTTTAATACTGGTACTTAGTTTTCCCTTATAGAACTGTTCTCAAGGAATGGGTTAGCTATGGAAGAGAACTGGGCAGATAGCATCATCAGGAACTCTTTTTTTATGTGTACGGTTATTCAAATGCAAACATCTTCTGTATCTCACCCAAGTGCATAGCTTGGATAATGGAATAAGTGATTTTTGCTTCTAAGAGTAAGACAAACTCATTTTCCAGTCACAAAATTTCTCACAGTCAAAAGATCTATTGACCAGTTAAAAAGGTTCTGAAAACTGTGACATTTTATAAAACGCCTATATATTATTATCTATGCTATTTAAAAGTGTTAATTTTAATCACAGTTTAACCATATTCACTGCAGAAATGTTCCTGCATCTATCATTAAAACGTGGGTTTAATTCAGACATTTGCAACACTAAAATACTAGATGGGTTGAACCTGTCTCTCAAATTCATAATTGGGTGTATTATAGGTAGTTTCCTATGTATGAAATTTCCAAGGCTGCTCTTCCCATCACCAAGGTACAGTAATGCAAACTTAATATTTTTCTTACTGCAGCTTTAAGCAGCATAAGCAGAAATTGTGCAAGATCCTCAAGTGGAATGATTCTAGTAGGTAATTTTTCCTTTCAGAAGTGCTCTTTATTGTCAGTGCTGCAGGTTTTTTAGGCTTGCCATACTCTGAGTTTTTTTTGGTTGTGTATTCAAGTGAGGTTGCTCCTCAGTCAAAATAACTGAAAAAACAGTTGAAAAACAGGTAGCAGGGATGGGATCTTGGCAGCAGCAAATACTCAATTATTCTAGAGGATAGTGGAGAGGGTAATTGAGGAGTCTATTGCTGGGCCTAGGTGAGCTCTACTGTTAATTCCATATAAATTAATATAACTTTGGTTTGGCTCTAGCCTGGGTAGCAGAGAACATTCCCCCAGAAACATCTGGTAGTTTCACACAGCCTGAAAGAAGCACATTAAGCCTTTCTTCATCCCAGGGATTTGTCCCGAATCCTTGTTAGAAAAGTTTGTAGTTGTGCCCCAAAGTGGCACAAAAAACAGAGGAGGGAAGTTGTCCTTATGTTTTCAAAACATAGACTGCTCTTTGCATTGTGGGTACAGCATATTGTCTATGTTGAGTTTGCAATGTTGTTTCTATGGTGCAATGTTTCAGGCTTGCAAAACATTTCTGGATGCTGTCAGCTGAAGTTTGGATTCTGTAATGCCTTTGGCCAGGGCTTGTATACAGAGCAAAGATGTTCTTGGAACTCAGAACACATGCATGGAGCTCCACCAAGATGAATCAGCAGCTCAGGAAACTTAATGCATCTTTCTGGAGCTAGTATTTTATTTTATTTTATTTTTATTATTATTTATTTTACTTTATTTCTTTTTAACAAGTGGAGGCTTAGTGCTGAACTTTTTCCAAAGATCATACTCTTGCCCTGACAAAATTTTGACCATCTCTGAACAAATGTCTGGGATGGTCACAACAGTGGTGGTGCCAGTGTCCTTACTAAAATGCAGTATTGAACACAGTCTCACTATAGTCAAAATACACTGAACATTATGACATTACAACACCTTAAGAAAGTGCTGTGAATGTTCTCTGCAGTGTATCAGAGAAGAAACATTATAGGAGAAGCCTGCAATCCCTCATTGCACTCTGAAAGATCTCTTTCTACAAGCTTGTTTCTGGCTTATTAATGGATTTTAAACTGTAGATAAATTTTGTTCAGTATACTTACTTTTTAGGATAAGCAGAGTTATGGCATGAGTGTGTTTCATTGTAATACTAGCAGTTAATTCTATATGTATTTCAGCTAAACTATCTCAGGTTTTCACTAAGGGTAATGGTTGGGGTGGGATGTCTATGTGCATTACCTTCACAAGAATGAGTGGTCCAGATAACTAATACCCCATTATTTAACTACTGCAGTGTGTTTATTATCCCCTGAAGATGGAAATCTTTTCTCTGACTACTGCTGCAGTATGTTCCAGTTATGCTTTCCTCTCATCTGCCAATCTAGAGATCCTTTTCATATCCTACACATTTGTTTTTGTAATATAGAATACTTGCAGGATATGAAATAGTGTATTGCTCTTGTGATGATATTTCACTTAAAGAAAAATATCCAAGTGTGTTAAAGTGTGGAAAATATACAGTATTCACACTTTGGTAAGCTTTACTAGGTAAGAAGATGTCATTCTTCCAGGGAAGCAGCAACACCAAAAATTTTATGGAGTTTCATGCTTAAGCAGATTCTACCTGGAACTACTGAATAAATGGAAATAAGTTAATAGGAAGGAATGAATATGTAGGAAAAGATCAGTATTTTTGTGATAATACTGCCCTTATCTTGCAACACAGTTGCAGGTGTTCTGTGAAAATTTTCATAAGTAGTTAAGCCTTACTTTAATTTTTCTTTTTGGAGTAGCAGTCATTTCCAGCTCCCTTAGTCTTTTTCACTGGTTTCTGTATCTAATATTATATTTTCCCCCTGTTTGTATCACCTTACTTGCTGTAGTAATGCAATAATAAAATAAGGTAACTGTAGTCTAAATGATCAGTGGAATACTGTCCACTCCCTCATTTTCATTATCCCATAATTTTAGATTTTTTAATCTCTTTGAGCATCCCACACAATTTCAAACTAAATGTCCTTCAATTCTGCAACATCTCGACAGATGTTTGTTTGTCCTTGTGACAACACATAGAACATTTTAGGTCTGAAGAGCTGTGTAATCAACCTAGAAAAGACCAATTTCTAGCCCTTCCGCTCTCCCCTTGGAAAGGCTTCCATGATAACAAAGTAGAAATGAAAGAGAACAAGCTTAAAAGACTTTAAGGAGAAGGAGTCATGTTATTCTCACATCTACTCTCTTGCTTATGGAATTCAAATTGGTAAGAAAAAAAACCCAACTATCCAAAGTAAGCAAAGATGATAGAATAGGGCAAAAAAATTATTGTTTTTTACATAGTAAATGCCTCAGTGCTATTTGTCTTGCTTTCATTAAGTATTTCCTGCCCAAAAAAGGAGACATTAAAATCTGTAAAAATCAGCAGTTTTACTATAAATGAACTGTTTTCCCATTCTGTCCCTTATCCCCTGATTTCACTGCCAAATGACACATACCAGTACATTACAAATGGTCTGGGAGTAAAGACTATCAGAGAAATCACTTTTCTACTGCAGAAAACTCTGATTAACCTTCAAATGACACATTTCAAATGTGGAAATTAATAATCAGTGCAATCCAGCAATGCCAGTAGAAAGCATTTTTACCAGACAAGCAACCCTGACTATTTTGCAGTCATCACTAGAATGGGTGAATATTGAACTAAACCCCTCCTCAAAACCTAACAGTCTATAGAGGTAGTTTAGCCATATGTCCTTGCAAAATCAGTAGATGAGTGAGTGATGACAGTGGTGTGATGTGAACTGGCATATGCCTTTATTTTCATACACAGAAGAGAAAACCCACTCATAAACCAATTACTTAATTATCTAAAGGAGTATTAAAGAAAAAAAAATTCTCGCTTTAATAAATATTACAGCAATACTTGTAAAAGTAGAATGAGAAAGTAGGTGAAATACCTGAGCAAATCACTGCAGAGGACAAAATATGCAGTTTTACTAGAAGCCCCTTTCTATCCTGATTTAATTCTTTCTCTCAAAGACATAAAAAAAATAATTTGCAATGCTAAAATACCTGAAAAACCCACACTGCATTCAGAAGCTTCTACTGCAGACTATAAAATTTAGCACCCTGAACAAAACTATTTGAGCTCAAAAATAATTATGTTGTTAGTGTCTAGGAGCTCTAAGAAACAGCAGGGAGAAAAAAGATTCAGCTTCCTAAGGACTATCTCCTCCTCCTATTCCTTGCTTTCTAGGATGCCAAACACTCTGCTAACAGAATCATTCAAGATCTTCCTGGAAATAACTAAATCCTGTTTGTGTTTACATTGTGTTACATGTTTACATGTATTTGTATGTTATTTATCTTTAAAGTCGCTTTCTGTTAAGAAACAGATGCTGGACAAAAGGCAGGAAGGGTGTCATCCATTAAGGACTGGGTGAGATCCAAATCAAGGTGCTTCATCTTTAAGTAACCCAAGAAGCAGATTTATTGATTACAGTGACAAGCCTTCAGGTATGAACTGAAAATATTTTAATGTGATTTGATGACAAAGTTATGCAGTTTCTTTTTTTTCTTTAAATTCAAGTATAAAAATGCAGGGCAAAGTGAATCCTGGAATTGTGCTGAATAGCAATTATTTTGCCCATACTAACTTGTAATCATAGTCAGGACAGCATGGTCCTTTAAAATTTTTGTTATTACAAAAAAATATTTGTACCCACAATTGAAAAGCTGAGAGGACCTTGATTGAGAGCAGCCCAAATATGTTAATACAAATGCTACAAAGCATCACTGGAAAGTGCCCACTGTCTGGTCTTCATGCCATGACTCTCAGTCTTGGAGTAGTAGAGTTATCTGTGTTGGGGTTGACCGTAGTTTGCCACAGGCTTACTTAGTACTTTGATGTAAAGGTGTACTAAGTTTCCATAGCAGTTTCTGCAGCCTAGCCTTGGTATTTGATGAGAAGGTATTAAGCCTGAAGATGCTTTAGATTTTCTTGCAGATTCATATGACCATAGTAGGACTGGACTTAGAACACAGTTGTTATTAAGAAGTGAGCCTGAAACACAAAAGGACTTTGAGGTTGAAAAGAGTCTGTGGATGCATCTCTTATGCCTCAGATTATTTCAGTTCAAAAGAGATATAAATGAGTGAAGGCATGGTCTGTAGTTTTTAGAACAGACACAAATCTATGAACAGACCATTCTAAACTTCTGTAGGGCCTTTTCCAAAGGCAGCTTGTCTAAAAGACCTACCTTAGGACCAGGCCTGTAGGTCCTAGTAGGAGACTTGAACAGACATCCTTTTTCTTTCAGATTTTCCTTTGAGGATAGTTTATTCTCTATTGTCATAGTCCTTAGCCCTTAATCTTGGTTTAGGAAGTAATTTTCAAGAGCTAAGTAGACCATGTGCTCTTCTGCTTGAGTTCACTGTTTGTATGAAAGCAATTGGGATTTTCTCAGATGTTTATCTGGTAGAGTGCCTGTAAAAATATTATCAAAACAGGCTTGTATTAGTGTTCTCAGCCAAAGCCTTTCCAAAGAAAATCTTATTAGTCTGCTAACTAAGAATGGTAAGTCATGAATGTGGAATCTCTCTTTCCCAGGTGTTTACTACCTAGGAGCAGCAAATTAAATTCCTGGCTGTTGGTTTTTGTGCCCTGTCAGGTGCAGGGGTGGACCTGCATGTCATGATGTCAGCTCAGAGATCTAGACTGCAGCTCACTTCTGGTTTTCATCTCACACCCTTCTCTTACAAAGCAGTCATGGATAGCTGGTCAAGGGAGGCAATATACTTTGTGAGCGGAGTTTTGTGTGCTGTAGGTTCTCAAAGGACTTGCAGGGATCCACAAGGGTGAATGGGAAAACCAGAATATATCTAATTGCCAATGGAAAAAAAATGGGATGCTTTGAAGGCTGTTAGGATGCCTCGCATGTGGGTGTGGATAGAGTAATCATAGCAGGACAATATATATTTATCCAGGAAGAGTAAGGAGCCATTAACATTGAAAAGGTGTCTTGTTTATGAAGACAGAAGATTTCCTTTAGGTTTCCGCCACGAAAGTAATTATTTAAAAATGGAAAATACAGTGTGTTCTAGTGCTTTGCCAGTTTAGCTACATTAATTAGAGGTAATTAATTAGAGTAAGTAAACCTGTCTACTTAAGAACTCCAAGCATCTGTAGCTGTTGTTCAATAAGAATGCTTTCTGAAGGACTGAATAGCCAGGGTAGGCTTTTAATAGTTGCTTTTAGAGAAAGAGGAGGGATGATTTTCTCTTAATCTCTCACAAATAATGCTTCTTGATTGTGTGCCTGTATTGCTGCAAGCCATAGTCTTTCATGTCCCGATTTGAAGACTCTTTAACACTCCAACCTCCATTGCAGTCACAGCTTTTGTTTATTAGGCTTTACAGAACTGTTTTCAGGTAAGTCTTCCTCAAAGGCCTTTGAATACATTGACAAACATTTTTTTTATGACTTTGGACATTCTTACTGGAATATAGCTACTTTCTTACAGCCTCAATAGTTGAAAATTACAAAAACAAATGAAACCAAATTAAAACTTCTAGTGAAATTTGGAATAAGAAAAATGTGGTTTCTCACACTGGGATGAATTGAGAAGTCAGAGACACCAATGTTCCAGTGGTCATGGTCACAACACCTTCAACTTCTGAAAAGCTGCTCTCTTCTATTTAACACTGTTCTCTACCTTAGGGACTGCCTGTAAACCAAACATTGAAATATCTCTTTCACTATTAGAACAGCTGAAATTAAAGAAGGAGATTTTTCTCAGTGCAGTTGCAATAAAATTACTACAACATACTATATGAGATGAGTTGGTCTGAGGAAAATATATATCACTGACAATTTATAATTATACACCTTGACCTTTTACTTCTGATGCTGAAACACATTTCTCATTGCTATAAGCAAGCATCCTTCTGCCTTTGGCATCTCCCATCTTGCTTGGGTATTTCTTACTCCTGTAAAATACAGGTACCTAATAGGGGAAAAAAAAAAAAGTTTGGCAAACTACTGGAACTTGAATAACAGGGGGAAAAATACCTGTTTGATGAAGTGTTGTGCATCCTGGGAAGTCCCTATTGAAAGCACTGTGTACGTTACCTGCTCAGTAGGTCAGAGGCCAAGACAAAGTTCTTTCTAGTCTGTGGTGACATGATGATGACCAGCTTGCTTTCTTCTTACTGCCCAAAGGAAATGGAAAAAATGGAACCTATGACTTCAGCAGTTCACAGAACAATGTTTACATGTTTGAGAAATCTTAATTTTGTTACCAAGTGCAGCACAGTCTTGTAAATCACTTCCAGGTGACAATGTACTCTTTTTTTTTTCCCCTTGTTTCTTCCACTCAGCATGCATTTTCAATCAATCTTGGTGAATTTATAAATGTATCACAATGTGATTTCGTCAGAGGCACGTCTCATATGTTCCACTGTGGAGACGCTGCTGCTTCCTGAAGTTTGCGGTTCACTTTTAGGAACACAAATAGAATCTCTCTTAGGATGTGGCAGAAGCCAGGTTCAGAGATGCTGGCCATATGTAGACAAAATACAGCCAGTCTTCTGGCAACAGGAGAGGAGTACTAGAGGGTAAAGGCATAGCAGATTTGCCAGGTTTTTGTGAGACCCAGACTTTCTAGAAGAGAATCTCTTGTCCAGTCACTTATGTTTGGTATTGTAGCAAGTGTCTTTTTCCATGTCCACGTGTCACTGCAAAGTGAGGCCCGCAGTTAATACACACTTTGTTAATCTCTGAGGAAGACTGACATAAATATGAAGATGTATGGTTTTCATCAGACCCAAGACTGAAGTTATATTGTTTCTTCATTAGCATCTTTAGAATGAGAAAATTAATTGGTTTTGGAGTTATTTTTGTTTTAAAATCAACTTTGAAAGAGTCAGCTGATAGTGTATCATTATTATTTATGTTGCAATGTCAGGTAAAGACATCACCGCTTAGTCACTCTCTTACTGTACTAGATTCTGTAATATTAAAGGCTCATACGCAAAAGAATCATAGAATCATGGAATGACTAGGGCTGGAAGGGACCTCCAAAGGTCATCTAGTCCAGCCCCCTTGCAGTGAGCAGGGATACCCTCAACTAAACCACCCTGCTCAGAGCCTTGTTCAACCTCACCTTGAATATTTTCAGGGATGGGGCCTCAACCACCTCCCTGGCTAGCCTATTCCACTGTTCTACCACCCTCAATGTAAAGAACTTCTTCCTGATATCCAATCTAAATCTACTCTTCTGTAATTTAAACTCATTACGCCTCGTCCTTTCACTACAGGCCCTTGTAAACAGCCCCTCCCCAGCCTTTCTGTAGGCCCCCTTCAGGTACTGGAAGGTTGCTATTAGGTCTCTCCGGAGCTTTCTCTTCTCCAGGCTGAACAACCCCAGCTCCCTTAGCCTGTCCTTGCAGGAGAGATGTTCCAGCCCTCTGATCATCTTTGTGGCCCTCCTCTGGACCCACTCCATCAGGTCCGTGTCTTTCCCATGTTGAGGACTCCAGAGCTGAACACGGTACTCCAGGTGAGGTCTCAGCAGAGCATAGTAGAGGGGCAGAATCACCTCCCTCGATCTGCTGACCACACTTATCTTCATACAGCCCAGGGTGCAGTTGGCCTTCTGGGCTGCAAGCACACACTGTTGGCTCATGTCCAGCTTCTCATTCACCAACACCCCCAAGTCCTTTTCCGCAGAGCTGCTTTCCAGCACCTCATCTCCCAGCCTGTGTTGATAGTGAGGGTTGTTCCTACAAAGGTGCAGGACCCTGCACTTAGTCTTGTTGAATCTCATCAGGTTCACGTAGGCTCACCTCTCCAGTTTATCCAGGTCCCTCTGGATGACATCCCATCCCCCCAGCCTGTCAACAACACCACTCAGCTTGGTGTCCTCTGCAAACTTGTTGATGGTGCACTCGATCCCGCTGTCAATATCATCGATGAAAATATTAAACAGTACAGGTGCCAGTACAGACCCCTGATGGATGCCACTTGTCACTGATCTCCATCTGGACATTGAGCCATTGACCACCACCCTCTGGATGTGACCATCCAGCCAATTCCTTATCCACTGAACAGTCCACCCATCAAATCCATATCTCTCCAACTTGGCGAGTAGGATGTTGTGGGGGACCATGTCAAAAACTTGGCAGAAGTCCAGATAGATCACATCTATAGATCGTCACTTGTCCATGGAGGTAGTCACCTTATCATAGAAAGCCACTAGATTCGTCAGGCAGGATTTGCCTTTGATGAAGCCATGTTGGCTGTCTTTCATCACCCCACTGTCCTGTTTGCCTTGTTAGACCCTCTAGGAGAATCTGTTCCATGATCTTCCCAGGCACAGAGGTGAGGCTGACAGGGCAATAGTTTTCAGGATCCTCCTTTCTACCCTTTTTAAAAATGGGTAGACAGATTGGTAACTAATATATTTAATACATTCTACTAATATAACATACATATAACTAATATATTGAATAATGCCAGGAAGATTGGTAACTAATATATTGAAGAAAAATCAAATCAAAACTCCCTCTTCCTTCTGTGAGAATCAGCTTCTTCCATGCAAGCATTAATATATTAAAGGGCCTTTGCTGGCCTAGGTAACCTGAACCTTGACAGGCAGAAAAGGAATGCAAAGAGATAAAAGCAACTGTATCCCCTAACTACAGTCAATTGTCATTGCTATTTATTAATATAAAGTATAATTTCAAGAAGAAAAATTACTACAAGGAAACTTGAGCACTTAGTAGCTATCACTGTGATACAAGTTTCCATTTTGTGTTCCTTAGTAAAATGTATGTTACACCTGACAAGAATTCAGGATAAAATTCTGTTCATGGTCAAGGTTTCTGATAATGGCAACAGTATTCACAGAATCACAGAATGTTCAGGGTTGGAAGACACCTCGAAAGATCATCCAGTCCAATCCCCCTGCCACAGCAGGACCACCTAGAGCAGGTCACATAGGAACACGTCCAGGCGGCTTTTAAATGTCTCCAGAGAAGGAGACTCCACAACCCCTCTGGGCAGCCTGTTCCAGTGCTCTGTCACCCTCACAGTTAAAAAGTTCTTCCTTACGTTTCTGTGGAACCTCTTGTACTCCAGCTTGCACCAGTTGCCCTTTGTCCTATCATGGACATAACAGAGAAGAGCCTGGCTCCATCCTCCTGACACTCGCCCTCTACGTATTTATAGACATTAATGAGGTCACCCCTCAGTCTCCTCTCCTCCAAGCTAAAGACACCCAGCTCCCTCAGCCTTTCATCATAATGGAGATGCTCCACTCTGTCATCTTTGTGGCTCTGCACTGGACTTTCTCAAGCAGTTCCTTGTCCTTGAACTGAGGGGCCCAGAACTGGACACAAGATTCCAGATGCGAATAGTTGTACTCAAAGTGAACATTATATTACTGAAAGGTAAAAACCAGAATAGATTGTCTCAGTTAAAAGAACTGTCTTATTCATAGAACCAGTTGTTTAATTGTTTTACTGGAAGGATTTCAAACCACAAGACTGCCTTGAGCAGGTAATAAAAATACTTATTTTGTGAAGAGTTGTATTAGTGGACCCCTATGGAACTAAATTTTTGTCACCTTGGATGGCTTTGTATTTTTCCTGAATACTTATCTATTTGTTTGGGAAGCAGGAATGCCTGTGTGTGGTCTTGTGTACTCAGTCTAGACAGCTTTTTGTTATTTTTCTTCCTAAAGTGAAAAAGCAGAAGACTCTAGCGGAAACTCAGTATAGTAACTTTCTTCTATTTTATAATTCTGTGAGACATCTTGAATATGTCCATTCCTCTTCAGTCTGATAATCTTATATTGAATCTTCACTGTACTGCTATATTAAGAGTTAATGTTTTTGTTTGTGGGAAATATAACTAAATCAGTGAAATCTCTTTGTTTTTAGAGAAGCAGACTTATGCAGCAATGAAATATATTCTTTGGAAACTTCGTATGATGGGGTTTTTTTGCCTCAGTTGAATGTATAGTAAAGCAGTTATGCTGCTTTTAATTTTTAATATCAGCATGTGGCAGAAGTTTGCCAGAAATTTGCATGGATCAAATGTGATAGGGTCTGTTACTATCAAACAAAACTGCTTATGAATGTGCAGCGTGAGCAGTCTCTCAAGGTTTCCATTATGTTTTTCTGAGGAAATTGGTCTCAAGCTTGTCATTATTTCCAGCTAAGATTTTTTGAAATTTTTAGCTTGAACTGTAGGAATTTGGAAGAACGGCCATTGTGATTTAGAACCTGTTTTACACTGAAACAGCCCCAGCTGTATTCCTGCCCCATGGAAAGAATAAGAGGTGTCTTTAATAGTTTTAAAAGTTTCTCAGGATATTTAAATTTCTGGCACCTAGAAGTGGATGATCTTTAATTCTTAGTACTGGACAAGTGGGAGACATTGAACCTTTATTTTATAAGAAATGTATATTGAAGTTTGGGGAACTTGCCAATTCACCAGAATGTGTATTAGGAAACCAAACTCACTAAAAATATTGTATTGTAGTATAAATTCCTTTAGTTTGGAAGAACTGTGTATTAATTTCCTCCCCTTTGTATTGATACTATCAGGAGTAGCATAATTAGTGTATAAGTAGTGTAATAGACCCTGTCTTCCTCTATGTGACATATAAATCTTTCTCTTACAGCCATGCATGCAGTCATGTGCTGTATGTATCTCAGCTGTCTGTAATAGCCTTGTAGATTATGGCAAGATGAAAGTCAGAACAGAACTGTTTGAGAAGCTAGTTGCTGGACATAGGCATTAACCATTGTTCTTTAAGCAGAGTGTCTTAAGTATTGACTGAATACACAATGAAACACCCTGAAGATTATGATTCTGTCATACAAATTACATAGAGTAGAATCTGGTACTCAATGGCAATGATGTAAAAGGCATATGGACAATTTATTGTGAACAGAGCTTTATCTTTTTTTAAAAACCTGCGACACTGTCTTGATTAATTTTGTGCTAAGGATTGCTAAATATTATGTTACCTTGATTCTTGTTTTGTTTTCCTTAACTCAGGGGTGAAGCGTTCCTACCCAGATACTACTTCTGTTATTGTCCTAATTTAAGACCTAGCAATCTGAAGCATATGCTTAAATGATCTTCTGAAAAGAAACCAATTTTGTAATTTATTCTGGAAGTGGAGAGGTCACTCAAGCTGTGATGTCCCAGTGTTTGGAGACAAGCACCTAAAAAGTGCTTTTAAAGTTGCCAGTTTTTGAAAAATATTCTCTGAATAAAAAATTCAAAATATTCAGCAGTGGGACCACATTTTGCCTAGTATTTCTTTTGCTGGTGATGTACTTCAGGAAGCCTTTCCTGATGCTTTTCATGTCCCTTGCCAGAGTCAATTTTAGATGGATTTTGGCCTTCCTAAGCATATCTCTCCATGCTTGGACAGTGTCTGTATATTTCTTACAGGTCCATCTCTTTTATGCTTCCTATTAATATTTGAATTTAGTTAGGAGCTCTTTGTACATCTGTAGAAGCATCCTACTGCCTTTGATTTTTCAAGGTGTTTTTCAAGGATCTCCTCCAAGGTCAAGAATAGTCCATCCTGATGTGCAAGAAACCAAGGCTTAGTTTACAATTTCTTTCACCTGTTTTTACTGATGTGGTCTGGGAAGCAAGCTCTCTTTAAGTAAAGGCTTTACCACTTTGTCACCTGAGTTCCCTTTTGAAGTAATCTAGGGAACACTTACACCAGTACCCTTCCAGAAGTTCTACAGGAATGGGATCCTCTAACACAAATATGTTGATGGTAGATGGAGTTGCTGGAGTTCCTGGAATAGTTTGATCTAGCAGAAGATATCTGTCAGCATCTGCAGCTGGTTATGTTTGACTTTGCTTGTGGACTCCATTTTTCTTTTTGAAGTAAAGAGTTATGTATACTTGCTGTGTTTGTTCAGACTGAAGAAAAGAAAGCTGAGGGGAGTTACAGCTACTGCTTTGAACTATCAGATGTGTGCTTATGCAGAAGGTGGAGCTATGCTCTCCTTAGACTGCAGAGTGAAAGTATGAAAGAAAACAGAAGTTTTAGAAAGGGAAAATCTAATTACCTGTAAGGAAAACAAACAAAAAAAAAGCTTCATAGTGAGGGTCATGAGATATTGGAGCAGGTTGCCTGGAGGGGTTGTTGAAACTCCATCCTTAAGGATATTCAGAACTTGACTGGACAAGGCTCTGACCAACCTAACCTGACTTCAGGCATGGCCCTGCTTTGAGTGGGGAGTGGGACCGGATGACCTCCAGATATCCTGTCAGCTTAAATTATTCTATGATTTTATGACTGTACATTCTTATTAGATACCTGTCAGTGAAACAGAAAAGAAATTGGATTGATATTTTCAGACCCTTTTGGACTCTTAACCTGTGCCTGGATTGTAGTTTACAGTATTTTTCTTCAATTTCTAATAATTGGGACAGTGATTGAAAATGGGGATTAGAAAGGAAAGACACTACTTTGCAGCTGAAGTGTAGAAAAACAGACTAGTTTAAGGAATTTCCTTTTGATTTTCTTTGGTGTTGAAAGAGAGACTGAAATTGGTTTGGGGAGTGTAGATGCAGTTAGCAAATAAAGGGCAGAGAAGTGATGCTGGAACGAACTGGAATATACAGACTAAATTGTGGTAAATTAACTAAACCAAAAGCAAAAAATGGATGAGATTGACAAAAATTCTCACATTTTACTTTTCCAGGGGAAAAGGCTTTTCTGGGAGGATTTAGTCTGACCTTGTTTGCACTGGAGTGGTTTATGTAAAAAGAGTATTAATTTTATTGTTAAGGTGATCATATTGTTATATTTTCTTATTTGTAATATGTGAGGTCTTTGAAATTATATCAGTACGTGAGAGTAGATTATTTTTATGTGTTTGCATCACATAAAATGTTTTTACTGGAGTTCAGCAATTACAAGCTCTATTTACATAGATAATTTTATAGAGTAAGAAT
>WUAM01000287.1:89758986-89773887 GCA_024336885.1 Actenoides hombroni | reverse complement strand
GTTTTTTAATGAACGCAAAAGTCTATTGCATGTAAAAGGTGTTTTATTTAGTAGGACTGGAATTTCTTTTACATTTTGTGGGGAATACTGTTCAGCCAAAATTTATTGTTAGCTAATCAGATACAAAATTTTCCATTGCTGAATGGCATTGTGATAACTTCCTTTAGGTTTTCTTTCTGCTCCTGAAAACACAAGACTTTTTTTCCCCCAAAAATTAAATAATTAAATTAATATTAGCATGTTGGATTGCTGCACTCAGAAAAACATGAAAATTAAAACTTTCTTAAAGCAGTAAAAAAATGCAGCCCAACAGGCATGGTGTTTGAGTGGGTTTGGATATGTATTTGTCTTTTGTTAAACAGTAAACACTGGTCTACTCAATTTTGGAAATTTAGCTTCACTGAAGAAAATGTGAAATGATTTTGATGTGGGTCACAACAAGATATATTAGTGCAACAATAAATAATGTCTTGTTACTCACTTTGTGATACTATTATACAGACTTGGTGAGTCATCTTTCATTTACAAAAGAGGGAAAAGTAAGTCTTTCCAGAGCAAAATGTGAAAACCTGTGGTTTGAAAGGTGCAGTTGATGAGACTTCAGCTCTTGTTTTATGGAAATCAGTAGAATCCAGAGAGGGAATTAATTTAGCTAGCTCTGTGTGGAAATATGTAGGACAGCTATGGATGACTCAGTGATTGGTGGAAGGTTAGTGGTCATGAGCTACAGCATCTTAAATCCCCTTGTAGATGATTTTGGATATGCTTTAACTTATGCTGATTTGCTTCACATAACTAATTGAGTCTTTCCTGAACATCTCTGCATAAGCAAGCCCAGATGTTCTTTCGAAAGATCATGAGAAAAGATCATGAGAAATTATTTATAGTCCTTGATGTGTCTAACACTATTATGCAGCAGTCACCCAGTGTCTGTCCTAATCACAGGCTTAATGTGCAAGGGAAAATGAGACTTTTACAAATAACACTTCTGCCATTAACAAAGAGTTTGTGTCATTTTATATATATATTTGTAAAACCATTGTTTTAGTATTTCATTTTACCCTATTTTCACTGTTGCTCTGCTGTACTAATTAAGTAGATGTGTAACTGAGTATTATGAGTTGTATATAAGCTTTGGTATATAATTATCCAGGACAAAGCTTTATATTGGTGTCATCGTTGAAAGGAAAATAAGTCACAGGCAATCTGCCCAGTCAATCTAAATGTGGGTCATACATCAGAGGTGGGACAAAGGTAGACAGAAAAGGAACAAAATAAAAGAAAGGAAATTCATTATGGACATATCTTGAAATGAACATTGACATTCTTATTTCTAGAATGCTTCAGGTCTCCTTACAGAGAAGCAACTCAGCATGGTGTTAGGTACACATTAAAATAATATTTTGCATATTCTGATCCTTCTTTGAAAATTCTGCACAGAGAAATGAGGATTGAGGTATTTCACAGATTAAAAAAGTGTTAGAAGACTTGTTATACCGGGCACAGGGATGTCATCTCTAGCAAACTCTAGCATGAACTCCTCTGTTCTTACTCAAACTGACTGTTGGAGTTCAGCTTTGGCCAGAAGCTATCTGATGTCATGTTATGCTTCTGGCAGGTGGTCTTAAGTCAGTTACAACATTATGCTAATACAGCTATAGAGCTTCTGTGCTGGAGTTTGTAGCAACAAATGAGCCACTTTGCTGTGGAAATTACCATAAACATATAGGACAAGAAAATAAACCAGTGGCAGATACTGTCTTTCCTGGCAGTGCTTGTTGCAGATCAAGTGATTGTTCCATGATATTACTGTACCATACCAGTAATTTCTGCAAACAGTCCCAACATAGTGGGAAGTGAGGATAAAAATGTCACCATTTCAACACATTTCTGTTATGGAATTGCTCCTGCATGAGACAGACTTGAGATCAATGTAAAAATACTATCAAGGCTGTTCACAGATCACATTGTTGCACAACTTCCATGCTTTTCTAATACCTGCTGATTCAGGGGAACAGATTCTCTAGATTTGTTTTCCAATGACTTAAATGGTGGGATAGTCATTTTGTTATTAATGTAGGATTCAAGGACTTCTGTAAATCCTGTCACTGATACATTGAGCCAAATATTTGCTTGGAACTGTTGAATGAGTTGTTTGGTTTGCTAGTCCGTTCCATGCTGAAAGTCTGTAGGTTCTCCTCTTCCTATGTTTCCTGGGAAAGCAATGGGTCTGCTGCCTAGCTGAGAGGTTTGCTGATGACATTCAATTTACTTTTCTATAAAAGCATTGTCTTCAACTTCAGGTAAACTATGGCTTTGATAAAGAAAGAAAGCACCTATAAACTAGAAATCAGTTGAACTACTGGTGAAGAGCAACCTCAACATCATGTTTTTAATGCATCTAAATTTAATCACTCATTCTGGTAATAGCTGTTCATAGGGAATGGCTGATGAGACTGTAAACATTTCAGACTGTCTTTGTATAGACATGAAAAGACTTTACAGCACTAAAATAAGACCCAAGTTCAAGACTTCAATGCTTAGGATTTTGCTGGGAAAATATGTCAGCTATTCCTGTGGCTTTCCTGAAGAGCTGAAAACACAGTGGCCTAAATGGATATGAGTTACTATTGTAGTTCCAGGGGATTTATAGATTTAATTGACCTTTTCTAAATAACAAATATAACTGTCTCTTTTCCCCAAGAGATGACAACATAAACAGAATAAAAAACCAATGTTCCCCATGGGATTGTACATGGGAATTAATGCTACAAAACCTCAACATGCGTAAGGAAACAGAAGATTTGCATGTTATATTTTCTGTGTACTCTCAGTATTTGTTAGACAGGTAGCTTTAAGCAGTCAAATATAATAAACACTAAGGGTAGCATAAGCAGGATTTAGTAAGAGAAGAGAATGTTGTTTAGTAAAGTGAAGCACATTTGAGAGAGTGATCATCAATGCTGTAATCATTCCTATATATGTATCCAAATGGACGCTGAACGGTAGAAACACAGTCAAAACCTAACAAAATCTCTCAGTACCCTTGCAAAGAATTTTTACAGAAGAGCTGCCAAAATAAAGAACGGATCAACCCAAGCAATAAAGAATTCTAAAACAAATATGAAATGAGATAGCTAATGTGAAATGTGAACAACTTGAAATTGTAAACTGCTAGATTAATGTTAGCATTTCAGAAATGCAATAATGAATTCTGTAATGGGAAAGTGGCATGTTCCACATGCTTAGTATGCAAGCGTAAGGAACTTAACTGGAGTTGAAATACACGAGGTAGATGGATTTAGAAAAAGACAAATGTTAACAATGTTGAGATAGAAAAATTCATTTCAGTAGTTTCATCTTGGACATACTGCAAGGGCTCAGTTGCAGTGAGAGAAAGGTGGCTACAAACTGACTAAGTTTTAGACAGTGAAGACAGTGAGAAACACATGAAGACTGAAGAATATATACAATTTACAGGGAAAGAGAAATGAAGACTCCCCAGTCACAACAAAATTATTATCCTGGGAACAGGGAAGACTAGTGAAGTGGTTTGGTTGTTGTTTGGGTTTTTTTAGTTGGGGTCTGGAATGTGCTTGTTTATTTCTTTAATCTTTATTTTTTTTAAAAAACTGAATGTGGACTTACTGAAATTTTGAAAGTTCAATTTATAGACAGTTAGCTAGGGACTGAACTGCTATATAGAAACATAAGTAGGGCAGTAATAGATATCAGAAACACTAGTCCTAAAGATGTTGCTGAAATTATTAAAGATTGTAAGGGTAGGAAGAGCAGGTAGCTACTAAATCCAGTAGCAAAGCTCTCACTAAAACCACTAGGGCCAGGTCAGACTGGGAGCAGAAAATGAAAGGAAGAGCAGGCAAATTGGAAGGATGTCAATAAGAGGAATGCCTGGATACAACAGGGAGAGTGTCAAGTGTATAAAACCTCAAATTGGTATCAGCAGTTTATGCCTTCTGTCTCTGAGGGCAGAAATTGCCATTTGGTCTGCTCAAGCCATGCTACAGAATTGTCCAGACAAGTTTAATTTTAGCACCATCTTGTAAGCTTCCAGGATCTTAAAAGTAGAATGAAAAAAAGAAAATACAATCAAGTACTGTTGATGTTTTTTGTGAAGTTGCTACACAATTGTTCAAGTAACAGCTGTGATATGAAATTAAAGATCTACACAGATTACCGTGCTTGTTCCCATGAAAAACATGAGTATTCCAAATATCAAACTGCCATTACTATTATCATTCAGACATTTAAAAAAACCACATTATTCTTTCATAGTCAGGAAAATATTTTAGTGACTAACTGTGGTTGACTTTGCTAGGGAACACCTCATTCATTCTGTCAGATAGTCCCTTTCTGGCAAAGGAAAGGACTGCATACCCTTTCATATTCCAAATGGGTATATGGCTAGCTCTTGCATTTTCCAGTAATTCTTTTGGGGGAATTCAGATTCTTTCTTCAGACTTTCCCATTTGATGTAATGGGTTGTCTGCAATTTGGTAACTATAGTGTATATTTATTATTTTAAAAAAGTATTAACAGAGTTTTCCAACATTTCTTAAAAGCACCATCTAATTATGCAGTTACTGTAGTGGTTATGTCCCCTAAGAAAAGACAAAGCTGAAGAACTGTAGAGGGAAAAAATAGATGTAAGTATTTGGGGAGGTTTGAGTTGTTTCTCTGTCTCATCCATTCTGCACATGCATGGCAGTATACATTAGAATACTCAGTTACATGAGTCCGTGCTATGAGTTCTTCAGGATGGTATCTTAGGCCTTGTGTAGTGCTTGGCATGAGACATTCATCTTGCCTGGGATTCTGCACTGTAAATGTTTAGCAGCATCTAAAACTATTTGTAAGTGAAAAAATGTCTTCTTATATTATTATTCCTTCTCTTGTGTTCTGTCTGTGCCAGGAGCAACTTTGACTCATGTTAAGGTTCTGCACATAAAATTTTTCATTATTCTTCCTTCTTTTTTTTTTCCTGTTTTTTTTTTAACAGGGCTTTAAAAGATCCTATGGTACTGTCTAGTCTTATATGTCATCACTTTCTTTTTTTTCATCCAAGATCTACACTTGTCCATTTTGAGAATTGCCACAGCTTACTCTTAACTAATCTATTTACCTGGAATCTTAAATACAGACAAAATTAGAGATGAATAAGTGTATATTGATAAGTTTCCTTTCTAAATGGATGTGCAATTTTTTTCTATTCTTATTTTTAAACATCCAAAATTGAACTAAATGGTAGGCTTTCTGCATTTCTGAAATCTTGAGGCACAAATTTAAATTTAAAGCCTCTTTACACCAAAAACCCCTCTATTCTTCGTAAACCACAAAATCTGCATCTCTGCATAAAATGTACAAATAGACTTTATGTCTATTTCTTCACTGGGGTAGGTGTTGGATGACAGGAGAAGGCATTTACATTCACCAGAATGAAGCTGATGCTCCATTCCATGAAAAGAATAGCAACATTAACAGAAGGTTGCTATGTCCAGCTGTGGTGATAACAATCTTATGATGGTGATTTTGCCTAAAGTGGATATAGATCAGTAAAATGAATGTCTGCAAAATGTAATCACTCTGGAAATTATAAGCACAATAGTGAACAAATACTGTGTGATTTCTTATGTTCAATTTAAATAAGTGGATTTAAGCACTGCTGATAACTGTTCTATTAAAAGCAGGAGAACTTAGAATCTTTTTCCAATATTCTTATATAGTAGAGAGGTCATTGTATGAAGACTAATACAAATGCCCAGGCTTTGTGACTATTTACTGCAGGCAACAAGTAATGGTGGTCATGCAATTGCTGAGAACACAGTGGGAAATTGGAATACATTTTGTAGGATATGCTCAGGGTGGGACTATGCACATTTACTGACTCTTACCTGTAGGAATACCCGGTCCAGACAGGACACTCAGCAATTAATTAGCTAGTCCAATTTTTAAACATATTCAGAACTCAGAAGGCTGTTTTGTGAATAATTTTTTTCAAATCATTGTAAATTTGTCAAATCAGGAAAATACTTGCCTGAAGCCTTAGGATTTATGTCTGTGGGATTAAATGAAGGCTCTGTAGTAGAGCAGTTCGTAAAGACAGTGCCACAAAATTTTGTAAAGGATCTGTTGGCAAGATGCTCACAGCTAGTAAATCATAGTGTCTTCCTTTTAATGTGAGAGAATACATAGAGTACAGTAATTCCATCCTGACAGTGATCTTTCATGATTACAATGGTAACTCCTGATTCCACTGTACTATAATTCTTCCTCTTGGGAGCTATTCAGTGATGAATCATTACCAGGAATGAAAGCATCTGTATTTTGTGTTTCAGGTTCAAGAAACCTTGCAGTGGTTCTCATCAGGAATATACAGAAAGAGGCACCTAAATTATCATTATTTATTGTGACTTAAATTAATTTTTATGGTTTTATGGGAAATGTTAGGTTAGTACTTAATAAAATTATATCTGCCTTTATGCTGTCTGGTTAGTCAGATGGAGTGGTGGTTTTTTTACTGAGTTAAGTGAACAGAGCATCAAGGAAACTCTTTAATGCAGTTCTTGCTCAAAGGCCAAAGGAAATTCTCCTTTGTAGAACCATTCTGTGTCAAATGCATCTCTCTTGTATGTATATAAAATATTTTACTATATCTGGCATGGTTAGACAAAGTGAGCTTCAATTTTTCTTGTTTATCTACCTTTAAAATCAATAGTGGAGTTATATAAATTTCATCTGTAGAATACTTTCAAAACCTATCTGAAACCAACATTTTCTGAAAGGAAAAAATTAACACTTCATGACAAAAAATCCTGACAAATATTCCTTACAAAGCAGTCAAAGACAGGGAACACTTATTAAAAGAAAAAAAAAAAAAAAGGTTTACATATAACTTGTACAATTTTGAAAAGAATATGTAAGGATGGCTCATTTAAAATTACACTTAAATTTAGGACTTTGTAAGCATGACAAATTTAATCACAATCTTTCTGCAGAACAATAGTACATGTAATAAGGATGATCTCCAAAATGAAAGGAAAAAAAAAAAAAAACAACAACAAAACAAACAAGAAAAAAAAAACAAAACAAAACAAGAAACCACCAGAAAGTTTGCACATGGAGAGAGAAGTCAGAAGTAGGAAAGATGAGTTTTGCAAGCTGGGGAACACCCCTCTCTGTACATTGTCCACTTGGCCACCATGGTGACTAAAGAATACTATCTATTCATACTTTTTCATTACACAATTAGCTGAAGTTTTTAATCTTCTGATAATGCCTAAGATAAGCTCTGCATACCTATAAATACACATACACTACGTCCATTCCTGCATAAAATCTGCGTCCCAATACAGGGAGGCCTCAACCGGATGCTATGTACAAATAAAATTGCATGACATTGTGGTTTTGCCAGAGAAAATTTGAGCATTTCTAAACTAATTTTGTAAAAGCCAAACACAAACTTTTATCCAAGCAAGAGAAGATATCTGGAACCAATATTTTACAGCCATCAGCCAAACTGAGGACTATTTTCCTTCTCTGTGACTGCAGTGAAAGATGAAGTGTTCTCAAGCCAGCTGCAGTGTGCTAGGCCAGAGTCTTTGGATTAAAAAAATATGTGCTGTGACTTGGGCAGTGTCATCATGCAACTGACAAAAAATAAGTCATTCCTAGGAACAGCTGCTATGCTGAGCGAGGGCTCTAACTCCTCCAGTGCAAGTGAGCATTGTTAGACTGTATCATTGTAAAAACTGCAACACTTCTCCCTCTTAACAAGTTTACTGTGCAGACCACTTTGCAGTTCCCAGAGGTTTGATTGCCAGCAAGTCACTTGTCTCCAAAACTTCTCTAAGACCTACTCCCAACAGAGGCATCAGTTTAATCCAAATGGGTTGTTTCTTTTTTTTTTTTTCTTTTATTCTTCCCCAGAGATGGTGTGTTCTGTATATAAATGGCAAATTTAAACAGAGTATTTAAAATTTCTGTGGTGGTGGTGCCATAATGTTTGCAGAGATGAACAGTCAGCTCTCCAGGAGTTTCAAGTAAATGTCCCCACTGTATGCTAGTACAGTCCAAGGAGAATGAGGTCCTGGCAATGGCATGAGGCGGTATGGAGAGTCAGGCAAGTATGATCAGTGCCAGGCAGAGGTCTTCCCAGACACAGAAGTTGTAGTTGTGTAGGATCATTTGTTGACAGCATAGATACAGCCAATTTCTTTCATCTGCTCAGTCACATGCCTGTTGTTAAGTTATTGCCATCTATTATTTGGAAACACCCTTCAGATGCATAAAAAGGCCAACTACAGGGGCATTTGGCTTAAGAGAATTCTACTTCACTTTGCAGAGTGATTTGCTCTCGTATCAATCTTGCATGTATTGTAACATGAATGATATGATAATAGCAGTGAGAAATACTGAAATAGCTTATCTAGGTTTTGTTTGCTCAGTGGGCTGTTTTTTAACTTCCCTTGTATGATGTTTTTGGAGTTTTTTCATCCTACTTTCTAACTATCCCTAAAAATACCCTGTACATTTGCAACACTGAAGTGAACGACCTAAGGAGAAAGCAATGTGGGAAACTGTCCAGAACTCTAAGTCAGTTTAAGCTAGGTGCAGATAATCTTGAGAAATGAGATGGCCATGGCTTGGATTTTACCCAAGGCCAGCCAAAGTCTAATGCTGGTGTAGATTATCATTTACATTATCCGCTTATACTTGAATGACATTTATGGCTAAGCACTTCCAGACAAACATATGCTAATATATACATTTAGGATCAGAAGAGGTCTCTTGTTAAACCTTCCGCCCAATGTAAGGTCAGCTATGAGGCCAGACCAAATCACTTAAGGGCTTTATCCAGGCAGGTTTTGAAAACTTACGGTGATAAAGACTGTATAGCCAATCTAGACATGCTCTTCCAATGTTTCCATCCTCATAATGAAAAACCTTTTCCTTTTACCCAATCTGATGTCCTTTTCTTAACTTATACCCATTGCCCTTTATCCTCCCACCATACACCACTGCAAAGAGCCTGGATCCATTTTCTGTATTATCTGAAGCTGCTCTGTCCCCAGGCTAAATAAGCCAAACTCCCTCAGCCCCTCCTTACGGAGTGCTCCAGTTCCTGACCATTGTGTTGTCCCTCTGCTGAACTCACTCACATTTACCAATGTCTTTCCTGAATGAAGGAGTCCAAAACTGGTTATAGTATTCTAGATGTGGTCAGTTTGTACTAGAATAGGCTGAACTTCACAGATGAAAGTTAAGATAGATCAAGACTCTTATTTTTAAATCTAATAGAGCGGGAGCTACTGTATTCTCACACATCCTGCAAAATGGGAAATCCTAGTTTTTTAGAGAATGTAAGCAAACATTGCCAAGTAATCTGTGAATAAAGCTTCATAATTCATAAAAAAACAACTTTTAGCAAACTCTTCTTACCAAAGCTACTAATGCATAAGCCACTTTAGGAACAGTCAGAGAGATGTTAATTTTCAAACTTTCTGACTCAAAAGTCTTGGCTTAGTTCCTGTATTCTCTAAAACAGTTCCATGGCTGCTGCAAAGCATATAGGGTTTTCTGTGGTGTTTTGTGTGTGTGAAAATACATCTCCATAGGAAAATCAAGACACGTTAAAAATATTAGATTAGAATGGAATGGAAATCTTAGTGTCATGGCTGTGACTCCATACTGAGAGATTAGAGTAGAAATAGAGCCTGAATACTGTGATGCTTTAGAATGGATGGAGCTTCTTGTCTCTGGTTTTGGCATGAGGAAGTTCTGCACTGTCTCTGAAAGTGGGCATTCTGGGTGTAGGTACTCTAATAACAACAACAAACATGGTAAAAGAGAGTCTCACTTAGATGCTAGAGGGGTATTTCAGACATAGAGAGCATCTGTTCTTGCCAGGCAGTATGCTTACTTGGAAAAGCTATGTGCTACAGTCAAGGGATTTTAAACCAGAAGAAGATGACAAGTTAAATATGTAGCAGAAAATCAATCTGGAAACTGAGAGGGATAAGCTGTAGAAGGGTAAGAAGAGGACATTTGGAATATTTGGAAGGACTGTAGAATTCATCTACTCTTTGGAAGGCAAGTAATATACACTACTGCTATAAATATATTTATAAAGGGGAAACCTTGATAATGTATTGTATGGTTATGTTTTCTGATTGATTCAGTTATGTCAGACATATCTGGGCTACATCACCTATCTTTCTCTTGAACATAAGAAACATGCCTGATTCTCCTCAATAAAATATTAAGATATCGATATTTGTATATTGATTGTCAAAAAGACCAATTGTTGCAAACATGATCAATCAAAGTCCAGAATATTCTTAATATCACAAGCATTTATAAGGCCAAAATACATAAAAATGAAAAGCAAGTTCATGTCTTATGCAGCTTAACCTTCAGGAGGTTGATAGGCATTATCTCCTGTAAATAAGGTCTTTAATTCATGTCAGTTTTGGCACCTAAAATCATCAGATAGTTTTCAATGTCTTGGCCATGTAGCATTGATTTAGGTGTTTGCTTTCAAGCCTGAGAAGAAAAAACTTGTACTACATCCAATGTGTTTTTTATTAATTATTTAAAAAATGCAAATAATATATCTTTTGGGTCAACAATTCAGCTGTATGGAATTACTTGCCATGCGCCATCAGTAGTTTGCTCTATATAAAAATATTAAAATATTTTATCCACACCTATTGTAACTATCTCAGTATAATGTGAGATACAGTGATATGTCTTATATACCCCTCTGTTAAGACTGGTACATCCTGTCTTGGCATATGAATGACCCCATTTCCATGACAAAAAAAAAATCTGTAGCTATATGCTGATATATTGTAGGAATGGGTTGATTTCTTTAGCTGTCATTAAGCAAAATCTTAAGTGCTTCAAACTTTCCTTCCTTTGTGATGTTCTCAATAATGAGAGTTGATATCAATAATTATTATTTATAGCTTATGGTAAATAATTGTTACAGAAATTTATCCATCTAGCATGTTAGAGCCTGTTCTTTCTAGCCTTTTATGTATGTGATACACTATAAATTGCCTTAATTATTTTCTGTTGTCTTCCATCTATTTATTGTGGTTGTTGCATGAAATACTTTATTAACTGGAGAGATGCATGAGCTTTTAAAAATGAGTGACATCTGATGGTCCATCAGATGGTGAATCATTTTGACTATTCCTGTGTGTGATGATAGGAAAGTTTTTTCCAATAATACAGTGTTTGCTATTTTCTACTGAGCAAATATCTTTTAACTTTAACTTTGTCACTTTCTAGCTAATTTTTTTTCCCTTCCTGGGCTTTTCTATCCAAACCTTTTCATTCTCTGATTCTCATCAGCTGTGTCTTTATCAAGCTGATCAAATTTCAGAGTTTATCCACTCCTTTTTTCTAAAGAATCTCCCCTCTTTCCTGTCCACAAAAAAACCCTCAACCAACTAAACAAACAAAAACCCACCACCACCACAATAAAAAACAAACAAAAATAAAACAACAACAAACAAAAAGCCAAGCAAACAAATAAACAAAACAAAAACCACAAAACAAATAAAAAAACCCAAACAAACAAAAGCCCAAACAAAAAAAATCCCAACAAAACAGAGGAAGGTAAAAGGTTCTTTTTAAGGTGTGGTCCATTTTACTACGGTAACTTTGCTTGATCATTTCTGTCCTTCCTGAATGATCTCTCTGGCTTTTGAAACCTGTGTAAATATTACTTAGAGGAACTAAATTAAAATATTTTGAAATACCCATTATTAAAACAGTGAGGTTTTTTGCATGAAGCATACAAAGCTGGAGATGCAATTAGTCCCTCCCCCACTCCCCCATTGGTGTACTCCTCGTTCTGGCAAAGAAAGCAAGCTGTGGCTAAACAACATTAGTGGATGAGTCACTTAAAGAGAACTGGAAAGAAAGGAAAAAACCAAACCCTTTTGTTGCTTGATAAGAACCAAAACAGGTCCAGATGGTCTCTGTAAATCTTCCCATGCTCGCATGAAGAACAGTGGACAGAAACAATCCGGGCTATGCTTACATTTTCAATAGTTCTTGTTTTCTTAATACAAGAGGAACTTTCAAGCACATGGGAACCCTCTTCATCAAGTATCTGCACAGATTAAGATCAATCAGACCAAGCTGAGCACCACATTGTTTGCAGAGGTGTTGATAACAGCTTAATAAAGAATATAACTGTAATTACTAGGAACAGTAGTTCAAACTAAAGACTAATATACATGATGGAAAATACACGGGTGGGAAAACTTCATTCCAGTGCCACAACTTTTCAGTGACCAGTGCAACCCAGAGCTCCAGTTGTAGAGCATCCCTGCTGAATCCCTGGCCAGATTCCAGGACAGATGGAGTCTCTGGAGTAATAAGCATGAGGCAAATCCCAATAAACATGTGCAGGCTTAGTGTTTCAAATATTTATGTGTTCATCAGGTTTTGGTGGGTTTTCACAAGGAAAGTGAAATATGTTAGGCCACATATTGTCCAACACTCTTCTCCTAGTTTGGAGGTGCAAAATGTTTTCATACAAAGAGCATTGTTCTGTTTTGTCTTCTCCTTCCACTGCTTCTACAGCAGTGTGCAATAGACAGTTTGATCTTGGATAATTCCAACACACAGAGCTAGAGTTGTAGAAAGCTTCAAAAATGGAACTATGTGATGACACACCTGGGGCAAATGTGATAAAAAGATGATGCAACTAGTATGGTCTACAGTGTATGTATATGTGTGAGTCTGTCTTCAGAGCAGTATGCATGTTTCTGCATGAGCATTGTAAATGCATCATGCTTTCCATTGCTTTTTTTTTTTTTCTGCTATCTTTGATATTGTCAGGAAAATATCCTTGAACTAAGGGGTTAAAACTATGCAGTGCTACATATACAATTCTAATTTATGTAGATTAGAGCTTCTGAGAGCTGTTTGCTGATGTTTGAAAATCTGTCAAGCAAGACCCTTCAAGTTTAACTTTCAGCTCTGCATAGCCATTGGCTGCTGCAGTGGCCAGGCATTACTCCCCGCTTACTAGTCAGTCCATTGAAATTCAGTGCAAAAGCAATGCAGCCTGAAATACATTTTTGAAAAGCAATAACATGAGGAAGTATAACATTTTTGCAGAAGCCACTGTGTAAACACAAGTGTAAATCACCTTTGAAGTAGCTCAAGCTAACAGGTTTGGGCCTGAAGTTCTTGGCTGAAATATTTCTTGCAGATTGCTATGAAACAGTGATTAGGTGTGGGCCAGAAGGAAGTAAAACTGCTGGCAGTTGCTCTCTTAATTCATCCTGCAGAAGCTGCAAGCAGAAAACTGATAGTGAAAGGTGCTGGTTTAGCTCATCAGAAAAAAAAACTAAGAAAAAGAAGCCCTACTAAATAGAGAAGGTGTGGGTGTGAGCACAGCTGCCTAACCATTGCTGAGCAAACCACATAAAACTTCACACCACATGGTGCCTAACTCCAGATTCTAACCTTTGGCCCCCCCACCTTCTTCTCCCCACACACATGAGAAGGTACCCTCTCCTCAGCTTTGCAAGGGGAGCATGGGGAGCTATGACCTGGACAACACCATACAAGGGTGTGCAGTGAGCTACTCTCTCTCTCCTGCATTTTGTCCTGACTGTGCTAAAGCCAGGGGTGGGAGTAGTGCAGTTAAGCTCACTTCCCTATAGCAGAGATCAGCCTGCAAATGTTCTTTGGGGATCAGCACAGCTGGCTTCAATTTTGCAAAGGGCAGCACAGTAACAGTGTGCCTTGGTGGAAGAGTTCTGATGGATTTTTCTCTGGAGTCAGTCAAACCATTTGATTTCAAAATGCAAAGCAAATTCCACATAGACTGAAACAGGAGAAAAATAGTTCCAGACAACTCTTAGAAACTGGAGCATTGGTGTTTCATTCAGCTCACAGTGTGAGGAGCACCACAAAGGGGGAAGGGGTTTTAAATTGGCCTTTAAACCTGACTTTAGATGTGGACATCTGGGATTTTTTTTGCTGATGTTAGTTTTTGGTTTAACTTGATACAGAAGATAATCTTAGATACAAAAGAGGCTTTTCCTTAAAAAAAATGATTACTTCTAGGACCAAATCTGGAGAGAAAAAAAATCCAGAAAACTGCAACAAAATGAAATGTACATGTCTGACAGTAGATCAACTTCATTTGATACATTTATGGTGTTTATGTTTATAGATTGGAGATGTTTGACAAAGGTACTGTTTATGTACAAAGGATTTTTACAACAGTAGAGGGAAGCACATCAATTAAAAGTCACCCTCTAGTACAGCTCCATGAAAGAAATGTTTCTTTATTATTAGCTTCATTTCCATGCTAGCTGTTTTTGTGCATGTTTTGACAAATTCTACTATCCTTTCTTCATTGCTTCCTTAGAGTTTTCACAGCATTGCTGTACTTCTTGGAATGCAGTTTGTTGAAAGAAAGATGAGAAAAAATCATAGAATCATAGAATGGCAGGGGTTAGAAGGGACCTCTGGAGATCCTTGAGTCCAACCCCACTGCCAAGGCAGGAGCATATCCAGGCTGGTCTTGAAAATCTCCAGAGGAGACTTCACAGCCTCTCTGGGCAGCCTGTTCCAGTGCTCTGTCACTCTCACAGTGAAGAAGTTTTTCCTCATGCTGAGGTGGAACCTTCTGTATTTTACCTCTCATCCTATCGCAGTGCACATCTGAAAAGAGACTGACCCCTTCTATTTGACACCCACCCTTCAGATATTTGTAAACACTAATAAGACCCTCTCCCAGTCTTCTCTTTTCCAGGCTAGACTGTCACAGGGCTCTCAGCCTTTCCTCATAAGAGAGATGTTCCAGTCCCTTCATCACCTTTGTAGCTCTCTGTTGGACTCTCT
>WUAM01000287.1:89735296-89757505 GCA_024336885.1 Actenoides hombroni | reverse complement strand
TCTAAACATGGGGTGTTATCACTGCTAGAAGCAGACACTGTCTGTGAGAACAGGCTGCTACCTTCAGAAAGTGCAGTAAGTTAGAAGAATTGAGATGAAAAGTAAAATCACTGAACAGAATGAGTTCTCACTCAAACCAGGACACAGCTTAGAAGTAATTGCTCCTAGAAGTGACTGGAAGCAGGTAGCAACTCTTTTAATCCAAATAAAAATAAAGCTTTGTTGCTGATGACAATTACAGTCATCTTTCTAAAACTATCTTATCTAAGTCACGTATTATTCAGTGCACTGGCTCATTTCTGCCTTAGCTAGGAGCAGCTGAAGTATTTTTTTTATGAACTCGTTTCAGATAATGGACCATTAGGAAATGTGAATATTTCCAAAGAACTGGTCGGTCTTACACACATATATTCCTTAACATGATTCATATTACCATTATACCTAAGTGTTGTGCAAGCATCAACCAAAGAAAATGAGATGTTTAAAATCTGTCTCCATTGTATTTGTTGTGGTATGTGTCTTTGAAATTCAGGGCTTCATCCCCTGATGTCTTTTTATCTGCAGGAGTTTGGATGTATAGCAATCTTCTCATGCTCACAGCTGAAAATTGGTGTAAAATAACCCCATGTAACTAGTAAAAGAAGATTACAGTAACAATGACAGAGCATTTAATTTTTCATCAGCAAACTACAGTATATAAATTTAGAATCTAAATGGTCTACAATGTCCTTGAAGGGAAAGAGAGGGCCAAAACACCGTTATGTATGCAAAAAAAGCAAGCAAATTACTTCTGCAAAACTGGAGGCTGATCCTAGCCTCTTTAATCACAAAAGGTTGTGAAAATGTAGCCAGTGATGCTTAGAAACTCAGTGAAGGAAAATAAAAATTAAATCCCCAATGTCGACGGTGCAGCATGAATCACATAAGTATCTACAAGTACAAGAAGCAACCATCACTCTACTTAAGTACAAATCTGGAGCGCAAAAGATCTAGTAGATAGTCATTAATTTTTATCTTACCTGATATGATTTCCATTGCTCTGAGAAACTGTGTATAAGATAGCACATTGATATGCTTCTCTAGCACACAAGTTGGAATTTGGAAAAGAAAACCCAACTGTTTAGATGTTCATATGCCAGTGTTACATATTTAAATTCAAATAGTTCAGTCTTTTATTATTATTATTATTTGATTCTGGTTACATTACTTCTCTCTATTATAGAAAAAAAACAGTGTTTATAAAAATAATTAAGGCCTAAAATAAGCAGAGCAAAACAAGATGAAATGAGAATTCTTGATTAATGCAATCAGGCATTCCAATTCTTATTTTGCATTAGGGGCTGTTCTACAACTGGTTTTAGAGACTGTGAGTATTCCCATTAATTCATGTTAATCATAAAAAGCTACCTCACCTGAAAAGGTTCCTCTGTAAAAAATTAATGCCATGAGCAACGGTTTTATTTTACAAATTTAAAACTAGAAGTATTTGGAATTATAAGGCATAGTTATATAGAATAGTTATGTTTAAATTCTCTTAGTTCCAGATTTCATAATATGGTCTTAAAATGTGAAATGTACGTATGATTTCTAAAAGACAAAGCCAAGGAGGAGGAGATATGGGAGGGGATAAAAATGCCAGGTGAGAATGTATCATCAATTTAGGAATGTATCATCCTCGTGAGGAAATGCTTCTGTACCAGATATGCAATTTGTCTGCAATATAAATAATTATCTTTCCCTGGGGACCCCCTTTTTTTTTTCTTTTACATTAAATCTATCACTTCTGTGGAGGACATCATTTATGAATAAAAATTTGTTCAAACATTTTCACCAAGAAACAATAATTAATAGAGGACACTATCTAGCTTTTTGGAAGAAGAAATTTTCACTTTCATTATTTTCTCTGTGGAAATCTATTTAATCTTCTCATACAATAAATTTCTTTTACCTAAATGGATAACTTTTAGACCATTGCACTCCTTTGAGGTCAATGGAATT
Organism: Actenoides hombroni; assembly: GCA_024336885.1. NCBI lineage: Eukaryota > Metazoa > Chordata > Aves > Coraciiformes > Alcedinidae > Actenoides > Actenoides hombroni. The sequence goes on along the minus strand of WUAM01000287.1, from coordinate 89,755,507 downwards.
AGCCCATCTGCCAGTGTGGGTGATTTATTGCATTTATATGTTTCAGTTCAACTCTGTGTGTTATGTAACTATTGGATAAAATTAGCTTTCAAAAGCTCTAGCAGTGTCTCCATATTTTGTTAGTTAAATTTGGAGACTATCAGGAAAGCTTAATAAAATTCAGAAAAATTCTGTTTTACATGGCAAAGCAGAAATACTATTCAGAGTTAATTTACTTTCCTTTTCAAGATGAAAGTTCTCATGATCTCCTAGATGATTTAGGAATATGTTATTATTATATATGCTGTGCATACTGTAGCAGCAATCATACTTCACAGCAAAATAAGTGGATAAATAGATATTCTTTTAATTCAAAGAAGAACAAGTCCACTAAAGAAAAAGAGGAAGTAATACTCACCAAAATATTGAGAGTAGGTTTTCTTTTTTCTTTTTACTAGGGAACCCAAAACCACTTAGATTAGAAGCTTTCTGGCAAGCCAGCTAAGTGTTGTTCACATTTGTGTGGTACATGTGGTGGGATGTTTCACTTTGAAGTATAGGGGAACAAAGGGAAACACAAGAAGCAGCTGAAAGCTTTTGCATAAACTTTTAGTGAGGAATTCAGAAGAGTTTTGTATGAAGAAAGAGTGTTTTGAGAGTTTCCAAGAGAGTGTGAACGCAAAAAAAAAGTGGGAAATAAGGGAAGAAGCATCTTAGTATTCCTAAGAATCTCTAGGGGAGGAAGAGGAATTGAGTGATGCATACTGACTGCCTCTCAGGATACCCTGATAAAAGCATGGACGGGACAACCTGTCATTGCTTCTCTTTCTTCTGGGGTGCTTCTACATGTATCCCCTGCTTTTCCAGACTCTTCCTTTACAACTCCATTTCAGCCTAAACTGTTTGTCAGAGAATGAAATGTTGGAACAAGGATAGCCCAGGTTAGAACGTCAGGAGTGAGGATGTTTATAGCATTCTAGTAATAATGAGAAAAAAACCCTGGATTTGATGGAAAAAAATGAACAAAACAAAAATGATGAAAAGAAAAGAAAGGCTGCAACATGTGAACAGAAAGAAACATGACAGTCTATAGAAAAAGATTTTTAATGAAAGAATCAGTGATTCCACAAGGGTAAAACCAAACATGTTATATTTTATCCCATCTGTTTATGTTGAAAGAAAAACTAAGTAGCACTCAGATTCCTATCACTAAGAGCTTCTGAACTTCAAAACGACTGCGGCTAACCTTTACGCCATTGCAGTGAGTCACCCTTTTCCATTAATATCTGAATATTCTAATTCAGATTATTCAAAGTTCTTTCTGAATGAAGGAAAACCCATCAGAAATTTAATTATCATTTTTACTTGAAAATACTGATGGCTTGAAATACATTCTGCGAAAACACCACGCTCTCAGCGTACTGTTCAGGTTTAGCAATATATGTCTTTCCATATTTTTCTGTAGCTTTCAACAATTTTAAGCAATAGAATACCCATGGATCTGACTCAGATCAGACCCAAGATGAGTACCTGGAGCTCAGGGTGGTTATCCTTGTGAGGTCTGCAGTTCTCTGAGAGGATATTCTGCAGTGAATATTACACCCTTTCCCTTCTCTACTATTACCTGCCTGCTATGTGGTTCCTTGGCCTAAATGTTTCTATGGCAAAATTCATGGTACAACTTTTAAGTCAGGAATCTGCTTGAAAGATGCAGGTGTGTAATTCTGAAGGCCTCCGTAGGTTCCTTTGGATGGTTTACTCCAAAAGAAAGTTAGTTCAGTCAGTATGTGTTGCACTGTTATATATGAAGGTAGACATGAACTGCTGTATGAAAATTGGACATCTTTCCTCTGCTTACTGTAATAGAATAGAAGCAGTTGCAAGGAGAAGATTTGGAAATTTTAGTGAGTTGTTTAATTCTCTGTGATAACATAACATTGTCTGATATATGTACCAAAAAAATAAATATCTAGATTTTTACCTTTTCTAGGGTGAGATACATGTTCTAAACTTTCTAGAAATACAAATAAATTATGATTACATATAAAGTGATAGAATTAGTGAATTAATTGCTCTGCTTAATGTAGCAACAGGCAATGCTTGAAATGGAGGTCAGGAGCACACACAGCCATTCTGTTCAGCTATATATGGATGGCATGCAGGAAGAGCCACTGATGTCATTTTTCAATAGACGATTTCCAAGATGCTGAATTTAAGGTTTTTTGTTTCCCAAAATATTCTACTTCAAATTTCAACAAAAATGCATACAGAAGATTCATAAATGTTTCACAGATTTTACTTGATCATCTCAGAAATAAGTTACAGATACCAAAATATTTACAGTACTACATGAGAAGAAACAAGGTTTGGAAGGAATTGTACACAGTTGTATATAAACAAGCCTTTGGCAATGACAGATCAGGAGGAAAGATTAGTTTTATGGTTTGCTATTCTGTAGCTGCTCTACAAGAACATTTTACACTTTCCTTGAAAGCACATGAAACCAGGTATTATGGAAGATGGAAGTCAGAATAGTCAGAATTCTGATCCAATACGGCAGTTTTATTACATAATCAAAAGCCCTTCTTCCTTGTTTTTTCATATCTTGGATATAGTGTTTAGCTGTGACCCATTGACCAAATGTAGAATTTATTCAACAGTAGAACAGGAGGGCACCATATCTTCATGAATGAAATGTAAAGGTTATGTTACACAAAAAGGCACATCGTCACCGCTTAACCCAAATTACTTTGGTGAATGAAAATCGAGAAATCTTAAGATTGTTTAATTTTTTATAATTAAAAAACCTCCAAAGAGTTTCCTGAACATGCAGATTTCTGGAGTGATAGAAGATCCCCTACAGTTTGTGACTAATCCATAGACTGATTAGTTGCAGAATGAGAAGTAAACACAATCTAAGTTTGGAACAACTTCTGCCATCTGATTTTCATGTTTGCAGAAGCTGCCTGAGAAAAGATAAACAGTCCTGAGATATAAAGGAGGAAAGAAATTCTTCGTACTAGGTCCTCTAATATTAAATCCTAAAAGCATGTTTAACATTTGCTTGCCAATCCATAGGGGTAGGTTATAGGCTTACATTACAAAATAAGTTCCAGGAAAGACTGAAAATTAATGTCACAACAAAACTTTTCTCTGAAAATAACCTTGAATGTTTACAGATTCCATCTTAGTCTGTGAAAATAAAACTCTTAAATGCTCTTTCTAATGACTTCAAAGGATAGCACATTTTGTATGTGCTTTGAGTGTAATTTAGGATACAGTTATGGCCCTTCTTCATTAGCTTCACATTTTTGGAATAATTAAATTAAAAATTAACATCCAAGTAGATATGGGATGTATAGTCTGTTTGAGCTCCTAAAGGGTATTAATGCAGGGTTTTGCTGGGCAACATTTGTTTTATTGTTATTATTATTTTGTATATATTTAAGCTAACGATATATGAAGAAATTGTATGAATTACACTGTGCAGTTCAGACAGTTGCAGTGTCAACCATTTTCAGATAAGCTAGTTTAAGGTAAAAATCATTTGTCTTTAAGCGTTTAGTTTTCTTTTGCTTAGTTAAGACAAAATGTAGGGACTTCAAACAGTAAGTTTTAACAGTTAATGAGTAACTACATCTGTTTAGACAACCAGATAACCAGAACTTACGATATTAACACTGTCAAAACAGGCAACAGTAGGATTAATATAAGGTAGAGTGCCTCTGAAACTTAAAATTGGTAGAAAATTATCTAATTATTTATTTATTTGTTTACAGCACTAATGAATTAATTAATTGGCCTACTTTACTGTGGAGCTTGGAGAATTTCAGTTGTGGGTTGGGCTTTTCTTTCTATTCTCATACATTTATGAATTGGGTTTCAGTTGGAAGTACAGAATATAGGTCACTAATCTATAATTATGATGCCATATCGATTTGCAACTCAGGTGCTACACTGCATGTGAGTTAATGACTCTCCTAAGTACTATGTGGTATTACCATTATCTTACACACTTTCCACATCCTTGAGCCATTGAAGTCCCTCCTGAGAATAATACTAAGCTTTTGCACTTACGGTGAGTACTATGCTTGAGATGAACCACAGCATCTTCAGCCTTTAGGTGTGATGAATACTTCTTTAAATCTTGTCTTTCCTTCACCTAGAACAGCTGAGGAACATCTGTTGCATTGTACACATTCCTCATAGTTGAAGGTGATAACCTGTGGAAGGTTTTCACTTCTCCAAACAGTCTTGAAGCATCACTCAAATTTCTTAGCCTGCAGCTATTGTCCTTGGCATAAGGAGATTTAAAGTATACCTTTATGCCCCTTGGTTTAAATGAAGGATTTTTGATACTTAGGTGGAACTGCTTGACCTTAGGGTGACATTTCTAATAGGTGTCTACTAGACATGGGGTAAAGGCTACTATTGCCTGAGTATAGGTGCTGTACTATAACTACTGAGGCTGAGAGATGCCTGGTGTACTGTGGAAAAGTTGACACTGACTAGCCCTTGCTTGGCCAAAAGCGCCTTTTTTTTCTGCTTCAGGCCAGGACATAAAAAAGAATGAAAACTTAATTTCATCTTGAATCACAGGGAAGTTTGCCATTGTACTGTGCCCATCTAACAAAGAGCTCTGTGCACTGCAGGAGCCCTGATTGTGCTGGAGAGTGGGAATATGCTTTAGGGGCAGCCTAGAGTCAGACCTGCCTCCTTTAGTAGTGGAAGGAGGCAGCAGGCAAGCAACAGCAGCGTGCTTTTGGGAGTTGCAGCAAAGCTGAGGCTGCCTAGTCCTCACCTCCAAATTCCCACTGGAAGTACTAAGTGTCTTTCATACCAAAAAGACTTTTAAAAGGTCTTAACCATCTGTGATGGTTGCTGTTTTACAGATGATATGCAGTGTTTTGAGCCTTGAGGTTCTAAGAGGTTTAGGTATGTCCACAGAAGCAGTGACTCTTTCTGTGCCTTCTGGAACAGTTGTGATTCACGCTGTGCATCACTCCCCGTTGTGCACATTTTAATGTTGATGTTGGTCTCTGTAGTCTACCTTCTCAGAACTGTTCTTGGAGCATCATTTTCAAACCATTTTTCCTTTTATGTCTTTTGTTATTGTAATGATCCTCTGATACTTGCAAGTGGAAGCACAGAAACCTTATAAAATCAAGGAAAGTTAAGATTGACCTGTACTATTTAGTTACATGCTGGTGTTATGTTAGGCACAAATCACACAGGGCAAATCCTCATTAATTCCTTCAGATTTTCCGTCTTTGCTTAAGGTCTTCTTTTACTTCAAGGTGTCTTTTATTAAACACAGACTGAATCAAAACCAAATAATGGCAGTGGGTAGGGGTGGAGTTTACTCTGACATAGAGACTATAGAGCTGAAACCCCAGTTCTACTCAAAGCCATAGCTCAAAAGAATTTTGAACCCTCTCCATGACATCAACACATACTGTAGAAGTAACAGGAGATACTAAAAACATTAACAAACCTGTCCCCAGTATTCTAATGGATATAGGCAAAGATTGATTTGGCTTTTATTTACTTCATTATTAATTTTGCTTTTGTTTATATTTTATCCATCATTATTACAAGCTTTTGGCAAAAGAAGCAAAACCAAAATAATTCCCCACCCAGTATATTCCATGATCTTGAGGAAAAAGAAAGGAAATAGTCTTCCTATTTGCACAGTGATATTAAAGGCTGTGAAAGGTAACACACTCAACTCTTCAACATTATATTCAATATACAGAGATAGTATTAGAAAAATATAAAGAATCAACATTATTAGAATCAATTAGGTTAGACATGCTGAGAAATCCATCTCTGTAACCCTTTGAACCTCTTCAAAAACATGACTAATTTCCTATAGTTTTTCCTCAAACATATTAAGGACATGGTATTCTGTTCATCTAAATGTGCAACTTGACTCACTGAAAGAAAGTAATGTAAATGAAATCTGTATTACAGCTGTGTTGTGTTATAATGAATAATGTCTGCTTACTAAGACAATGAGTCAAGGACCTAGTTCTGTGTGGAAGAAAAGTATTTCTGTGTTACACTGGAAAATCTGACAGACATACATCTGTGTGCTCTGCTTCTCATGCTGAACACCAGAAATAAAGCAAATTGTTGATTTGGCTAGGAGTAGTAAAAACATGGTTTGAAATTCATACTGCTTTTTGCATGACTAATCCTGAGAAGCAAATGCAGTCTTGAGCACTTCTTTTTTTTTAAGTCAGTTTGCCTTTTATATTATATATTAGTTGTGGCATTAGCTTCAGTCTACAATGTCTTAAGCAAAGTTCAACAAGTAAATTAACACTTACTTTATTCAAGATAGATAACTGATTAGCAAAGAAGGTTATAGAGTATAAATATAGAGTAAGGTCTGAATTTTTCATGTATGTGCATGCAGCTTTAAATAAACACATCAGCTTCCTGAACTTTTATTACAGCATTTAAGAGGTTTATATGTTTTATATGAGGGCTGTTCTAAGAGAAACTTGTCTGCTTTTCTATTTCACTGCAAGGTCAGCTCTGGATATGAGCAAACCTTAAGCATGACATTAGACTTTACTCTGTTCATGTGTTCCAGTTGCATAAGCTATCTGGAGTATGTACAAGAGTTCTTTCAGAGTCATAATAACACATCAAAATTTCTAAGAAGTCATCTGATAAATGTAGATGAATTTATTTATTTCATTTGTGTATTATATGTGCTCATATAACTAATATTACTCTTAAAATTGCAAGCACAAGTTAGAAGATATTTGAAAAAGCTTCCAAAAATGTCAAAAATCTGTGTGACCCTGTAAAAGACAGTGATGAAATTAATATTCCAGTGCTTAGGTTAAAAAACTAGAAGTTCTTGTTAAATAGGAAGGAAATGCTTATTCATTAGGAGCATTTGCACAGTACCTAGATTGCTGCTGTCAGGAGGAGGATGGAAGACTTTGGGCTACTGAATCCTACTGTGTGGCAGGACCAGAGGAGGACAAACTTTCACCAGATCAGCAAAATAGAAACAGTGTCAGGATTTTGAATTGATGCTGCTTCTCCTGGTGCTATACTTTTCTCAAGCATTGCTTGACTTACTGTGCTGGTGGCTGAGGGTCATATGCATCAGAATGTAAGTCTCACCTTAAGTAGTGCTTAGCACCCCAAAAAAGACCAAGGTAAACTGAGCCTTGTCAGACCAAAAGTCTATTAAAAACAAAACAAGAACTAAACCAAAACAGAAACAACCCCAAAAAAACCCTAAACAAACAAAAAAACAGGAAAGAAGAAAATAAAAATAAAATAAGGCAGCAAAATCTGCTGCCAGCTATCACCTAGGCACCTTGTTTGACATTACAATTCCTTATGTACCCAGGGCATTGCTCGCATGCATGTCCAGAACTGCCTTTATTTGGATAACTCAGAGCCTCTTTTCTACTCAGACTTGATTGTGATCCAAGATCTAAGACAGCTGAACAGCTAAACACAAGGAAGCCCCAGTGCAGTACATGCTCTAGGAGCCTATATAGCACATTCTTTAGAAGTTGAGAACTTTCCAGTTTTAATAGTTGAGGTAATTTAAACAAGACCAAAAAAATTACCCATCGCTATATGGAACATGCATGCAAGAGTGCATGAACATACTGCCAGGGACTACTTCTGACTTCTCTTCATGCAGGTTTATTTTTAAATGCTCTAAAGAAAGTTCTGTGACAAGTGTTAGATAGCCCATTGCAGATGTGATTGCTGTTTCTTTATCTGCCTGAAAGGACTATGTTTTAATTTCCCCAGAGAATTTTCACCAGTGATTGCCTTGAGCATTTTCAGTGCTTTCATCAGCACCCCTATATACCAAAGGTTCTTGATTTATTCCTACTTCAGTCTCCACAACTTTATCACTTGTTCAAGTATAGGGACACCTTTGTGGAGAAACTGTGTCCATTAGCATAAAATGTTTTTTTATTTATTTGTAGTCCTCTCTGCATAGTAATGTGCAATATATAACATTTTTAGAAAGATCATTAAGTCATTACAAGGACATCTTAAGTTACATAAGTCATCATTTAAAATAAAAGCACTGAAATTGTCCACCTGTCTGTCAGGCATTCAAAATGGCAATAGCCCAAATTAGTCTTCATAAAGAGACAGAATTTTGTGAGTGAATTTGATTTTCAGAAAATCTGTTTGCTTTAAAAGAAATACTGATGCAGTCCATATATACAGGCAAGCAATCCTTTCTGTAAACAGTACTGCCATCCAAATTCAGTTATTATACCTTGCTACAGCTCTCAAGATTTCAGATGGATTTTGTTTGCACACTATGCCTCTAGTCCAATTTTGGCCCCAGTGGTGTCAATGGACACTAATGAAATCCAATGAAATGGATTACTGAAATTTACTGAAGTAAAATTTATGTAAAAATAGGATTCATTATGCTTAGGACCTGCTTTCCCATTGAAAGATACAAAAAATTTCAGTGAGAGTTTTTCTTACCCAGCAGTGAGAGAAGTGACTGCCTAGCTTCTTTGCAGCTTTTCATGTTACCTGATCTGAGTTACAGCATCAACGCATTTCCTCAACCAATGCGTGTTCTGCCTCTGCTCTTTTCTTTTTATGTTCTTGCTGGATTTTTTTTTCCTGAAGTCTACATTATCTAAATCAAGTAAGGAGAAAAAAAACACTACTTCTTTTTATGCATGAAAAGATCTCCTCAGGAGCACAAAATAAAATCCTTGTATTTATTCCTGTATTTGGTAAAAGTTTATATCTGTTTATGTTGTCTTGTTATTTACTACCCTTGAAAAGAGGTCTCTGTTGAAAGTATCTGTTTCAAAGTCACCATGTAGGAGGCAAAGATTCATTCTCACAATATGCAGACATTTAATAAATCAGAATAATTCCTTATTGGTTTACATTTATATGTTTCATAGCTTACTACTTGGAACAAAAATTCATTTTACTAAATAATTTTAAGTGTACTTCAGTATTACGTAAGGGTTTATAACATAGGCCATTATCTAAGTATACTTGATTTCCATTCCCTCCCCTCTGTACCAATTTCTTCTTTTTCTCTTGTCTATTTACTCAATATGGTGTTTACAGTTAAATTGCTTATCTCAGTAATTTTGTTCAACATTTTGGACTTCTGACATATATAATGGTGTATTTGGACACTGTGATCAAGATTCTCTCTTATTTTTGCTTTCCAAAAGTGCCATACAAGTCATTCCTTCTAGCATTTGAACAGATGCATAAGTCTGTTATTTTATTTTATCATTTGTCAGTAAGCGGTAGAGAAGGAATAAAAGGACTTTGATTCACATCCTTTGGATACTTCAGTCTTACTTAGGTGGCCAAATTTGCAACCAGTAGAACTTTATGTCCTAAATGCTCAGAAGTTATACTTATTGAAACCCAAAATAAATTTTCTCTGAGAATTTGTTATGTTTTTTTTTTTTTTAAATGCACTAACAACTGTACTTTCTTACAGTACGCAGTCTACCTTGGTATTACAGTGACACTTTGAAATGAAGCTTCTTGATCTATGTTGGCTCTAGGCAGGGCCCATGAAATTCCTCTGAAGCAAGATGGAAGCTGAGCACAGACAAAGAAAGAATTTTAAAATATTTAATTAGAAATAGGTATCTGGGAAGAAAAAATAAAGTAGTCTGAGGTTCCATCACTTTAAAAACATTCTTTCCTCTGAGACTATCCCAAAAAAACACCACGCATTTCTCTTAAGATTTCATATTACTTTGCTTTCATGTCACCATCACCACCCACCAATTGACGTCAGAAGTAAACATAAGGGGAAACCATGCTGAAGCTACAGCTGCTGCTTTGATATGCTGCCTCATGACAGCATAGGTCTGTCAGATCTGCTGTTCTGAGGCGGTTTTGTACTTTGACATAAGTGGGAATGGAGCGCAAATGAACACGTGAATATTCATTTCAGTCTTCATAATGTCTTCATGCTCAGCACCACTTCAATTTGCTGCAAAGGCAAAAAAGAATTGCCTTTTTACTGCAAAACCCTAGCTTTCATCTTCATACAGACTATTGTGTTGTCCACTGAAAGTTGTATTTCTCCCCTACTTCACCATGAGCTGAATAACAGAGCTAAACATACTCAAATTTGTATAGGAAGGAACTGAAATATAACATAGGCTTTAGTCCAGCTCTGTAAGTCATTTCTCTATCATTGCATTTTTTATTTCTCTTTGCTATTAAAAGTGACCATTGTGGAGGTATAGGAAAGATCTTATATCTGCCAGATACAACCATCAGCTGTATTCTCTTTTTTTTCATCCTTTAACACTTACAGTGATTTGAGAATGACAGCCACATCTGGCCAAGCAACCTAAATGTATAAAGCACACTTTCACAGCACCAAGTTGTAATCTGACAAGATGAATTTAACTTCTAGGTCAAATGAGAGTGAAACAGAAACAGCAGCACTTGCAGAAGAGTGGTCACCAAGGTCTATGCCAGAAGGAGAGCACTACTAAGGCAGGCATGCGTTACTTCAACAGCCCTTGGCAGTATGTCATAGGGATCCTGAACCTCATTCAAAGTCACACACCCAGAATGTTCTGGATACAGTCCAGAGCAAGAAGACATGTAAGTACTCTTTGCCCTATCTACAAGAGGTGAACTTCAGCTCTTGCATGGTAGCCATTCCTGCTCAAAGTGGTGTACATAGCATGGAACTTGAAAGAATATGAATAATCAGTCAGGGTATCCATGAATGATAAAAGTGCCATAGCTTCCAGGCGATTATTTGGATTGACTCAGGTAGAGGAATGTGCAAGGATCAATCTACAGAAGTCATGCTCAGTACCAGATTCTGGTTATCTCCTAGTATTTTTTCTCCATCTCTCTAAAAGTACGGCTGAAATAGATATATAACATTAGTTTCACTGCTCACTGATTTCTATTTAAAATCATCTATCCCATGATGAGAAACCGCAAACTGTCTGTGGTGATACTCCTGTAGAGTAGAAATGAAGTACTCAAAGAAAATACTTTGGACGCATCCTATCTTCTGAAATCATAGATCAGGATCAAATGCAAAATGCTTAGGAGTTTAAAACTGGTCAGATCTTCAAAGGAAAACATTTCTATTCTCTGTTCTGTCATTAGGAGTAATAGAAGTAAGTATGTCTGAAAAACGGCTTTTAATGTTTTGGGGTTTTTTTGGTTATGGTGTTTTTTTAAGCATAAATGAAATACAAGGTTTCTTGATGCATTATTTTGTCATCTAGGATAATATTTTCCAAATTTATGAAATTCATAAAGAATTCTTGTTTTAAATTATCTTTTTCTTTTAATGCTGCTTATATTTATCGTACATTATGGCACGAATCTTTCTTAAGTACTTAAATACAGTATATAATTTAAGTATGAGCCAAATCTCTGTAAATGCCATCAAATAACCTGGATTTCTATAGCTAACTTTCCAAGTAGCACATTCTGATTTACTGCGTTGTTGGAAAGAGAGGAAGAAACAAGTAGAACTAGAATTTCTTTCAGGGTTGACTTTTAACAGAGAGGCCTAGCTATTGAAATGGTCTTTGTTGCATTTATCATCTCTCTCCAATATTTTTTTTCACCTAAATCTGAATTTACTTCTTTGTGTTTATGCATTTATCTTCCTTTATATATGCAGCAAGATTTCAATGGGCATAGGCTAAGGCCAAAGTCTTGCTTCTCAAAATAAGACTTTCAGAATATCTTGTTCCTCTCTGTCGTTTTCATTTTGAAAAATTCAGCAGTCACTTGGAGAGGAATGAGAAGGGAAAATTTCTGGGGACTGAGCAGCAAAGTTTAATCTCCAAAACTGAAAAGACTCGCAGATGAATAGAACAAACCAGACAAACCTGCAGACACAAACTCTGTCCCATAAATCGAAGACAAATCTGTTTACATGGATAGTTAGCTATACAGTCCAGTGATGTCAGTGGAAATCCATGCAGAGGTGAGCATTTGAGGGCAGAATCTTGGCTCAGTCCAGGTTAGGGAATCTGTTCAGGTATTCGGTTTCTTTGTAAAGTGAAACTGATAATAGATGCTTACTGCCATTCCCTACTTTTACGGTAGACCATGATTCAGTTCGAACTGTTCAGAACTGCTGTCTGTCAGGGTGAGCTGGGTACTGCATTCACCATCATCGCTGGGAAGTTAGCTTCATATCTTGGACAAGGACATGAGTGGAAAGAAGATTTTTCATCCTATTATGATCTTTTTCTTGCCACATAACAAAGATTTAATTGATTTTGCCCACTTTTTGGTCAAGAGGAGACACAGACTAAGAAAAGGTGAAAGTGGACTTCTAGCAGAGTTTCATGGGACACTTGGCTATTATGTAACTAAAATCAACAATGTTATATTTTTTATACTTTCCTTAGAAAATTATTTTCACAACTAAGTACTTTATGCCAGTTCATAATTGTTGAAGGTATTTTCTATGCACACTTTGCTATAATGTACTCATCACTTACAAAATGCAGAAGACATGTTTATACATGTATTCCATTATGTTGTTATTCCACATTTAGATATATACTTTTTAAATATTTTTAGATCTGTTTCCTCTTATTGTCTCTGCTTCCTTTCTCTTGTTCTGATTTTGCATACTCTTAGCCAAAAAATAACAGATGTCCCATTGATTACTAATATATAAGAATGTTCAGAATGTGCTTCTGCAAGTGTTTTCTCTCAGGAACCTAAGACAGTTCAGACTAGCTTTTGATGGACAAAGCCTAAAAGATACTGACACACAAACATTTCTCTAAAATGTGTAATATATCTATCAGGTTCACACCCTAGTTATGAACTTCAGAAGCTAATTCTCTTTGTCTATGTTATCCTAAAAGAGTCTTGACAGAGTTCTCCTCAACTCTGAGAAAACCGACATACTTAGTAAGGAATAGAAAAAATTCCCCTTTTTTTTCTGAAGTAAATTATTTTTATTTATAAATAACTTCTGGTGTCCCGTCAAAATTCTGAGTTCGTAAAATTGTACATAAGCTTTGTTCTTCAAAAGATTTAGGAATCCATATAAATATATGCTTTATATTTTCCAAGGTTGCAAAGAAAATTTATCCTGAGTGCAAATTGAAAAGCAAGGTTTTGGGCTTGACTTTCAGATAGGCATAAAGAAAAAAAAATAAGCCACATTGTTAACAGCACTTACCTGAGATTTTTTCTGAACTCTCCCTGTGACTAGTTTAAAAGAATTCCTGTTTCTTTTATATTTATGATTTTGTTTTATTTCATCTTGTTTTTGTACTTAGTAGAATTTCCCACTCATCATCTCGTGGTTCCAGGAATAGCGAACAGCCACCAGTCATTTTGATTATAAATACAGTTGGGTAAGTTTCAGTCTGTATTAATATCTGTAAGCGAAACAACCAACTGCCCTAAACTCAATTTGTTCATTTGTATATAGTGAGTTCTATAGACAACATCTTAAGTAGTTGCATTTTTTAATGTAGAGTTGACCAGGAACAAGGCATATGACTGAGAGGAAGGAGCATCTATGCCTGTTCTTCTGCCTGACATTCTGTGTTAACACAAGTATGACATTTAGAACATGGTTCTTCCATTAGCACAGGTCTAACAGGGATGTTTGGAAAAAAAAAGAAATGTATACACATACACTTTGAGATACTACTGTGAAGGTACATTGAAAGACAATGCAAGATCAATATGAGAGTTTAAATCTTCCCACATAATGAAAAATAGAAGGCTAATGATGCTGCAAAGTTTTCAGTTCATTATTAAAATACATTTTTTGAGTTGTTTAATTGCAGCTGTTATCTGCACTGAATAAAAGTCATACAAGGGGCACCACTATAGGGAGTAAGGATAGTAGCTCAGCATTGCTTGGGGCACCACTGCTGTGACTAGAGCTTCCCATAGACCCTTGCAGTTCTGTATGAACAAGGCTATAAAGGGCTCTTAGCCTTTCCAATAGACATTTCACTGGTTTATTCACTTTGAAAAATAGACTCCTCTGATTTTGGCCATTACTATTCTCTGGTGTAGCTGAATTATTTTATAGGACACACACATTCCCACACTTCCACTCATGTTCCTGGCAACTCAATCAACTCCTATTCCTACAGAGCCAGGATGTATGGAAGGCAGCCACGCAGCTGACATAGGTTGATTTAAAAGAGAGAGCAAAGTAATAAGTCCTCCAAAACAGGAGAGTCTTGGAAGAAACTATTGCTGCTGCACATGACTGACCTTTCCATTCTTTCCTTCTGGTCTCTGCTAATGGCATCACAGCCTTCACAAAACGTGCTTTCAAAAACCCTTGGAATAAGTGGAAAGGAAAAAACCACTTTGTCTACTGCAGCAAGTTTTTACTTCATGTGTTCATTTACCATTCAGAAATCCACGGGGTTTAGTTTCTTCTTTGCCACAAATTGTTTTTCTCTTTCAAGTACTTACCAAACTGGAACACCAGGGAAATCCTCAAGACCCTTAGACTATGCTATCTGCTGTGTATTTATGAATATTTATGAATTACCATACTGATCATTATCACACACCTTTTTCTTAGCCCCCTTTTTAGTCTTTTGTTGTCAGGATAAAAATTAAATAATAATAATTTGAAAGGACACATTTTAGTGGTTAGATTATGTGCTTGCATTTTACTGCCAGTAGCGTCATACATAGAGAACAATGTCTGCATGAGATCAAAAGGATAAAGTTCTTGATAATCTGTGTTGTAGTCCAATACTGTTACCTTTTAAGTGCTATCTGTACACAAAAAGCAGAATATTCCTGTAGGCTGTCATATTTCTTCTTGTAGGCTTTGTCACTGATACACCTAAAAAAATATTTAGTGAAGCCATATCATGATGCTAATATTATAATCTTATTCTTTCAGTACACATTGTTTTCTTTGCATAGATCTGTTCTAGTCCTAATAAAGATTCAATTTAGATTACTTAATTTCGAGCATAAAGTTTAGCCTAATAGATTATGTTAAATTTAGTGTAAATAGGTGAGGTGAAAATCCAGATGTTAGAGCTTTAGACCATACAGAGCATTTCTGTGAAATGTTGGCCTGACCTAACTGGGATTATACAGGTATTGACTATTCAGTGTAAAAGCTTTGCTGAACTAGGACATTGCTTAACCATAGTATCTTTCTTGCTTTTACACAATTAGTGTGAAATAGAATCATAGAATCACAGAATGGTAGAGGTTGGAAGGGACCTCTGGAGATCATTGAGTCCAATCCCACTGCCAAGGCAGGAACACCTAGGGCAGGCCACACAGGAACAGATCCAGACAGGTCTTGAAAGTCTGTGAAGTTTAGCTGAGGCAGTGCACAGAAGGAAGTGGTGATACGCCAGCTTTGCCATTCAGTATGAATGAAGTTTGCTGAAATTCTAGCTCATGTCTAGCCTGAAGTTTAAATATTGAGCAATGAATGAAAAGTTAGGAAGTATTCTGAAAGAACAGAGAGAAAGAATTGACTATATGGTGCTGAAATACACATCAGGTTACAAACATATCTTGTTAGGTTTTCTTTTCAGAAAATTATTGTTTGTATTTTGGTATCTTCTGATGAGTGTGTCAGATGATTCCTTTTCAGCCCAAGTATTTCCAACAACCATAACCAAAACAACTGATTTTTGCAAAGGAAAATATTTTGGACTTTCCTAGTGATTGTTGCACACATTACCAAGCTGCTTGTTCTATTTTTTAAAGATATGAAAACTGTATGCAGTATAGAGACTTTGAACAGTCATGTGACCTTTATGGTTACACAATCTTACATTATAATTTTTGCAGATTATCAATTATTAACAAACAAACAAACAAAAAAAATCACAAGGAACAACTGAAATAATTCTGAAAAGAACAAATTCAGGTACAGTTTACATTAAATATTCTGCCACTGCCCATTTCTGACCCAGCCCTCACTATTGCTTTGGGTAAATTCTGTTTACTCCAAAAATCAGAGGGTAATTTTAATTCCTGGCACAATAATAAATCTTTTTTTTCACCAAACAGTGACCATAGAGGTGACAAGCTGAACTCTTTGGGGGAAAAAAATGGAATGGAAGCATTCTGGTTCTCTTCAGGTCCCTGTAGCCTGAGCACAGAGCAATTGCATACCTTTGACTCCCATTTGCCAGAGGAGACTGTGAGATCACACATTGGCTAGAGAACAACAATTTGACCAACACTTCTCAGTCTCAAAGGCAAATGGTGGGAGGAAGTTTATGTAGCAGTTTATAAAATGAGAAGAATGAAGAGATAAATAAGTAATGGTTTTCTTCTGCCCTGTGCTAGAGTACATTGAATGAAACTAACAAGTGGTAGTTATCAAACTACACAAAAAGATTATTTCTTCACACAACTCAGTTCAAATTGCCAAGGCCATGGGCCTTGCCATATGATGCTCTGAATGCCATTTATATAGGTTCAGAATACTCCTGGAGGTATCACAGGGAGAAAAAAAGGAAATAACATTTGGAAGCTATTAAACACAAAACACTACTTGTGACTGAGGAAATCCCTTAGCTGTAAATCGTTAGAAGTAATTTTACTGCAAAAGAGTAACAGTTTGTAATTGCCCTGCTCTATCTAATGCTCTTCCCAAGTAATCTATTGTTGGTCACTGCTCAAACTAGAGTATGGGGCTAAAAGGACCTTTAATCTGATCCAATATAGGGAAAATAATGTTCTCATTCTAAGTAAGTGATGCATACTGTATTTTTCAGAAAAATCCCTGATACACAGCAGTTCATCATTGAAAGGACAGTGTTAAGTGAAGTTAAATGTGTTGCTGACTATGTAAGACACTCAATGAAGGGAAGAACATGGGGAACCATGTCAGAACCACCAGTCAGACCAATCTAACTTTTCCCTTTGTCAAATTGTCATTTTTCTATCACCTCTGGCTTAGAGTTGCTTAAATCTATTCCCAGCCTGCCCACATGTACTGTAATGCTGCATGGACTCAAGCATCAGAAGTGAGACAAAGGTATCGCCTTTTATTTTCTGTTATACTGATACTCAGTTTAATGTTTTGCAATATCACCCATTGGATTCATTCAGGTCTTTTTACTCCACTATGGAGATTTGGATACATAAGTAGCCATTTAACAATGTGTCACAATGTTTCTTTACTTTTAATTCCTGATTCATGGACTATGAAGTATGAATATGAAGACAGACAGTGAATATCTGTTTCTGTTTTATAAACAACTCTTACATCTTAACTGATCATCATAAATACTGAGATTCTGTTCCAAAAATGGAAAAAACACTCTCATCTTGCTAAATAATTGTTTGGTGTCATTGTTTGGGGGTACTGAGCAACTTCTTTTCTTATTTCATGACACAGTCATGAGACCTCAGAAATGTATCTCCTTTGAGTTTTGCTGTTTATCCACCAAAACAGTTGCCTAACACGTGGAAAAATACTGCATACTATTAACACTTTGTATCTTATATTTCTGTTTTCTTTAACCTTGGAGGGAAAAAAAGTTCCAGCATAAATACATAATTGTGTAAAGTACAGTTACAGAATGGAACACAATTTCTACACACAGTTAGAAAACACATTAAATGTGAAAAGATGTTTATGCAAAAATATTCTTTATACACAGAAGTAATTTTTTGCAACACAGTATTTCCACAGTTATATTTTTAAGTCGGTTGCTCACAACCTCTCCTAATGCTAATTTCTAAGTTGCATTGATTGTTTGGTCTCCATGAGAGCAAGTCAAACAGATTTGACAGCAGGAAACAAAAGGAACTTACTTTAAAATACCTTGTTTGCCTTGAAGGATGTTTACCCAAAAAGTGGGAAACTTAGTTCTGAATCAAGAAAGTAATTTTGAACTTTGATCTCCTAATATATTAATTATAATAATATAAATGTATTAAATTTTATATTTGAGATAGGATATAAACCTAGGACATCGAACTACAAATTCCAGTCCATTATTTTCAGGTTCTGGGGAAAGGGACAGGAGCTCTTCTGGATGTGAGTGTCTTAAAAAGAATACCCTATAGATAAAAAAAAACCCAACAAAAATCCACAAAAACCCAAAGTGATTCGTTCTGAACTGATTTATTTTGTTTGGCAGCTGAAACAGCTGAAACTTGTTTGTCTCACCTTATTTATTACATACATTTAGTAGTTAGATATCAAAAGTTACTGACAGTTTCAGTGTTTTCTAGAAATAAGAAGTCAACCGTTAATTTTTTCCCAGGCTTTTACAGATCTTATTGCTATCTAATCCAATGTGCAGAGACCTATTGTAAACACAGACTAATGTAATGTAAACACTGAAGCTTCAGTATCAGATAAACAGAACATCAGGGATTCAAATTTTTTTCTACACAAGTCTTCCCAACTTAATTTACAGCAAAATTCTTGTATGTATCAATTTTCATGGGACTTTATAAACTTTGCAGTGTTTTCTTTGATGAAGTCTACAGTTTTGATGTCTATATAAGGATGTTGATGATACTTTCAGTAGCTGTGAATTCAGAAAGTAAAGGAGATGCTGTGTAAAATAACAAAATGCATATTACTTAATACAGAGGTCAACAAGAAAATATGTTTTGCTTTTTCTAGAAAAAAAAAAATTTCTTAGCTTTTGTGAGAGCTTTCATATGATTTTTATAAAACCTACATGCTTCTCTGACATTAAGACTTCCACAAAAGAGAGCAATGTTAGTGGGAACTTTTGTAGACATGCAGGAGTTGCATCTAAACATTGCTCTTATGCTTAATTTCACAGAAGCCAGGAAAAAAACCTGGAAAGTGGTTTTTAATGAGCCAAGTAAGGGTACTAAAAGGGCATTCAATAATTAATGTTGTGGAGGAAAACAGTGAAATGCTTTGTAAGAAAAAAGGTGCTTGTCCAGTTAAGATTATAGTACTAGAGAATACCAAAGTGGCAAAGTATGAAACCAAAAACTTTTAAGCATATTAAACAAAAGCATAATTTTATATACGCCAGAACAGATCGAAAACAATTTTGCAGGTGCAATGTAGTTAACTAGTTACCTGGATTTTTTAACTGGCTAAAAAACCTCAATCATAGTCTGAAATTTTCTAATTAGAAAATACTAGGGATAGTTTTATTGAAAAGCTTGCAGGAAATGGTGCACTACTAGTATTTTCTTTAAAAATGCTAGTTACATTTTTGCTTGGGTTGTCTGAATAGAAATTATAAAATAGGAACATCGAAGACGGAAATAAAACAGTGCAGGACAGTGAACAGGGCAGAGGTGTAAAACTCAGCCCAGAATGAAAAGGTATCTGTGGCCAGGATGAAGCAAGTGCAATCCAAACAATCCAGAGAAATGTGCAACAGCTTTTGCAAAGACTTTCCTACATAATTAGTGATCAGTTTTGTGAGTTCTGGTAATTACAGGGATTTTCAACATTGAGAATGCAAAGACATTCAACCCTGATGCAAATTCCTAACCCACTTTCACCATAATTTTAGTTAGGCATTCAGTAACCAATGTTTTAAATTATGGTTTTTCAGATAAACTAATGACCACCTGTTTCATAATGTAATAGTTTCTCTGCATTACCACATATGCATACATCTGCAGAAGCAAAAACGCCAATTTGTCCAGGTGAGTTACAATAATCCCTGAGTTTACACAAATTATTTCTGCTCTTGATAATTTTATGAATAAATGTTGCAAAAAATATGTGCCCTGTAAATCTCCAGACAGTTTTTCAGCCAAGACATTGGCCATAAAACTTCCAAAAATATCAAAGCAATTTTTAAATAAACATGTGTCCTTCAAGAAGATCATATGCAGAAAAACATATTAACTGTAATGCCATTTTATTCCTAGACATGCCAGAAATTTGCTTATGTGAGTGGACTGGTGGAAGGTTAGCAGACAGATCAAGGACTCTCTGCTTCTTCTGCAGCAATGTCTGAAGTAACTGGCTGGCCATTCTGTGGGTGGTTCTTTTGCTTTTCAAAATCTCAGCTGAACAGCTAAGACTGTACAGGCCCTGTGCTTCCCAAGGTACACAGAGATTGAGGAATGATAACTAACAACTGTGAAAATAACTTGGACATCCAAATATGCTTTCCAAGGCAGTTGTCTCATGGAATAGACAAAACTTTGAGTAGCAAGGTCAGTTTATAATAATATATCATATATATAACTTATAGGTATATATTATATTATACAATATATTAAGTATAAAAA
>WUAM01000287.1:89712231-89729512 GCA_024336885.1 Actenoides hombroni | reverse complement strand
CTGCCCATGGCAGGGGGGTTGGAACTGGATGATCTTTAAGGTCCCTTCCAACCCTGACAATTCTATTATTCTATGATCTTGAAAGGAAAGGTATTTTTAAAGTTACTTTTGAAAAGAAGAACAGATCAACCCATATATCTAAATTAAGGTCCCAAATTGTCTTCAATGCATGATATTGGACTTGGATATTAAGTGCCACTGCTTTCAAATAACAAATATATGATGGGTTCTATGACAACACACTGGAGCTAACAGCAGATGTTTAAAAATGTGACAAGAGGTCATGGATCAGAATAAATTCCATAAAATAGATGTAGAGAGAATCCTTGCAGTCAGCCTTCCAGGCCACCCACCCACTGCTGTGAGCAGCAGCAGGGCTGGCCCCAGCCTGGTACACTTCCCCTCCTTCTAGAAAAGCAGCTGGATGCTGTTTCTCTGTTCTAGGAAATCAGTGTGCTCTTTGGGACACATGGAGCACTTACAGTCCAGAAGAGAACGTCATACCTGCCTCATACTGTTGGCCAGTGAAAACTGGTCTGACTCTACTCCTGAAGACTTCTACTCCTTTTTTTTTATTTAATTTTTAGTGAAAGACTCTTATATTGCTATGGTCTCTGACCTACTTGCACAGCTGTAGTGGCCTTCATTTAGAAAAGGGTTTTTTTTCAAAAAATGCAATTGTTTTGCCTTGGTAATTTCTTTTGCTTCCAATCATGTTAACACTGAATAGATCAAGAATTAAAGCATTTAATCCAGTGTTCTTCTGTTTTTTCTAAAGGATGAGTCATATGTGTATGGACAGCCTTTTGTTATACTTTAGTAAACTCTAACAAGAATCCCTTCATTAGAAAAACAGTAAATCTGCAAACAGAAAAATGTGAAACAATTATTTAAACAGAAAATCTTGGCTATATCTTACACTTATTGTTCCCTTTTTTAATTTAAAAAAGACCAAAAAAAAAGAAAAAAAAGTTCATAAAATGTGCTGGATTGCTAGTGCAGAAGCCTAAGACCTAGACCCTTTCTACCCCGAGGTCCTATGTAAACCAATAGCTCAACTACAGTACATTAGGGCCTTTCTTGGAGCTACATGAACTGTCTGAGCAACGACAACAGAAACAGCAATCAGTCCCTAACCAGAGTCAACAGAGTGACTTTGATTTGCATGATGCAACACCACTTTCTTCCCAAACCCCATGGTAGAAAGGATAACTTAATTTTTACAATAATTCATTCTTGGATTGATCTTCTGATGGATTTACAGGTCTTGTTACTTAGAGATATAACAAAACATGTTGTTTTTTGTGATTGTGTAAAACTAAACATAAACACAAATACACAGCCAAGTTTATTCTTAAATTTATAAATATTTTCTACCATTTGATGTTATTTTAATGTCCAACAGCCACAATCTGTAAAGCACCAAAGCCTTTACAAGACACTGTCTTGACACAAAGTCTTGTAACCACTTCATGAAGTACTTCCTTAAGTGGATAGGGTTGTAGTATTTCTTTAGAGAAGTGAAGATCTGGGTTTTTTTTTTCACTTGTACAGTGGAAATTTGAATTAGAAACAAGAAGAAAGGATTCCTTGCAAAATAATTTTGACACCTCAGTGAAAAGGAGGAGCATTGTCACAAAGGCATTGGGCCAACGTTCTACATTAACAGATTCCATCATTGGCGACAAGACTAGGTACGTGTTCAGTACAGAAAAACCACTCCCTGGCCGTAGATTTCAAATTCCCCAGCCCTGAGTACACCCAAAGGTCATTAAACTCCTTTGGCTTGTTGTCCCTCCTGCTGTGAAGAGAAAATGCTGTGGGTGCTGTCTGCTTCACCCGTATGCAGTCATAATGTTGGCTCTGCCTTAAGAGCCTTCACAGCTGTGCTGTAACACAGTTAGTTCCCAGCATGACTCAGATGAAGGATTTAATTTAATTGCCAAAGGACTTCTGAAAAAAAAAAAAAAAAAAAAAAAAAGAGAATTTTCAGTTGTGAAAACCACTGAAGCTGTGCAAAGCTGAAAACAGAGCACATGTGATCAAGAGGCTGTCTCAAAAGCTAATTTCCCATTGTCTTAGGAAACAATTTCAGTGAAAATGAAAATACCAGAGAAGAATGAAACAATTTCATCTATTTGACCATCTTTATAGATGCAATTGTCCATTAAGACATCAATCATAATCTGCATTACTTCCAGCTTAAAAACAGGAATAGTTAATGAAGTGCATGGAGATTTTTCTCTTTTAGTGGCTCTAGATTTGGATTGTCTTGTAGGTAAAATGTTTTTAAAAAGTAGGCTTCAAGAGAAAACAATGTCATAGATGCATCTTAACAGAGTGTATTTGTTCACTAAGTACAATCTGGGCAACAAGTTTCTTCACACTTACCTAAGTGCAGTCTTTTCTTTTTTTCCTCTCCCTCCCAGTGTTTTTGATCACTATTTGCACTATTTGCAGTGCTTTATTTCTGTGAAACATAGAGTCCTTTTTAAATTCTGAGATTCTTTACTGTCATTAAAATCCAGAAAGAACAAATAATAAATATCTTAGGGTAATTACAACTACAAAAACCTGAAGATTAAGCTCTCTTGGAAACAAGGGATAGCTGTTAGCTTGTTCTAGAGGTGAGGACTTCAGGAACTTTCAAAGTAATGCTTAGATCATTTGCTTAAGGACTGACCTTTTGGATAGAGGGACCTGAGGTCACCTGATAAATATGTAAAAGCACACCTCTCGTTTTTCTTTCTGAGGCACAATGTCACTAGCCACAAGACTCAAACATACACAAGGAATCTCAAAATGCGGGAGCAGCATGAATACTCCAGTCATCTGACATAGAGGTTGGTCAATAGTTTTGGTCTACACACCTTTCATGGTATCCACAGTATACTTCAAATTCATTCAATAACTTTTACAAGTAATTATTCCTAGTCCTGTTATGCAAAATGCTCCATTTCTGATATTAGTGCCTTTTTCCAGTTTAGTCTAGATGTCAAGACATTAATTCCCTGAGAAGATGAGTGTTAACCAAGACCTGCTTACTAAATACTCTAAAACTGCCTGCAAGACTCAAGAATCAAGACAGATGGCTTTCTAGGACACCTGTTTCAGTGCAGAGGATGTGAAGAGGAAGACTTTGATCATAAGGTGTCCACGGATATTCAAGGAAAGGTGTTGTTAGACAGTCTGTTCAGACACTTTCCAGTCAAAGGGAATTGACTCATGATGGTAAGTGGCAATTGCCTCCTGTTTCTACACTAGATTTATAAAATCAATTCTACAATCACAGACACGTGAAGGTAGCACTAATGAGAAATTCCAGTGTAGCTAAGCATTGCCCTTTTTTATTTGCTGAACCACAAAAATTATACTGCAGAACCCAAGAAAGATAAGGTTCTTAGGTTATTTTGGGGTTTTTTTATGGGATGTAACCATTAATTGGCATTGATTATGCTTCTATACAGAAACCTCAGGACACATTTCTGTACAAATTCAAACATACAGATTGGTACTCCAATGCCTATGGGAAATAGTAGGTGTCGTGAATAAATCTGGGTTCATAATCTAGTTAGAGACTAGTTTAATATCCAAGGTGAACAATCCAGAACTGTTCTTAAAATATAAATTTTACTCAACCAATCAAGTGTTTTTCTGTAAAAATTGAGGGGAAGCATTAGTGAAAATAGGGAGTCACCAAGGATGTTCTCTTTTTTTAAAAGGATAAACTTAAGAAATTTAGAAAAAATTAAGAAATGTAGAGTAATGTTTATTGTGGTCAAATGGGCTGAAGAATTTGTAGAATTCAGTATGAAAGTGGCTTTAAGTCAAAGACCGTGATCGAATTTCTTTTACTTTTTCCTTGGCTATTTAAATGTGAACATTTACTACGTAACATTGATTAAGTTTCATGTAAAGTAAACAGTTACTGTGACAGTCATGTAAGCATTAATACAGAAAGCAAAGTGGCAATAAAAACTCATCCGCATGTAATTTTGATAAACAGTTAATTTAGTTTAATCCTCATTCCATAGCTGAGAATGGTTTGGATCCAGTGTTTGGTCTGTTTGTATAATCTTGTTGAAGACAGGCAAACAAATCAATCTAGGTATTTTTAGATATTGTGGTTCTGGTTTATGTGCTGAGTATAACTTCAAAAGAGAAGAAAGCCTTATAGGCCTCTTCATTAAAATTTGAAGTATTTTGTCTCACGCTCTATCATAGCTCAACAGGATGTAGCTATCTTTTTGTTGATTGTAACTACTTGAAGTTTATAAACCAAATAACCTAACCTGTTAAGTAATATGATACTGGATATGAAAACCCCAAGCTGCATGAAGTAATTCCACCATCCCAACACAGGCAACATGAAAAAAAGGGAGGTATTTAATTCGTGCAAAAATGTGTTCTGTAATTCCTTTGAAATATATCAAGCATTATGAGTGTATAAGGCATGATAGAGACCCTCAGGGTATGCTGAAAATGGCATCAAATTATTTAAGATCTCTTGACACTTGCTTCAACCTCTTCCACCTAAGGTCACCCCAGCAGAAGAGGACTTTCCAGTTTAAATGCAAATGTATTTCAGATAAATAGGTTTTGAAATGAGACACAGTGCCTATCAGATTAAAAGTTAGTCTCAAGCTTCTCTTATTTTGTTATACACACAGATATACGTGTCGCTTTTTTGGAATAACAGTTCATGGCATTAATGAATTATTGATATGAGGGAAGGTTCTCTGGGTCACTGTAATCTCAGCAACACTTAAGAACGAATGAATGAGTACTCGTGTAGTTAACGACCTGGATCAAATTAATCAACTGAGAATAGCAATTGGTTTGGTCATTGTTTTGCACACTGTGACAGCTTTCTGCATTCAGTTTGGAGACTCCCAAACTTGTACTTAAAGCTACATTCCCAGCAAAGCTATTTCATAACAAAACCAGCTTAAACCATCTAATTTGGAATATAAGTTTGTGCCTTCTCATACTATTCTCTAGTCTCAAGATTTATTTTGTTGTTGTTGTTGTCCACTACACATTCTTCTTTGAGAAGCAAACAGTACAGGAAAAGGTGATACTTGTTCTGCATTCCTTTCAAATGTTGTAATGACAGCATCAAACCAAATTGTTTAAAGAGTTTTACTTTGGGAGATTGGTGCTTCTGATTGGGATCTTGTTTTCTTTTTTTTTTTTTTTTTTTTTACGTTTGCTATCTCCCCAGGTCAGACAAAATCACGGTGTGAGGTAGAGATGATGAGAAAAACACTGTACAGAAGTGTTGCAATTTTTAGGCCTCTCTTTCATTATCTCTGATTGCTCATCAGCAGAAATACCCAGGTTTGCTCCTCCAGTTCTGGGATTCTTTCAGTTTGTGCACAGCAGGTACTTAGCTCTTATCTTTGTTAGGAAGCACTAAGAATTAAAAATCCTCTTTGGGCTGTACCCATTGACTCCTACTTAACATGAAAAAATGCTTTAACACAGGACTTCTTTTTTCACATGCACATAACTCACATACAGTGCACACTATTCATGTACAGTCTCAGTCTGTATTTTGTATGCACACAAAAGTTCCAGATGTGCTGTGTGTCTTGTTTAGTTGACTTTATTCTTCTGTAAAGCCAAGAGAAATATTAATCATTCATTTACTGTTAGGGGATGGGTCTTCTTCTCATGTTTCAGTAAAGGGGGTGGAAAAGTAACGTAAGCCAATTTTTTTCCTATTTAAGGCCAAAGCTGGGGAATGCTTGTGGCTGAGTTCTGTTCATGGCCCGGTGCTGGAACGCAGGGAACAACCAATGTTGCTATTTTGAATAGCTTTTTCTTTCCCCCCATATTTTTATTTTTGCACAGAGAGTCTCATGTCTAATATTTAGACATGATGAGCTTTGTGCA
This sequence comes from Actenoides hombroni, assembly GCA_024336885.1. NCBI lineage: Eukaryota > Metazoa > Chordata > Aves > Coraciiformes > Alcedinidae > Actenoides > Actenoides hombroni. The sequence continues at coordinate 89,723,614 of WUAM01000287.1, read as the reverse complement.
AAAAGTAACTTTGCTCATTCTTGCCATGTTTCAACCCTCAGTTATTTTGGCACAACAAGACGGTGAGTAATTCAAGCTTCTTATGATTTAATATTTTTATTTTATTCTTATTTTCACCAGTGATTTTAATAGCTTGTAAGAAATGTGTATTCACAAGTCTCACCAAAACACTTTTTCTTCACTAATTCAGCAGTCAGATATTTAATGCTGAAGCTTTGCTTTCTTCTGTGGTTAAAACGACTGTACAGTGTTGTTTGCCTTAGCTGCATTTGTTATTGTTCTTACTTGTTTTCCTCTTACAGACACTGGGGAGTTTTTTAAACTATTTCTTTTAACTCTTGGAATAACAGTTTAAGCATTAGTTCTGTGCTACCTGAAAGTTATTAATCACGAGAAATAAGTCTTAGCTTCCAGCTTTTTTATTTGAAGTTCTCCTTTGAATTCGTGTGTTTTCCACTGGCAGTGTGGGGGTTTGTTTAAACAATTTGCATGCAAAAAACATATTTAAAATTCTCACCATTTTTGATGAAACAGTTTTTAAGAGTGATATATGAAAATATGTCATCTTATGGGATTTTTACTTTGACATAAAGGAAGAGAGCAAATTAACTCCCACAGCTGAAATAGTTTGAATTGTGCAGCTGCAGGCTCATTTCTGTTCCTCACAAGACTGATTAGCAGCTGGTGGTATCTAAGAGTCTGTGTGAGTATGCATGTGCATGTTTACAGAGAGTGAGAACACCAAAAAGCAAATGAACATGGAATTTAGAGGGGGGGATTGAGGGGGGGAATCTTGGTATACAATAATTCAACTTAGACTGCAGATAAGTATGGTATGAATATTTAAGTTACACAGAAGACATTCCACAAGTACAACTGACCTTTTATGGATGTGCTCTGTTCCTGCTTGCCAGACATTGTAAACTAGACCTTCCTTAAGATAAAATATTTTTCTTTCTTGTAAATATAAAAGATCTGCAATGTATCTATTCCCGAATCAACGCAACAAATAACTTAATAAGCTGCAGCCAACTAAACTGTAGTGCAGTAATGCCAAATGCCTTTAAAACCACACCCTTCCCTACTCTCTATGACACAAATCATGAAACCAATTACTTTAGCCATTTCATGGCAAATCTATCTGCCTCAGCGTACCTGGAAAAGAACCTCTGCTGATGGGGTGGCTGTGAGTCCATCAGCAGGTCTTTGGCAGTGGAGCTCAGGGGGCTTCATACATGAGTGAATCAGATAACTTCATCTGCAACAGCGGCATGCCCAAATACCAGCCACACTTGCCAAAGACACAGGCTAAGCCTTTTAAAGTATCTTAAAAAGCCCCAATGCATATTAAGATGTTCTGTAGAGAATAAATACAATGTACTGCAAAATGATGCTCTTCTGTATCTGCTTTTCCAGTATATAAACTGTCTCTTCAGTAATTCCCAGTGAAGAAAATATTATAAAATTTGACATATGCTGTGAGATTTCTCTGCTTGCAGCAGCAAATAATATACATATTGTATACATTTAATATGCATTATGTATATTTTTACATATATGTCTTCAGTGGGATAAGGACTAAGGGACCATCCAATATAGAAAGAAAAAACATCAGTTTTATTTCTCCCAATAAACAAATCCCCTCTGAGTGACAGGTCTCTTTCCCTCACTCTGGTCATATCCCTGGACATTTCTGAGGTGTGACACATATTTGACTCAAGAAATGGTAAATTTTGGATAGAAGAGCAATATACAAACAGTGTGAGGGAGTATTCTCATTTCACTGTCACATTCCTGTTTCATGGTGTAGTAACATTTCCTTACTGTGCTAACTTCCATATTATTCACAGGGATGAGGTTACACAGAGAGATTGATAAAACAGTAGTTATCCCCTAAAACATCAATTTCTTTCTTCTCTTTGGAATGTTCCCTTTCACACATTTGAATATGCTTTTCTCACACACACACACACAAAAATTAAAAAAAAAAAAAAAAAAAGAGGATTTGATTATTAATATCACTAATTCATGTGCAGGGCAGCAATGGACTGGGAAGCCAAATTTTCCATGACTCAAAAGAGAATTTCCAGACATGCTAAAATGCTCTCTCTTGTCAAGAAAAATGTTTATATGGTTAGTATCAAATATAAGTCAATATAAAATTTTCCTTGGGAAAGGCTGCCAGGAGACAAGACTTGGCAAGATATTAAGGGAACTGCTCAGAATACACTAAGTTTAGGATAGTCAGATGTACCTCTGGCCTATGTGTTTCTTTCTTTTGTCTTGCTGTAGTAGCTAGGAATGGAGATTTGAGTACTGCCTCAGGTTGGACTCTTCAAAAGAGTTCTGGCTATTGTGGAACAAGGAATTTTCTGTGACTGCCATGAACAAAAGCTGTATGTTCTGTTAAACCACTAGGATGCTTTTAGCCTGCAAACAAAATAGCCTTGACACAGCTCAGGTTTTTTGATGTGTGTCAAGTTAGTGTAAGGTGTTTGCAAGCCCTGACTGTGTTCAAGATAAAATGCCTCCTGACACGAAGCTGTTACTTCAGACATGACAGATGACTCAGATTCCAGCAACATATATTCAGTTCCACCCTCTGAAGACACCTTTACATCCTGCATATCAAACTACCAAAAAGTATAAGAACTTGGAATGCCTCTTCATGAAAGAAATCCGTCCTCTACCCACCAAGCATGGTTTGTGCAAGCATTTGTTAGCCTTACAGCCTATATGCATCCCATTTATCTTGTATTTGTAGAATCAATGATGACAGCTATTTCCACAAGACAGCATAAATTTTAGCTAGACAGAATGGAGGTATTTGGCTGTTTCCACTGACTACAAAGGAAGCACGTGCACCACCCCGCTCACATCAGTGCCAAAAGAGAGGTCATATGGATTTGGTCCTGTCTCAGCTGCATCCGAGACGGTTAAAGGACATGTTAGTAACCTGAAACATGACACTTCTCATATGTACACACCATAGTCCTTGAGGAACTTTACTGAGCTCATCAGGAAAACTCTACTTCTCTAAAAACAGCATGAGAGCAGAGCCAGAACCTCTCCAAATAATCTTTTGTTCTAACGTAATTTAGTGTTTTCTCTGCAATGTGAGTACTATCTTGGATGTTTGGTCAAGGAAGCTTGTTCTGAGATAATAACTGAATCCTAAAATATCCCAGAGAAGGCTTATTGACCTTTCATATTGCCTTCAGTCACAAACTACAGTTTTAAAAGTAAATATAACCATTACATTTAGGTTTCAGGAGACAGCATGCAAAGAAATATTTATGCTGAGCACCCACTTCTGATTCACCGTTTTGCCTTCCTTTGTTAATTGGAAAGGATTAGGTAGGTAATGAAGTCAAGGGGTCAGAACTCTCTTTCCTCAAAGGTTTTGGAAACATAGAAAAGTCCCCCTCCAGAGTTTTGAAGGTAAAACCAGATGATGCATGTCTATGTGCCCACAGATAATTACACCATCATGAGTAACCTGGACTATGCGAAGGTATGAAAGATCAGGAGTCTAGTGCTCTTCTTCCATTTTTCCTAACTGTTTTTTACCATGCACACTGCAGACAATGTTATGCTTAGGAAAATTGAAACATTCCTTTCTGGGCTGGAAAAATCATGCTAAATGAAAGCCTAGGGAATCCACCCCCTCTAAACATTATATATATGTTCTTGGAAATATGACAAATTTCATAAACACATTTTAGATCACACAACCCTGGAAGACTTTAGCCTTAGGAAAATGAGACCATTATATATCCCTTTCATTACTTTCCAGATTTGTTTTTGACTTGAGACCAAATCTATGTAGAGTGATTTTTTTAAAAGAGGAGTTGGAAACATCCACTGCTTTATTAAAGGGGGAAGAGGCAAAGGTAAAAGGGTGTTGTCTCTGGCATAGATGTTACTGTTGATGCCTCAGTCAGAGCAATTACATTTGCTCTCACTTATTGCTGTAGATTACAAGCAGATCCTATTTCCTCTTCCAGCTTCTGCCAGAGTTTTGAGATTTGAAATAGGCAGTCAGGTGTCGCTTGCAAAATCTTAGCTGGTGCCCACATTACACAACAGTTGGATGTTAATTTTAATTAATGCTATTCAAGAGAAAGAAAAGAGCGAATTACTATAACTTTTTTTTTTTTTAACAGACTGGCCAATAAACCAAACTGACATGAATGTACTGGTTATTGTCCCAGTTATGTGCTGATGTTGTTCAAACTTTGTTTTAATCAGAAACATGAAGAAAATGGGACATACCTGATTTCATAATTTGGAAAGTATGCTCTGCGTTAATAGTGGAAATGAGGCAGGCTATCATTTAGCATTCTGGATTAAATGCAACCTTTTCAGAGTTGAAAGGGGAATCTAATTAATGTCTATAAATAGATAAGGGCTGGGCATCAAGAAGGCAGGCACAACCTCTTTTCACTTGTGCCTTGTGATAGGACAAGGGACAATGGATTTAAGCTCGAGCACCTCAACATGAGGAAGAACTTCTTTACTGTGAAGGTTGTAGAGCACTGGAACAGACTCCCTAGAGAGATTGTGGGGTCTCCTTCTCTGGAGACTTTCAAGACCTATCTGGATGCATTTCTGCATGATCTGCTTTAGTTTTGTCCTGCTCTGGAAGGGGGGTTGGACTCGATGGTCTTTAGAGGTCCCTTCCAACCCCTAACATTCTGTGATTCTGTGTAAGGTTCAGTCTACCAGTAGGGGGAAACAATAACAGAGCATGCTTTCCCAGGCTAGCAGGCACCACGAAAACCATATTTCTGTTGATGTTTTCATGGTATGTTAGTAGTCTGAAGAAGGGCATAAGCCACAGCTGCTGTAACTGTTGCAAATTTTGTTAGTTTGAACTAACAATTTGTGAAAACCCACAGAAGTGGAAATTAGTACAAGGATCATGTCCTTTAATACTACAGATTATGTTGTCCTTTAGTCATGTGTGTTTAAGAAACTGGAAAAATATCTCAGCTAAGAAAAGGAAAACTTTTGTCAATGGCAAAGATATGTTGTTAAAAAATGAGGTCTTGAATTAACTGGTTTAGATTCCCACATCATTGCAGAAATTCAATATGATGGAGTACAGTTCAATTTCTTATTGCCAACACCCCCAAACAAAAACAAAAAAAACCTCAAATTTGAAAAGGGTATAATATCTTTTCTTATTCAATGTTAGCTCATTCTCTTTGTGGTAGCTTGGTAAATTTAGATTGTACAAGTTAATGTTGTGTAGAGTGCAGTACCTACTACTTTTTTGTTTACACTTTTGAGATGTTCTGATTTGTGGTTTTGGCAGATGAAACAAATGGAACAAAAATTTTAGTATCATCATTTTACCTGCTGCTATACTTTACCAGCCTACCTTTCCTTCAAAACATCTGTGACAATATAACTTGTACAGAAGGACAACTGGGCACAGATGCCATTGCTTCTTCAGGAGTGATACAAGAATTGTTGTTTTGCTTCTGTACCTTCAGGTCAGGCTGTTGAGGTGAGAGTGGATGGGTATAGAAGAATGTTGCATCCCCTGGCCCTCAGAATGCTTCCCATCTCCAGCCCAGGGGACCCGCTAGATTTTTCCTAGAGAGAAAGCTTTTTGGGGTTGTGCTGCTTATGGTGGTGTTATTTCCTTTACAGACACACTGAATGGTGACTCCTTGCAGTTGACTTCCCATAACCATGATGCTACTAGATAGGAGAGCCAGTGTTCTGTCTTAGTTACTGCTGCAGGACAGCTACAATTCTATGGATTTTCTTTCTCCATTGAATTTTTTGGTGCACAGGTTTTGTGAAGCTTTACTTTCTGTCCTCTCTGCAGCTTCCATGACAAGAGGTACTTTGTACCTGGAAAAATCTATAAGGAATTCCCACAGAATTTCCTGATCTGTCTCCATTCAGCACAGCCAGACACCTTGTGTTTCAGGGAAATAAGATTCCCATGTTTATGTGTAGGGACCATGCTATTAATATTTATCATATTGCTTTGAGACTGCATAACAATTTCAAAGATTAACCCTTATGTTGCTCCTGGCTGTGGCTAATGAAATGATAATCCCCACGAACAGTAAAAAATTATATATTCAAGGAGTCAGAAAATCTCTTCTGTAAGTATAACAGAGACAGAGAGGTATGCTTATCCTATTTTAAATGCTGGAAGGGTGCAAGAAGGAATGAGTTCAATCATTGTCTGTAAAGCAATACATCTTTCATGCAGAAGCATAGTAAATTATGTATTTCCTTTCTATTTTCAAGCAGTCATTTTTTATCATCTTGTGTTTCATAGGAAAATTTCTCTCCATTTTGCTTTGAGAAAACCTAACCTACTTCCAAGCACTGCTTTTACTTATTTATTTTTACTTCAGAGCCAACCTTCTTGTTTCAAAGTTTGCATAGTGGGAAGCCTCTGTCTGTTTCATGTCAAAATGACAATGGAAAACATGATATAAAACCCTACAACAACACCCATTTGTTGGTTTTAGGTTGGATAAGCTTCAGCTCTGGGACTTCTGGCTTTGTTTAGTGAAAGTACATCAGAAGAGATTCCTTTCAGATTAGCTAAGAGACTACTTCCATTTTCCCTTATTTATGTCAAAACCTTCATTTAAACATGAGCTATCAGAATGAGAATGAAAACAGTACCTCCTTTAACAATGTTTGCATATTTTTGTCTTGCTTTGATTCACACAAGTACTCTGTGAAGAGATGTCTGCCAGAGAGGAGAAAGCATGCACAGGACATTGAGCAGGAAGAATGAGTTGATAATGGAAAGATATACACGTTAAGGCTGAATGTGTTTTGTTATTTTGGAAGCCTAGGTCTACTTTTACATCTAAAGGGGCATTCAAATGACTCTTCAGAAGTGGGGGATGTGACTTGTAGGGTTAAGACTTCAGTTGAGTTTGTACCAACATGACTTTCAGCATAACACAAAGCTACCCACAGCCACAAAACACCCTTCCCTTTCTGCTGCTGGTTTTCTCTTTCTGTCACTGTGTGTCTTATCCTGGAGAGTGGCACAGGCAGCTCTTCTGTCCTGACAAGCAGCAAAAGATTTCCTTCACTGTGCAAAACTTCCATAGGCTGCTATGGTGGCTTCAGGTGCCACTTTATGCCCGTCCCAGCACTGTGAAGGACATCAGAATTGCAGGAACATCTCAGACATGTTTGAAGCAGTAGATATGAAAAGATTCTGTGTTTCTGGAAACTACTTCCTGCAGCAGTTCAACACTGGCAGTTCTTGGAAAACTTCTGGACATAATTAGTTCCCAGTGAAATTCCCCACAGTTCATGCCCAGTAACCAGTCAGTGCATTATAAGGCTGTCTGCTGTAAACATCTACCTTCCTCTATTCTTTTTCTTTATTTGCTTCTTCTTCTCTTTCCCTTCTTTCCATTTGCTGTTAGGAAAACAGGCAAGAGCAAAATTGCAGCTCCCTTTTCAAACAGACACAAGAGAAACAATTGCTCACCCAAACAAAGCTAATGGAAAATATGGGAAGCATCATTTATTGTTCCTCTGATGTTCAGTGTAATAGCCACACTGAGCATCAAAGGAGAATGAATTACATCCCCCATTTTTTCCTTCAGCTATAAGCAGTGGAAACAAAATTCATATTATCTTGGAAAACACTTCTATGTTCATGAGAGGCTCTTTTAAAAAAAATAATTTTTTTTTTTCCTGTGTTTGGCTTTAAATCTGCTGTATGGTGTTTGCTTGTTTCCCTACAGAGCAGCAGCCAAGCTGTTTAGGAGAAGAATGTCCTAGTGAAATTAAACAATAGACTGTGTAGTGGGAATTGCAAATCTTTGAAAAGAGCAATTGAAATCTGCTCAGACATGTTGAAGATTCTTTGCACAACATTCTAAGCCTGTTGGTGGCTTAGTCATTGGCAGGGTAGTCCTTTTTGTAGATCACTCTTTTTTGTATGAACAGAAAAGCATAAATATGGTGGGGAGAGAGGGGAGGAGAAAAAGAAGTGTTCCAGTCCAACTGATTCTTTTCCTGTTAGAGCAGCTGAAGAGAGAAAGAGCATTGTAAACTTCTTTTAGTTAATAATAATTAAAAAAATAAGGTACAGAGTCTCTTTCCTTTGTCAGGTGTTGTCTAGCTCAGACTCTTCCACTCATACCTTTTAAGGACTCCAGCAGATAAACTCCAGTGGATCTGGCTGTCTGCTGAAGATGTTCTAGCCTTTCTCTGCTATGCAGAGCTGTTTATTCTCACCCTGTGCCAGCAGACACTGTTGATGCACAGAGCAGGGAGAGCTAAATGTCTGCCAGGCTGCTGGAAGCCACTTCAGTAGCAATGCTTCTGACCTCTGGTATTAATAGAAGTCACCCTTTGCTTGCAGGCTCTGCACCAAAAGTGTGAACTTTCACCTGACAAAGGAATTAGTTAGGAAGATCCTTGGGTCTTCATGGTTGCAAAATAGGCACAGAACTTGATACTTAAAGTGGCCCCCAAATTAAGAATGTTTTCTTTGGTACCCTGAGAAAACCCTCACGATACTCACTTTAGTAGGCTTAGGCAGTTCACAATAAGAACATTGTATCCAGTGTACAAGTAGCCATTTAATACCCTCTATGAAACAGATTAGGAGGAATTTCAAATACTGCTATCTTTCCAACAAACTGTCCAAAATGGATATGGGGTGAATTAGTACAAACGGGAATAAGGAGCGAGTGTATATAAACTGTTTTGCAGATGAAACTAGGTTAATGATGTTCTATGCATTCAGAATCCCTCCTGACCTTCTGAATTGCAAATACTTTTTATTTATTGTTAGCTAAAGATATGATTCTTTTCTTTAGACAATATGCCAGAGTACTTTAATCCATCACTGGAATATGAAATACAGGAACCAAATCCTTCATTTACTTCCAACTTCTGAAATCAGAGTTAAATAAAAAAAAAGTTGTACAGGGAGTTACATTAGTGTAGAATTCAACCTCCTGATGCTTTACTCATCTCTGGTGTAAATTCACTGGGGCCATGGAGTTATATTGGGGTTGACTTTGTCTAGTGTATCTGAAAATATAAATTATATTACCATATGTACTATACTGCATTGTAACATTTGCCATCTGTTTCAGTCTCGCGAGAAGCATGGAATCAAGCTTATTTCTTCCAAGGCAAACCACAGAAACAGCATAACATAAAATTGTTATCTCTTTCACTGAGCTAAGGAGAAAGAGAAGATCATGTCCCACTTGGATCTTTGATCACTTGATAAAAATTGTTTTAATTGCAAAGTAAGGCCATGAAAAACAAAATTCATACCCTCACACACACACACAGAGCCTTTGGGTTTTATCTTGTGAGAAGCTTAAAATATCCTGAAATAGGTAGTTATAATTCAATATTTTACACACAATTTATACAAGGAGGGTTATATCATCTAGAGCAAGCTGTAACAGTTATCAGTTTCCAATGGTTCCCTTTCACTTAGCAACTCAGAAACTGAATCTCACTTGCATGATGCTTTGGCTCTGTCACACTGGTTGTACAGTATGGGAAACATGCTTGTACCCAATGACTTTTCCAGTTTGTCTTTGTTCTTGTCGGGACAGACTTACTGCAAGAAATGTTGTAATGAACTCTCCAATGTTATAAACTATTCTTGGCCTTAGCTCAAATCAGAAATGTAGAAGTGTGTCTTACAGATATACCTTGGGGGTGACTTTTTTTTTAAGGTTCTAACAAAATGCTGTGCTGGATTTTGGTGAATTTTTCTACATATTTCATCCTAATAAGGTTGAGCGTGAAGCTATTTCTTTTCTTTAGAACTATGTTAGGCCAGCTTCTTATGGAATAAGACAGGAACCATTCATGTGTACAAGTGTTCAAAATTTAAACCACCTTGACATTTGGACTGGCTGTAGAAGTCTTCACTGACTGCCCAATGAGTGGGCAGAATTTATATCATTTTTTTATATCAGTTTCTGCTTGGTTTAAGACACAAGACTTTGTGCCATTTGGCTTCATTCACTCTAAAGACAAGAAGGACATTAAAATCAGATTACTGAAGAGAAGTGAGAAATTATGTCATCCCTACAACTAAAGAGCCACAAATAATGTGATTGCAGCTTTCTGCTTATTTTTAGAGTGACACCAAATGGCACAAAAGGTGATGTGCCAAAAAATATTGTAATGTAAAAACAGTGGGGATGGAAAAATCTCATAGGCATTTTACCAGTAACTGGAAGAGTGAAAAAGAGGAGAGTGAAAGAGAGAAAAATTATGAAATTGTCCTTATAAAAGGCATTGAATGCACTGAAGTAAGATGAAATTCTTACTTACTGTGTGCCCTGATCTGGTGGAAACAGTTACCCTCATTAAAAGACTTGATCTGTCAGGCACTGAAGACCTTCAGTTCCCACCAGAATAATTAGAAGTTGACATTCTTTCAATATGAGCCAAAGCCCAGTAAAATCAAGGCAGGTTCTGATCAGGCAGTGTTCACCCTTAATCAAGAACTCATGATACACATTCTGCAGTATATAGCAAAAGAGGTCTATCTGCACTAAAAAGAAGTATAAATATGGTTGTCTGAGTTACAGAGTCAACCTGTTGAGACAGAAGACTTCGGAGGGAAAATCCCAGAATAACATCTCATTACAGATGCTCATTCAGGAATGTCTCCCTCCTTTGCAAAAAACAAATTTTGTTGAAGAATAGCTAACAACAAACAGTATAACATCTCTTGCATCCATCAGATGTTTTTCTCAAAATCAATGTTATAAATTCAGAAACAGGTATAACAATTCTCTGGGCAACCCCAAAAAAAGAAGCAAGGTGATAGATACACAGCAGTCTGCTCTATCCTGACCCTTGTATGACTCAGTTTGAAATGACAGTTCTGCCAAAAACAACTCCCACCAACTAAACAAACAGAAAAGAAACCCTCCTTGCACTTTCTTTTCCTATCATCAATTTTGAAACAAGAAAACTGTTCTGCCATTGTTTTTCATTCCAGAAACCAGTTGAAGCCAGTGGGGCTGTTGTGTAACTATATTGTTGATGGGATATTGATGGTCCCTATTTCAAAGCAACAGTTATGTTGAAGGATGACCTTTAGAAGTTGAATACAGAACATGGTTCAAGGATGTCAACATGCATGCCTGAACAGAACAATTTGTGAAACATAAATTTTGAGACAGAACAATGTGATAAATTCAGTCACTTTAGACCCTATTACATTTGAGAACAACAATAGCCCTCTGAAGATAAGGGGGGGGGGGGGGGGGGGGGGGAAGAAAGAGAGTTCTAAAAAAAACCACCCCTTAAAAACTGAGAAAAAAGGAATAATCAGGCGGGAAAAAAGAAACATTTTGGTGTTTCTTGCGCGCAAAAAAGACGC
>WUAM01000287.1:89682307-89710320 GCA_024336885.1 Actenoides hombroni | reverse complement strand
ATTCTATAAATATATAATTCAAACATAATATACTTTAAATAACAGCAAAAACTGTTTACTTGACTCATCATGTTTGTGATCAGATTTTCAGAGATCAAAGCTGCTCACTTTTGCTTCCCAAACCATAATGAAGCAGCTGCTGGAGGGTTGTGAGTCACCTCTGTATGGACTATTGCCATTTCTGAGGCAGAACCAGACAAGTTCAAGATGTTCTTTAATTTCTAACCATTGAGTCACATCTCTGCAAATGGGATTTGTGAGTCTGCTATTAATGTGATCGCTGGACATTGGCTTAGTCCAAAGTGGAAAAGCCTGCGGTTTTTGAGAAGATGTTTTCCTTTTGCAATATAAATGTGGTTTATTCACGATCACGGTGCTTTCACAAATGCAAAGCCAAAAGCAACTACAAAATGGGCCAGCTTCTCAGGTTATAGCACTGGGTAACAAGTATCTATTCACCTCACTGGAATCAGAATTTTGTCCCATATGACATCTGTTATCCTTCAGGCCTACGACCATATTTGTCTCCTTCTGTACACATGTGGGCTTTTTTATGTAGCACACTTATAGGTCCTTTGAGACTAAATGTTGATTTTCCTTTCAGCTTTCCCTATTTGTCTGCTTACATACAGGTGCTAGTCAGCTGAGAAAATGGGTAATAATTCAAAACCACATGTGACAAAGATTGTGTTGCCTTTGTTTTCTTCATTTTTTAAGCTGGCCCAGTGAAATAGTACTCAGAGCAAAATCTTTTAAAATGTGAATGCTCAGTAAACAGTATAAATGCAAGTTATTCAGGCTTTCAAATAAGAAACTTTAATGTTTTGTATGATGAATCAGAGATTGACACCACTTCTGTGGCAATGATTGCAATAGTTTATTGAAAGATGTGCTTTGTAGACACTATTTAGAGCTTTGGGAAGAAGAATAAGATTTTGCATTGCCATAGGCAAATACTGTTGAATTCTATTTTTTTTTTTTTTTAATCTTAGGCTAATATGTACGTTTTGGAGTCAGTAAGAAAAGCTGGCTAAGGCAAGTATGTGGCTGGTTTACCACGAGTCTAGAAGAAGGCAAGTCAGCTTTTTTATAACCTTATTATTCCTATATGTTACTTGCCAGTGCCTTAGCACAAATCAGCTTTCCAAAGGATTTTGGAGCTAACAGTTAATCTTTATAAGCAATGCAAAATGCATTATGTCATAACATGTTCACACAGATCTACATCTGAGCACAGAGTGGGTGTCTTGAACAGACTAAGTCTTCCCAGATGTAAGTTTCCTTTGGAAACCTATCTAATACTTTCATTCTGCCAAAGACTGCAAAGATTTTCATTGCAGCTCTCCTAGCTTATTTCTTAATTCATATAACAATGTCCAGAAAGTTAGAAGCAAATATGAATGTTATTATATCCATATGTCAATTTTTTTCTCTTTTCTTTCTGTTAAATGATGCCATCTACTGTAGAAGAATTGAATGACACCCCTGTAAAAATTCTTAGAAATTTCCTTTGTTTCCTTATTACTGTAAAGTAGTGCCACTCGTTTTGACACATTTTAAATTACCATGACTTTTATCGACATTGTTGACTAAATCATGGGAAGGTGAGTATTCTCAGTGTGAAAAATTTGATTTGAAGAAAAACCTCTGCTTCAGAAAAGAGCAACTGTCTTGAAGAGGGAATCTTTTCTGAACAGCAGTGCAAAAACATGTGAAATATGGCTTTTTTTCTGCACCCAATTGAAGCTGTCCTCTTCACTGTAAGGCAGCAGGATCACTTGTCTGGAAATAACAAAACAAATCAATGAAAATGAAGTGAGGATGAAAAAAAAATAGACCTATGAAACTGCAAATTCTTAGATGTGAATTTCCTAGTGTACCTTGATGTCTTGAACACATAGTTAAAAAAAAAAAAAAGTGGTTTAGAAAGGATAAGAGAGTGATACTATGAGCTTAAAAATCTGAATATTAAAACCAGTGAAACACATCTTATGGGTAAAGAAATGTAGCTACACTGTCCATTTTTTATGTGTATGTAATTCAAATAACTGTATATATATGTGCACACCATACAGTTCTTTTGGATCTTTATAATGGTATTTTTACTTAAAAATTATGTGTAATCTATGTTTTGTCCTAAACTGAAGAAAAATAATTTCTTCCCTTCCTCATTATGTTTGTAAATGAGAAGGATGTTTTCACTTGTGGAGCTGGGAAGTGCTTCAGGGAAGTGACAGCTGAGTACATCACTCTTGGGTGAAGTGGAGCTATGCCCACATGTGCTCTCTAGGGTGTATCCAGCCAGTGCCGTTTAGGCAGATAACAGGCTTTAATGGTATTCTGCCTCCCACAGAATACTGCTTTCGAGGTCTTCTTGTATGCAGAGAACCACACATCCAGTGAGCTACTCAGCTTTTGCCACTTCATAATTCAGGTTTTTTTCATGAGTATATTTCATGAATATACAGAAGATTTCATACATAATGCTGCACTTCACATTTTAAAAATGCATTTCAGCCTGCTTATGTGTCAGGAAACATTTGTCTTAGCTGGGAAGCTCTTGTCGTAGCTGGGAAGTTTGTTCTTTTCCTAAGAGCCTGCAGTGAAATCCTGGTTTGTTAAAGGAGGAAAATAGTTCTCACAGAAACTGTCAGCAATTAACTGAGCAGAGAATCACCTTATTTACTTGGGATTCACTGACCTGATTTTGGGGTGTGAGAACTGGGAAACTAAGCACCTTTCTGAGAAACTGAATCTAGCTTGGCAGACTAAGGAATGATGTCTAGATTCTCTTTGGAGGTAGTGGCTGTTATGTCGTGTCTGATGCCGTGACCCTGTATCATGGTGGGTGTAAGGCAGATTTTTATTATAAGCAGTTATTTTCCATCACTCTTGTGCAGGATCTGAAGTTTCTGGTGAGGCCAAAAAGGTGGAGAAATGAAGGGAAAAGGAAAAATTGAATTTCTAAGTGATAGAAAATTTCTGAGTCTAGTTTTCATATGCCACTGCAATGTTTTAAAGATTTTATGTGTTAAAGGAAGGTAAAATACTGTTTCCCAGTCCAATAGCAGGCAAAGAAAAACATATAGGCTTGAAACAGTCTGAAAAGGACTTTTGAAGCTTTCGGCATCTTCTTGTCCTAATCAACCTGGTGGTCAAAACTAACTCTTAACCACAAATAGTGTCAGCCTTGAGTAATCATGGTTTTCCTGTTTGCTTCTTTTATGATTGAAGTGCAGAAATAACATAAGCTGGCACACACAGGAAGCCTGTAGTAGGGTTGAAATTGTGAAAACAAACCTCTTGTCCCATGAAGTGCCCTTCTCTGAGATCCCTACTCTGGTTCTCCACTCAATAAGCCAGGAAGTCTTTATTGTATTCTCCACTATCCTTATAGAGCTCAGACAAGGAGGTGATTAATTTTATGAGTGACGTAAAAGGAAAAAGTTGGGTTAATATGGATGAGGAAAAACATCTGAGTGAGACATTGGGCAGGGAGCAGAGTCGGGAAAACTAAGCTCAGTTGAGTACATGGCAATAAAGAAGGTGAACTGTTCAGGTACAAAAGATAAGAGTATTTAGGGAAGATAAAAAAAGGAAGTTACGAATTACAGGAAAAATGAAACCGAATAGAGAAAAAAGGGACTGAAACAGAAGCATGAGAAGGGAGGAAAAACATCCAAGAGTGTTCTATGCCAAGGAGCACTGGTATGGGTATGGGAATATATACCCACAGATACAAAGAGAAAAGCAAAGTATGTAGAGTTATAAAAGAGACCAGTGTGCTAATGAGGCAGTGGAAAAGTGAAAAAAACAGATGAAAGATGATGCATGTGAGAAAAAAAAAAAAGGGGGGGGGGGCTGCATAACCTATAGGGATGGACTGCATTATAAATTTAGACTCAGTCTTGTGCTACATACTACATATGTATTGCATAATTATGTACTACGTAATTACAACGGTTTGAAGGCATTCAGAATTTTATGTCTGGAGCCAGTGGTAATTTTAATGTTAGAGAATTACATCTTTTGGAATTTTTTGTTTTCTTTTTGAAGGCTGATGTGTCATAGGTAACTTATTCTGATATTAAAGTTTTAAGGATGATGTAGGTACCCAAATAGCTCTTTATTAAGGATTTTGTGCTTGTAAATTGAATTATTTTGAACTAGTCAAGAAAAAAAAATCTTACTCCATTATTCCGGACATTCACTAATACTTATATTTGCAATCTGAGACTTTAAATAACTTCTACAAAACTTCCAAGAACCTTGTCTAACTTTGTAGTGTTATTTTCATATTAGTTTCTTAAATGATTGGGCTTTCAGAATCTTCATTGTCTTAGAAAATACAAACAAAAAATGTAATGTTTGAAGCTTGTTTTCAACAGTCTCTTCAAATCCATTATTGACAAGAAATTTGATCAGTAGAATGGCTGTTGGAAGAAATTCACAAAGCCATGAATAATGAGTGATGTGTTTTCTGAAAATTCAGATATTTGTAATCTTTCAGTAGGCCAGATGACACATTAATTGCAGACCATTTGGGCAATTAATGTGAACATTCTTTTAGACCTATTGCATACATTGGCTTTCAAGAAACACTTGGAAAACACTTTCTGCCAGCTATTAATACAAGATGCTAGTGACAAGAGTTTGTGCTGGACAGATGGCTTATTCCGCATCATGTGTAAATGTTCATTTTGGCACACGAGGGGAAATGATACACTTGTTTGAAAGATTTGGCATGTTTCATTTTTATCTGCAGCAGAGAATTTAACTGCTAATTACATGGTAACTCAGTCTGACACTAAAATTACTTGAGACAGAAGATTATCACAGATTTAATTAGGATTTGGATCAGCTCCAGGAGGTTTCCATTGATGTCTATTTATAGATTCAGAGCAGACTCTGTAAATAATGTAACAGATCCTTCCAGTGTCTGGAGAGACACATTTAGCCTTTTACTTCACATGCATTGATGATATTACAGTAGAAAACAATGCAAACTATCCAACAGCTTTCATGTTATTCATCTTTGATTTGGAAAACAAATTTGAAATAATACTGAACACCATTCCATCTTTCTTTGCAGTTGCAGGATGTACCTACCTTGGGCAGATTTATGCTGACAGGGATGTTTGGAAACCAGAACCATGCCAAATCTGTGTGTGCGACTCAGGATCTGTTCTCTGTGATGACATCATCTGTGACGATCAGGAGCTGGACTGTCCCAACCCAGAGATTCCATTTGGAGAGTGCTGTCCAGTTTGTCCACAAACAACGCCACAACCTACAAGAGTAAGTTTTTCCTCAATGTTTTATTTTGGTGTTGCCTCCTTGTCAACCTCAATTCATTTTTAGATGTTCTTAAACACTTTTCTTTTAAATGCTAAGCTTGTCACATCCTGACTTTAGTCAAATACTTAGGATGGTCAAATTCTGCCAAATTAAATAAATAAAAGAGCTTGAACTTTCATGGAGTTTTATCTTTTTCATTAAATTCAAGAATACTTCTGCATTTTATCAGAGATTTGGTACCAGATCTGATAAAATACTTGTTAGTCCTCTGAGCTATGCAACTGAAGTCCTTCAACTCAGTTTTACAAAGGCAACAGGCACAGATAAATAGTAGAAAGGGACATAGAGCAACAATTAGCCATTAAACTTTTAATTTTATGGAGAAGCGTAGAAATCATACAAACACCTTATTTGTTGACTGCATGCTCAATCTATATTAATGAAACTAATGCTAACATAGAGTTAAAGAAAGTTAGACAATTTTCATAGCACATTGCAAATCCTCCTTTCTCACCAGCTCAATACTACATCATCGTGAGTAAATTTCCTTTTGCAGAGTTACTGTTGACTTAATGTCCCGTAAAGGAGAGGTGATTCAAGCCCTATATCCCTAACTTACCACCATCTTATTTATAGACACAAACATCACCTAAACCAGTTGCAGCAACTTAACCTTGGGAAAATCAAGAATATTGGTACATGCTAAGTCTCCTGCCTACACCTCTTCAAGTGAAAGTACCAGCTATATTGATCTCTAAGGTTGTCTGAACATTACATCCTTATTTAAGATCCATAAGATCCTGTTAAAGTACATAGATCTCCACAGACACATTGAATATTCTTATCGAGAAGATAAAATGAGAAAGATTTCTGCAGCTCCGTAATATGTCAGCTTAAACAAGAAATGTAGTATACAGACATGTAAACTTGTTTGTTGTGTTGGCTGCACAATGCAAGTGCAATTGTACAGCTTCCAGATTACCTGAGCTACTTTGCTGGACAGTTTTTGCAGTGGAAACAAATGGTACATACAAGCATGCTGGAGATACACAGCTCCCTCTTTTGTTGATTCTAGAGGCTCTGTGAATCAGTTCTGTGAATCCTGATAATAAAGGATATGTGGACTGCTTCATCCAGCCTCTGTCTTCAATGTATAAGAGTTTTGTCAACTGTCCTGCTGACCTTGGATAGTGTATACAGAAATGACACCTTGAAAGATCCAAGATAGTCATGGTTGAATATTGTTTGCTGCCACTAGCACCTGAATAAATAAAAACTGTTCTGAACTATAATTGAGAATCCACATAGTGACATGTAACTGAATTATTGATTTTAAAATAAATAAATTGGAGGAGTAGATCAGAGAAATTAAAATTAACTACAGTATCACACTTAACATGCTGGTCTGAGAAGAATATAAGAAAACTGTCTCTTACAGCTTTCCACAGTGGACTTCTGTCTTAATTGTACTGAATGGCAAAGCTCTACTGACTTCATTAGAGCCTACAGGAGAATTGTAGCTTTATGGATGAACAGTGAGAATACAAATAGACTGATCAAAAACCCCACAGCTTTTAAATATACTGAATAAGAATAAATGGAATTCATTTGATAAAATGATATTCCAATGTTTAAATGTGTTTTTATCTTGTGTGTGTATATATACACACATATATATATACAGGCTTTAGTTTTATTTTGGTTTTATTTCTTAATTTAATAACTTTTCCTTCTTTTTTCTAGCCTACTGCAGTAGACAAACAAGGCCTCAAAGGAGACCCTGTAAGTGCAGCTTTTTCCGCCCCCCCCCCCCACCAAGGAAACTAACAAAACCAAGAGCCAGTTCCTATAGTGCTATACATCCCATTCATACTGCTGAGATATGCAGTTTTAATTGCTGTCTGCACTGTCTGCAGGACTGTGTCATAGAGTTATTTTGAAGTAGTCCTTTAGTTTCAACAAAACTCCCCAAAACTTAAACTGGAAAATCAGAGAGAGAGTTTAGTCCAAACTGTATTACATTTGTTATTTTTGGTATATTTCTTCCCAGTAGGGAAAAAAAAAAATAATTACGGATGCCACAAGCAGTATCAATTTTAGGTTGAGGAATTGACCTGATTAACATTTCTGGTGTGTGTCATCAAATATAAGCTGCAATAAGGTTTTAACTACTAAAAAGTGTTTCCACATTTTAATTTTGTCTGCTGTCTATTTCCTGAATGTTCAGTTCTGGCCTTAGTTATGTTTAATAGAGAAATTTTCCCACCACAGTCGCACAAGACTTGTTATGAATGGAATAATTGTCCTGTGATGTCCTTGCAGGTGCAGGCAAGTGCCAACATCTATATCTGCTCTGTTTGTGTCTTTGCAGGGTCCTCCTGGGCCACCAGGCAGAAACGGTGCTACTGGACCTCCAGGACAGCCAGGAAGTCCTGGAGCTCCTGGCCCCCCTGGGATCTGCCAGTCGTGTCCTAGTATAAATGGAGGCGTAAGTCATGATTACATTTTCTACCTTGTTTCTCATAAACATAGGAACCAATACTATAAGCACCCATCTCTTACACCTTCACACATACTTTGTTTTCAGTGGCACTTGTCTCTTACTTGTGCCTTTTAAAAACACAGCTGAGTAGTACATGGGGTTTTGTTGTTTTTTTGGGGTTTTGTCCACAAAATTTGGCTGGAGTGCAATTAAATCTCTGCCTTATCTTATTTTTTAAAACTTTTGGAGACAAGTCTGACTAAGGATTTACGTAAATCAGAAATAATCTGACTAGAAGGAAAGTGTGCAGAAGGAAGTGTGTCTCCTCAAGACTGGGACATGGATAGCGAACTCTCTTACTTTCCTGTATTTTATCCAATGCATGTCCAATAAAAAGCCATTCCCACAAGACTAGACCAAAACACAGGTCCTTTGGAGGAGGGAAGTGCCATGTAAGTACTATTTGTCATGCTCCAACTTTATTTCTTGCTCGCTGAATCTGGAATTCTCTTCTGAAGACTTGGGCAGACTCAGTAAAGGAACTAATTTTGCCTAAAGTTTGTGTGGTTGGATTTGTTAAAGGATCTGAGCCACAGCTAGCGCTTTGTTAAGAGATGACGTTGCCTTCCATGCAGTTGAGCAAGCCTAGCTCTACAAGAGGGGGTTGCTTTAGCACAAACCTGTTAAAAATTGTATGTTAAAACAATTGTTACTTTTGAACATAGGCCACTGTGTACAGCTTCTGTGTATGCTTGCCACTCCCAGGTAAGCCAAAAACTGAGGAAAGAAGTCCTGGTTTTATTTAAATCTGAAAGAGACTGCATCTGAACAAGTGAACTTCTGGGAGATGCACCCATGGATCAGTTAACCAGTTTCAGTGGACATCACAATAATGTACCAAGTACTGGTTTTACATTGGCAGATGCAGACACAGGAGAGGAAAACAGGACAAATTACTCACCCATTCCAATACTGTATCAAAGGTGTGCTGTTGAATCCTGTGAGGGTTGTTATCAGTTGCACAGGTGCTGTCTTCTACCTGGTCAGCAGAGGATCTGGGTCCACAGTGGTTTGGGTTATTAGGAAGAACACTGCATGTATTCAACCTTTCCTCCTCAACTACCTATGTACCACTAATGCATATACTGCTATTAATGCTATATTATTCAAATAATATCTGCATAATAAAATCAACAGATAGCAGTTAAGAGGATAACATGGGAATTCCTTGAAAAACTGACTGTAGAATTTATAGTTTTCATTTTTGTTGAAGCAGTATTTCATGTAAGGGCTTTGTGAAAGATGCCATCCACTCTCAGCAAGGCCCACAGGACATGTTTTCACTCCATTCCTTGGGCTGAGCTTCCATTTGTTTCAAGATAAATTTTAAAACCACTAAGGCTTGGCTCCCTGGGCTCAAAAACAATGATTGTATTTGAATTATCTGGAGTGACATAGTGAATGGGAAGGGAGAAAGGGAAAGGTGGAAAATGGCATTAGGAAAAAAGTGTAAAGCTCAGTTTTCTGAGATGTGTATGTTCCCACACATGATGTAAAAAAGTTATTTGTCATTCAGGGAAGCACAGATTTATACACAGGTAAGAGACTTTTGCTACAAAGAATTCTGAAATGAGATATTCATTAGTCACAGGTAAAAGAAATTAGAAAAATAATAATAAATTGTTGCATTCTTTAGTGCAACAGAAAATATTTCATCGACTTCCTTGAGTGACAACTAAGTACAACAGAAAAGAGACTGGTAAAGAAAATGGGTGGAAATGTTAAAAGCGGTCAATGAAGAATAAGAGGAGAATCATGATTTTTTTGGTTCAGCTGAGCCCCAGCTGTCAAGATGGAAATTCGGTGCACAAGGCATAGGGAGCTAACATTGTCATGACCTCAAAAAAAACATGTTGGTTGGGCTTCTCTTATAGATGATTTAGATAAATGGCAGCTCAACAAGTCAAGCAAGTACTTCTCAGTAGATACAAATGTGTTATTTCCATACATTTACCATACCAATGAAGAAAAGAATTATTTGATATCAAGCAATCACCCTTTTTTTTTTTCTTTCTTTCTTTCTGTTTTTCTCTATTTCTTTTACAGAGTTTTTCTCCACAGTATGACTCCTATGATGTGAAGGCTGGTTCATCTGTTATCGGTTACCCACAGCCCATTGTAAGATGATATAGCCTTTTTTCTGTCCTTTCTGGTTTTTTAAAGAACAAATTTTCTGCTCGTAGATTATACCTTGGATGTGTATGTATCCTGATTTTAATTTAACAAGATAAGTTGTCATTTAATTGTTGTCTGCAAGCAGAATGTAACGTAAGACATCAGTTTGCTTGGCAATATAATTCTAGAAAGTAACTATGGATTGTCTGGGGATTTTGCCTCTTCCTCTCTACTCCTTCCTTTTTCTTAGCTTCTTTTTCATATTCTCCCTCTTATTCACTTTATTACACTGCCTAAACATTTATTCCTTTCTCCCTTGCATATCTTCCACATTTATCTGCTTTTATATTCTACTAGTTGCTTCCTTCCCTCCACTACTTTTTTACCTCTTCCACTGTCCCTGGTCTTCCTTTACCCATCCAGCAGCATTCTGCCTTTACTCAGTATGATACTCCATACTTGCTTACTTTTCCACAACTCAAATTTCCCTTATAACAACTGAGTAAACCCCTCTTATAATCTTTTCTTCATCCCAGAAGCAGTCAAAAGCTTTTCACTTTTTCTTTTTACAATTATCATTTTTTTTACCCACAGGTATTCAGACTGTGTACTAAGGATGCTCTATCTGCCCACTAGGCCTGGCCCAAGCTTATCACTGTTTTTTTAGTGAGATAAAACATGTATTGCTTGAAAGAGCCACACATGAGCCATGCTTCTTGTATAAAATAAATCTGAGTGTTGCATTCATGATTTTCATTTTAGGACCTGGGATTTAGAGATATCCACCACCAGTGATGTGGAGTGTTCTTGATTCAGGCAATCTGCTATATAGAAGATGTGGTGAATTACTATTATTTGAAATTGGCTGCTGCTTCATTAAGCATAATCATTCTTTTCAGTCCAGTGCCGCATAGTAAGGCTTGCATAATATGTGTTGTAACATATCAAGGCAGTTCCAAGCAAATGTGTTATTTCTCAGGGTTCCATCAGATCATCTTGTGAAAAAAATTCTGCTAATCATGACACTGTTTTTTCTGAAATATAGTTCATTCTTTTCTCACCTTCATTTTAATTTGTTTATTCGTACATTGTTCATTTGCTAATATGATAATCGATGTCTTGGTCTTCTTCAATTGTCTGGTTTTGTATTTGTTTATTCATTTATTCATATTCAGCTTCTCACAGTTCTTGCCCACACTTATCATATCATCTACATTTTGTTACTTGGTTTCCTAATACGGGATGTGGTGAACTGAGATACTTTTCAGTCAACAATTACGGTCACTCCTCTCCATTTAGACATTTTTCCATGAGGTGCTTAGTGATTTCTTGTGCTCTGATCCCTGGACTTGGTTTACGAAAACCCATAACTTAGTTGGGCACCCTAGAATCTATTCAACCAAGATTGTCTGTATAGTTTCAGGTCATATGGTCTTTTATATTACGTCATGCAATATATGACTGCAAGGTAAGTAACAGAGCAGTCACAAGCAGATGTAACTAAAATCATTAGAACTAAGTAATGTTTAGCATTAACACTAAATAGATTAATTTTTTTTAATTTATTAATTTAATTTATCAATTTTTAACTTAAACAGTCACTTTAAAAACTATCCAAGTGGAAATAATTTGGAAGAATAATAAAATAAAAAATGCCACCTATAGCACCAACATTTGCCCATGAGTAGTCACCATGCCTGGTATTTCAGTTACACATCCCTCCATTGTTGTCCTTTCAGTCGCTTTCCAACACTTGTGGACCGATTTTGTACTTTACAACACAGTTTCTCTTTACTTGCTCATATAAACTCTACATATCATCTCTATCTTTTCCCATCAGTGCACATATTCTGATTAAAATAGGCTCATTTGTTCACAGTATGGAGATGCTGGCGGCAAGCAAATATCATACATAACTATTGGTTTATCTCCTCAGTGTGCACCTTGAAAAAAAAAGTGTCTTGTTTGTTTGCAGCCGTAAGTCTAATCAACTGGTTGCAATTGATGAGTTGATAACTCCAATTCATGTTGAATCAGGCGTTACTGTATCCCAAATGAGTTTCAACAATTAACAACAAGGGACTGGTTGTTGTATTCACATATTGAAGGCAACCTCATTTACCCAGACACTAACTGCTCTGCACTCGATGTACTTCTTGTCCTAGAAAATAGCAAATATTATAATGATTCTCTTTTTTAGACAGAAGACAAACTGTGAAATAAAATTATCATAGTATATTTGTAGTATAGGAGTATAATATACTACATATACTAGTATAGTATAGAAATACTATTAATCTCATATTATGAAAATTAGGTTAATGTAACTTCTCTAATACAAGACCTATTCTGACATAATACGACAATATCCCATGAAGCACATTATTTGCAATATTAAGCTATGGAATGTACTGCCAGTACTGCAGCATGCAGTGATTCTTCATGTAATTCATATCCTTCAATTGTTTCAGCTGTATCAAACCCATGAAAAGTTTAATTTAACAAAAGCTTTTTTTTAGAGAACCACTTACAGCTTCAACTGTGCTAATTTTCAAAAGTTTTCTGCTTTGCAGTATCTAATGCTTTTGTGGTTGTTGCTACAGGAAGTAGAAGTATTAGCACCCTTCCCATATTAAGAATTTCCTTAGTAATATTCTAGTCCTTTTTTAACAGTTAAAATAAGGAACAGTATTACTGATTTGAGTTAAACTATATGTATATGGAGGTTTCATCCTTTGATTAGTCCAGACAAGATTTGTTTCTTATGACTTAGTACAGTTAAAGTTCAGAAAAGATTTCACTGGTGAAAATGCTTGCCTTAATGACAATAAGAAAATACGGCCTTAATTCAGTATACCTGCAAGTCCTAAGAAGTCAAGGGTCATGAACAGAGTTTTTCATAAAAAGTCCTTCTAGTGAGTTGTATACATAATATGTAATATAGCTCCTGAATGAAGGTGAAAAATTTTAAAATTAGTTTTAAAAAGCAAAATCTGGCATTAATAGACTAGCAAGCAAGTTTATAAATACACTTTGGCTCCACCACTAAAGATTTAGTGGGCTAACAAAGCCCAGTTACATGGCAGAGAAGCTGGAGCTCATTTAATCTGTTTAATAAATTAAGAGTTCTACTTATCTGTTCTTCCAGTTCAGATAGCTGAGAAGCTGAGCTGTGAGCAATCTTCTAGAGAAGACACAAAGGAAAAATCTATAGCTTTGAAATACCTTGTGGAGTATGTTAGCTAAGGCTGCAAATAGAAACCCAGTGAGCCCTTTTCTGAAGGGACTGTAGGTACTAGACAATGTATTTAGCAATGTGTGTGTATATTTTTGCTTCTTCTTTACTGCACCAAGTGCATGTCACCGTGGATTTTTCTCTGTCCTAATATGTAAAAATTTATTCCATAGTTATTAGTGACTAATTGAACATCATTAAGATTTATAGCTATCTTACATTAATATAATAATTAATTTTTTAATCTACACTATAGACTGGCTTTCCAGGACCCCCTGGACCCAGTGGCCCCCCTGGCCCACCTGGACATGCAGGTCCCCCTGTAAGTAAAATTAATCTTTTCATAATCATCCTATATCCTTTTATATGAGTTTCTCCTTTTCCCTGTCATAAAAATTAGGTACATTTTCAATCTAGGTACCTGAAGAATTTTATGGATAAACGTCATCTTCTATTAATTGGGCTGTATCATTTACACACCACCAAGACCCAATGGCTGAGGGCTATATGCTGTGATTGTTTAAGTCCATGTTTTCCCCTGAGCTTTCTGCAATTCTATGGGGTGTTAGCTAAAGCTGTCTTAAGACATGCCACTTCTTAGCATCCTCTGTTAACATTCCCAAATGTTTATTCATACAAAAATTTAACTGGAGATTAAGGAAAGTGGGAATCCTAATACACATTAAGTGAACACACCACACAAAGAGTCTGAGTTTTTTGATGTACATCTCCTTTTAGAGGAGTAGTTTTAATTCTTTTTTTCATGGAGGCATATTCTGTTTGGGTCTGCTAATTTTACCTCTGATTATTGATTGACAATTCTGACTACTGTTTTCCCTACAATTATGAGTTTATTATAAAATAAAGTAACACCATGGAATGATGCATGTAATTGTTCACATCTTCACTGTTTTTTTGCTACAATATAGGGTTCTGCTGGATACCAAGGATCCCCTGGAGAACCAGGACAACCTGGCCCTCCTGTAAGTGTACACAACCTATCAATACATATATTAAAGGCATGATCTTACAAGCATGAATCTGTGTCATCACCAGAGTGGATTGATATTTTACAGTTCATCCTGTCTGTTTACTATCATGTATGTATTTTTAACTTGAAAGAGACTTGTTTCTTATTATTATAATTGATGTTAATTATTTTTCTACAGGGACCCCCAGGCCCTGCTGGAATTATAGGCCCAGTTGGACCACCAGGAAAAGATGTAAGTTCACTATTATTCACTCAGTGATTAATAAATAGGAAGAAAGAAAGTTAATTAAGTGATAAGATAGCAGAGCGTTGCATTTAAGAATTTTTAACATCTCCCTATTTCTCAATTTAACATGACTGTAAGAAACTAGATTTAGCTTACATTAGGTATAAACGTCCATTTCAAAAAAGTTTCCATTTTAGCAGGCAGTTTGACTAGTATGATTTAAAAAAACCCAACACTCAACAAGAAACCAAACCAACCAACCAACCAACCCCACAACCAACCAAAGCCACAACCAACCAACCAAAACAAAAAAAACCCCAAACCTAAGCATGAAATATGTTCTTTTGATCTGGTCAAAATAAATTAACATTTATAAAAAAAAAAAAAAAAGAAGACAGTAGTGGTAGTTATCTGCTCCCTTTACATCTTGCTTTGATAATTAAGGCTGTTAAAATTGTCTTCTGTATAACAGCTGGGAGTCCTGAATAGGTGTAGTGCAAGGTGAGACAAGCAGCTGAAGTTTTTGTCCATTTTGAGTGTCTTCTGTGTGTTTCATGTCTTCCTAAAATCTGGCTTGAAATAAATTAGATGTTGACCAAAATCCTGTTAAAAATCAACTTTATAAATTCTGGCAAATGTTTTTCAGAAGGCAGTTTTATAATAAACTGTCACCCTAATATAATTTTCCCCACTGCCTTTGGTGGAAGTTTCATCCACTTATTCTGACTTGCCTTGATCTACTAGGACTGCTTCTTAGCCAGCAACTGAAGCAACAGCACTACAATAAAAAAAAATTACTTTCTTTCAATAGGGAGAACCAGGAAGACCAGGCAGAAATGGAGACCGTGGAATCCCTGGATTACCGGTATGGAAAAGTCCCCAGTAACAATGGTCTTCTAATCCAAAGGGTTTTTTCCCCATTTTAAATTAGTCTAGTGAATATGACACACAATGAACATTGGCTTGTGCCCTTCATACATGTGATTTATTATCTTTCTATATTTGTGTGTTTAGGGTCACAAAGGACACCCAGGAATGCCTGGAATGCCTGGGATGAAAGGTCAACGAGTAAGTATTGAGTATATTGAGGATAGCTGAGTCTGTTACTCTCTTTGAATAATGGTGTTACACTTTTGTGCTCTTTCAGTCATCAATTCCCACCTAAAGAGACTGAGTCATAGAAATAAAGGCCAGTTTCTGGATGATATAATCTGACATTCCGTAACAATGACTGTTAAATCTTATCTATTTACTTCGATTGTAGAGATCCCTCCCAGTTGCTGGGCCAAAGCATGTTTATCAGAAAAGCATTCACTCTTAACTAATACCTATGGAGAGATAGGGGATTCAGAATTTTCCTTCAAAATTTTCCAGTAGCTGATAGCACTCATTATTAAAAATATGCCCCTTTTAAAGAATTTATCTTAATATTTTGCCAAGAAAAATCAGGTTTTCCAGAACGCAAGAGGAATACAATTCACAGGTATGGTTTTCCTTTCCCACAGGGTTTTGATGGAAAAGATGGTTCCAGAGGTGAAAGTGGTGCTCCTGGTCCAAAGGTAAAAAAACTACAGTTTCATCTTTGTAATAGCTAGAGTAACACCCTTCATTAATTGTTTTGCATATTACACAATTACATGTAATCTATTAAACATTACACAATTATGTGTAATTTATTAAACATTAAAGAAATTCATTGAATGTCTCCATTGAATATCTGCATTAAAAGAATGAGCATCTTTCCATAGGAGTTAGTCTTTCTGATCCACAGCATGATCCACAGAGCGGTAACAAAGATAAGCTTCCAAACTGAAAGGATATGCCTGGGTCATCTGACTTTATTACATGATATTAAAGGTCTGAGTGTTCCCAATTTTTACTTTTTTTTTGTGTATATTTTGTTCTGGCACTTGTTTAGACTTCTCAGATCTCACAGACCTCAGTTCATGCTGAAGACACTCAGCAGAAAGGGGCAACAGATTGGGCTGTCTTGTTTCTATGTCTCTTCCCCTTGAATAAGTCAAAAAAGTGTTCTCACCAAAGTTCCTTCTGTCATTGGTGTTTTCTTTGTATAATAGGGTGAAACTGGTCTTCCTGGAGCAAATGGATCACCAGGCCAACCGGTAAATATGTGTATTCTGTTGTATTTAAATGGAAGTGCTATTGGCACTTATAGTCCAGTTAACTGAGTTGCTCATCCTTCTGTTAACTACCCCAACATATGCATTGAACAATTCTGAGATAACGCAAGTAAGAGCAATGTCTCTTTGCTCATTCATATTACTTTGGAAGTGATTTAACTGAATCATTTTCTTACGTTATCAGGGACCAAGAGGTCCAGCTGGTGAAAGAGGAAGACCTGGGAATCCAGGTGGCCCTGTAAGTAATTACAGCTGTTATTATCCAGAAGCACTACATATTTTATTTCAATATGTTGAGAATTCATAGATTTACCTCAAAACAGTTGTAATGCAAAGGATTAGAAAAATTATATAGCACCTGTAAAGTCATACGTTGAAGTTTTTCAGTCCCCAATTAAAGACCTAACACTTATACCTCACAACATGTTCACTATCTTATTTTCTATTTCCTTTTATTAAATGAATAGATGACACATTAAGGGAGAGTTCAGTGTTTCAGCATAAGCTCAGGTTCAGGCAGGAAGAACTGGAGAAGGAGTGGAAGCAAAGGGCAGCAGCAGAAGGCAGAGAGAGGAAAAAATGCAATCTTAGAAGTAACCTGCAGGAAAAAGATAAAATTATTCTTCTACTATTAGGAAGTACATTCTTTTCTCTAAAGGAAGTCATAGTTCATAGCATCCAACACAATCAACAAAGCACAGCTAAAATATAATAACCAGCAACTTTTTTGTACAAACATGACATAACCTGAGCAGCAGACCTGGTCTAACATGTCTATAAGACAGGCAACAGGATTTATATCATACCACTGTATATTAGGTTTTTGGACTGAAAGTTTAGTCATTTATTTGAAATAGATGTAACTGTTACTTTGAAATATACATCTGTTGCAACTTTATTTATTTAACCTTAAAACTGTACACAAAAATGTTCCTTAAGAAATTTTATAATACATTTTTGCATCCTGCTGTCTCCTCATTACAGTACAAGTCATATAAAGTGTCAGATATTCCTTCACAAATTATTTAGTTATCTTAGGATTTGACAGTTGAGGAATCCTTGAGTCTTGGTCAACTAAGTGGGAATGTACAGGCATTAAAAAGAAGGTCTGTGAGTCACGGGCTTTAAAACATGTGGGTTCTGTGTCCAGGGTAGTGCTCTGTACTCAACACCTCTCTTCATTCTGCAGGGTGCCAATGGCAAAGATGGATCTCCTGGAGCAGCAGGCCCACCTGTAAGTCAACTTACAGATATTTGACTTTAAGTATTTGTGTTGCTATTTACTTCTAGCTGATGCTATCAGTGTTAGCAAACCCAGGACTGGGGGTGCACTGGCTTAAGAACAAGCATTTTATTTGTTTATATTTCATAATTATGTTGGTTCAGATACTTGAAGAATACAGTGCAATAGGAGAGCTTTAACTCTGTAAATCAGAAAATGCATGAATCCAAAACCAGGTTATTCTCAGAGAACATGTAGATGGGTAGAATTTCTGCTCTCTATGCAGATGAAATTTTGAACGGTCTTATTAAATACATCATTTATCTGTCTGAGATGGTCAAAATTTTTTATTTCCCATCTGCCTAGAAAACTGAGCATGTCCACTTGCATGTGTAACAGCTATATTGGCTCTTTTTTTTTCTATATCCTACACATAATTTATAATTAGAATATATTTTGAACATTTTTTTATAACTTAATCTCTTTAATGATAGCGTTCATGTTTTTTAAATTTACAACACAGAAATCTAGCTGAACACGTCAGTGTAACTAAGATGTAGGTGTGATATTTTAGGACAAGCCAAACTTCATCTGCTATAGCATGATTTATATTTGCTATTTTGCCAGGTGTTTCTTTACTCAGAGAAAAATACCATAATGAGACATTTTTTTAACTTAAGATTAATTCCATATGGCTTTTACCTTTAGCATTAACAGTATTTCTTTCACTTTTAAGGGTCCCCCAGGTCCCCCTGGAACTGCAGGATTTCCAGGCTCTCCAGGTTTTAAGGTATTCAGCTAAAGATCCATACTAATATAGGATTTAGTCCTTTGTCTAGTTAGCCAGCATATGTCACTATACATCTTTATTTTGTGAGTCCTTTTTCTGGCTGCTGTTACACTCTTTGCAAGACTAGAGCTGAAGTGTTTTCATATACAGCACAAGGCAAACCCTACCCTCATCACCTTCACAAATACCCATCCAAAATGATTTATGTTGCATTACAGGAGGGGCTCAAGCGACCTTCCCACAACTAGCGAGCTGTGCCACAAGTGCTGGCTGGAGTGCATGGGCACTTCTTGCCTCAGCACCAGGATCACTGTGCTGATATGGCACTTGCACACAAGTGATGGTGGTGGAAACCTTCTTCCCAAATCATGCAAAGATGCCACAGTAGAGAAAGAAACCAAGAAGCTAATACTGATTGCCCTGAAGACTAATATGTATTCGTTTTCTCCTTTTATTTTTTCTCCATAGGGTGAAACTGGTCCTCCTGGTCCTGCTGGTTCTAGTGGTAGTCCTGGAGAGAGAGGAGAACCTGGTCCTCAGGGTCATGCTGGGCCACCGGGACCTCAGGTACATAAATACCACATGAAAACTTAGAGTGTTTTGCCACCTGCTCTTCATAAAACCCTACATGTCCTTTGGTTTAGTCCTGGGTTAGCAGCATCAGTTATCTATATTTATTTTTTTTTCAGGGTCCTCCTGGAAGAGCTGGGAGCCCTGGAAACAAGGGTGAAATGGTGGGTACTTTTCATATCACTGTCTTTTGCTGTACTTTGTTGGAGAGGGTTATGGTTTGGACAGGGCAGAGTCCAACACTACCCATCACTTCATTCCTGTCTACTGTTCACTCTCTACAGGGACCTTCTGGTATTCCTGGTGCTCCTGGTCTCCCAGGAGGCCGTGGTCTTCCTGGTCCTCCAGGTACAAGTGGAAACCCTGGAGCAAAAGGCACTCCGGTGAGTTACTAATATTCATTACACTAGTCGTAAAAACAAATATGGTGGAAGTAGTTCTCATAACATTAAAAAAAACCTTTTAATTTGTCTTATTACATGAGATGATATAATAAATTATTTGATAATACAAATAGGCAGTTATTTTTATATATATTTACCTTACACACATTAATATATTGCTATATATAAAAATGCATAAATATAAGCATATTTATTTGCTTTCCTAAATTATCTATCAATTCAGAAACACAAAACAAAAAAATAACTTGTCTAAAACAGCTGCGTTAGACAAAATCTGTTGTTTTAAAATCCTACTTTCACCTGTTTAAATTCCCATGGGCTGAGTTTACAGTCTATTACACCTAGTGAGTTTTACCTACTCTTATACTGTCATTTACCCCATCAGGCTCCTTCCTGACAGCTTTATACCACATGTTGTTCTTTGTCAGAGAAAATACTCAGGGATTTCAAGCAAAAGTCACAATAATATCTGAAACAGCTCAGAAAGAGTCATTATTTTTTTCTCAGTGATGTTTAAGATTGCCTTCTTTCTTTACTCGATTTTTAAGCAGCCCCATGCGTTCTACATCAGATTCAATCAGTGCATGCTGGTTTCTTCAGAGAATATAAAATAATAAAAATCAGTCAATAATTTGAGATATATCCTATCTAATATTTAGTATTTTAGTACACCCAGTATCTCTAGAATAATACCCTGTTACAACCCATAATTTAATGGGATTTTCTTCTCTTTAGGGAGAACCTGGTAAGAATGGTGCAAAAGGAGATCCAGGCCCAAAAGGCGAGCGTGTAAGTGATTTTAAAAGGCATTCAGAGACTTCTTCCAAGGAAGTCTGAACCCTGAATCATTCCCTATACAAAATGCAGGGTTGTTTGGGGTTTTTTGAAACTTTTAACATCACTGGTGGGCTTGCAGGGTGAAAATGGCACCCCAGGTGCTCCTGGACCTCCTGGTGAGGAAGGCAAAAGAGGTGCAAATGGTGAACCCGGCCAAAACGGTGTACCTGGTACACCTGGAGAAAGGGTAAGTTGCTGTAGATGACCATACAATGAGGTACGGTTTGAGTTAATACACAGACAGCAAAATCTAGTGTTCAAAATACTTTGAGGAGAAATTTGGCTCCATTTTTTTCTCAGGAAATTCCAGATGTGAAACTGGGTTATGAAACTGGGGACAATTCTTATCTAGTTCCTCATCTGAATTGCAGTGCTTGGATCTATCTCAGTTTGAAATAAATTAATTTCTGTCTTCATTTGATATTGAAGAAGCAGTGAACTTTTATACCTGGCAGTTGTATCAGAAGATTTGTACTGAAAAACACCCATGAACTGTGAGAATTATATGGGGGGGGAAAATATATATACAAATTTCCAAATTATTTCTCAGTTAACAAAAATGATCAATGACAAAATTTCAGCTCTGGAAAGTGAAATTAATGTAATTTCTTCTACATTCAAGATATGTCCTAAAGTCAATTGTCAATAGATCTTATATGTCAACAACAAGAATGTTGTCAAGATGTCTTCTATGTTGTAATATCTTTACTGCCAACAGGTCTTTTGGCTATTGATTTGATAACTTTCCAAAGAGCACTCTCCCAAAGGAATTCCTTAATTGATTTGTTCAACAAAATAAATAGCCACAACCTTACAAATTTTATATTTCTGTTCCTATCTGAACCAAAGGACATTTTGCTGATCTATTTATAAACCCTAATTTAGCAATTAATAGCAGTATTTGCTGAAGCTATGAGGAAAACAAAGATTCATGGTGAACAAATTAATCATATTAAATATATAAATGGGGCTGCAAATTAAATTTTATAAATCAGATTTCTTGCAAACAATGAAGATAGTAGTAAATATAAATATTAAATCAATAGAGCTCTTTTCACTACTGAATTAGAAGGAAGTAATTGTTCAAGATTGAATGTGTTGTGTTATTTCTGATATGAATTTACAAAACTCATAAGTAACTGATGTGTAGCCATTTAAAAATAATGGAGGACAGGCTATGATTTCAACACAAGAGTTACACACAAGGAAGAAATAATTTTGTAGACTTTCTTGCTACAGTGAAATGTCATTTCTCTCTATTTCTTTCGTTAATTTTCATAATAATTTGTCTAATGGTAAATAGTTTAGAAAATAAAAAACAGTCACTATTATCTAAGTCATGTTGCCTATGATCCATAATTTGCTATTTTATTCTCCAGGGTTCCCCCGGTTTCCGTGGCTTACCTGGAAGCAATGGACTTCCAGGTGAAAAGGTATAAGTCTTTCTCTAAAAAAATCCCCAAAATCCTGGAGAATCCAGGTGAATTTACATGGAAAATTTCAGATTCAATATGACACTGAATTCCTTGCTGTGAATTTCAACAACTCTTTTTTAGGGTCCTGCAGGCGAACGTGGTAGCCCAGGTCCTCCTGGCCCCAGTGGACCCGCAGGAGAACGTGGACAAGATGGAGGCCCAGGTCTTCCTGGCATGAGAGTAAGAGAGGACGTCTCCAAGAAAATAAAATTAACTGTATTGAAGATGCCTCATCTGAGCTGATAGAACAGAGGATTCCAATTAGGAAAAAACCCAACTTATTAATTCCTTTAAGTAGATTACATATATTCATAGCACAATAAATAACCATGCAGAGACACTGGGCATTCAGAGAACATCTGGCACAAGTGAATGAGGAAGCTTGGATGAAGCTGAACATGCTCCCCAGTTATCAGATTATTCCATGTGCTATCATGAGATATGATTTTAATGTGAATTAGCATTGGATGATTTACTGTAATAAATATTTACATTTTAACAAATTTTATATTTTATTATAAAACACATTATGTTTATTATATTTAACAGGTATCTAGGTTATTGTATTTAAATATATTTACATTTACATTTAACTTGACTTAAGTTTTACACTTATATATGAATATATATATATATCAACATACTTAAATATTACATTCATAGCTTCTTTATAATTAAAGCAAATAAGCTGTGGTTAGATTTTCATAGTACATACAAGATTTTCAGAGATAACCTATTGTGTAATATGTCCAGAGTGTAACAACATTCCGTGAGCTGTACCAAGAATTAGCAACAGCTGGCAACAAATATCCTGAAATTCAAAAGTCAGCCTAACTGCAGGCTTCTGGGAGCTAAACATGATTTTATTGGAAATGAAAATGTATGATTTAAAATATGACAAAGATCATCTTTGAAGTCATAAAATAGGCCATAAATTGTGTGGCTTTTAAGTAGAGGTACATAGACAAAATTGTTTCATTCCTTGATTTTTACAATCTGAAATTAGAACAATACAGAAGAATATAATTTTTGATTGAATAGTGTCTGATGCCTTGATTCTGTGCAATGTCTGCTAGAGAAAGTGATAAACTCCTAAGAGAATAAATTGGCAACTTTCTCTGATTTTTTTCATTTAATGGGATGGAAGGAAATGACAGGAGTTTTAATCCTTATAAAAGAGGTTAAAATCAAGCAAGGAGTTTAAACTGTATATTTATGTTTATGTATTGTAACTTAATTTTACACATTTTAAACTGAAGAATAATTTTTTTTTTTTTTTCTTCAATTGTAGGGTTTGCCTGGAATTCCAGGAAGCCCTGGAAGTGATGGGAAACCTGGCCCTCCAGTATGTACATTGTGCAAGTATTTTATACTAGTTCTCCTACTGCCCTTACCTTCATCCCACAGTATTTACATGAAAGGTTATCATAGTCAGATTAATCTCCTCTTTTTGTTTGTTTGGTTTTTTTAATTACTAGATTGCTTTATAGTCTGTCTCATTGTAATAACATTCTGTGAATATCATTGTAATAGCAATCTGTAAATCATTTAATAGTATTTAAAATACAGAGTATACAAAAGCTTAGTTGAAATGCAAACACATAGTAAGTTTGGAAGGATCTTGTCTCTAGCCTGATCTCACCCTCACTCACTGTTTAATGAGTCATGGATACTCATCTATTTCACCTAACAGATGCCATGTCTTCATTTCTTTTTTGCTTATCCCAGGGTAATCAGGGTGAATCTGGCCGCTCTGGTCCACCTGGCCCTCCAGGCCCACGTGGTCAACCAGGTGTAATGGGTTTCCCTGGTCCTAAGGGCAATGAGGTGAGTGGGATTTTTCCACTTCTCCTGTGCTTATGCTTGATCAGTCTAACCTTAGTATAAATAGCTCCACAAAAGGGCTATCCTGAGCTGTAGCTTAGCCAGAATAAGTATTTTAAATATGATCTTTCCTTTTGTAAGGGTGCACCGGGTAAGAATGGAGAAAGAGGCCCTGGTGGACCGCCTGGAACACCTGTAAGTTTCATTAACATTTTGTTTAATAACATAAATAATAAATTTTTTTGAGTCTTATAAAAACTATATCATTCCATAACCATGGCCTAATTTTGTCTTTGTATAGGGTCCTGCTGGGAAGAATGGTGATGTTGGCCTTCCGGGTCCTCCTGGACCTACTGTAAGTTGGGTAGTCCATATGAGGTCATTATCAGTTATTGCCAAGGTGGTTTGGCATCTCTGCGTAGAGACTGTGAATTTAAGGGAAGGAAAATATCTGTAATGATCTAAAGAAATCTGCTTTTATCATGACAAATAGAAGAGTTCTTCTTTGCCAATAGTTAATACTCAATTTTAATACATAATACTCAAAATTGTTAGGAGAAACCTGATTTGGGTATACCTGATACAAGTTGAAATGAAAAGTCAGTTTAGAGCTCTTCAGCATCTATGACCTTTATAAACTGAAGAGTGTTATTGATCCCTTTGACATGTGTCAGGTAAAAATGTGTCTGCTGAATATATAAATGATGTCTGCTACTTGCTACATGTAATGATAGGATTGAAGAGCAAACACCAGAACACCAAGATAAATTAGTCTTTGGGATTGTGTAGTGTCATCAGATCATGGTAAGGAGGCATAGATTAGAGGTAGTGTGAAGATGTTTATATGTTGAAATGTTCTTGGACAATTTCACTGTATTATTTTCTCTTTTGTTTGATTCTAGGGTGCTTCTGGGGAGAGAGGAGAACCAGGACCAGCAGGGCCACCTGGCCTCCAGGTGCTGTGTGTTTATTGATTTTTGATTTCTGATTCTTTTTAACAGAGGAGCACACATAAGAAAAAAAAAGAAAAGGAAGCATTTAATTTTCATTAGGGTGCATGTCACCATGTTTTGATGTAAGGCAGATCAACCACTTGACAGCAGTTATTTCTTAGTATTTGATAATTGCAAACCAGATGTCTAGCTCAATATATTATGTCACATAAAACCTCTAGCTATCAAATTAGTACCTTCTCCTTTGTACAGAATTAGAATGAGTTGGATACACACCTTCATGTCCAAAAATATTTGCTATCCAAGAAAATGCATCATTTACCTATGTAATATGAATGATGATACTGTTCTTTCATATAGGGATTGCCTGGTGGACCAGGACCAGCTGGAGAGAATGGAAAGCCTGGAGAAGCAGTAAGTAGAAATATTTTTTTTCTTTTTTGGTTTAAAAAAACAAACATGAGAGGTTCTTCCTCGATTACATTTCCTTATTCAGACAGCTATCAGCACTCTGCAGATCAGAGAATTCTGATTTTTAAGAATAATAGGTGAGAGAAACAGAATGCTAACGACAATGCAGATGTACTAAGTAAAGTGCATGGATTACTTACATTTATTTTCTTATAAACAGGGGCCAAAAGGTGATATTGGAGGACCTGGATTCCCAGGCCCTAAGGTAAATCATACAGCAACATTTCTATAATGACATGGAAGAATTGGCAAACTGTGAACATGGAAGCAAAGAGTAACACATTTTTTAATTTGTCACAGGGTGAAAATGGTATCCCAGGTGAACGTGGTGCACCTGGTCCTCCAGGACCTCCTGGAACAAGAGGTGGGCCAGGTCCTGCTGGCTCAGAAGGTGCCAAGGTACCCACAGACTAATTGGCTTTCCTGCTGTCACGCTTAGTACTCGGGCTAATTATTTATTTAATATTTTTTCTCCTAATCATTTTTTTGATACTCTTTAGGGTCCTCCTGGGCCCCCTGGTGCCGCTGGAGGCACAGGGCTGCCTGGTTTACAGGGAATGCCAGGAGAAAGAGGAGCTTCTGGAAGTCCTGGACCAAAGGGGGATAAGGTAAGACAACCACACCCTGACGATTTTATGTCAATTTAGTGTTAGCTTCCCACAGGGCACTGGGTTTCTTCACGTCTTTTGGCCTGATATCAGGGGTGCTGAAACTGCTACTGTGTAGCAGTACTGTTGATCTATCAGTGTGATATGGGTCCTACATGTTAAAAAAAAATGGAACTTTTCACCTGGTTTGTTATAACCTAGGTATGTTGGTGTGCTGATCTCTTGGCTGATGGGTACATCCAAATAGTTCTAATGAAACTAAGAAAAAATGAGAATAGTTCATACCATGGGCTTGGTATAGACTACATTTTGAATCAATTTTTTGGTGTTTGGTTTTGGGGGTTTAATCCCCATCAAAGTTTTCAGTATCTGATGCTGAATAGTGAGCAGAATGATATCCCTGATTTTAGATTTCTATGATCCCCCACATTATGCTTGTCTTATGCTTGCTTTTTGCTTATGCTTTTTCCTTCTTATGCTTATTAGGGAGAGCCTGGTGGCAAAGGTGCTGATGGTCTTCCTGGTGCAAGAGGAGAGAGAGTGAGTAGCCTACTCTACATGTCTATATACAGTTGTTGTATACATCTACTACTGGAGTGTCTAGCAGTTTATCAATTAGCTTCACAAAGTCTACACTTCAAACATGGGTAAACTTACAGTGAAGAAATACCATCTAGGAGAGATAAAGTAGTAATCCCACTGTATTTCATTCCTGCAGTGCAAATCTGGTTTCATATATTAAATTAGACTTAGTTTTCGGTTGGTTTTTTTTTTTTCAAGCAGAAGATGACAATTAATTGGGAAAATATTGGGGGGGGGAGGGTGGTGGAAGCGACAATACAAAAGTAGAGAAGATGTTACAAGCTTCCTAACTCTAGCTGGTTGAGGACAATGCTCCTTACAATGAAACACAAAAGACATCATGATAGTAAGTATTCTCATACAGAATACTTCTACATGTTACTGCATATGATATATTGATACATCTATATAACATATACACTTGAAATATACATATATATCTAGTCAGTATATGCAAGCACTATATATATCAAAATAGTTAAAGATGACCAATATTAAAATGCAGTGAGTTGGAGGAAATATAAAAAAATTATTTCAAGGTGCACATGAAATTCTCAAGAAGGAAAAATGTTAGGGAGCTAGTCAAGAGATGTTTAGCATAAACTGTGTGTTTATATAGACCAATTATCTACATGAAAACTTAAGCCAATGGATAAATTTTATTGCCTATCATTGGTTTTGGATGAAGTTTAGATGGTGGGGAGAAAAAAAAAAGGAGGATCAGTCAATTGGAGATCTTCCCCCATTACAAAAATTGTTTGATCTCAGAGTGTCGCTCCAAAACATAGTGTGCAACAACACACTGTCATTGTAGACTTAGTACTAAAGTACATAGTACTAAAAGTACTTCCATTTAAGTACCTTTAGCAACCTGTCTACATTGAAACATAAATGCTACTGATCAAAATAGAATAATTAACATTGTCATATTTTGGTACAAAATACACTATTTTCTAATTGGTTTAGGGCAATGTAGGTCCCATCGGTCCTCCTGGTCCTGCCGGCCCACCTGGAGATAAGGTAGAGTATCTTTCATAATAATGTTTGATATTGTAAAGACTCACATCGGTGGGTGTCTCATGGGAAGAAGAAAAACAACTAGCAATCATTCTTGTTCCTTACAGGGAGAGACTGGTCCAGCAGGTGCCCCAGGTCCAATGGGTTCTCGCGGTGGTCCTGTAAGTGACAGTACATTTCTTCCAGTAGAACTTTACCATGGCCCTTCTAGCCCAGTGTAGACATCAGTGTTGCATGTACCCTTCAGGAACACATGTGGCCTGCGTTCAAAATAAACTAAGCACATTTAGTTCCTGTTGTCTCTCGGGGATTTACAGGTGCTAAGGACTTCAGGAAAATCAGTGCTTTTGACTCTGCAAAGGCATTGAAAGGCTGTGGTGATAGGTCAGGGCAAGAGTGTGAGCAATACTTGTTTCCATCTTATTAATAGTTGTTTCCATCTTACTTTACAGTTAAGTAAACTTTTAAAAATATCCTTAGATTTATTTTCTAGACTGATAAAGCAGCACATTTGGATCTCAACTTAATCTAGGAAATACCCTGCATTGTGTTTGTAGTTTACACAGCTGTAACTGAGATCAGTTTGTCTCATTTTAGGTAATTATCAGATGATTCCCGAACAGTTGTTTATAGAGCTCGGGAACAACTGTTGTTTTGTTTATGTGGGGTTTTTTATTTGCTTGTGGGGTTTTTTTGGTTTGGTTTGGTTTTT
>WUAM01000287.1:89584891-89682207 GCA_024336885.1 Actenoides hombroni | reverse complement strand
AATGACACTGCAGAAAAAAAAGGAAAGATGAAACATGGGGTAGAGCAGATAGACGAAAGAAGATAATGTTGTTCATGCTTCACCCATGAAGAGAGCTAAATTAAGCAAAGAATGCCATTTTCAGAAGGCATTTTTTAATAACATCATTATCATGCAGGTCAGCTCAAGAATTATAACTTCATAATGAAAAGAATGCAGAATGGACTTTGAAGCATCTGATTTTCCATGCTGGTGAGAAGCAAGCATGTTTTTCCCTGTATGTTCACTCAGTGGCTAATTCAAATTGGTCTCATTGCTCTTTTCTGTACTGCCTGTACATTATTGACCACGACTTATTAACTAATGTAATTATCACTAGATGGGTCCAGTTTTGTCTTCCAGTTAGACCGGGAAGCTCCTTTTTACTCTAGCACAAGAAGCAGATCAGAAAGACACTGTCACTATGTATTTGAAAGTATCAGCATATCTTATTCTTTAGGTACCAAAATACAGACCTTTGCTTGGGAATACAGTCATGCAGCCAAATATCTTTTGTCCTGATGACAAAACATGTCCTAGTTTGAAGGCAGAGACCTCTTTACCTGAAAATCATTTCAATCAGTGCTTGGAGAATGCACTTACTTCATTGTCACACATACTTTAGATGTATCCTTCTCTCCTGTCCCATGGTTACCTTCTTTAATTTTAAAATTTATTTAATTTTTAATTATATGAAGAAAAAATAATTTTTTCTAAAAATTATGCCCTGACATCCATCTGATTTCTGGATGTGGAAACTGGGTGCTGAGATGTCTAAAGAAACTGGGGAGAGAACAGTATTTCAACTCTAAAAGGTTTCTAGCTAATCTAAAATATATTTTGCATAATGATTATATCTGCATTCCTCATAATTATAACTGTGTTCTTTATCATTCGATATTGTTACACCTTACTGAATTCTGAAAACAACTCTTTATCTGAAAAAGACTAAAACCCACCAAGTTTCAGTGACATTTACCAGGAAGAGCTATATTCAGCTTCACCTTAAGCAGAGAATACTTACTACACTTTCATTTAAGCGCAAAAGATTAGCCCCTCCCCCCCCCCCCAACTAGTGCCCATCTTTTCTTCCTGTTCCTGTACATATTTCTCTCATGCACAGTTTCTTGCTCTCATAGGAAAGAAACTAAAATGCATACCACACAGAAACAGAATAAACAAAAGACAAGTCCACAAGAGAAAGCCACTAGGACACTGGTTAAAATATTTTCCCATGAATCTAAAAAAGATAACAGGCACTTGCTTATATGTCTCCTTTCATCCCTGAAAGCTTTAAAGTTAATTCATAGTTTCATAACTACAATAAAGTAACCATGCAGAGATTAAAATCAGGGCCTCTTTTTATTTGGATATCAACAGTATGAATCCCACCCAGGTCTTTCTAAAAGCAGCCTTGGCTGACACTCCAAAATGCTTCCTCAAGTTCATCTTCAGCCAAATAAGAAGTGGTCTGGAAAGGATTCATCCTTTTAGTGTACACAGAAGATCCTCGTCTTAAATCTATAAACCGAGCCTTTAAATTCCATTGTAATTACTTTGCAGTCATAAATAGAACAGACACTATTTGTGGCATCCCAGCTGGCTTTTTAGACAAGGTGCACACATCTTCAAACAGGGCATTCAAGAAATAAGTGGGGGCAGTGACAGTGGCCTGAATATAATACATGAATTCTCAAAAAGCAAGCACGAAAAGCAAACAAAAACACCCAGCATTTTTTTAACACATGGTAATAGCAAAAAATAGTTTTCTATATTAAGGAACATTTGCTCAGAAGCTCTATTCCCACCTTGAATGTTTCTGTTTGCAAGGAAGACAGGCTTGGTGCAAATAAAAGTTCTGCTATAGCAAAGGGCTTTAAATCATTTAACTCTTAAGACATGATGATTTAATAACAGCCTTACACAAATAACTGAACTCTTCACTTTGAATTTAAGAATCAAAACCAAAACACTATTTTCCCCAAGAGAGACATATTTGGAGAGACAGTCATGGAAATTTAAGACTAAGGTTAATGCTTGTTCAAGATTTTACCAAAGATTACGAGCCATTCACAGTGCCTCTGATATCTATAAATGCCTAGCTTGCATGGATGCATATGCAATGGCCACAAGTCCCTCCATTTTAAGCTGGGGTAAAATTATTCCTCTAGAGGTCATCTGCCAGGGCTTCCCCCTGACCCATGGCGTTTGCTGGCTCTTCTGCTGAACAGCAAATGATACTTGACCATCAGTGAGAGAGTTTCGTTTATAAGCTTAGGACAAAATGAACATTCAAAAGGCCTTTCAACATGCCCAATTCTTGCACTGATTTTTAAAGCCTTAGAGACATACCCTAGACCTTTCACATACTCAGCAGCAAAACATCACTGAAAAACATGGATTATTAGAGCATACAAGCGTTCTTGGTGACGTCATCTAGTGCAGTATCTGACCTCCAACAAGGGTCTTAAGCAAATGCTGGGGAAAGAGCGACAACTGAGCCAGTACATGATAGCCCTCACTACCTTCAGTGGCAATCTCTTAACGCAAAACCCACTATATCAACACAAACTACCTCTGTATGTTATCCATCACTGCAGTGGTAGACCACAAATGAACAGGAGTTTTAGAAGAACTCATTTTCTAGTAAAGAAGAAGGCAATCAAAGTGATTGGTAGAATATATTCTGAGCTAAAGAGAGAAAAAAACCCAAACAAGGAAATCCAAGAATTGCCTACAAAGAGTTTATAGGCACACAGGATAGCAACACGCATGGTCTATAGAAAACACCAGCTGCAGGGAAAGAATGAAAGAACTGGAGCTCTATCAAGCAGAGTAAAACAGAAGAGACATGATATGATTTTTAATCTAAAATAAATAAATAAAGAGAGACTACTGCAAAGGGCAAGATAGCAATCTGCTTCCCATATCCATAGTGACAAGAAGTGACAGGCTTAATGGCAAAAAAAGAAGCTTTTTAAACATTAGCAAAAAATACCCAAGAGTAAGGGTAGTGAAGCTCTGTTATAGTTTGCCTGGGGGCCTTAAAGAAGTATAGTTTTGGAACAGGTCAGACCAACATCTGTCAGGATTAGCTCATGCTGCCTTGGGGCAGGGTGATGAACTAGGTGATCTCTTGCGTTCTCTTTTAACCCTAAAATTCTGTAATTATTAGGTGAAGGTCCCTACAATTCCACAGTAAGAACCAGAGAACATCTTAGTTCGCTAGCAAACCAAAGACGGTCATTTAAAAAAGCAGTGGTCCACTCCTGGAGGAAGATGGTGATTTTTTAAATTATGTTGCAAAGAAAAGCAGAAGTTTCAACACCTTTTTACATTTTTTCATCTGACAGAAGAAAGATCTGCTTTTATCATGCTTTCAGGTTTCTGTGTACACAAGTAAATTCCTAAGTTCTTCAGGGAAAGGAAGACAGTCATCCTCTAAACCTCATTTTCTTGAGAATGGAGGCTAAAAACTAATTGGATTTCCAAGAGGTGTGGAAGACCTCTAAGGAGAGGGGCACGCTACATCTGATGAGGCACAATTCTTTAAGGGCAGATCTTCACTGGGTAAAGCAGGATTGTGCAGAGACCGTGCTATGAATCAGAAGCAATCTACAACCAGAAGCTGAACAACTGTCACAGGCCGAGAAGCAGGTATTTGCAGTGCAGAAACTGCATCACACTAG
Source organism: Actenoides hombroni (assembly GCA_024336885.1). Taxonomy (NCBI): domain Eukaryota; kingdom Metazoa; phylum Chordata; class Aves; order Coraciiformes; family Alcedinidae; genus Actenoides; species Actenoides hombroni. The sequence continues at coordinate 89,678,500 of WUAM01000287.1, read as the reverse complement.
CTAACCAGGAAGGAGGATTGAGATGGTGCTTGTGAGTGGCAACACCCTGCAGCTGGTGAGCCTACCAGCATAAATGAGTGCAGCTCAGGATTCTCTCTACTGAGTTAAGAGGTGGAAAAAAAAGAAAAAAAACAAACCAAACCAGTGATGGGAAGAGGCTTACAGCAGATTTGCTGTTCCCAGATAATATTTATCAACCTTGTTATATGTGTTCAATTTCAGGTCATCATTATATCATATTGGAGTTAGGGAATAACTTGACAAAGTCCTGTGTTAAGACCCAGACTTCAGTTCCCACTAAAATTGTGGGTTTTCTCTGAAGTGGAATAGTTCCACCCAAGGAAAGCCAAGGGTGTAAGAGCGTGGGCACTCATCTAGTAGCCTTGCAGAGGCAAGACTTGAACCTCCCATATTCTAGACGCTTGCCTCACGTTGCACCAGCTACCTTTCTATTCAACTAGCTATTTCTCTCAAATCAAAACTCCAGAGGCCTTCCCCGAGAGGAGGAACATTTTCCAGCTCCGCATCCTTTTGAAGTGTACGCTTCTATTAAGAGCAGCCTTGAAAAAACCAGCATTTTAAAGTCAGTTTCATACGTGAATGTTTTTGTCACAAAATTTTGCCGCATCGCTGGTTTGGTTCCCTTTCGATGCACAACGAAAACCACACCTGTGAGAGGTTGCAGTTGGGCATCTCTAACAGACTGGCAGCCCCGTTGCCGCTCTTCCTCCCCGTGCCCTTGCGAAAATGCCCTGCCAGAGTTCAAAGGCATTCCAGGGCGGGTGCTAATGAAAAGCAGCAAAGCCTACTCTAGCTCCTCATCCTCCAGGAAGAGGAGAAGTTACAATAAGCAAGAGAGACAGAGGACTTGTGCCAGCTGAAAGGAACGGCAGGGAGCTCAAGGGAAACACAGAAATGTGGTTTGTAGATTTTTTTTGTGTGTTTTGTCCTCTCTTCCCTCTCCAAGCCCTCCTCTTCACCCCCCAAGTTTATTGCTTGTAAAACGGCATGAAGAGAAGGCAGCTGAAGATAGCAGGCCAATTAGTGTCCATTTGGATTAGCCCAGAACGCCTGCAAACCTACCCTAAAGAGTCCCCAAATAATCTCTCTTCCTTCTCATTCCCCTCTGGGCCTGCACTGCTGCTTCTCAGGGGAAACAGGGGAAATGGCTAACTCAGAACGAACGCTTGCACAGCCCCTCCACCGTTCCAGAGTCAGCAGAATAAAATGATATTGGACACAAAGCTTATTTTAGATAAATATAAATAAAACACTTCCTGTTTACAAACACAACCTATGCATTAATAATGCTACTCAGAGCACAGAATTGCCTTTTGAATTCCTGTATTTTGCAAAATTTTTTTTTAAAAGGCTACCCTTACCATTTACGTGGAAAAAACACAGCACCAGCAGCTGGGTTCCAGCACTGCATCAGATTTGCTGGGGGAACACAGACCTATCAACACCTTAGAATACAAGGGGCAGCCTCCCAAAATGAAGGTAGCCTTCCCTAAATATCATCACATTAACCCTCCACCAACTGCTCAGAGCTACTATGCGAACGCAAACGCGGGGGGCTCGGATTTGTGGCTCATGCCTGTGCTAAGGCCTCTCTAAATTGAAAACACAGCTGGTTACAGTGTGCAACTTTCACCAACTGACAAGGCTGGCATCCCTGGATGTAACAGAGAAATTTAATGAGGTTTCAATATGTCACGCTAATAAGAGCTAAATCAGAGCTACTATGACTGTCAATGACGTTATCCTACTAACTTCTCACCCTGGACATATAAATGGCTCCTGAAGAACATGACTTATCTGAGCATTAAATTGAACAGGGTTTAAATAGCATAATTAAAGATAATACAAATCTACTCATGTTAAATATGCTGAAAGACTTCAGACACCAGAATAAATACAGTCTAATCTCTGGGGAAGGATTAGTGTGATAAAGATGACTACAGTTCCACTGTTTAATTTTGTCATGTAGATGCTCCCTGTAGACACTGCAGAGAGATAATTTTTCTAAAATAGAAAATGAGGTTCTCTTTCTGAAGGCACACAAATCCAAAGCTTAAGAAAACAAAATGTTATTCAACCTTGTAAAAACAGAAGGCGAAAACTGCCAAATGTAAAATGGTATTGAATAGCATTCACACTCACCAGTTTAATAAAGTTTCGGACTCTTGATGCCAACTCTAATGCCTGGGGTGGCAATACACAAGCTATGCACTGATTTATGAAATCATAAGCTGTAACTTCTGTAACGTGTTTAGTGCACACAAAGGGTTGTAGCTTTTTGAATTATGTACATTTAAAACACAGTAAACCAAAGACCTCTTTGCACCAGTAAGCAAAGACATATGTGCTAAAGATTGACTCAAAAGCCGTCAGAATATAGGCTATATAATTTAAAAATTCATTCAAGTCAGATCAGAGTATTTTGTTAATGGTTCTGAGAAAATGAGTTTTCTTAATGTCGAATATTTAGTAATGCCAACTACTGAAATACACAATTGCTGAGACTTACCATGGGGAAAAAAAACAAAACAAAACAAAAAAAACCAACCACCAGATGGTAAACTGACAAGATTTCTAAAGGAAATTCACATAAATATACCCCAAGCATACTAATCTTTACTGAGTTTGCCATGCATCGCAAATACGGCCCTACTTACACTGGAGTTAGTAAAAGGATAAACTTATCTTACAAATCACCCAACGAACATATGCAACACCCTGCATTCCAGAATAGGATTTATACTGCTGAAAATACAAACTAACTCTAAATAAATGTCTTCACTTGTGTTGCTGGGGAATTAAGAAATTTGAATTTGTAAAAAAATTGGAGTAAAATATTTACAATGGCATTAAAAAAAATAATCCTATGCCTAGATTACTAATTCTCCCCATCTTATCCTGCACTTCTGTAGTCAGTCAAATCAGAAGTGAGACTTACAGGTATGCAGAAATACCAGCATTCAGTGAGAGACTGATATATTCATTTGTTTTAACTATAAGCAGAACTCTATACTGATGATGCTCAAACATCCAAAAATCTAACTCACTGCCCGCCCCCCCCCAAAAAAAAAAAGTAGTACAGGAAAAGGCTGAAACTGGACAAGCACCAAGCTATAAAATTTTAGTTCTGCAGTCTTTACTTCTGAGAAATCAGTCAATGAACTTGCGAGGTTTTTATAAAACTTTAACTTCAGACAGCCACTGTCATAATATTGTAGCTACATTATGCTAAGTTTTAAACATACTGCACTGTGTGAAAAGAATGAATAGTTTACATCTCATTAGAGGAAAAAAAGGAATCCTGACTTAAGCCATAAAGCTGAATGGAGACAATAGCAAACAAGCCCAAAGGCTGGTGTAGGTATAGAATTTACACTGGTTACATAAATGACTTTGGGAATAGTCTTCATATTCTGCTCTACCCACAAATCACTAAAATGTAATTAACAAGACCTGTTTCATCATAGCTCCCTCTACTTCAAGAGGTAAAGAAAATGCTGATAGATATCAGTGACACTAAATATTATTACTCTATGTATATAGAAACTATCCGTATTATAATGCAAAGTCACACATCAAATATTATTTACTGTTTTCATTATTAACTGACAGATCTGACAGTTTCTTCTTACATTATACTGACCTTACATGGCATTTCATCTATAATATACATTCTGTACAACATAGACAAACAAAGAAAAACATTCCCAAGCATTTTTTATTTTTTTTTTCTAGAGAACAATACAGTTTTATAAAATGAAAACTGGTGGGGGGGGATTACCAGAAATTCTACCCTATTTTTTCCTGCATGAGGAAATGGGAAAATTTTTGGTATTGTCATGAGGTCACCGGAAATACTGCTGTGGTGAATATGAATAAGTCTTCATTAGGTGGCTGCTGCTTTGTGGTCTTTACTTGGGAATGGTTCTGGATTATCAACTTATTTTTATTGGCTCTAATTTAAAGATACCTTCTTCAGTTGGTGGAAAAATAATGCTCCTTCTTTAGTTCTAAGAACAGCAGCCTAAGGCTGGAATGCTCTAAAGAAACCCAAGCTTTTGTAAAATGATGTCATATGCCAACTGTGCCAGGCAAATGTGTAGTAATAGCTAAAGCATTCTATAATTAAAACAAGTCCCTTGTTAAAAGAGACTGAAAGTGATCAAAGCTCTTTTGTCTCTTCAGACGCTTGATAGATGTGAAAAGAGTTTTGCTTACAGTGAAGATGGTGCTGTGGTTTCTGTCTCCATCTCAAGTGGCACTAGAGTGCATCCTGAACTATGCCTATTTGCAAAGAAACTAATAAAAGTAATACAGCAACATGAACGCAACAAAAGAGGCATTCAACAAAAAACAGACAGGTATTTCTTGCCCTCCTAAGAGATGGAGTGGAGCCTTAATTATCTGAAACAATTATTTAATAGTGGCAAGGCAATAAAGCAAAGATATTTCAATAGTACTGCCAACAAACAAATTGTCCACTCAGGCTAAAAGGAGCATTTGATACCAGTATTCATTTGCATACAGCATGTGGTCCATGACTATTCTTTTACACTAGGATGTTTCTAAAACATTTCATGTTTACCAAGAAACATTACATGCGAGGAAATACTTTGAAAACAAAGTATTTAATTGATTGAAACACTTTCCACGGCTTGCCACTGACCTTGTAGCTGCCCTGTGACCTAACCTGCCTTAAAGGGTGGCATGGCTACCCAAACACGTGATTTCAAAGGAAGAATAATTTCTCATCTAAAGACACTTCAATACAAATTTTATATGCCACATTTGTTCTTTCTTCTTGGACTTGCAGGGGTACAAACATAGTAAGAGACAGACAGTTCTCACAATAGTCCTGGTCATGTTTACAAGAAACATACCTGGAAATTTTAAATTGAATGCTCTTCTCCTAACATTTCCTTTACATTCCTAAGCAACAGAAATCAAATATTACTGAACCTGCAGAATTCAGCACACTTTTTAAAAGTTCCAGTTACCTTACCCAGAGTGGAAGGAGACATGTTGCATATCAACATGAGAAAGGAAGTTACACTGCAATTCAGAATAATGGTTTGAAAGGAGCTGGTTAATGTTGAACTATATCCTGGGCATTTGCCACCATGGAACTGAAACTTCAGCATCGGGAGATATCAAGCGTAAAGTTACTCCTTCCCACCACACAGTATCAAGTCAAAAATAAGTAAGTCTGAGACAACCCACTGACCAAATGAGGAGCCCACACTCAATAATATGTTCAATACGCAAGCACTTCATTCCTTGCAAAAGTTGGTACCCTCTTTCAAAGCTGGATTTGAGAAGCTTTACCTTACTAGTATTTAATTCTTGTACAGTTCCTAATTTTGCTGCAACGGACAAACTCTTGCCACTTTTCTCATCAAATGCCCAATGAAAATGCAGTAGTAACCCAATATAAACACTGCCTTTCTAATACACAACTTTGGCCATGACAAATTTACATCTTAAAGGGACTTTCACTACAAAACATTAGAAAGTTAATTTCTGGTGCAGGGCTTTAGCTCCAGTATTCTAATAAGAGAATAATGTAAAACACGAGATGTTACGTGTAATAACACACGTGCGTTTCACTCTTTCTGATCCAAAAAACATTTTGATCCGAGTTCACTTCTGCAGTAAAGCCAAACCAAGTATTCCATTATACTTTTAAAAGACTTCAGTCACATTCTCCCTAAGGGAAACAAAACAACTGATTCATGAATTGCGAACAAGAATTTCCCAGATTAAAAAAAAAAAAACAACTTCCAAACTGATCTACTTATGGTCCATCTGCAATATGTAAGTCATTCAAGGTAAAAAACACAATGCAGGTCAGAATTCTTTTTCTTTGACCTACCTACACAATATGCCCTTTCTCATACAAATTTCCTACAACCACATTTCTCCATGCAAAATCATTCTTGGTTGTTTTTGTTTTTTTTCTGATAATCAATGCTATACATAAATAGATCATATTCTTTCAAATACTTTTTTATAGCTCTTCTTCTAGCCCACATTCTGCTTTGATAAAAACAAACCACCAAAAAGCAAAGCCACAGACAGAGAAACATCAAACCATACTATATAGACAAGCTTTCTGAAAATGGGTCCTTTAGAGTGTTTCTAGATATACCATATTATTCCAGATATTTTGTAACCACTAATGCAATTTATTGCTAGGAAGGAATTTGACCTGTCTCTAAAATGCTTCATCACTCAAGGCAAGCATAATGATAACTGGCTTCCTGTATCTATTTTGAAAAGTTTTCATTTTAGGTTCTTTTCCTACACCTGTTTTAAACCAGTGTTAATGCTCATTCCTTGCAGCTCTACAAAAAGTCTTCTTTCTAGCCAGGAAATGTTAAACGCCCCCATTAATGGATTACTAAACTCTTAAGTATTTTCTTTGCAATTCCTAATGTCATTTGATTGATCTAGAGTTTATTTCTGTCATCTCTTCTTACATTCGTCATGTGGACGAGACAGGGCATGCAGCTGCACAGTTGTTTTCCTGTCACACAACCTGTTGTACTGCAAAGTTCTAAGTGGGAAGAATGATCACAAGGACTTGGTAGCTGTGCATCTTCAGCCAGATGCATCTGAGAGGGAGAAAAGCAGGTCTTCACCTAGTGGTCTCTGTTCCAGTTTTAGCATCTGTGATAGCCGTTACCCCAGTGATCTTTCAGCAAAACCAGATATAGTCCCAGTCAGATTACCATGAAATCAATACTTCTCATAGTACGATGTGTGACTTTTTACTAATGGTATTACTGGAAGGCTGAAACAAAGAAAATCTGTAGCTGGAAACATGCTAAGTATGTTCACATACACATAAATAAGTATGCCCACATAATGGAAACATTAAATCAAAGGGCTTTCCAAAGAATCAAAAATAGTAGTTTCATCTCTCCATAGGTGTTGTCCCAGGGGACCATGATCTCAAAATAAAAATTCTGCCTAATTAAAATTCTGCCTAATTAAAAACTAAAATATAGACAAGCTGGATTCTCATTCTGGGCAGCACAGGAGAAAACAAAGGGGAGAATATTTCTTACCAAAAGACAGTGGGTATCTTGCCTAAATCTGAAAGATCCCCAAAGGGCTGTGTGAGAGGGCAACTACATCTCTGTAACCTCTACCAGTTCAGAAATTCCCAATGTCACTTCTATAAGAGATCATTTGAACGTCCCAATCAGTGTCCTACTCTGAGGACCTTCGATAAGAGCTTTTCCTCTTGTTTAAACTTGCTATAAAACAATTGGAAATGAAACAAAAACAGTTGATCTGTCCAGTATAACTGATACCAAGAAATATTAATAACTAAGGCAAACTGGTAATGTGCAAAAATGACAAAGTCTACCAGTTGGGCTCCAAATTCATGCTTTGTTTTGAAATGCCTGCATACTTGCCACCTCCCTACCAAAAATATCATGATGATACAATGGAAAGCTGATTCAATAATAATAAAGCATTCAAAAAATGCCTTTAGGAAATTACTTCAGTTCTGATGAATGAGATCCATAAATAAATGTTAATCCCATTACACAACATGGTGAATTCCCAGCAATGCTGCATTTGGTGCCGAAGAAGAAACAATCCAAGCATTATCAAGAACTAATGTAATTCAGCACAAGTAAAGATGCTCCAGGCTAATATTTTATACTGCACTACCTTCATTCAGCACAGTACTCCAGTTTTTTACCAGCTAAGTTTATAGAGAAACCAGTACTTCAGTATGTCCTCCGATTACTTCAGTCTTACAGTTATTGAAACCTCACTATTCCTGAAAACCCAGGAAAGATGCTGCCTTTTCCCCATAGGAAAAAGCTACAGAGGTAAAAATATGTTTATTCTGGTACATGTGCCTGTTCTAAAAGGTCATTTAAATGTATTCATCTGAAACAAAGGCTCATTTGAACAAATACACTGGAGTATCTTCCTCTGGTCAAATATCAATCGGAGCAAGCACAAGGTCGTAAGGCTTGATCTCAGATCAGTCAAAAGACATTCAGTTCTCTAGAAATAGCAGATTCTTTGCTATTATGAACATAACATTTATAGTTCAACAAAGTACTTCCACAGTTCCCTACCTGTTCTGTGTCTACTGAATCTAGTCTCCTCTGCTTAGGGGTGTACCTGCCCCGTCAAATTATAGAATGTGTCAGCGTATATAGTGGTATATTTGTGTAAGAGAAATTTTCACAATGAAGATAAAACCTACTTGCAACTTCTTTTCTCATGCTCTCCAGTAACCTATATGCAACTACAGGAAGGACAAGTTACTGCTACACCTGCCAGTAGGGAATGAGAGCTAGCTATTATACCAAGTCTTGCACGATGAGTGTCTGTTCCTCCTTCTTCCAATTTTTACATCTATTTCTGAAGTACTTCTGTTGTAGTAGTGAGTAGAACCAAACATCCAGGACTGGCTTGATCTTACAGTGGTAGAGGAAGCACAATCTTCCTGCAGAAGCTGTTGTAAAATCACAAACTAGTATTTGAATTTCCTGGGAGCTCTACTGGGTCACGTCTGTGTTCCTGCTAACCAAAGAGACAGTTCCATGTTGAAGGCTCACCAGAATTATTAACTATCATGTTTTAACCCAGTGTGGCAGGGACAGTCTTGCTCTCTAGAGCTGGCCTGGTGCCCAGCTCAAAGGGACACTGATCCACAACTCTGGCTCTTAGAAACTGTAACACACAAGTAGTAAGTAGCAGTAAATAACAGTGGATGATCCGAAACACCAGCTCACATCAGTGCCCTGTGTCTACTGACATTTCTACATTTTCTACCACCAGTAGAGCTGAAATTGAGCCACTAATTGTGGGAAATTTTAGGAAAGTATGTCAAACGTAGACAAGATAATAGTGTCTGCCGCCCCCCACTTTTTTTTTTTTTTTTTTAAATAACATTGTGGGGTGCCATTTTTATTGTCTATCAATGACTTCCAGATTGTTTACTCAGTTCACAAATAAAAATTAAAAGGATTTTGAAAGCGAGCTGTTAGGAAAAGCAACGGAAAACTGGAAAAGTACCAGAGGATTTCTTTAAAATGCAAGTAGTATTGAACTTCAAAATACAAAACTGGAGTAATCCTGACAATAAATATTCAATAAATTTATGAAAATAATCCAAAACACTATGACAATTCCCATTGTCTCGTAAAACAATAAGCAGCCACCCAAGAAGCAAGCCAAAATAGTTTGTTTTGTAGCTGTAGGACCTTTCATGCTATCATCTAAACTACGGACCACGCACAGCCGAGTTATTTAGCAAGAAGATGAAGGAAATGCGTTCAGAAATTTCAAACACTAATGTATGCTAATTACAGCTGTGTGTTTACTAAGCCTAGATGGTGTCTTATCAGAGCTAGACTTCAGGCAGGTTTCATGCTCATTCAGAGCTGTTAAGGGCTCACCTTTATCCTGTATCAGAAACAAAACGTGAACTGAGGCATAGGCAAGAAAAAGCAGATTTACTTTCAGTTTTTCTGAACTGGCTGTGTGTTTCATCTAAATTAACTTGTTCTTTTAGCTGAGAATCACCAAGGGCTAATAAAAGTATGCAGAATTTATTTTGCCCACATCACGTCCAGATTTCACGACTCGGAACAATGAACAGAGTGTGGACTTTGGAACACAAAATGCAGAATGTACAACAGGGCATTACTCACAGCCTGGCAAGGAAGGCTCTCAGCAAATAAATACAGTTGGCACTCTTTATCACTCCCAGCGACACAACATTCCTCGCAGTATCCTGAATTCTGGAAAAGCACATGAATCAATACAGTAGATTTTTTTACTTGTGAGCTGTAACTAGAACCTCTTTGAACAGGTGCTCCAGTGCCACAAAAGGAGCTGCGCGTACTGTAGGCTGATGGCAATTTTTCCTAGAGGTTTGCAAATACAGCTGGTATCCCATTTACCCACTTGAAAAAAAAACAAAAAAAGTGTTTTAAAGAGCCAACACATGTTATAAACATGTCACTATTGGTATTAATCATTATGTCAGCAGGATATATAACGATGTAGTATCAAAACATTTATTTCTTGTAATGAACTTCTACATTTTTAATTACTTCACTGAAGTAACGCTACTATTCAAATCCATGTAATATCATGAAAATAATCTGACACATTCTTTTTTTTCCCCCTCCTTCTGGGGCCTGTTTCTTCTCTTCCATTGCACTTTCTGTAGACTTTTACAGCTTTGCTTTGGAACAGCTGCCTGCAGCACTACCAGATTTGAGTGGCAAAATTAAACACGCTTATACTGAGAAGCCCGAAACAAGCAGATATCTAACCCAGGTATCCATAAGATATCCCCCATTTACATTGGGAAAATGTTAGCGTATGCCTTTGCTTATCTGGAAAATGATGTAGCTAGTAATGTTTCTTTCACCATCCTGTAAAGGTAAATTAAAGCCTATAAGTTAATAGGAAATCCTAAAAATAGTTACACTATAAATGCAAATGGTATTTGGTCATCCACCTTCATTCCGAATGGGTTTGTTTCATGCTTTACCATTTTAGGAAGACAGGAAAGAGAGACGCATTGCATAAACATCTTTGAACTATCACATGCTTGGTGAAAAACTTAAATATTAAGTGATGCAGAGTCTGCTAGGCTTCTTAAACTAATGAGTCTTACAATATTTTTGGGACAAGAGTCTTTGCAATGAAGAATAAGTAGCGGACGAAGCACAGGAACTGCTTTTTCACGCCTACAGTATGGAAAGTAGTAATCATTGCACCCCAAAAAAGCATGGGAAAGGGTAACTAATAGATTCAGGATTTTTTTCTTCCATTTTCAAAAATTCTTACATAGGATTGACCGTGGCATGTGAGTAAATTCAAGGGAAAGCTATGACATAAACCCTGGAAAACTAAGTGAAGTTCACACAATCTGAAATTGCATGGGATAGCTCACTTTCAGTGTGATGCCAATGTTATCCTTGGGATGAAAGGTTTACAAGGGGAAAAAAAAAAAAAAGAGAAGAAAAAAGGAATTCACACCAAATAAGCAGAGGGTCGAGGGAGTGCACAGTGTGAAAGAACTGAATGGTTGATGGGACAAAAGGTTACTACTGCAAGCAGAGGTATGTCCCCATCCCACTTTCCATCTGATTTCTGTATGATTTGACTCCCTTATCTATTCTACAGAGAAAAAAACTACATGGGAAATAAGAAGGTATTTAACTTTGTGCTTTCTGTAAAGCATGACAGAGAACCTATATTTGCAAGGGGAAGGCAGCATGTCACCAAATCTGCAACATAAAACAGATTTTGTCCAGGAAGTAGATGTTTTTTCATAGGAAGGCCACAGAATAATGTCAGAGACAACAGGAGTATGTAGTCATCTAAAGACAAATATGTGCTTAAGTGTTTTATAGTATTGGGGTCAGAAATAAGACAAGATGACCTTGCAAATGATATTATATAACAGGCTTAAGTGACACAGAACAAATACACAAATTAAACTACCTTTTCAGAGATGAAGGACATCAGAAAAATCCAAACCTCTGGAACTATGTTGCACCTGGAGACAGGGAGGCCTCTGACAGGGGTTGGGTAATTTATTGACATTACATTAATTCTTTCACTAATTGCTCCAAAAACCCAGGGACGAAATGACAGCAACAGATACACATCTCCCAGGAGTGGAGGGAAAAGACGTGGAAAAATCACGATCGGCCAGAACGCCAACTTTGGCCATCTCAGCTTGTAACTGAGAAGATTCCAGAGCGTACAAGCAATCCCTGATCTTAAACCTCCATAGGCAGGCATCAAGGGAGAGAAGGAACACCAAAAACGTTCTTAAACCAGTGGGAATACCGATAATGCAAAATAAAGTAAGTGCAACCCTGCTATTTTTTATTTAGATGAAAGGAAGATGTTTTAAAAGTAAAAGAAATCTAAGAGGTCTAAGCAGCAGGCAAGCTAATAGAAACACTCGGTATACTCAGGGGCACAATACAGGAATACAGTATTTCTTGTAGATGAGGTAATTACTAGAAAACAAGAAGGCAAGAATGACTGGAGTTAGGAAACAGCTGTATCTGATTTATATGGGACCTTGTCACAGCCTTATCTTGAAGGCATAGTAAAGTTCTGTAGTTGGCATAGCAAATTACTACTAAAAAGTTATTTTCAACAAAAACGAAATAAAATCTATAGGTAGAAGTGAAACAGTAACATACAAGAAAAGATTTAAAAAAACAAACAAACGCATAAAAACCCCCAAACAAAACACAACCGAACTCAAACATCTTATGCTTTGTTTCAATCCAGAAGGTAACCGTATGTGATAGAGGAATCCCTCTGCAGTACCGATCCTTCTCCCTACTTCAGCCTGAGCTCCCCAAACCACCCTTCTTCCAGTCTCCCTACCTTGCACTTCACGGGGGGGGAAAAAAAGAGCCCCACACGCCTGTATCTTCAACAGTGGGCAGTCCAAGCTGATTCAGTAAGAGATGCAGCAAAATCTACTCAGCAGGTGGCTATAGCTGCCCCAACGTGGAAACATTTCCTCCTGAACTCAGACAGTAAAAGCTGGTTTATCCTCTAAACATATGAAGTGATATAGTGATCACTTTCAAAGCTTTTTTTTCTAATTTCTTATTGTAGCTTTATATACTTTTGTAGGGCACATAAATATCTGATGGTTTTGGGATCATCCTTTAAATGTACAGAACTTGAAAAAAAGTAGAGTTTGTTGCTTTTTGGTTTTGCTTTTCTGATTCTCTTGTGTTCCAAGTCACAGTGCCCAGAAATCACCCTAAATCATCTTGTACATAATTTTCACTGCAATAGAGAGACATGCCAGCTGCATTCAAAGGACCAAGCTGGGGTACCAGGAGCAGTTCACCTATTTCAACAAAGCTCTCAGCATGCGAGAAGCACATACTCAGCTACCTACTCCTGCTTGTTTCTGACAGAGAAACATAAGAGTGAAAAATCACTGGTTTTGATAAGCTGACAGTTTATCACGGCTAAAGTGTTCCAGTGCTGCTTTTAAGCGAACTCAGGTACTTCAACATTTACATGACAGCACAGACAGACCCTTCATAACACCTGGAAATTTTGTCATACGAACTGTTGCTTAACTCCTGTGTCACTGCATATAAGGAAAAGCTGGAAAAGCAGTATGATACTTCTAGGGCAACTTGGATTCTTCCGATTGCAGCTTTTTAGTGTGATGAAGATCAATCGTTCTATTTATTCTTTGTTAGGTGACCTAATTAAGTGCAGATTCAAAAATAACACTGTTATCCACATCATGACCACTTGGTTTCTTGGTGCTTCTGAGGAGAGGAAGCACACATTTTTAAAGGCCTTTTAAAACTCGTAATGGAGCTTGTTAACAAATAGGTTTTGTTGTCTCCCTTTTCCATTATCCACTTAACTATCTGCTGTTCTTCAACAGGTTAACACAGTAGGTATGTAAAAGACAGAAATACTTCAGGTCCTCATTCTGCTAATTCCTTGGATGAACCTCACTAAGATCAACGTATGACCTTCCCCAAATCTTAGATATCATCATGAGTGAAGACACTTCAGCCCTAAAAATCTTACAGTGTAAAAGTCAGAATTATACACAACCGCACGCACAGATCTGCCAGCATTGCCATGAAGTCAGAAACCTTTGATAAATTTAATAAGAAGTACTGAAATAGCTAAGATTTCCTTCACCACAAGCAGCACCATCTAATTGTAAACCCATATACTTACCACTGCTAACGTGCCTTTAGACCAACAGGAGTATTTTAATACGTACTTAATATTTCTACGGCTCCTTAGCGCTTCCTGCAGCCACACAGAGAAAATATTACACCCGTGCCACAGTTGAGGAAGCAGCAGCAGAATTCCACTGACAGACATCAAAATCCCCAGGCCAAGGTGCTGGCAGCAGGGCCACTGCCATCAGGAGCCGGTGAAACACCATCCAAAAGGCCTCTCCCAAAATGGACTTTGCAACACGTCAGGTTTGAGGCAAATCGATCGTAACACTTCGCCTTCCAGGCGAAGGGGGCTGGAGAACCACTGAGGTGGCTCCGCTGGCAGTTCAGTGCCTGGTAATTTAGGAAAGGGCTCTGGAATGAGCGAACCCATGACAGAAAGATGGGCAGGCCGTGGTGGGCCTGCAAGAGAGACGGTGACAGTGCTGCCCAGCAGCCAGGCACCTTGCCCTCAGGGCTCTCAAGAGAGCAGTCCTGTAAGGCGACGGCCTGCAGCAGAAAAGCTCGCTACAACTACAATACTATAAAAATGATAGAGACTGGAAAAAGCTGCTATTAGTTTAGACGTTTCAGGGAAGACCACGTGTACCAAAACCTGCTCTTTGGAAGCCTTATTAAAAGCTACCGAGGGGAAAGCCTGCGAGCTGGAACTAGCCAAGTGTTTTCAAACAGGCCGTGGCACCAATTAAGCCCGGCAGGGTCAGGTCGGTGACTACAAGGGAAGGGAAGAGGGCTGGAAAGAGAGGAGTAGGAAATTACCTGAGGGAGCACCAGGACTTTCTGCTACGTGTACTGCAGGGTGTTGCTCGCACGTTTACTGCTGAGCATGCGAAGCGCAGGTGCCGTGCTGCCGGCGGAGCTGCGTGCGGAGGGGAGAGGCCGAGGCCGCGGCCGCCCCCGGCTCCAGCGGCCCCCCCGCAGGGCACAGCCGAACCCCGCGGGGAAAGCGCCGCTCGGAAAGGGCAGAGCGGGGCCCGGCAGCGAGGGGTGAGGGGAACGGTGTGAGAAACTGCCCCGCCAGCCCCGAGGGGAAAGCGGGAGGAGGTGGGAGCAGGGGCTCCGGCCACCCCCGCGGAGATTCCCCGGCACAGCCCCCGCCGAGCAGGGGCGTCCGTCCCGAGGCAGCCGCGGCCTGTGGAGAGCGCGCTGGAGCAGATCCCCGCCCTGCAGCACACGGAGGGCCATGGTAGAGCAGATCCTCACACTGCAGCACACAGAGGGCCATGGCGGAGCAGATCCCCACAATGCAGCCCAAGGAGAGCCATGGCGGAGCAGATTCCCGCCCTGCAGCCCACGGAGGGCCATGGCGGAGCAGATTCCCGCCCTGCAGCCCACGGAGGGCCATGGCGGAGCAGATCCCTGCCCTGCAGCCCACAGAGGGCCATGGTGGAGCAGATCTCTGCACTGTAGCCAGTGCAGGGCCCCAGGCCAAAGAGGGTGGATGTGCACTGAAGGAAGCTGCACCTTCTGGAGATGAGCCCAAGCAGGAGCGGGCTCCTGGCGGGAGCTACAGCTTGGGGGGCCCCCCCGCTGGAATGATTTGTTCCTGAATGACTGTACCCCATGGAGCATCCCATGCTATTAGCTGGGGAACATGAGAAGAAAGAAGAGGCAGAAAGGAGCTGGTATGGACTGACTGCAGCCCCCCATTCCCCATCCCCCTTGCGGGGGGACGGGGGGAGTCAGAGGAGTCAGGGGTGAAGGTGAGCCTGAGAACAAGGAGGGCATGGGAGGAAGGTGATGTTTTAATTTTTGTCTCGACATCTAACTCTATTTTAATTGGCAATAAATTACATTAATATTCCTCAAGTCAAGTTTCCTTTTGCGTATGAGTGATCTCCTTGACCCCCAAGCTTTTCTATCTTATTTTGGGTGGGTGCCTGGCAGCCAGTGGAGATTGATCCACCACAGGTCCTAGCAAGGGAATGAAGCCATGGCCATGCTGTGTCCCATGTAGCTGATTCATGGGCCTGGTGAGTCAGGGATTGAGTTTGGGATGTGTTGCTCTAGGTGCTGCACAGAGCTGGCCAGGTCTGTCATCAGGAAGGGAATACTGCAGCAATCTTTGGTGAGGTGCTTTTGGGGTCCTGGTAAACAAACAGCTGCCTGGTCTGTAATTTAGGTGAACAAACAGGAATTTTCTCACTGTGGGTCATTCCACCCGATGCCTTTCACAGGCACTGGGTCACTTCAAGTAGCAGTGCTCTCTCCACCTTTATGCCTGCCTGAAATGCTTAAATACTATGTGGGTAAAATATCTGGTAAATGAACTCTGAGAGGGGTGCAGGGAGATCAGCTACCCTCCTGCACTGGCTGCTGTGGGAACAGGTACTGGGGACCCTGTGCTGATGTTGTGTGCCCAACATGGGTCTCCTGAGCCAACACGTGTGCAAAGCATATGCTTCATCCAAGGGATGCCTGGCAGCATCCTGGCTGCACAGCTTTGAGAAAAGAAACGGCAGTTTCCTGTGAAGTCACAGACTCAGCTGCAACAAACCTGGAGGGAAGTGATTCTAGCTCTATCCTGCAGCCTGGCAGCTTTTTTTGCAAATGATAGTTTTGTCCAGTAATTCTTAGGAGGAGATGACACCTTGAGTTTGTAACATGTGGCCGATGCTAAAAAGGGAGTGGGGAGAAATAAGGCAGGAATCAAAAGTGCAGGTCGTTTCATGCACTGAATTAGACCTTTTGAAAACTTCACTAAATTTTACTTTCGTTTTAGGCTGTGGTCAATCAGGGAATGAGGAGAATAGAAAGACACTTGAGTGTTAAAGGTGTGGTTGTATTTTTAATTTGGTCAGCGCTGCACATAGGAACCTCAGTCACCTCTGCTTGTACCTTAGCTAGTTGTATTTTAGGAGAGCAGGATAAATGATTCACTTCATCATAGCTGGAAAAGGAGGTGCCTGGACAGTGTCTGTCACTTATGAAAGGTATGAAGAGAGACCTTGTAGTGAACACAGTGAATTTGATGTTCTCCTGTATATACAGGTGTAAAGGAGTATGACACAGGGCCAATAGCTTACTCAAACTATCATGTACTTGAAGCATTAATACTAGCCCTAGCTGCCCTAAGACAATTGCTTTAAAAACAAAAAGGACTCCAGATATACAGAAAGAAAGGGGCTACCTCTAAAACTGGCTGGATGGCAAAATTCTGTGCACCTGGGTGGATGGGCCATTAACCAGGTGTGTCTTGGGTGGGGTTTGGGTTCATTACCACAAGCAGCTGCTGGGCCCAAGTAGTTGGGAGGGGCCACAGCCGGGATAAACAACTGACCCAGCCAATGGGATGTTTGATACCATACTGAGTCATGCTCCTATATAAGGGGAGGGCTGGCCTGAGCTGTCTGTTTGTGACTTGCTTCGTTATGGAGCTGCCCCATGGCTGGAGCAGGGACGCTTGGCATCTTGAGCAGAGGTAGAGCCTTCCTAGCTTTTATCACTTCAGTTGACTTTCATTTCATTAGTATTATCATTAGTACTGCTGTTTTCTTCTGTCTTTGTGGTGTTTTATTAAACTGTCCTTATCTCAGTCCCTGGGGTCTCACTATATCTTTTTTTTTTTTCCCTCACAATTCTCCTTCCCAATCCACAGGAGGGGAGGAGGGTGGGAGTTGGGAGCTGTTGGGTGTGTGACTGT
This sequence comes from Actenoides hombroni, assembly GCA_024336885.1. NCBI lineage: Eukaryota > Metazoa > Chordata > Aves > Coraciiformes > Alcedinidae > Actenoides > Actenoides hombroni. Next base: position 89,661,082 of record WUAM01000287.1, on the reverse strand, counting down.
GTGGTGGTTTAGCTGCTACCAGAGGTTAAACCACGACACATGCTAATCCTTGGTGTAGTACTGGGATTTTTTGGTTTTGTAATCTGTCAGCACCAACAGAGGGGTAGCTGCCCCTATAGCTCAGGGGCTTCTGAGCTGTGGGATGGGAGAAGTGCACATACTGCCTTTCATTGGTCCAAATTTTTATTTGGGTACAAAGGAAATTAAGAAGAGATGAATCTTAGGCCACTTTCTGTGGATGCATACAGCTCAGCAACATCAAGGTAATGAGACTCAGCTTTCTGGGCAGGTTCAAATATAGCTTGTGTTTTGGAGCCCAATGTGAAATGTCTCTTCAGCATTTTATTTGACTGTGATCAGGCCATGAAATAGATGTAGACAAATTTCCTCAATGTGAAACAAAATGCATGAAGATATCTTACTTTTAGTTAGATTTCTTAAAGAAATGTGTCCTATCCGAAGCACGTGTCTCCCTCTCCTTTCCCTGAAACTTTTAGGGTCTCTGTGCAGCTTTTTCTAGACCTGGAAGTGCAGCAGGAGTCTCAAAAGCTCTGAAAAAATCTCATTAGAAAAACTTGGAGAGAGAGGAGGGCCCCCAAGTGCTGAGGGAAGGGTGGGAACTCAGCTACTACACAGTCTGGTTGGTACCTTCCTGGCCAGCCCAGGCAGGTGTCCTGTGTGGCTGAGTGCGGTGAGGTACGGACGGAGCCCAGCGGCCTCCCTCTTGCTGACGGGGGTATCGTGAGAGCAAGCCAGTGGAGTTGGGGAGGAGGCACAAGTCTTGAGGAAGCGAAGCTTTGTTGCTTCTGCTTCTCTGGAATAACTTCCATTTTTCCCAGTGCCTCAGAAAATGACTTTTATTTATGTATTTATTTATATTTTTAGCAAGCACACATTTTGCTGTAGTTTGTGGATGGCAAGAGACGGGGTTTGGAGTGTCTGCCCTTAATTCTTTTGTACTCATCATAACTTGCAGTAGAAGGTTCTGTGTTTGCTGATACAAACGGATGCAACAGTTCACGTTTAGCATAAATATCCCTTACTTTATTAGCAATAACAAAGGCATCAAATCTTTTGCTGGATTTTTTTTCTTTTTTTTTTTTTTTTTTTTTTTGAGTTATCAGAAAACTGAACTCTTGCTACCCCAGAAATTTGAGCCTAGGGAGTTCAGTGGTTAGTATATGACTACTCTAGGGGAACAAAAGGTACCTTTCCAATTAAAGTTAATAGAGGGATAACTTCAGACACACAAAAGGAAAAAAAGACACCTATAAGTCATGGTGAGTTCAAAAGGAAAGAATTAAGGTAGACACACAAAGCATCATGGGAAGTGCTATTCAAGCTACCATGTCAAAAAGGCTGATTAACAGCAGTTCCAAGTCTACCTGATCACCAGGGAGTCTTACTGATAAAAATTATTTCCCCTCCAGAGAGAAGAATCTCCCTGAACTGAACAAATGTGTCACTTTTGAATAAGGATTCATGAAAAGGCAGAAGAGGAGAAGAAAAAAGAATAAAGGTATGCATTCACCAAAAGATCTGAAATTTGTAACTTGTGACTGTTTATCAGGCTTTAAGTTCTGAATGAAACTGCAAGTCACACGTCAGCGAGCGGGATTCGGATCATTAGCTTCACAATGCTTTTTTTTTTGTTTAAAAGTGGCTGTTTGCAGATAAAATTCTCTGGCATCGGTTGTAATTGCAATCAGGGAAATGTAATGGCTTTGTTTGATGTGTCGCTTAGACCTTCCAGGCTGTGAGGCTTTTCAACAGAGTCCTTTAAAGATATTGATTAAATTCTGGAGCAACCGTGTGGAATTTGGTGGTCTGTGTTGTGTGTAGATGTTGGACTAGATGAGTGTAGTGGTAAGTTCTAGACAGAAAATCAAATTATTTCAGGTCACTAATGAATTTGGATAATATTTTTTCCCCTTCTTTCTTTCTTTTTTTTTTTAACACTTTGAACTGCACGAGGTAAAAAAAAGACATGAAAGAAAATGCTGTTGGAATGTCTTTCTGTGAGCACAAATGCCAGCATTTCTTTCTTTTGGCCTTGGTCAGTTGTTTGACCTTTTATAATTCTCACTTCTATTTACATGATATTTTAGGGGGGTTTCTTTGAGTTGCCTTTTTGTGTGTGAATAGGTCAGTCGTCTTCATACCCATGGCTTGTTCCTCCCTTTGTGGTGATGTGGGATGGGTTAGAGGGCAGGACTGCCCCAGGTCGGGGGCAGTGCAATCTGAAAACACAGGCATGTGAGAGTTGTTCTGCCGGGCCGCGCTGGGAAGAATTTCAGCGGTCTTTGCGTTTGAGCTGCTTTCTCTGGGCTGTTGCAGTGGATATGTTGTATGTGTGTCTAACGCTTTGACATTAAGGAAATTAAGGAAAAGTTTTGCAATGTGTGTAGTAGGCTCTGTTGGACGGCAGCAGGTAATTTGAGATCCAGCAGGGGTGAAACAAACAGGAGCAGTGAGTTCTTTGGCTGCGGCTGGACAGCAGAAGATGAGCAAGTCCAGGCTGTGCTGTGTGGGCAAAGTGGGATGAGGTTTTGAATTTTGGCCAAGTTGTGAGGATCTTCACTTAGTGCCAGAGAGAAATTCTTGCTGTTTACCTACAAAATGGAGGTAGAAGGGGACTACAGGTAGCAAACTACGTGTGCAATATTCAGTCTCTTAAGGGGAAACGAAGATACTGTATGTTCTAGATAAAATGTTGCCTTCTGAGAAATGGAGAATTTTCCCTCTGTTTGGCTCAGCATTTTCAAAACCAATTTCACACAATTTATGATGTTTCACAAAACACAAGTTCTTGAAGTCTTCGTGCGTGTTCTGTTCCATTTTTTTTCTAGATAACTTATTACTTATGTTCTCATAGTTGTTTTTACTTGAAGTTTTTAATGTTGTATGCTGTTATTACTAGAATTTAAATGCTAGAGTGGGCTTCTGCTAGCTTGTTTCCTGACTCTGCTGTTGTTAACACCTTGGGGAGCTGTTGAGTATAAACTTTTTCATTCAGTCTTTCAGCATCTCATCGTTTATTCATGACATTGTAAAAATGCAGAAAATTGTGCAAAGAGGAGTCTAAATGTAGTACGGATTTCTCCTAAAAATGTTTGTATGGATAGAAATAGGTGCACCTGTATACAAGGTTAGATAACATTTACATTTATACATTTTATTACATTACACTTTCTATTCTATGGAATATTTCATTAAACTTAGGAAAAACTCTGTGTAGAACTAAACTACATAACTTAGCATCTTAAAGCAGATGCATATTGCACACAATTACCTGAAATATGTGTTCATTGCATCTGTATGTGCACTTGCTGTTGTCCCATCCAAATGAGCCAGTTTAACATTTAGTAAGAGAAAAGGAAAATGATTTTAGTTTTCTTTATTTGACTGTAGAAGGCTACCTCCTGGAAAGCAGTTTGTGTGCATCTAGTATCAAGTTCATAATCAGTAGGGGAATTACACAAAAAGGGAATAGAAACAGTGTTGTTTGTTTGCTGTTTCTGTTTGTTTGCACTCTTGGTATTAATATTTCTTTGACTGGGAATTGGTTGTTCTCTGGGGAGAGAAGAGACCCATCCTTTTGCAGCCAGTGTGACTCCATCACAGTAGCCAGCTCTACCCCAGTAAGAGCTTGGATACATGTCTGAGCTCTCTGGTATTCAGCTGAAAGACTGGGGCCCCATAGCAGTCAAGGGAGTCCTGGGTGATTTGTCTGCTAATTATCTGAGAAATCATTGCAGGCTTCTGCTGCCGTTGGCTTTCACGCAGGAGTCTTTCTGGTCCTGTTCTAGTAAACAGTTGTAAAAAAGGAGTATGTTTGGGGAATTCTGCCCGAAGGAAAATGACAAGCATATTTAGTAAATGTGAGCTTTTTTGGTAGGAGAGCTGACAGCATGCTTCGAGTGTAATTGATTGGTGGTCAATAGAACATCAGTAATTCCAGCACACTCTAATGTGTTTGACACCCATTTCATAAGGCGTTGTATGGGGAGAATAGTTTCTGCTGAAAGAAGGATTTCTTTGTTACAAGAGGAAGAGGTCAGAAGAAGGTAGGTTAGCTGTGAAGGAAAAAAAAAAATGCTATTGGTGGAGGTGAGAAGAAATTATACCATTATTTGTATGGCACTGATTTTCTCCCCCTCTCCCCATGAAAATCTCTGTTCCCGAAAGTTTCACAAGTCAAGAGTTTTTCTGTTTGTGAATCCAGATTTTCCTCAATTACTTAACAAATTTTATTTCTTTTTCTCTTGGACCTTAACATTAAAGATCCTGTTTAATCCTCTCTGTTGCTTTAACAACATGAATCTGCCCCATCCTTGGTAAGGAGATCCCCCTTCCCTGGACCTTCCTGGATTCACTTGTCCTCTCGCAACGCATTTCATTGCGAATGTGTCTTTGCTAGAAATAAGCGTTGTCTTTGTCATTTACATTCTCATACCTTTCTTTCAGCTTCTTGTATTTTATTGATATTTAGATCAAACTCTCTCCCTTCTTATTTAAAAATCCGCATTTCTTTGCTCCTCTCTGCCTGCCTTTTTACTTCACTTTCTTTTGGTTTGGGGTTTTTTTTTTTTGGGGGGGTGGGTTGTGTTGATTTGGTTTGGGGTTTTTTGTGTGTGGGGTTTTTGTGTGTTTTTTCTTCTATCAGGTAATCAGTTTGTTTTGTTATCATCTTGCACAAGCTTGGCAATGCCTTCTTTTCATGCTGCCTTTTATGGAGTAACCTTCTCGAACACGGAAGCAACTCCGTCTTCTGTTGTCCCACTGAAGCCTGCCTTGTTCCATTCACCTCCACCGTGCTGCCTTAGGGGAAATTGCTCTCAGTTTCCCATTAAAGCAGCAGTGTAATTATGCTGGTTGTAGCTCTCATGTCTTCTCCCAGCTTGGATTTACTCATCTGGCTTTCTTATGGATTTGAAAAGTACCCAGGGCAGGTTGTACCCGGTGCACAGAATAAGTATTAATTTTTTAAATTATTTGTTAATTATGTTCTGGGCATTTCCCCCTGGGGAGCTGCTTCTGCCTTACTTTTTAATCAAGGACACCAAGCTGGGACTCATCAGCAGTATAAAGGGAGTTTGGTATAGTGCACAGGATGAATTGGATGATGTTGAGGGCTACAAATGGGATACCATTTATAAATGCAGAAGATGGCATCATACATTTGGGAGGGAATCCTCGTTGAATGGTGATGCTCTAAACTGGGAGGTCATCAGCTGGAAATAAGCAAGAAACACCTGGGAGTTAGTCATAAGCTGACAGTAAGCTGCAAAGTGACGGAAGAGGTGTATACAATCCTAGGATGTCTCAGGAAAGATAATTCCAGGTAGGGAAGTATCACTGGCTGCATACAAGGATCATTAACGAGACCTTGTTTAAGATACCATGTCTTGGCTAGCAGTGTTGAAGAAAGATGACCTGAAACTGAAACTTGCATAGACAAGGCTATAAGGATGATGAGGGGAATGGAGAATTTGTTTTATAAACAGAGGCTAGAAAAGGTTGGCTTGTTTAACTTAGCAAGGCAAAACCTGAAAGAGTATGCAAGTTTTTGTTTTTAAATACATCATGGCAGAAAATAACTTTTTAAGCTGAAGGGCAGTGTTGGCAGAGGAACAGAGGGGTATAGACTGGCTAGGAGTACGTTTCAGTGGGTCAAGAAATAAGTTCCTAGCCATTAAAGCATCCGAGCTTTGAACATACGCTCCGTGGGAGCTGTTGGAGGGGAAAATGTAACAGAAGTGAAGATGAAGCTCAGTAAATTTTTAAAAAAATTATCTGTAACAAGGCTGCTCCTTCCTGAGATCCGGGGGATCATCCTAGGCCTATGGCCCTTAGGACATACAGAGTTCTCTCCTTATTTATTTATTTATCTATTCTGTATTTATTTATTGTAACTGTAGTTATTTTATAACTACTTGCAATTGAGTCATTGCTTCAAATAAACAGGTCATTGACAGATTGCAGGATTGTGGTTACCTTACAGACCTAAACAAAGTTTACATCCTTATCTTGCTGTGGAGCTGGGAGGAGATGCTTTTTAAATCACATTGTCTCAGCTCAGCTAACTGAGCTTGGCCGGAACTCTTGCTTTTCGAAAGCTGAGACATAAGAGTTGAAATGTTTCTACTGAAACAGTCTTTGTAAGCCAACTCAGTTGAACTTGTGTGGTTAAACAAAGCAGTTTTATGGTACTGACACACGTTTTCAGCCCTTTGAACATCATCCGCCATCTGATAGGGGCTAAATAAAAACTACTGAAAAAAATTTACGTTGGACAACAAACTGTATTTAAGAACAAAATCAAACCTCTAATGATTTATAGATTAATCTAAAACTGCTGGATTTATCTATATAAGGCTCTAACTTGCCTTTCAAATTAAGGATTACTAGTGTTGACTTCACTGTTGGACAGATCTCTTGTAAGTGAAAGGAGACTGGGATGCAAGACCATTTCCAGTTACTTGTATCAGAGAATCTAATGAAAGGAGAAAATAATAAGAGTCGTAAAAATATTCTTCTCCCATGTGCGTGAAAAAGATGAGTTTGGCATTTGCTGGGATGCCAACGTGCTCAAGTGTTGACTGGTGTTCTTTAAAGCCTTATAAAGAAACAAAACTAGCGAAAGACGCTACAGACAATATTGCAGCAACAAGTGTTTCTGGGATGTCAAACATCCTTCAGCCCTCAGCGCTTTGATCTTGGGAACAAACCATAAAGAACAAACAGCATAATATTTCTTACATGCCAACATTTAACAGTGAGGTTGATGAACTTCTGGAAAACTAGCATAATGGGCATGCCTTTTCCATTTGTTAAAATGTTTTGACAAGGGCATATTTCATTTAAAGAGGCTCTTTTCTATTCCTTCCCTCTTTGGTCTCTGAAAAAATAAAAGAGGAACCAACATAGAACTTCACAGCACAGATCAGCTCACCTTCTGCGGGAGCCAAGTGGAAAAAATACCACTTAAATGTTCCTTTTTTTTTTTTTCTTTCCCTTCTCCTTCAGGGATAGGGGAGCTGGGAGAGCAGGAGGAAATAAGAGAAAAGAGTGTGTAGACAGTATAGCTGGGCATTGTGAGTTTTGGCTCAGCCTTTTCATTGAAAGCCTCTCTTTCCATTAAACTTGCCAAAGAGAATGCATGAAATGTATTAATACACACTATACACATAAGGGGTGGGAGCAGTGACTTAGAGACTATCCAAAGCCCTCTGGTGCTCTCTTTGTAACCAGACACAAGCGTATCGACAGGCGCTACCACGCCAGGTTAGTATTTCCCAGCCACAAAACAGGTGCTGCTTCTACGTTTTTGTCTCTCTGTCCTTTCACATTTCCTTGGGGACTCAGGTTGCCAAAGTGGAGCAGGTTCCCTCCTGCGTTGCTAGGCCAGCTCCCACAGCAGGGTGTTATACTGCCCAAACCCCTGATCTTTCAGGAATCCTTAGTCTTAGTTTGCAGACTTAGGGCTTTGGTCTGTTGGGTAGGCATATAAAGTGTTGGTATGTTGAAGCTCAGGCTCTATTCACGGAGTCTTCTGAGATTGGTTTTGCCAGTGTGTGTTGATCTTCCTAGACTCTAAACAATTTGGGGGTATTTTTCAGGGCTAGCAGAACATACTAGAGTAAGAAATTCTTGGAGTCGTGAGTTTGAATTCTGACTATATTTAACCCAAGCCTTTCACTGTGAGGAGATGCTGATTTATATGATTTCAGGTGGAAAACCTTAGCGTGCCCAGGCTGTGTCTGCTCTGTCTGAATGGATGCTAATGGTCTCTGAGCATAGAAGCCAGGAATTGGTTCACCAGTCTCACTCTTCCCCAACGTTTGCAGTGTAATGCCTGCGTTTCAACAGTGCTCTGAGAGACCCTATCTATCTAGATACACTGTACCTGTTGCCAGAAAGACTTCATCCTCTCCCTGTTACACGGGCAAATTAATCCATCAGTTCCTGCTCCTCGTGGTTTTCCTTTTCAGAGAAGGCAGTGATGACCAGAACCATTGCTGAGATGTGACCGTACCCTTCACTTTTTCCAGGGCAGACAACTACCCCTCCCTGGCAGAAAGGCTTGATGGATCCTGGCATTTGATTTAGAGTCCTTATTCAGCTGTGCCGTGCAACACACTAAAAATGAAATTCAGGATGCCCAGTAGATGTTTCTCAGATTCTACCCTGACCATTTGCAGGAGTAGTGTTTACACTACCCAACTTGAGGCATCTGAGGTGGGCTGTGGGCTGCTTTGTCTCCTGGATCTCCCTGTGCGGCTAGGCAGGGTTGCCATCCGCAGCTGGGTATCCTATGGATGTGTGAGCTGGCATCTCAGTCAGACCCGTGAGCGGAACTGCTCTCTGGAGCAAGATAAGCCATTCTGCAAAGGTTTTCTGCTTACACAGTGTAAGCTAGCAAGGCTCCTTCTTCCCAGTTTGGCTCGCTTTTTCCCATTGGTGGTAAAGCTTGATTGCGAGGGGTTGCGTGTTTGCAGCTGCGTGCTTTGCTGCCCATGTTTCGACACTTCGGCTGTGTTCTGCCTAGGGGATGTGGTGACTCAGGTAGGAAAAATGATAGTTCTTCTAGAGGCAAACCTGTCCAAATGATTATTTTTTCTGTCTTCTGAAACTGCTTTCTGCCACATAAACCTCTTGCCTTCAATTTCTCACGCAAACAGAGTACAGAAATCACTGGTTAGGAAACAAGTACTAAAAATATCAGGAGTTAGTTTCCTTTATGCTTTGACTTGATGTAGATTTGGGGCAAGTAAAGAGGAATTGTGCACAACATGATGAATTTCCAGATTCTTTTGATTTTTTTTAATTTAATTTTTTTCAAGGTAGGAGGCTTGCAAAGTTACTACAGCTGTTAAAATCCTGCCACCTTAAGCCAAAGGACCAAAACTCTACCAGAAAGTGAATTTTTGCCTGAAGATTTATGCTGTGGCTTCTTTCCAGTAGGAAGTCTTTTTTTATGGCTTCTTTAAGATTTTTCCAATGTATTTCTTTAATGAAAGCATGGTATACCTTGTGAAACTTTACTTCAGTCGTGTTCATATGAGAGAGATACAGGCTTACCTGTGCTGTTAGGTACAGGAGGAGTGTGCGCAGTAAATGAGCAAGAGGCACAGATGGCACGTGAAGGATTTCCAGGAAACATCTGCAATTTGACATGATCTGTTGCTGTAACTCTGGATGCACTGGAGCAACACCTGTCTGGGAAACTGTGCGCTGATGCCTTTACCTTCTGTTCTCATGAAGAACAACTCAAAAAGCCAAGAGATCAAGTCTGCAGCAGATGCAGATCTATACAGCTACAGTGAACTGTCCCCGTGGTAATTACCTGTTTCAGTTTACTAATGGTAGAATTGACAGCTTCCTTAAACTTCATAACAAAAGCTACTTCAGGCTTAAATATGTCAAACCACCACTACTAGCACACACCCAACAGTGTGCTGCTGAATATTTTGGCAGGGACCTTCCCGTTGCCTCGGCTCACGACTGATTAGCTAACACGTGAGGTATGTCACCGAGGCAGCGCAAGGTGTCCTGCTGAACTGCTGCTGCTCTGGGAGAGAGCAGGGCAGCCTTGGACACTTCCAACAGAAAGCAGCTTGCCCCGTATGAAACTGCACTCAGACTGAAACTTATCCATTGATCAAAATGTTCCTTTTGTGAAAGTCTCTGGGGAGGAAATTCCCATTTTTTTAAGCAAAATTGCCCCCACAGGTGGGGCAGAGGGCTGTTGCTTGAGGTTAGTTGGTATCTCTCTGCCATTTATTGGCCAGCAGATCCTGGTCTGCCATGGCCACTGCCCATGCCCGGCAGGAGGAGTGGTCACTGAGCCATATGGCAGCACCTCCCAGGGTACAACCTGCAATAACAGACTCGCTGCCTTTTGCCTGGGGGTTCCTGGTTGGTGATCTTACTGTGAATCCGTTGTCTCCTTCGCCTGGTCTGGGCTGAACACTCCCTTAGTGCCCATTTTGTGTGTGTCTCCTCGGGTGATGATTGACTCTACCTGCCCACAACTGTCATCAATCTTTTTCCTTCACATTTTCTCAGAGAGGTAGGTCAGCAGTGTGCAAGGTGCTTGGAGCTCTGCGCAGAAGACTCACTTACAGATTTGTTGACTCCTTTCCTGGCAAAAGGCTTCCAGTCTCCTCCGTGGAGGACCTGTGGCTGACAGCTGTGGGCTCTACAGAGGGTTTTGATTAGGAACATTGCTGCTTGGGTGTCTTCTTCAAAACACAGGAATTTCTTTTAAATGCAGCTTTTAACGTTTGATGTTGTAGGCTTGTAATGCTTATTTTGGGGACAATCTTTTTTCTGTGTGATGTTAATGGGTAATTTTTGACTTTTTCTTCAATTACGAAAATATTCTGAATGCTAATGTCAGGTGGGTGTTTTTTGGTCGGTCTGTACCTATTTAAACTGTGTATGTGTTACTGAAGACCAGTCTTTCCCCCAGTGAGCGAGGTTAATTATCCATCAAGGTAACAGTGGTAAATAGTTCAGTGCCATGTGGATTTGTGTTCCTCCTTGGTAGAATTTCTTCAGAATTTTGCATACTCACTGTGAGTATATGATTCTTTTTCATTTAATGTGGCTGAGCAGCAGCTAAAATAGAAAGAATATCTCAGGTTTTGGGATCTGCTGTCTTGGCATTACAGAAAAACTTTATCCTTCCAGAGGGAGGGTGAATCTGTATCTTCCTTTGATGGGTAAGATTGAGACCTTACCTGGTTGTGTAGGCATCGAGCAGGAGAGATAAGATAAAGGTAATTTCCTTGCTTTTCTTCAATGTTTTTTCCACTCTCTTCAGAGACTGTAGTGCTCCTTAAACTTCGACATCACTGGAATGCAAATATATCTGAAATACAGAACTGTATGTGTTTTCTTCTCCATACACGTGGTATTTGGTAACAGTTCCATTTGCCAGGGTGTCCTTGTGAGTGCATGAATCTAGGGCAGATTTAGACTGGAGATAAAGAAGTTCTTCACTCTGAGGGTGGTGAGACACTGGAACAGGTTGCCCAGGGAGGTGGTTGAGGCCCCATCCCTGGAGATATTCAAGGTGAGGCTTGACAAGGCTCTGAGTAACCTGCTCTAGTTGAGGATGTCCCTGCCCACTGCAGGGGGGTCAGACTAGATGACCTTTAGAGATCCCTTCCAGCCCAAACCATTCTATGATTCTAACTTTTTGTTAATGTGATTTGAGAAGTCTGTAAGAAACTGAAGAGTAAGTCTTAACATGTGACAGAAAACGTGCTTTTCCAATAGAATTACTATGGCTTTTTAAAAATCATGCTAGCTGATGGAAGTGAAAGGATGAAGAGGAAGAAAATTATATGTAATTTTGAGCAAAGCCATAGCAAAAAAATCCCAGTGTTCATTTGCTGGCAGGCCTACAGGTGGTATTTGGCAGGGCATGTGAGCTGTGGCTGTTCTTCTAGACAAACTGAGGTGATCTGTTGGTGACATCAGCATGGCAGGCACACCACCTCCATGGCTTCTCCAAGGGAAAGATGGTTCCCTTCGTGAGGCTTGGCATCAAATCTGCAGAGGCTCGGGCTCAGGTCTGCATCGGTGAGGCACGGATCAAACCTGCTGTATGCCTTCCTATACCTCCTGTAGAAAGGGGATTATACTTGTCTTCTGCCTTTTGTCTGTCTTATCTCTGACTGCAGGTACCTCAGGACAGGAATGATTTTTTGCTCTTATCTGTGACTGATGCCACTGCAGGGTTTCAGGTTGGTGCTGTAGCAATGTAGGTCCCGTAAAGTGCCAATAATTACCTAGAAGAGCCACGCTAAAAAAAAAAAATAGCTAACTTGCTGTGCACTGCTGACTTGCATGGCTGAATTTTGGCATGCTCCGAAGGCCAGCTTTTAAAGCTCCAGAACAGCAGCACCTCCTCTGCTTCTGATATGCTATCTTGAGCAGGAAGAACGGCTTTCTCAGTACCAGGTTTGACGCTTTCCTTTGCCCCACCTCATTTCACACCAGGCTCCCTTTGAGCCCTTCCCCTTGGATTCGAAGAGGCAAGCGTGCCGGATGCTGGGGCAGGGGATGCTTTCCAGGCCCCGTGAGGAGCGGGAGCATCCTCAGCCCTTGCGGGTGCCGGCGCGCTTGCCCCGGGAGCACCGTGCCGCACGCTGAGGTTAGGAGGGGCCGTCGGGGAGAAGAACAATGCGGTGCCTTGGCAAAGCGGCACAGTCAGCTTGAACATAACTTACTGTGTCAGAAAGAGAGAGCGAGGAAAAAGCGTGAGGCATTCTAATAAAAGCACCAGTACAGTGAAGATTCATTTTTCTTAGAAAGAATCTTAAGAAGTTCGGTTTTTTCTTTCTTTTTTTTTCTCCTGCCTGCATTATCAACTCTCCACCCGCTGTGCCTGTCTCTCTCTCTCTCTGCTACTTTCAATGTGCATTGCAACTTCTGTCTCCTCCTTTGTTCGCGTTAGCAGGATGGGCCTTTCTAGACAAAGGGAAGGGGACCTTTTGCTGGCCTACATATCAAATAATTTCTCACCTTGTGAATAGTGGAGGAGGCAATCCAGATCCCTTAGTTCTGAATCCCGCTTGCCTTTCTCTCGGGTTGTACTTGGGAGCAGGGCTAGGGTGCTGTCGGCTTTGCCGCTGCCTGTCGTTTGATAGATGCACACAAATCCAGGAAGTGATACAAATCCTGTATGACTTCTTTTATCCCCAAAGGGACTTCCTGCAGAGGAAACAATTCGGGTGGTTTTTGTTGGTTTTGGGTTAAGGAGAAGGCTGCTGTTAGATTTTATTTCCACTGGCATCTAAGAAGCAAGTCCTTTAAGATTTCATCATCCTGAGCTGATTTGTGAAGAAAGCTTGATTGATTGGACTTTTTCGGGGGATGGAGAAGCTGCTCACGTTTGGGTGCCTATAGATTAGCCTGGGGCAATTGCACCAAGCTTGCTGTGGCAGTAGAGGGCCCTAGTGGACCTACCACAGGCTGCTGCTTTCTGCACAGACATCTCCTGGTGCAACTGCAGGCATCTGAAGTGCCATATTGTCTTACTGCCCTTACAGAGGAGAAGCTTCCCAGCTTTTCAGAGCTGCTGTTCTCTGTGCCCTTGTAATGTTTTTCAACTTGAGAATCATTTTGGGCAGGGGTCAGACACCTCCTGAGGGCCCTTGTCGCTTGAAGGACTCTGAGTCTCTGTCTGGTGGTCTGCCCTGCTCCCTGGCAAGACATGGCTGCTGCAGTTAGCGTGTAGTGAGCGTGCACACCGCTGGGGAAGTGCTGTCGTGGAAAGGTGAAAGGAAGGTTTATGAAGGTATTTGAACTGCAGAATCAAAAAGTATTAATTGCAGCTTCAATATGTATTTATGTAGCCTGAGAATTAAAGGAGGTGGTCATAGTAGTATAAAAGTGAGTGGCCTGCTGTCACTGTGTTCTGGGGAAAAACCTGTGTGAGATTTTTTTGGTATAAGAGGGAAGGTGCAAGTGATCCTTCCCACCTGCCTGTGCTCTAAAGACAGTGGCTTGGCTCAGCCTTCTGCTTGAAGTGGTGCCAGGAAATGTTCTTGAACACCCAGTTTTGACTGGCCAAAGAGGGAGGAGGACCTGAGGAATTGTAGCAGTAGCAAGATTTCAGGGTAGTATTTAAAATCAAACAAACTAAATTTAAGAGCAGCTTAAACCAGAAAATGAGATCGGATTTATCTATCAATGTTAAGTGTGGCAATGTCATAGGAACTTCGTAGCCAACAGTTGAATTCTACTTAAGGTGGATCACTTCCAAAAGAGTGCTCTGTGTTTGAACTCCGAATGTCCTCAGAGCTCAGAGACTATTTTGTTCAGGATTTGAACCTGTGTAAGGAGGCCTCTTGGGCCTCGGATGCAGATGCTTCTGGTTCCTCGTAGCTGTTTTCTTTGCAGCAGTTGGGTAAAGGTTGAGGGAGGATAGCCTCAAACTTTCCTGTTGAGTTATAGCTGAATCCTCTGAATTAGAGTGCAGACTGTGATGGGATGCTTTCAGGTTCTCACTGAAATAGTATTAACCCCTGTTGTATCACCAAGGGCCACAGAACAGATGCATCCACAGAATTTAATGCTGTTTATTGACATTGTCACACAGAAAACAGATGCAGAAGGTTTGCACAAGTCTCAGGAAAGTGTTTTTCTGGCAGGCAGTGTGTAGTGTGAGGCCAAAAGCGAATTCCTACAAGGCAGAACTGAACACTGTAGCCATGTGATAGATGGAGGAGACCAGTATAAATCACAAAATGGAATAACTGCTGTAAAGAATGCTCCTTGTCCCACAAATGTTGTGCAGTTATGCTCCCTCCTAGGATTTATAAACTATTTCAGTTTGGGGTTTGGTTTTTCTTTTGGTTTGTTTTTTTTGGGGGGGGGGGGGGGGACGGACGGACGGACATTTGTTAGTTTTGGTTTGGGTTTTTTTGGTGGGGTTTTTTGGTTGTTTTGTTGTTTTAGTTTTTTGGTGGGGGGGGGGGTTTGTTTATTGTTGGTTTTGCGTTTGTTTTGTGGGGTGGTTGTTTGGGTTTTTTTGGTGGTGGTGATGGGTTTGTTTGTTTGTTTGTCTTCCCCTCCAAAGGCTGATAAGACAAAGAAACTACAGCGGTATTCATGGGAGTGTTCTCTAACTTGTAAAGTGAAGCCTATCTCTCTAACATCTTTCATTGCTGTCCTGCTGTTTTCTACAGGGTGAACGAGGAGAACAAGGTCTTCCTGGACCTGCAGGATTCCCTGGAGCTCCAGTAAGTCTAAATATTAAAAGCAACTGAAAGTGATTATCAGTTTTCAGTTTCTCTAAGTTCATCCACAGCTCAGAAAGGCTTGCTATAACCCCTTTAAAACGTATACCTGCTATATGTATTTGATTCATCTGCTACTCTTTCTGTACTTACACATAGAGCAACACTTCCTTATCCTTCCCTTCCTGTACTGGTAGACTAATAGAGTTCAACTGCATTCACATTTAGTTTAAATTCCCTTCAGAAGAGTATTTGGATAGGTGTTTCTCATTATAGTCGTATCATCTGCATTTTTTGAGTCGTAATACAACAATATAATTTTTCTACAGGGCCAAAATGGAGAACCTGGTGGGAAAGGAGAAAGAGGCCCACCTGGTCTAAGAGGAGAGGCTGGACCCCCTGGAGCTGCAGGTCCCCAAGGTGGTCCTGGTGCACCAGTAAGTTTCTTGCTGTTCCTTTTTCCTACAAGGAGAGGTTTTTTTTCAGTTCTCCCTCAGCCTCAAGGAGGCTGTGTCAAGTGCAAGCATCTGAACTGCCTAAAACTTAATGACACTTCCTATAACTTTGAACTACTTATCAAATAATTTGCTTTATTTCTTTTCTTCCATGTAGGGTCCGCCTGGTCCCCAAGGAATAAAAGGAGAACGTGGATCTCCTGGAGGCCCTGTGAGTATCTCTTTGACTTAGTGACTGATAAATTACTCTAGCCATTACAACAAATGTGGTGTAAATGTAAAACAAGACCTTCAATGACTTTAATATTGGCAGTTCAAGAATGATGAAAGTGTTCTAGAAGAAGTAACTAAAGTTGAGGTGTTTACTGATCTGGATTACATTGATTTTAATATAAGTGAGATGACAAAATAGCTTTTGGTGCCATGACCCAAAAGCTCTAAAATGGCTTATCTCAATGGTTATTAGATTTACATGCTGTCTTTGCCAAGTTTCTCAGTGACCATTAGTTCACCTTTGGTGAAGGACCTTCCCTTGTAAGTTCACTACTTGCAAATTTTGAACTTCTTGTTTAGTTCCAGGACATTTAATTCATGTTTTAAGTAAAACAGCTATATATAATTCAAAGTCAGGTGTTGTGTAAAAATCTATTTGTTTATATATTTTTCTGATTTTCAGAAAATGACAACTAGGAATATTAATCTCTTATAGGGTGCTTCTGGTTTCCCTGGTGCTCGTGGTCTACCTGGTCCCCCTGGTAACAATGTAAGATAGCTTATCCCTCTTTATTTTTATTCTTATCTTGTGGATGTCTTTAGACATATATTAATATATTAAACTATATTAAGCTGTATTTACCTTGACATGAATATAAGATAAGAGAAAGCATTTTTAATACGATGTTTGGACTTACGGAAAAAAATCTGCAAAAGGGCATTTACTCTGCTCTTATTTCAAATCATTCACTTACTGTCTTGATCCTCCTTCTTTTATGGTTTTCCTTCCAAAGCCTATGAGAGTTAGTGGAGTCCTTCTCTTAGATCAGGTCCTGGAGTATTTCTTTTGGTGGCAGACGTGTTGTCTTATTTCTTGCTCCTTTATGATGAAAGAAATATTCAATTCAGGATCTTGAATCAGTGTGCATTTTCAAAACTATATCTTGTAGATTACTGCTGAGAATTTATTTTAGTTGCTTGTAAAATGGAATGGCATAAAATTGAATTATTTGGGGACAGAGGAGTTTGGAAAGATTCTCGTGGCAAAGTTTCCATCTTAAGATACGGACTACATCTGAAGTTTAATCTACCAGTCTGCAGTGTCCGATTATAAAAATGTATTCTGATGCATCAACTAACTGTGATATCTTATTCTTAGATATTACTCTTATTCTTAATATCCTTGTGTGAAGAAAAGCTGTTTCGTAATATCCTTGCATGTCCCTACTTTCGACTCACATAGAAAAAATGAGATCCTAATTTTTGATTCTTTAAAAATTACAAAAATACAAAAAATACAGTGGATTTACCCATTTTAAAATCAAAACTACAAATTATCCTTTGTCATATGATAACTGAGGCATAAAGTAAGAAAAATTCTATATTTGAATAAACGGATTTTTATTTTCTATCTTATAGTTACACACAGATGCAAATTAGAATATTCCTGCATAAAATTAGAAAGTAGGACTTCATTTAAGGTAACACTGAAGTCAATTCAATTCTTTCCATTGATTGGCTAAGCTAAGAGTTTAATGAAAGACATCTCATTCTGCATGTGTCCAAGACACCACCTTAAAAGTATCTGTCATTCAAGAATCAACAGGGTCTGCTACTACTTCAAATTCTGTGGCAGAGCCATGGATAAGGAACATGTATCCTTTGTTGGATGCGTTACAACCACTAAGCATCTAAAATATGCAGGTGTTCCGTTACACAAACCGTATGGCCAGAGAGAAGGGGGGTGGAAAGTTACCAGTTTTGAAAGTGGTAGGCAAAAGGATCCTCTTTGTAAGACCAGATCATATTTAAATACATAGAGGTTGGACCCTAAAAACCACCTTCAGGCAATGACTCAAGTCTGGTTTGCTTTCATGAGGAAAGATCAATGCTAGTAAATGTGCACTGCTGTTTCAAATAACACAGCTCAGGCTTTTCTTTTTAAAATTAAATTTAGGGTAGCCCAGGTCCCCCTGGTAATGCAGGTCCTGCAGGGAAGGATGGGCCTCCTGGACCTCCTGGTAGCTCTGGTTCTCCTGGCAGTCCAGGACCTGCTGGAACAAGAGGTGAGCCTGGCCCACCAGGTGAAAAAGGGCCACCAGGCGCACGAGGAGAAAGGGTAAGTACATGTTCAGTCGGGGTCTCTTACACCAGTAGACAGGGATTATATCTGTCAAGATCAAGAAGCCACCAACTGAATGTTAAAGATGGTCAGTATTGATTGATCCGACCTTTTCTTAAACAGGGGGCACCAGGTGAAACAGGTCCTCAAGGCATTGTTGGTGGCCGGGGTAGCACGGGTTTGCCAGGTATGCGTGGCCCAAGTGGTCCACCCGGTCCGACAGGTACCAAGGTGAGAGCACGTTCACTGCAGCAGTAGCCTCGAAGCTAACACAATGACTGTAATCCAGCTGCTAAAAATAGCTTACACATACAAAAAGTAATTAATATGATGGGTTTTTTTAAAATGCTTTTTAGCCCAGAGACTACAGAATTTACAGATATTTGTTTTTACATCTGTAAGATTAGGCTTTAAAATGTCCAGTAAATGTCCAGCTGTGGGATGTGATTTTTGTCTCTATTATCAAGAGTCCTGGATCATCTAGAAGTAGATAACCATCCTCACACACTTAAGGAGGGTCATGGGCTATAAACTTTCCTTGAGACAAGATTTGAGTCATATTTTTGCTTACTGCAAGTTGTTTATCTTTGCTTCATTCTCAATATGTTTCATGCTTAAATATTATGACCCAAATAGAAAAATACTCTCACCTTCTCCAGAAAAGGTGGTGTGAGGCTTGGTTTGTATTTTATCACTAATGTAGTGATAGACTGGGTTGGTTTTTTTGTTTGTTGTTTTTCTTGTTGTTGGATTTTTTTGGTTTTGGGGTTTTTTTTGTTAGCTGGTTTGACTATTGGTTTTGGGCACGTAAGAAAAGACATGGCAATTAGTTATTTCTTGGGTCACAGAACAATAAGGAACATTCCTTGGGTTCAATGGCCTTGCATGAATATTACCAGCAACGCAACAAAACCAGTTTGGCCAAGTTTTTATCTTTCTTCTTTTGAGTATTCACAACCACCAAAGTCACAGTGGCCCTTCACTTTATTAGGTCTCCTTTACAATCACTGGACATTTACTTGAAGATGTGTATATATAATATGATGGTATTTCATCAACACAACTACCTGCAATGAAATCCTTCTCCTTTTTGTTCAGGGTGAAGATGGTAAACCAGGTACCAATGGTGTCCCAGGAGACCGTGGTGCTCCTGGTCCACAAGGTCCAATTGGACAAAGAGGCTTACCTGGAGAACCTGGCAGAGATGTAAGTGGATGTGTTAAACCTTCCTGCTAGTTTGTGAGACAGACATGGGAGACTTGGGGAGTAAATATGCTTTAAGGTTCACAAAGCCTCCCTCAAGTGCCTGATGCACAGGGGCTGGGCAGATTATGATCTCAAGAAAGTGATGTAGCCTGCTGTTTCTGCTATACCTTTTACTGCCTGTGGACCATATCTCTGTCTCACTTGGAATTGAACAAGAGACTGCACTGCCTGTGCACCTACAAAATAGCGCAGGTCTCACAGATCTTTTATGGACTATTCCACCTCCAGGAACTCTTCCTTCTTGAAACCTCTCTTTCTTTGAAAAGCACTGTTTATGCTTACTGGAAAACAATCCATGTGTCATCCAGCTTATGAGCAAAGTGTTCCATTCTCTTTTACAGGGTAACCCTGGCTCAGATGGCTTGCCTGGACGTGATGGATCCCCAGGGGGCAAAGTAAGGAATCGCCAATATCTTTAGACTGCCAAATAAGCGTAACATAGAGGTGAAAATATATGTAGTTCTGTGCTATATAACTTGTTCTTTGAACCTCTTATGTTCCAATGAATATATTCTTTATGTTGCAGTTCTGTAAAACATTAAATTTATTATCTTGTCAACTGTTATTGTCTGCAGGGTGACCGTGGTGAAAGTGGCTCTCCTGGCCCTCCAGGACCTCCTGGTCACCCTGGACCTGCAGGTAGCAGCGGTGCACCTGGAAAAGCTGGTGAAAGAGGATTTCAGGTAGGACCAAAGTGAATAGTTTACTGCTTATTTACATACCTTTTCCCATGCAAAGTCCGTTTCATGCATCAATACAGTGAAAGCTTTTGGAAGAGTCATACATGTTACTGTCCTGATTTCTTGGCTCTGAGGACCTCTTTTATAAGAATCACAGGGGAAAAGACATCACAGTTTGTTCCCGATAACTTATATAATATATATAAATTAACCTCAAAATCCGTGTACTCCATAGGATGCCAAAAAGCACATCATTGCACCAGGCCCTATCTTAATTTCCATCCCATCTGGTGCTCCTGCAGCATAAGCAATGTTATTTATTTAAACTCAGGGAGTAACTTTGGAAGTCTTCAAGTTATTTCCAAGAAATGCTGACACCAGAGCAGCTTAAGCACTGAACATCTCACAAAATGAAGAAGGGGTCTAGTGCATATGGTATGTTAACAGTGTCTACAAGCAGCTAAGACCAATATTGGTAGAGCAAGGAACTGTCCAAAATTCTTTCTGATTATATAGTGTGTGCGTAGCTTCCCCTTGTTTCCAAACAGCTGCTGGCTTTTAACATACTGCTTATCTGGAAATAAAAAGGCAGTCTAGTCAACTTCCAAGCAATCCATACCATCTTATTCTTGTCGTACTACAGGGTCCACCTGGCCCTCCTGGCTCTACTGGTCCTGCTGGTGCTCGTGGTCCTGCTGTAAGTCGTATTTAAAGCATCTGTGGTATAATACATTCATTATTTCCTGTTATTTGAGCATTTCTCTCACTTCATTGTATATTCCTTCTAATGCAAATCTACTCTTAAAGGGTCCTCAAGGTCCTCGTGGTGATAAAGGTGAAACTGGTGAACGAGGCAGCAATGGCATAAAGGGTCATAGAGGATTTCCTGGTGGCCCTGGTCTCCCAGGTCCTCCTGTGAGTATTTTGCATTGTATTGGGAATTACAGCTGTTCTTAGTTTCTGTCATTTAGGTCACAGGTAACTAGCTATCCTTAACATATTTACTCAGGAAAGAAAAAGAAACAAAAATTATAAAGAACCTGTGTAATATGATTGTCTAATATGTACAAAAGTCCAGATTCTCTGAATCAACCTGAAATAAGTATTAATAAAGAACTGGAAGAAGCTTCTAGGAGCTAAAGCTGGATTTGCTATAATCTCTTTCAGATATGTGTCTGCCTTAAGTCTGGAACAAACTCTTTTTGCATTCATTTATTTAGGCTGTTCCTGATTAAGTTATCAAAGATAGAAATAGGGGTTGAAATATCTATGTCTGTTAGAAATCTATGCTGGACAGGCAACTAAATCCATGAAAAATCTACTTGGAGTCCAAATACCTCTCTTCTGTCATACATCTGTTGTAGTAATTAATATTAGGGCAAAATAGACATGAAACAATTCTTAACTACTGAATTGTAAAGATGCATTACCATTTTGAACAGTTCTTAATAGCTAAAATAATTGGTGGGTAATAGACAGGCATCCCCTAGGTATTTATGACAGGTAAAAATTTAAGAACGGATTTATACTGAAAAGAACTATTAAGAGCACTCATGATAAAAGGGAGAACAGAGAAAACAAAACTCAATAAATCTACCAATACCAACCTATTTAACAATACAATATAACATGTTGTGTAATGTAAAACATGAGTAAAAAAAAAAAAAATCTGATAAATTCTCATTTACACTATGACAGTGAGATGATCAATAATTTTTAAACATATGGCTTAGTCCTTTGTGGTGCATAAATAGAGCAAATTTTTAATGCGTTTGAAAATCATGAGTGTTTCTCAAATTACTTAAATAGCTGTACTGGTAATATGATTAAAACTGCAGCAGTTTGAGTCTATAGCTGTACGTTCTTCTGAATACAAGCTCACATCCAAAGCTCATTGACATTGGTTGGCTTATCTTGCATTTTGGATATTAAATCACTAATATTTTTTCATATATGGAACAGTCAATATTTTGTTATTGTTAAAGAATAGTAACCATTCTATCTCATGTCTGATATAGCCTTTTTAGAAGGATGTGTTTCATATAATCTTAAAAATGTTTTTAATGCCTTTATTTAAGGTACATCCCCCTAGTTGAAATATATTACTGGGAGATGTATGACTTACTTTTCTTTTCTTCATAGGGTCCTCTGGGTCCACAAGGTGCAATTGGAAGTCCAGGAGCTTCAGGTGCAAGGGTAAGAAAAACTTCTTACTTAGCATAACTGGAAGGAAGATTCAAGCTGTTTGTTTTCAAAAGTGAAAAATGTGGCCATCTTAATGGGTAACAGCTGAAGAACAAGAAAATACCTGATAAATCATAGAAAAACGTTTAAAATATCTCACAATGTACTTCTGAATTTGAGATTATCTGGTAAACTATTTTGACCATACTATTTGTGTTCGACATTGTTCTAGGGTCCCCCAGGACCAGCTGGGCCACCTGGAAAAGATGGTACAAGTGGCTATCCAGGTCCAATTGGTCCTCCTGGCCCACGTGGTAACAGAGGTGAAAGTGGCCCTGCAGTAAGTAAATTGTGCACACCCAAGCAAACAAATCTTTAGGGGTTATTCATAAACATAGGGCTCTCTCCTACATAAATGTCTCCCTCAGAAAAATCTGTATTTTGTGGACAATGTTTGTGGTAGGAGGTATCTAGTTATTAAGGCTAAATAAAAAAAACCAACAAAACCAGAACATTTGTAGTTCAGTTTATCTATTGATGTTCTGCTGTTGTGTTAGAGAAGTCAGTGATTATCTGAGACTGAGTACAACAGGAAGGCAGGATGTCCACTTCAGAACAGACTCCCTTTCTGTCTTGGAAGCTATGAAATTGGTTTCCTAGACTCCTCTAGAGAGGTCAGTGCTGCAAAGGTCACTAGCATAGTCACTTCTCCTAAAGCCAAGAAATGGTTATTCTCTGGATTTTTGGTGGAAAGGATTCCTTCTTAAAGCCCAGACAGAAGAATGACAGGCACAGCTTAACAAAATTTAGGAAAATAAAGGCCTGGAAAGTTTAACAGATGTCTACACATTGCAAGTGCCATTATTTAATAAATGAGTAAATTAAACGTTTATGTAGGAATTTTATTTTTTTTTTTAAGGTTAGGACCCACAGTTTTAACTTGTGATCTCTAATCAACACTATGTTTGTTATTTATTTATTTGTGGGGGTTTTTTGTTTGTTCATTTGTTTTTGTCTTGTTTGGTTTGCTTGGTTTTTAGGGTCCACCAGGCCAGCCTGGTCTTCCTGGTCCTTCTGGTCCTCCTGGTCCCTGTTGTGGTGGTGGTGGTGGTATTGTTGGTGGTGAAAAAGGTCCAGTCTATGGGTATGAGTATCGAGATGAACCAAAAGAAAATTCTATCAATCTGGGTGACATCATATCTTCAATGAAATCAATTAACAACCAGATTGAAAACATCATTAGCCCTGATGGGTCACAGAAGAATCCAGCTCGTAACTGCAGAGATCTGAAATTCTGCCATCCCGAGCTCAAGAGTGGTATGTTAGGTTTTTATTTTCACCAATGGTAGCAGATATTGAATTTTATTTCATTTTTTTCATGAATGTCATTTTTCTTGAGTATTTAAGTGCAGAGATTTGTTACGATAATTTTATTTGTTCTTTTTAAACAAGTGTGATGACAGATGAGAAATGTATTAATAATTTTAAACTTTACTTTGCATTTCCACAGTATATACACTGCAACTCCACTACTTACATGCTTGTAACTGAACATTTGTTGAAATAATTTTATGGAAAAAAAACTATGGCAAGTTCTATATTTATTTCAAACGTCAATCATATTACAGTGCTCACATGAATTCAGTACATTTTTACATCACCTTATCTTCTGTCAAAATTAATATACTTCCTAATTTGGCTCAGGAATCTGGCATAGAAAGAAGCTTCACCATCATGCAATCAGATTATTCTCTAAATATATTAAGCCTCTTAACTACTCTTCCTCCTCTAGGAGAATACTGGATTGATCCTAACCAAGGCTGCAAGCTGGATGCTATTAAAGTATACTGTAATATGGAAACTGGTGAGACATGCCTCAGTGCGAACCCCAGTACTGTGCCAAGGAAAAACTGGTGGACCAGTGGAAGCAGTGGAAAGAAACACATTTGGTTTGGAGAATCTATGAATGGAGGCTTCCAGGTAAAAAATTATCACAGTTAACAGCCCAAAAACTAGTACACATATTGTACTTGTGTATGTCAGAATGTCCTAAAAAAAATAAAAAAATCCTGAAATTAAACTAACCTAAACATTTGGTGCGTGAAATAAAACTATATTAACTATCCCTAGACATGATTAAAGAAAAAACGTTGTTTATGTGTTGTATTCTGCAGTTCAGCTATGGAGATCCTGAGCTTCCAGAGGATGTCTCAGAAGTTCAGCTGGCCTTCCTTCGCATCCTCTCCAGCCGTGCCTCCCAGAACATCACCTATCACTGCAAGAACAGCATTGCCTATATGGATCAAGCCAGTGGAAACGTTAAAAAGGCTCTGAAACTGATGAGCTCTATGGAAAGTGAGATCAAGGCTGAAGGAAACAGCAAATTCACATATGCGGTTCTGGAAGATGGATGTTCTGTAAGTACACAAGACTTTAGTATGGTAGTGTAATAAATAATTCCCTTTAAAAGACTAGATCCATAATAAAAGAAGTGAGAGCTTCTCATGACCTGGTTGAGGAAAGGATATAGCTACACCTAATTGGGCAAATTTAGATTCTATACGCCAGAAGTGTCACTCCTGTTGCAACTGTAGAAAGTGAGGTGTACTCCCATTTAAATCTGCTTTTCAGGTATCTTCTTGCTTTAGAGTCAAAGTTGATGCAAGTCATAGTGACCAAGTTTTGTTCTATCCCATGTCAACTCAAACTAAGAATCATCTAGTAGGAATCATCTTAGTCATACGAAAAAAAAAAAAAAAATAAAAAAAATTGAAGGCTAGCTTATTCAAGCCATGACCTACCATTATGGGAAGAGGCAAACACAATCATTTCCCAGATGCAACATTGCTTCACTGTGGCCATGCTCACTGCAGCAGAAAGTACTAGAGAGCAGCAGTGATGTCAATGAGCTTGCTGGCCTATGAGCATCTTCAGCCTGTTCAGTAACAAATACAAAACATTGTAATGCCATCCACAACTTTTTCCTTCCTCTGTTTAAGATCCCTAAAGCACAATAAACACTGATATATACATATATGGCAAAACCGCAGATTAAGGATGCATGAACACAGACTTTGCAGCCACTTTGTGGCCATTTCTTTAACATGAAAAGCTACCTCATTACTCGCGACGCTTTTTCCAGAGGCAAAGCCACTTTCCAAACAGAGTAGCCATTTGTACCATCTCCCAGCATGCAGAGCACATTTCAGTCCTAAGGTAGGGCACTGGCACCGCACCAGAGGACTCTACTGTCTGTCAATCCTACAAGGTCTACAAACCCACAAGATTTTTGCATAAAAGGTCGTAGAAATTATGAATGTCTATCTTCATGTTTGCTTCTACAGCAACTAAAACCAGTTTCCATCATGTTGAGAGGGATGTGTTAATATGAAAAGAGAAAGTATGAAGTCCAGCAAACTGTAAGATAACTTTCACATAGCTCAGCACTGATTTTTCTAACATGTTTTGTTTGGGTTTTTTTCTTCTTTTCTTTTTGACTTCACAGCAACACACTGGTGAATGGGGTAAAACAGTCTTTGAATACAGAACGCGCAAGACTATGAGGTTGCCTGTGGTTGATATTGCACCCTTAGATATTGGTGGTCCTGATCAGGAATTCGGTGTGGACATTGGCCCGGTCTGCTTCTTATAAACCAAAGATCCGGCTCTCTCTGACACCCCAGCAAACAGATTCACACTCCAACTGTGGTTTTGATTTAGTCTTGTCAGCTAGTACAGGTGACCATCTGTATCCCAGTTATTTATTAACAAAATTTCTGGGGGAAAAATCAATTAGATGATAAGGGATATTTTTTTCGCTATTACACAAAGTACAGTAAAAATGTTTTTTTGCTCTATTTTTTCTTTTTTTTTTTCTTTTTTTTTTTTTTTTTTACCAAATTCCATCTTCAAAACATGTCTCCGTGGTGCTATAATACAACTTCAACACTTAATAAAACAACACTGTGTTCTATTAACTAATAGAATGTTAGCCAATTTATAAAGCACTGATTGCTACCAGTACCAAAGTTTACCCTCTTTCTAAGATGCAGTCCATAAAGCTAGAAAGACCTCCCTGTTTCAACTACCTCAACATGGACAGAAACTGGGAAGTGTCTGATAAGTCAAACCAAAAATCAATCAACCAAATCACTCAAAACACATTGGACCTATTGGTCATTTCAGTGGAATCATTTGGTATAAAATTGTCTATTCCCCACTGATTAGCTGTGAAAAAGTACAGTATATTTTAAGAGTTTAATACCTTAATGGCAGTAGTCACCATAATTTTATTGTTGGATTGTATTCTGATATCAAAGGTGCTTCTCTACTTTCCTGTCATTGCTGGTCAAGACCACTAGAATTAGGGAAGTGTAAAAGGTTAATATGATGGTGCTAATGTATTTTTCACTCCTAACTCTGCAAGTCAGGGTTATTGACTTGCCTAAAAAAAAAAAAATTAAGCAATTGTAAATGTCTCCTGTCAAAGATCATCATTGGCATGTCATAGCTGAGACCTTTCTCCCTTCACTCTGTAAAAGTCAATAAAGATGCAAAATTGTGAACTTCTTTTGTCATGTTAACACATTTATAGTGTTGAAGGTTAACCATCTTTGTAAGCTTTTATACGGTTGTTGGTCTATTCCTTACAGAGACACATAATAAAATTCCTTTTTGTTTCATAAAACTGACCTTTTTCTTTTTATTTTACTATTTGTATGTCTTTCTTCAAACAAAGTAATAAGGCAGGACACAACTCTGGTACCCCCTTAAGTGATATTTTTTTTTTTTTTTTTTTTTCCCCCTAAGATAATTTGTACTTGGTACTCCGAAGAGATGGGAAATTTCATACTTTTTCCAGTACTCTCCAACCAGTGGCTCATTTTTTAAAGCAGAGTGGGCTTCTCTGACTATCAGCATAAAGTCGTCTACACCAGCAAGATCCAAAAGAGTGCCCATGCACCTAGGTAGATCCGTTTGGGGGAAATAAAAGGGCTTAGTGTCCCTCCCTCTTTCCCCCCCCCCAAAAAAAAACCCAACCGAAAAACAACAACCCTGACTCAGTCATAGGCTACTATTGTTTCAAATGGCAACTTAGATAAATGGCCTAAGGGTCTCCTCCAGTGTGGAGGCACTAGCACTGTGATGAAGCTTTCAATCATCTTGATATTTTTTATGGCCATCGGAGCTGCACAACTAAGTCATCCCCAGATCTTAGCAAAAATTCAAGGAGATGAAATTACCACAGTAGTCTGGTGGTGCCAGAGCTTCAGGCCAGAAGAAGGAAATTAGCCTCATGCCAGAATCCAAGCCATGAAACCTCTCCTAGAGTTAGATGCTGACTGATGCTACTCAGTCTTTCCTGTGATGGAAGATACTGAGCCTGACCCCACATCATGCGTGCACTGCCATGCATTGCTCTACAGACCAGGATCATTAACAACATCAGACAACAAAAATTAGAGAGAAAAAGTTGCAGATTCATAATGGTTGTCATTGATTATGGATCAGGAAGCCCCTGAGGCTATTTTCTGGAGGGGACCAAGCAGCAAAAATGGGCAGAAAAAATTTTGGTTTTAGGAATTCTCACCAGATTTGGGTCTAAGCCAAGACATTGCCCAAGACACTGCCTGGCTCTGGCATTAAGGGATTTGGCCATGCCCACACAGAAATGAAATGGTGAGGGTCTGGGAAGACCTTAACAGCACAAATGCAGTATCTACACAGGCACTACTGTACTTAAGACAACATAAAGGAATATTGGTAACAATTCATAAAAAATACTGGCTCTCGCAGGAAACCTCCTCATTTTATGGTGAAAATAGCTACACTTTATGGAAGATGAGAATTACATGTATATAATAATATTACTCTGCCAGAAATTACATGGTAGGACATCTCTTGCTTGGAGTTGAAATTTTATGAAAGAGGCTGGTAAGAATGATGGCTGGTAGAAAAATGGCAGAGGAAAAACCCATCCTTAATCCCCACAGAAGAAAAAAAAAAAAAGCCTCTCTACTACTGTGGCTGAGTGAATGGCTGGTAACAATTAATCAACCTTAAAACTGAAGGTTTGGGGGCTTTTTTTTTTTTTTTTTTTTTCCCCTAAAGTATAGTCATCAAGTCTTTGATTACTAATTTTTACTAATGAAGGTAGTTATTGGAATATTTGTAGAAAATACAAAGAAATAACCAAGACCATCATAAAATAATTTACTGGATCTAAATACTTACTTTTTTTTTTTTTTTCCAGAGGGCCACTTATTAAGTCACCATGATTCTGATACTTACATACCCTTATAGCAAGCTCTTTGAGGTAATAAAAATGTGAAAAAGATCAGGTTAATAAAAAAGAATTATCTTAGAAAATAAGGCTTTTGAAGGTTTAGATTATAATCCTGTTTGTTTTACTCTGATTTACTGTCAGCCTGTAATAGGCTCTAGCTTTTATTTTAGATGGGAAATACTATTTTAAAAAAAAATCTTACCTGTCACTTTCAGGCTAGCAGCACCATTACTCATTGTTACAGAACAGCACTTCAAGTTCACAGACTATAGCACTTCAGGGACTAATCCCCTTTCACATAGGTATCTAATAGAAGCCTTTCAAGGCTGTATGGAAACACCAACACTGTCTTTCAAGCCCTAAGATAAGTTGATTTTTTTTATTATTATTGGGGGTTTTTTTGTTGTTTGTTTGAGATTTTTTGGCACATATCCAAGTACATCTCCCTTTGGCATATAAATTTAAGTTTAAGTCATTGTGCAGTCTTGGGGACTTGTTTAGCTTGTGCGCAAGAAGAAATCAATAGCTCTATGAAAGGATTTGAAATGTAGAATATACAGCTCTGAAATCAGATTGAGGTACTTACAACATCTTTGGCAATTGAGGAGGAAACATGGCAGAAACTGGGGAAACAAGTAGATGCTCTTTGAAGCAAAAATGAGCAATTAGAACGACCACTGGCTGCAGCTGAGTAATGAGACAAACAGCTGCAGGAAAGTTTAGATAAATTCCTTGGTTGAGTCCCACAAGGATCATTTTCTAATTCAATCCAGCACATCCATAACGTGGTAGGTACATTGTGGGGATCCCAAAACATAGGATGGAGACATTTGGTATGATAACAAGGACCTAGAAGAAGACCATCAATTCAGCCTTTAATAAAGACTGAAATTGCTGATGAGGAGCACACAGAAGCCCACACTACCGTATGTACCAGTCCCTCGTCCCCTGCCAAGCTAGCTAAATTACAGGAAAAATATTCTAGGTGCCTGGAACCAGAGTATGTGTGGTGGTTTTCCATCACAGGCAGCTATTAGGTCTTTGTGAGTGAGGAAGCAGTCAGGTAGGCCATGGAAAATGAGAAAAACTGACAGATTTAGGACCATACAAGTGCCAAGGCCTGGCAGAAGAGGTTAAGTTCCTGGGGGTCTGGTGGGTTGAAGGAGCTGAATCTGTCCCCCTGGAAACCCTAGAAAAGATAGAACATGAACAGAATCAAACTAGCAAAAAGGAACTACAGCAAGTTTTAGGGACTGGTGCAAACACATCCCTGGCTTTTCTATTATTGCCCACTCTTTATACAACCTGTTAAAAAGGGGTAAATCATGAAAGTGGGCTGACCAACACAAGACTGCATTAGATTTACTGATTAAAGAATTGAGAATTTCCCAACAATTAAGCCCCTTACACCTGATTGATCCAATACATACAGAATGGGGAGTCAGTGACCAGGGCTCCCATTGCAATCTATGGCAACAAAGAACAGAAGTTCCAGAGAAACCACAGACTACCTAAATGTGAAACCTATCCATCGCTAAGTAGCTTTTACAGGAACTGAGAGGATCATAAAGAAATGTCCAACAACAAAAACTACTTTGTGGCTACTCAGGGAGAAAAGATTGACCTGAGCCAAAGGTCTGGTAGGATTTGCCAACAGTAACACATTAGGATTCAATCTATTGTATGGTAGAGTGTGGAAACTCCCTAGTGGATCAGTTTTGCAAGGTGCAGTGGTGTGTGCCTGTTGTCCCAGCTACTTGGAAGGCTGAGCCTGCTGAATCACCTGAGTCCTGGAGTCCTGGGCTGCAGTGCACAATGCCAAGAGGGACAGGACCAACCGTACCAAATGGTCTGGTCAAGGAATTTGCTGACATTCATGAGACTGGATGGCATAGGCAACTTTCCAATGCCATTTACCAATTAAGCAATATATGGAATGGGAATGATTGTCCCAAAATGAAAGCTTGCTGGGTTACTGCTACAACAATAGTGCTGCAGGTACATAAAAAACGTGAGGAATATCCTATAAGTTTCTACGCAGGGCAACTTGTGCTAGGCAACCTACCACTGATTGGGATGGTAGCAATGGTATTAACAACTCCAAAGAATCTTTATGCTTGTGAAGCAAAAGATAACTCTGGAAATACCCATCAAATTAATACCAGATGAATAATGCCCTCTTTCTAACCCAGTGTACACCATCTGACAGAAGCTGAGCACTTCTCTTCTGTGTTTTCCAGGTTGTTGGCACCACAGATATCATAAAACTGCACCTGCAACCAAGGACTCTCATGTAATAACCTCAAATATCCACAGGGCTTGCTAGTTTTTATGTGTGGTGTGATTTTGGTTTTGATTTGTATATATGCTTGTAAACCAAAAGTTTTTTGAGAAGATAACTTTTGATTGTGAACAAAGGAGTTAGATGCAAGTTCAATGTTCCCATGCTTAGGCAACAATTGTAGCTAGCATTAGGATCAGCATATATGAC
The DNA here is from genome assembly GCA_024336885.1 of Actenoides hombroni. Classification (NCBI taxonomy): domain Eukaryota; kingdom Metazoa; phylum Chordata; class Aves; order Coraciiformes; family Alcedinidae; genus Actenoides; species Actenoides hombroni. The sequence continues at coordinate 89,630,626 of WUAM01000287.1, read as the reverse complement.
ATTCATAACCTATTGGGAATGTATGTTTTGGTTTAACATGTTTATATATGTTCTGGAAATGGATAGCACACCCCTGGAATCAAGAAGATACTTAGAGTGAAAATAGGAGAACTTTATCTGTCCAAGACACCTGTAGTTTCATCTTAACCTTGACACAGGGATTTGCAATTGCCCTCAATGAATCTAGCATTACTTCTAGCTTGCCCTACCTGAATCTGTAGACAACCCTTTTCCCACAGGTATTCTTCATACAGACATAGCAAGGAGCCTGCTGAAATTATGGAACACGAGGAATATCATCCAAAAGGTAAATCCTTATTCCCTGGTTAGAAAGTGAGTTGCTCTGAGACTTAGTCAACTGTTCAATTTTTCTATCATTCATAAAAAAACTTGTACATATTATGAAAGAGAAAATACAACTCTTCCCTGCAATTGGATTTTTTAGGGTATGACAGATTTCCAGCCTTGGGTGTGAGCAACCAACATCCTGCAATATAATCAACCTATAAATACACTGTGGAGCATACAGTGGAATAGAGGGCAAGACCATCATAAAAGACGTGGCTGTAACTATGTTCGTTCCTTCTTTGGATCTGATGATGGCCCTCAGGACTATACACCATTTGACAAGGGATTTTCATTTGCTCCAGTATCAAAGAAGTCAGTGTTGTAACCTTCCCAAACCTGATAAATTGTTCAAATTGAAAGCAACATAATTAGGTTGAATACTATCAGACAGTTTATATCACTCTAAAAATGGACTGTCTGGGGGAGGGAGGGAGGGAGGGAGGGAGGGAGTGAGGGAGGGAGGGAGGGAGGGAGGGAAGGAAGGCAGGACTCTGAGTCAAAAGAGTTTCCTGGATGATATAAATAGCTTTAAGATACCACTAATTTAGTTTTTACTCTTTCCTTGAAACTTCACCTTTCCGATTAACTTCAGGATATCATCTAAAGGTGTACCTCTTTTACATGGCACTAGAGCTTTTCTTCTGGTGAACATGGACTCTCTGACTATTGTCTGTGGCATAGGGGCTATTTCAACACCTCCTTTCTACATTCTTTATGGAAATTTTTTTTTTTTTTTAAAAACAAACAAGACCACAATCCAGCAAATCCTTTCTAACAGAAAGACTTGGCTATTTGATTAGGCTCTAATTTTAACCAATTTATAAACACCTGTGAATTACTCTCACACAGTCTTACTCCCCTTTGGGCGACAGGTAAGGCATTTGCCATGGCCATCATATCTAGCAGCTGCAGGGCCTCACACACAGCTTTAAAAACCCCACAAGTCCCATTGCATAGCCTTTGGTGGGTGCAGTGTGAGGAATCGCTGCAATTAGCCTTCGTCCCCATTAGATATATCCACTGATGGACAGCTACTGCCAAGAAAGGAGCTATTCAATGAATTTGCGTCTCTGCAGCTCTTCACCTCAGCAGTAAGTGTCCAGCTAGAACTAGGCCAGGGCAAACAATCGCTTTTCATGGGGTTGTGTTGGTTTCTGAATTTGAGTATCTACTAGATATTTTTTCTGGAAGCTTGCTAATTATCAAAAGCTTTCCTTGCTAAAAACCAGAAGATAGACATTTAAATAAGCAGCAGTATAATCTGTAATCCCCACTTCGTTGTGACATCAACTAAATAGTCTTCAGTCTCTATTTACAAGAAGTAACTTGGAAGAAAATCTGTCTACCAGAACTTAAAATTCATATAGGGGAAAGTTCTTCCCAGCACACATTTTGCCATGCTATGGCTGTCCTGATAACTTTAGTAGAGAAATCTAATTTCTAGTGTTCCTTGTCAGCTGCATATTACTTACATAAGCTGGAAAATGTGTTGTTTTGGAGGACTGGTTGTTATTTATGACAGTAACAGTTTCATTGTAGTCACCAAATTAGAATGTATTTCTTATTACACATAAAATACCCATTTCAACCAAGACTGAAACAATAATGGTTCTGTGAAAGTTATTTCTTTCTTTTCACCAGAAAAGAAGCCAGGTCTGGCAAACTCTGATTTTTATATCAGACACCTCCCTTGTGGAAAAGTGAGTAATGAGGCACTTGCACAAATATTAAGCTACAGTAATGTATAAAATATTTTTATTATGATTTAGTGCTTAAATTCAACATGTGCTTGTAATTAGGTGTCCTTGATTATATCTTCTGTTCTTCAAGACAATCTGTAGAAACCTAAATTTCAAGTACTAGAAGAGAAAGCTATTTTGAAGGAAGTTTTAGGATTTGGGAAATGAAGAGTTGTTTTCTGTGTATCTGCCTACCTGTTTAATGGGAGGAGGAGAGATGTAGTTCACCCTACACTGAGGGATTGTTAACGAGTGCTGGTGGCCTTGTCTTCCCACCTGCTCTTTGTTCTGCAATAGCTTTGTTCTAGAGGATGTCTTCTGTAAGCATTGATTGTAATCCACCCATACTGCTGCTTGTCATCACAGCATCCACTCCTGCTTGTGACATCTCCCTCCTAGAAGGCCATTAGTCATCTTTTCTTTTTTTTTTTTTTTTTGCCGTAAGTTTTACCTGCCAAATCTATGCTTATCCAATTTTTTTTTTTCTGACAGAGGAGGTTCATGAGATTAAACTGCATGACCTCCTTTCAGTATATCCTTATGCGTGGGCATCTCTGTATTAAAGGTCAAACCCTGAGTTCTGTACTGAATCCACATCCACTGAGAATTAAGTCATTAGAAGAACAGTCTTGGAGGCACTAAAGATGTTCCAGTTTCAGTGGGATTTTGTGCATGTTCCTATCTCAACTCACATGTATGAGCTTCAACAAGGCCAAGTGCCAGGTCCTGCACTTGGGCCACAACAACCCCAGGCAATGCTATAGGCTTGGGGAAGAGTGGCTGGAAAGTTGCTCAACAGAAAGGCAGCTGGAGATATTTATCAATAGGCAGCTGAATAGCTAGTAGTGTGCCCAGGTGGCCAAAAGGCTAATAGCATCCTGGCTTGTATCAGAAATATTGTGGCCAACAGGACCATGGAGGTGATTGTCCCTCTGTACTTGGCATTGGTGATGCCACACCTTGAGTACTGTGTTCAGTTTTGGGAACCTCAATACAAGAAAGACACTGAGTTGCTGGGGCAAGCCCAGAGAAGGGCAACGAAGCTGGTGAAGGCCCTGGAGAAAAAGTATTATGAGGAGTGGCTGAGGGACTGGGGCTATTTATTCCGAAGAAAAGGAGGCTGAGGGAAGACCTTACCACTCTCTACAACTACCTCAAAGGACGTTGTAGAGAGGTAGACACTGGTCTCTTCTCACCAGTAACTAGTGACAGAACAAGAGGGAATGGCCTCAAGCTGCACCAGGGGAGGTTTAGCCTGGACATTAGGAAAAATTTTTCCCCTGAAATGGTTGTCAGGCACTGGAACAGGCTTCCCAGGGAGGTGTTTGAGTCACCATCCCTGGATGTGTTTAAAAGCCATGTACCTGTGGTGCTTGGGGCTATTGCTTAGTGGTGGACTTGGTAGAGTAGGGTTAATGGCTAGACTTGATGATCTTAAAGGTATTTTCCAAGCTAAATGATTCTATGATTCCATGATCTTTGTTATAGTAACTCCAAGGTACCTGAAAAGGTCTACTTGTTACTCCTTTTAGTTTGGTAGCATCTGCAAAGCAGAGATTAAGATTCCTGTGAGGAAATGGCTGAATTGATATGGCAGCAGGAAACGCTTTTGACTTACTCTAATTTTTGTGTAGAATCACACAGCATATTCTTCGGAGGGCAGATGCCCCTAAGTTACAGACGCCTACAGTTGTCCCAATCTTCCGTTAAAGTTATGTTTCTCTGTTGCAAGGTAGAATTCTTCCTACCAAACATGTGAAAATATATTGCTGAAGTTTCTAGAATTTTAATAATGTTCTTTTGTTATAATTGATTGGGTTTGTATCAGATTTTTCACTCAGTTGCCTAAGGCCAAAAGGTGTTCTGTGATGTTTTGTCGGATGTGAACTCACATGGGGTTTTTTTCTGCACAAACACTCCTAAATAAGAATGCAGTCTTCTCTGGAGGATAGATAGTAACACTTCAATTGAGGAACTAATTTTGCAATAGAAACATTTGATAGTACACCATTCTCTGATACTGAGAACACAACAATCATAATGATTTTGAAACACTATTTAGAAAATACTTATGCCAGAGCTTATAGAAAGATTGCTTCTTAATCTAACAGCAAGAAAATAAAGATGTGCAAGTAATTAATGCAGGGGATGGAGGAAAAAGTTGATTCTTCTAATATCCTGCTCAGACCAGAGTGTTGCCTGGTATGGTAATACTTTTCCAGACCTTCTCCCAGCAAATGATAAATTGTATAATGCTCATAGCACAATAAATACTTTTGCAATCCAGCTGAGTTTTCTCCTTTGTTGTGTAAATCTATAAAGCATTTCAGTTTTATATTTGCATCACTCTGCTCAGGTCCTCCTGAACACTGTCCAGTCCGCTGTCTCTGCTAAAGTCTGCTCTGTTTCTCATCTCTGACATTGTCCTTTCTATTTTGGCTTCTGGAAAAAAAAAAAAAGACTTCTTTTACTATTCCTAGAGATACCATCCAACAACCACCTCAGGAATGAGCAGCAACTTCACAAGAAGCTGGTGGTCTTTGCCTAGTTTTCCCTTTGTGACCATGCATCTGCTCTCTTGGGACAGACAGGGTTTAATGCAGGTGATTCTCAATTGTAATTCATCATATTCTTCATAAGGTTTCTCACAATCTCTATTTGACACATTACAAAGCATTGTCACTGATTTTAGCCCAAGCTAAATTTCTGAACAGCATGACAGCAGGTAAAATGTGCTGGCTGAAAACATTCAACCTTTTAAGAAACTGAATCTAACTCTCTGGTACCCATTTCACAATTTTGCTCAAGAAGGCTCCTTTATGGATATGCTGAACTCTACAGAATATGCTTGAAAACACACACACTTCAACAAAACCTTTAAACACTCCTTGTAAGCAGACTGTGGTGTACTGTACACAATAATCCAAATGAAAATGGTTTAGCATAAAGACACAGTTTGGCCAACTGGATCTATGGATCCACAGTTTCTTTGGCATTTCTATTTTAACTATTAAACTGCTGGGTTTATTTTATCTGTTGTTATTTTTTTAATAATACCATCACTGTCCAATACCCTTTTACCCTGTTTTCTCTATGGTATTTGCCTACTTGCAGGGAATAATTTTTTCTTCCATCACCATTTCTACATTTCCCTTTAGTTCTGCTTTTCATTTTGCAATTGTTTCACTCTGTCTTCCTGGACTCCTATTCTTTTTATAAATAACCTTTCTCAGAATACTCTTCATTTCCTGAAAAAATAATTTTATAAAAATCCATAGATTGAGAGTGTTTACCAGCCCAATAACTACTTTGCTCAATCACAGGCAGCTACAGGAGACAAAAGAAACCTAGGGGCTCTTATTCTACAGTTACAAGAAAAATGTCTTTTGCTCTTAACTCACTTTTAGACTTTTTGCTTGCCTATATAAAGGACAAAAAAAAAAAAAATATCCTTATTTTCCTTGATTTGCTTGCTATGTTTGGTAGACTTTGGTTGAGTTTTTCTGGCTATAATGCTGTGGTATTTTCTTCCTTACATTTCTGTGTTGCTTGATACATTCTTCTACTGCATTAGTACCCCCAGTACTCTACAGAATCTTTTTAGTATCAAAAACTTAGAGCTGAGTATTTAACAAGCTAACAGATAGGCAAGGAAGGATTTTGAGAGGGAGGGGGCATGAGATTTGAATTTATGCTCTCATGCACCCCGAGACAACAGAATATCTACTGAGCTAGAGGAGAGGACCAAAAGAGACAAGAAAGGAAAAGCTCTATTTAGAAGGAGGGTGGAGGAGATGCATCTTATATTTCCACCAGCCTTTTAAAAGAGCAAACATTCAGCCAAAATCTAAATTCCTCTTCAGTCATTCTAAAACTGAGATGTATAAATCCAAAACTGTGGCTTCAAAAAAGCCCCTCTTGTTCAGGAAGGACTTAAACCATGAATTTCTTGTTTGCCCTATATTTTAAAGCAACTGCTCAGTATAAAAAGCTTTCTGCAAGAAGGCTTTGAGGCAGCAGGGAGGCTGTAATCATATTTGATGTGCACATTCAGAGCTCTAGAAAATACAGAAGGAGCAATTATTAATTACACTGTATATAAAGCTATATTAATACTACCCAGTTAAACCATTGGGCATGTTACCTTATATAACCAATAAACTACAGCACTATAATCAGTTCTGTCATCTCCTGCTCAAAATACGAGAAAGTCAAGCAGGAATATGAGAAAAAGCATTATTAAACTCCTTACTAAATAGAATATATTTAATATAAAGGTGAAAGATCACAAAGTAGTCAATAGCAAAACAAGAATATGCTCAGCAATACTCAAATTTCAATTCTCTGTTCGTTGTGTTTGCAGATTAACAAACCTTTTCATTTCAGGGAGCATTTATCATAACCTCCAAGGCCCTCTGAGCATACCTGAAAGATCTTTCACATTTTTTCTCTTCCCTAGCAAGAACGTATTCCTTCAAAGTTTTACCTTGAAAAAGGGGTCAGTGTAAGGATACACTGATTGAGAAAAGACATCCCAAATGGATTCTACTGTGCATCTGTACAAAATATAAGCTGTGAAGGTGAAAAGTTAGTGTTAAAAACCCTCGTAGCCCTATAGGCCACAGCTGTTGTTTTTCATAGTTGGCTGCTTTTTTTATTCTTGGTGAAATATCAAAGTATAGGCTCCCATTTCACTGATAGGGCCCCTTACACTACATAAGCTCTGCTTGGTCACAAGTCTGTAATCAGCTGTGCAATTACATAAAGTCTGACATTTTATGTCTAGAGTTCAGTGATGCATGGATAAAAGCATGATAGTGATGACATAAGCACCTTCAGAACAAACACTGTAAATCCAGATGAGTTAGTTAAAATCAAATTATGAAAGAATCCACGTCTTTCTCTAAATACTCAAACTACTGCATCAACTCCACCACTGATGTAAACATAAATTAAGTGCCATATTATGACCTGTGAATAACAGAATTTTACTTTCAAGAAGAGATTTTAGTGAATAGTTGCCATACAACAACTGTACTACTATTATTCAAGAAACTGAAAGAAGGTGTCAGTTACTGGCAGTCCTGGGGTTCCTTTCTCACTGAGGACAGGTCAGCTATAGAAAACAGCAACGACCAACTCTTCTAACTCAAATTTAATTTCAATGCGGTATCTGATATTATTGTAACCACTCTAAAGTGCCCTTTACTATTTCTGAGGCCATTTGCAACAAAGAACTGTGCTAAATGTCATAGCTGATATTTACGTGTGCAAGCTACCTTATAAATTAATCAGCCTTTTGCAAATTACCAGCTCATTCTTCATGAACTTGAAGCTGTATTGCTTTGAAGGTATGCCACATTGACTAGATAGAGGTGAAGAAGTTTAAAGGAGTAAAATTCCCCCAAACCCTTATTTTTTAATTTTTTTTCTTGCTTAAAGATTTTACAGAACTTTGAAGAATGCTTAAACAGAGAAAGAGATGTATATGGATGTATGCTATAAACATAGGTAGTGAAGAGAAATAAAAAAACACGTCCAACCACTTGTGTTACAAAGACTCCTCAGCTGACTACTCAGATTTCCTGAGAACTCACACTTCAAATGAGACTTTGCTTCAGTGATTCCCCAGTGACGATTTTTAGAGTATTACCTTAGTTTGCTTTCTTGCTGAAGTTCTTTTTCAGAGCTCAAGGCACCCAGCTAAGGAAACACTGCAGACATCATACTCTGCTGATGAATATCAGAGGTTAAAAAACTTTCAGACATGCATCTATAATCCGAATGCTATTTATTTAGTGTATCTGGGTAAATGTCCTGTAAGGGTATGACCATAGCCACCTACCTTTGTACAAAAATGTTGGAGTGAGCCATTACACCTCTGATTATTCACTGAAAGTACTATTACCTAAAACCTCTCATGGATCTAGTATGATAAGCTAACTCCTGAGTCACATATTTATAGAAATTATTTCATGCTAGTAAAAAAAGAAATCATGAAGTTCATGCTTGGGTGATAGATGTGAACTGGTAACATCAGTGTGGACCTGTCAGCTTCTCTGTTCCCTGTCCCTGCCTACCCTGTATGGTCATGCATATGAACAACCTGGAAAATTGCAAAGCTCCTACCCTTTTAGAGAGAGGAAAGGAACATACATTTTTTTGCCTGCCTTTCTACAATGCAATTTTATGGCTTGTCCATCAACTCTTTTCTATCAGTGGTAACTTATATTGACACTGGGAATCGGTTAAGTCACATTTTCATCGGTTTTGAATAAAAATTCTTTCTCTGGAGTCTCAAAAAAATACTAGTTAGGTAACTAGTTACTAGTTACTAGCACTGCTGGTAACTACTTCATGCAAATTGACACCTACCTTGTAAAAACTGGCACATAGGGCATTATTCAAAATACTGTCATATTCCTATGTGTAAAATACTTCAGGACAATGCACTGCAAATGACTTATTCAAACAGCAACAAAACAAGTTAAATACTTCTTTTTTAATTTCCTGGAAATTAACTGATATGGGACACACTAGAAGGAATTCTACAAAAAGGAAACCACTTACATAGCAAAAAGCATGTATTTAATTGATTGCTTTGCAAAGATACATGAATAAAGCTATGTGCATGACTTTCTTTAGGGATGGCCCCAGCTGTTTATTTTTTTTTAAAGGAACAAACAAAAAAATGTGAAGAGCACAGATGCAATAAAGAAACAAAAAAACTACTTAAGTTTGTACCCACATACTTTACAAAATAAAGCATGTTAGCAGTACAAAACATTCTAAATACTGTATGACCAACAAATAAATGCACCATAACATTGTTCTCTCGAACACCATAAGCCTAACAGCTAAGCTCTGAAAATGACATAGACAGCAGGCATCTTTATTTCATCAGCCTTCTACAGAGTCATTTAGCACCATCACTTTTTTGTTGATTTTGCCCTGCTTAGCTCCTTTCTCCAAATAACAACAGAAGCACAGCACCTTTTAACATCTAAAATAAAAACAGGAATTTTAAATGCATCCCAGCTTCCAGAGATGAGGTAGCTCATGCTAAGAAATGATGGAACTTTCTTGCCTTGACAACTCAAGGCCAGTAAGTCAAACTACTGGTGATGCATGTCCGGATGTCAGCTAAAACCAATGAATCTCTAAACTTTCTTTATTAGCAAATGGTCTCGTATACATGTGAATGATTTGCAATATACATAAATTGGCACCATATACAAGACATCTGTATAATTTGATATGTAATGGCTTCTTAGATGGGCAAGTATTGGAAAATCAACAACTATTTGGTTTAAAATGTATTTGGAAGGTTAAGGACAATTTAATAGAATTACACAGATGTATTGTGAGAAGTGAAGTCTGGATTTAAAATTTAAGATAGGAACACCCCTACCCCTACTGAAAACTCATATTTACCCCAGTAGTAATTTCACTTCATAAATTCATCATGGCTGTGAAATACTCTTCTGAGCAGACTATTACATAGGAAAGTACAGGAAAGACAATACCAAAACAGGATGATCTTGTAGGAAGAGATTTTCTTCTATGAGAGACATAGATTTCTGTGAATGGCTATCATACTGTCAACCACAGGAATACAAACTGGGGTAGTGGGAGTAGGTGTGATTGAAATATAGCAAATGGTTCACAAAAGTGCTCTACTTTTCTGTTATTCAGTATGCATCCAAGCAAATGAAATAATCCTTAGTTTTAAATAGTCCCACATTAAAACTATCTATTTTGAATACCTGTAAATTTCAAAATAATGCAAAACAAAGGTGAGGAAAAAGATTCATAATAATTTTTTGAAGGTGTCATCGATTATCTTTAAATTGTACTGTTTTTCTAAAAAGCTGGTTTCAATCATTTAAAATGGAAGGTTTGTAAGTAAAATAAATATTCAGAAGGAGGCTGGGCACTTTAAAAGAACTGTATGTACAATGCTGATCCATTATCAGCCATTACTTCAAGAGTCTCAGGATCAACTTCAGTCTAAGTTCATCTGTTTAATTGCTGCTGTTGCTGGGTGGTGTGGTAATTTCCACCCTTCCTCTTACACAAAGCAAACTGGCCCAACTTCAATTCCAAATTCCTGGTCAGTACTGCCAATGTCCACCGGTGCAATATCAATGATAGGTAAGCGTGCCACATTCTGTGTTCTGTACTCAAAAACAGTCTTGCCCACATTCCCATTACGTTTCTGGAAGGGAGAAAAAAAAAAAAAAAAAACAAAGGAGAGAAAAAAAAAAAAAAAGAGAAACAAACCAAAAAACACAAACAAACAAAAATTCAATTGTCTGATAGTTCAGAAGGATCTCACTGTACCTTTGCCAAGCCACACTACCCCCACACACACATTTGTTCTTTTAAAATGTGTATATCTTGCTTTTACAGTAATTAACAGACCTGTCAGATTGACACAGCAGGATCTCCTCCTCAAGCTGGACTGATTTTTCTTTATTACAGAATTCTTTTCTAGGTGTTATTCGCACACATAATCTTGGGCTATACTATTTGAAAGCACAGAGAGTACTCTCTAACAAGAGCAAAATTAATTTTTGAAATATTTTGCCAGTATCCAGGCCTTGGCCAAGAATGGTACTGGACATGAAAGAAAGCAATACTTAGTGGGTTTTATAACCACTAAGAATTTTGTGGGGGAGCATTTTCCTTTCCATCTCAGTCATAGTACCAATGAGTTTCCTCCAGTGTATTGCTGCAATAACCTTTCCCATCTAGCAGACAAATGCTTGAGGTTATCTGACCAATTCGTGTGATTCCACACAGAGGTAAATGAATATGGGAAAATGCAAAATGGTAAAATATGTATCTCAGTATGCTCACTAATCCCTCTAAATAGTGCAGATTTCTATTACATGGAGCTAGGATAGTAGTAAAATACCTATTTAATCAGTTACCTCTACAATTCATGATAAAATTCTGCAGCAGTTTATTTACTTCATTCTATGGATTTTTTTCTAAATCAAGGACGAACTTTTCTCCCTAATGAATTACAAAACCGCCAAACTTACAGAACAGCTGTCATGAAGAACAGTGTATCTGAATCGGCTGTTTCCCTCTGCTTTGATCTCCAGGTCATTGGCCCCTTTAAGAATTACAGCTTTTTTCAGGTTCTTTGTCTGGTCATCCATGTAGCCAACACTGTTTTTACAATGGTAAGTGATATTCTGGGAAGCTTCCTTTGATAGAAGGCGCAGGAATGTCATTTGAGTGACAGCTGTATCCCCATACACAAACTGTGAAGATAATGAAATAGATCAACATATATTACATGAAAATTCATTAAGAGTCCATGAATTTTAGAAACATCTGTCCTTATCATAACCCTTGCCAGACATGCCCGATTACATAAAATCTGAGAATGGTTTCTTTTGCCATTTGCTTCCAGATGAGGATTAGGAAATGTAGCCATCCTGTAACAGGGATCATTTAGGAGAATTTTCATCATGAAGCTCTCCAGCTGAACAACTCAAAGGTAGATGAGTTTCCACAGACATGCCAAATTTTGGAATGAATTCTGCCTCTTTTCAAAAAGGGATTCGGTAGGAGGTAAAACTTACATATGAAATAGTGCATTAGAGCAACCTCAAAGTCGATAAGAAATGTCAAGCACAGAAAACATTTTTATAGTATACGTGCTATATCGCAATTTTAGCAACTTGGTTTCTTTGTATTGTCTTTAGAAGTATCACAAACAACCAAAGTTTGACTATAGAAGAATAACTATACATTTGCGTATGGGTTTTATTGATTAATTTACTTGCATAGAAGTTTGACAAATCTATAATGAAGTGACACTATTTCTATAAAGAACAGAAGCAATCTTTCTACCAGTAATAAAAATTCTGAAATTCCTTAGAGTGTTTTTTTCCCCCCCTATCTGTGCAGGTTTGATTTTATCTGTGCTCTACGAATCATTGCAACATAAAAAATGATAGTCAAGAACAACTATAAACATGTAGATTTCACTGAGACTGGTGAATAAATGAAATGTTTATATTAGCATTGATACTGTCATTTTTTACAAAATGTGTTATTGCTCTTTAGATATCTCAGACATATTTATTATTTAGAATCTCTACGGAGTGCAAATGACAATAACACAGATCATACTTCCATCAAAGAGCATCTGACTTACAAAACCCCTATGTGTAGCTCTGCAGGCAGCCAAATGTCAACTCTGACATCTTGGGTCATGGAAAGTTCTTCTGAATTTAATAAGTGAAAACATCTCGAAAAGGTAATCAATATCACATCTGTTCTCAATATCACATCTGTTCTCAATTGTTGAAGTTCTGAACTGTTATCAGGAATTCAGCTGATAACAGCACTATTTTTTACACACTAAATACTTATTTTAAAGTTATTTAATTATTCCCCATGAAATAATAATTGAAAATACTTTCTGTACTTTTGATTTGATGAACTAGGAATAAAAATGACAAAAGCTTGTTAATTAACTATATAGTTTGCATAGCATCAGCTTCTGCTATTTGGCAGATTTATTAAGCCTACTTCTAGAAGTTACCACAGATGGAAATATCCAACAGAAAGCTGTGTGGAATTTTTGTCTGCCTAGAGACTGATGCATTCAGTGTGGAGCATTCTGACACATATGAGAATGATCATATTCTTTCAAAAAATGAATTAGCTAAGAGAATGTATAAAGTCAGCTTTGTTCTTTTTAGCAGTACATAGCTTTCTGGGAAAAAAAAGGATAGAACTCAATTAAAACAACAGTGATTCAAATCATATATTGGGGTAAAAATACACTTTTTAAGGATGAGGATAGTGAGTTACTGAAGTATACTGCTAGAGAAGTTGACATTTTTGGGATCAAGAGAAATAAGTCCCTTCCAGCAATGGTATATTTATAGCCAACCATGCTTTGGAGGCATTCATGTTGTTTCTCCCAGCTCTTTGCACTAATTACTGTATGATAACAACCAGTTGAACATAAGGCAGCCAATCAGTAGCTATAATGTTCAACTGTGGCAGAATCTGCTCAGAATAGCAGAATAGCCTAAGTTTCATAGAAGTCAATTGTTGACATTAAATATATTTAGTTACCTGTGATCCCCTGTTCATATCAAGGCCATACCAAATGGGCTTTACATCAGATGACCTGCTGGCCCACCATGTTTTACGTGGTATAGTAGATGGGTTTGCAGAAATACAGGTCTCTCCAGTTTCCATGTTGCAATGTACTTTTATAGCATCTTCAACACATCCCTGGTTAGGATCAATCCAATATTCACCTACAAAGAACATAAAATGTGATTCCATTACATCATTAAGGTTCTAGAAATAACTGAGGAGACATATGCAAAAGTATGTCATGACAGTACAAAAAAAAAACAGAAGGAAAACAGGCATATGTTTCACATAATCTGATTTATGTTTTGAGGTATACACTATAGTGTTACTTCAAGATACAAGCTGATGAGTACTTCAAATGTTTCAAAACTGGAGAACACAGACTTCAAAGTTGTTTAAGGTTAAAGTTGGTTAAAACAATTGAAAAAGCTCACGGATACTCCAAGTGCACAAAGAACATGCAATGGCTAGAAGACAGCTTTCCCTACATATGAGCAGCCAATGGCAGCCCCTCCTAATGTTGATGTTGGAGGCAGTTTCAGGAAACAGGGAAAAAGCTGGTACGGCCTGACAAAAATTATCTCTACCTTCCAGTCTGTTCTGATTTATCACTGTTAATCTATGTAAGTTATGGAAAGTCCTAAATGGCACATTAGTGCATTACCACTTCTGAATTGACAGTATGGAGCAGCAGCAGAGAATTCTGGGTGGAAAGCACTCATAGGTTATCAGCCCATAAGTAACATTTTGAGCTAATAGCAACTAAGTAAATACAACTGGTGTACCAACCCAGCTCTGTCATCATATAAGTGGCACTCCACACTTTCAGAAGTACTTTCCACGGAAGTATAAAATACTTCAAATTTTAAAATACATCTGAACAAATACTGGATAAATATGGGATACAATAGAATATATACTTCATTGGCAAGAGGTTTGCAATCTCCTACTGTCAATTTAGACTATCAAAATCTGTATTACACATTTTTTCCAGTGACAGAGTATTTACTGGAAATAAGACAGAATCATATGGCACATGCAGGAGGTGGTGTGTTTATACACACCGCTCCTCTTGGATGGATGGCATAACTTCAGGTCATCACAAGTCCGTGCTGGGTGTTTCTTTGAACCGTCCGGGCTGCGCATAGTCTCAATCTGGCTGCTCAGGGACTTCAGTGTGGCATGCACTCCTGGGTCTGTTTTATTATGGTCATCTGGGGCTGCTTCATCTTCAGTAAATTCTGGGAGCGGATCTGCCATAGCATCATCATAGTGTCCCATGATGTCACCAATGGCAGCAGTGAGATGGCCTGGAGGTCCTGGAGGGCCAGGAGGGCCAGGATCACCTGGTGGACCCTAAGGTTTAAAAAAAAAAAAAGGCAATAGAGGCACAGCTGAGTAAATACTATGCAAAATGATAGCAAAGCAAGCCACTACAAAAGAACAGCTTCATGGCCAGTCACCCTTATGCACAGGAAAAATCAGATACAGATAAACAATTTGCATTTCCAGGAACAAAGATAAGGGATTAGAACCTCATGTGAGGTATTCTCTCTGCTTCATGCCCTCTCTGCCCATCGTGCTCAACTTTTTCTTACTTCTGATTTCAGACTTAACAAAAAAGTTATCAAGAAATGTTGTCCTCATTGCATTTTTTTAAGACATCTGTCCCTCCTTGCACAAATCCCTGTCTAATAACCTTTTTTTTTCCTTAAAATTCCAAACAGCTGTAAGTGATTTTAAAAGCTGTAAGTGATTTTAAAAGCAATATAAAATTCCTGCTTCCCCTGAGTCTCCTTAGGCACATTTTCAATTAGTAAAGCCTGGATAGAAAATTTGGCACTGGAAATGCCTTTACATTTGTCCTGTGCAGTGTTGAGCTTTCTGGCAACAGCTGTGTGAGGCAGAATCTACATTATCCTTACACTGCAGAGCAGGTGTTTTCCTGATTAAGTAGGTTTTCCTGACTGGTGTGTTGTGAGGGTCTTCTGTCAACCTGAACTGTAACACCTGGGGAGGTAACTGAATCCTGAGACAGAATGTATCTGTTAATACACATATCTTCACCTGCAGGCTCTGCCAGCTCTTTAGCAGCAAAAAGTCTGCAACATACCTTCATTGTAAGTTTGATGCTCTGGTGCATCAGATGGTGTATCAGTACATGGCGTTTCCTTTGAGAGCAGTTACTTCAGTATTCATGAGTAATGCTCCAAATGTTCACTATAGAGCACGCAACCCAAACTAATACATGCTACCATTCTATGATTCTATGCTGTGTCTCACAAATGAAATATTAATTTTTATTTCTTGCTTTATAGTTCCAATTTACAGTAGCACCAAGCCACCATGGAAAGCAAAACTAAAGTTACTGGTATGTGATATTTCTTGTACTGTCTCATCACACAGATGAAGGATCTGGGTAGACATACTCTTACACTTTACACCATAGACTATATTCAAGTCTTGGTGCCTTAGCAAAAGTGGTGATACTGATAACTAGTAGAAATTCAAAGGAAATAGGGTGAATATTAGCACACAATAAACAGGGGAAACATCATGGCTTACAAGACAGAAAACCAACAGAAACTGCCTTCCCTGTCTCTTGCCCATTACTTTATTCCACCTTTATTCCACCTTTTCCATTTCTTCCCCTAAATCAGCAATACCAGTCTTTTAACTCTTTACATGGTCATCCAGATCACCCTTTTCTCAAATTCCTCTAACTTTCTAAGGTATTGTCCTTGAGATAGCATAACTTACTTTTTATGACTTTTTATAACTTATTATTAATTTTTATAATTTATTTTTTATGGCAAATTGGCAAATGCGGAATATGCCTGGGAAATTCAGCAAAGCTTTAGGACTTCCTCCAAAATAGTCAAACTATTTTTCATCAGCTCACAGCTGATGTCCATAAACCTCAGATTAGTCTGAAGGTCACCTGAGCTTAGTGTTAAGAATTTTGGCTGTTTCTTTGGACTGAAGAATTTCCTTAACAAAAAGCACGATGGCGTCTGCTGCTGGACATCAGTCACATGGCTGTTCTAATTCAGTGCCACCTTTGGGAGGACTACTGACTTTCACCTACTGCTGGTTCCTGATACACCAAATGACCTATGCTTAGGCCTGAGGTTTTAGTACCCACTGTGCCAAATAGCTGTGTTGAACTGCAGATCCAGTGGGATCCAGTGAGCTAACCCCAGCCTGGCCTAAGGAGGGCATAGGTGGATGAGACAGGCATCACCATGGGTCTGGAAGATGAAAATAAATAAGAAAAGAGCCCTTTTAATACACAGTTACCTTGGCTGTTTCTTGGAGAAACTGTATCAAATCTTACCATTTGTCTTGAACTCATGAATGTTTGAGAAAGTGATGCAATGGCCTGTAAAAAAATCTCATTATTTGAAAGTAAGCTTTTCCCTCCAAATTCCCATCTACTTACTTCAGGCCCAGCTTCTCCTACACTCCCTCTAACACCAGGAGGTCCAATTGGCCCAAGTGGACCGGGACTTCCATCTTTGCCAGAAGGACCAACTGGGCCTGGAGGACCCTAGAAAATATAAAAGAAAGATGAAATGTATGTTAGCATTTAATAACAAAGTTATACAAAATAGCCCTTTACAAGCAATATATTTCAGGAAGCCATCTAATTATTTGTGTCTATTACCAAACTTTTAATAATCATGCTTTGTCTTCTTCTCTAAAAGTAAGAAGCTGTTCTGAAGTCAATCACCTCAGCCAATATACCTTGGATCACCTGTATATTTTTTTCCTAAACCATTTAAGTGGGTTCAGTTCCAAGTGCTTCACAGACTGGAGCAGCTGCTGTACACCAACATGTACACAGACTCAGAGATACACTGTCATTTGGGAACATCCACAGGAGTCGTATTTCTCCTCTACTTTTGTGTGAAGGACATACACGGGCGTGTGAAAAGTCAGACTAGCAATTAGAGCTGCCACATATATGGCTTTGCATCAGCTTTGGCAAAAGCATCTGTAAAAAGAGATTGTAGCCCTGTAGTTGCTCTGAACCGACCTTTTTATCTAGCTATAAACTACACATATCAAATCTTCACTGTATTAAACAAGGCAATGTCTCTCAGCAAAAGATAGTAGGGTAATCATCACATGATACTGAAGTCAATAAAAGCCAGTGAAATAAAAGTAAAGCAGAAATAGGTATCTGATTGTGAGGAAAAACCCAATCAAACAAAAATGCCCTTAAACATGAAACATTATACTCACCCGAGGACCAAATGGGCCTGGAATGCCAGGACTACCCTGTTCACCAATAGGACCCTAAAGAGAAGAAATTTTCATATTATTATGACATTTAAAGTATCTTCCTTTAGTTTTAAAGAATTAGTGTGTGATATACACAATTCTTTATGAAAAAGATTATAATCTTTTGTTGCAAAGACAGAGTAACAACTGTAATCACAATTTAGCTGTTTGGCTATATATAAAGTTATTTATGCAGAAAAGTCTTGTTTCATGACATTTAGAATCAGATTGGCTTATAAAAGAGTCACTGACAGCTCTATTATGAAATGGAAAGATGCTTTGGGTGTTGGTTTGGTTTTTTTGTTGACTCTTTTCCTGCACGTTTGACACTTCCAGCTCTTATACAGGATCAGTAGACAAATGTTAAAAAAATTTGAGTTTTCCATGACATTTCCATTCAATTGCGACTGAAATCACTAAGTTCTTGCAAATGTTAGCAAGACATAGTATTACAGTCCTCATGAGATTCTATATTTGATTCCTAGACTGTAAAGAGATTAAACACTGGCAAAAAGCATTTCACAGCCTTATCTGAAACTATCAGGTTTTGTTATCATCTTGTGCTGACACGCCAAAGACTGTCAGCGACTGGTCACCACAGGACTGGCAAAAGTGGAACAAGAGTAGGAGAACAGACATTTTGCAGAGCACAGGTTTACATTGTTATGCAATACTGTTGTAAAATTGCATTAAAAATATTCACAAGTACAGACCACCAGGCCACTCACAAACACCTTGTGGGAAAAAAAATAACTCATGTTTGCTTTTTTTGCAATTTAAATAACTATGTTCCCAATACATCATTTAACTATCAAGGAAATAAAATTATTGTAAAAACAGGATAACTTACAGGAGGACCTGGAAGACCTTGAAGCCCAGTGAAACCCCTGTGTCCTTTCTGGCCCCTATCACCTCGATCTCCATTGTCACCTTTGTCACCACGAGGTCCTTGGGGACCCTGTAAATATCAGTGATGAAACATAAAATTCTGAACTGGAAAATAAATTCCAACCTCAAAAACTCTTCATTTGCTTTTAGACACTGCATGCAGACCTTCTTCACTTGTAAAGCTAGAAAGAAGGTGATGCTGAGGCAGCTCCAAGAATCTTAATTTTTTACCAGTAAGTAAATAATTACAGAAATCTGTGTTGTGTTTAATTGTAGTTGTCGTAAATTTAGTCTATTTAGCTTCATAATAGTAACACCACCACCACACCCCCTTGTAAAAATGATACTTAATAATTTACATAACAGAGTTCTTAAGATTGACAAATTTCTTTGCCTTACTGGATATGGCAAATTATTTTTGTATATGAGACTGAAATATTGTGGATCTCTCACAGACTCATAATGATAAAATGCATTTTCAGTATGAAATCCTTCATGCTGCATCTTTACTTCTCACAGCTCCTCTCATCTTCACTATGATGAAAGTACAACTGGAGTTACATTCCCTAACTACAGAGGACAACAATCAGTCTCCTCAGTACAAATAGCTTGGTTCTATCACTGTCACAATTTTATTCTCAGTATTTTTCATAGTTTCAAGCTTTACATACTAATTCAAGAATCATTGGAAAAAACGGTGTCTGATTTCAATTCTGTATTTCTCAGCCCAAATTTCATGCTAAATTTCTCAATGCTAGATTCCAAATAGTTTATCAATGGCATCATTATCACTAATTACTCAATAAACTTTTCCTGTCTCTCACATGACATCTGCTTAGGAACGGGAAAACATCCTTTTGAATTTCCCAAGTTTGCAATTTATTTTTTTGTTCCAGGCTTGGATTGTAAAAGACTTATGTAACATAAAAAGATGGGGTTTGTTTGT
This sequence comes from Actenoides hombroni, assembly GCA_024336885.1. NCBI lineage: Eukaryota > Metazoa > Chordata > Aves > Coraciiformes > Alcedinidae > Actenoides > Actenoides hombroni. The sequence goes on along the minus strand of WUAM01000287.1, from coordinate 89,611,282 downwards.
TTTTCTATTTGGACTGAAGTCAGAATCTGATGAGTTGAATTAAGGCAAATTCATGGGAACAGGTGATGTTCTTATATTTCTGCCATTTTTATCTAAAAATCTGTCTTTTTGTTCAACATTCATTTCTTTACCCCTTATTTGAAATGTCAAACACAGACTCCAGCCATTTGTTAACTCAGGTCCTACCATCATCTGGACAGCAACACAGTCCAAATAAAGCTTCCAAAGCATTTGATATTCTTCTGCAAAGTATTAAAGAAAGCATACTAATACTCGTGTATGCCAACAGATTTGTACAGCTTTGCAGATCAGCAGACTACCTGCATCCACTTGCAGTCAGAATGCTAAGAGTCAAAGTTCAGCTTGGAATCAGTTTCTCATACACGTTCCTGTAAAAAAGCATCTCAGACAAAACTACAAAGACAGCCATGAAGAACTTACAGGCAAGCCTCTTTTTCCTGCACGACCTGGGGGACCCATTGGACCTCGAGAACCCTACAAAGATTGCACACAGAAGACAGGTGAAGCAATGCATAAAAGCATACAGTATTTTTGTTTGTTTGTTTGTTAAACAGAGTACTAAAAAAAACAAGTGTCACTTACAGTTTCACCTCTTTGACCTGCATCTCCTGGAGGGCCAACAGGACCTTGAGTTCCTGGACCCCCTGGAGAACCCGGTAAGCCTGCAGGGCCAGGTTCACCACGATCACCCTGCAAAACATGATTTCAACATTATCTGTCTAAAGAGGAATGGACTATACCAAAGCAACAGGGCTCTGGAATTGTTAATCTACTATCTAGTAATTATTGTCTGCAGAGATATTCCTTCTGTAGGAACTCAAATCTGAGTTTGTGGAGGCAGGTGTTCTTAGCCTTTAGCCAGATTTCCTCAGCTTTGAGAGGTACTACTTATACAAAGCTGTGATACATTTTCAGAACAAGTTATTCATTCAAGTTAACTGAGTGAACAGAAAATCTAAAATAAGTCAATAATAAAACTGAGATTTCCAGAAGGGATTTGGGAAAACAGTATGTTCTTACACGTTCTCCAACAGCTCCATCTCGTCCAGGAGTACCATCATTACCAGCAGGTCCCTAGAGTTATGGAATAAAAATAGGGCTATTGATCAGCTCTGTAACTTGCATTTCAGTAAGAAGTAGAAAGTTGTTCTCCACCTCTGACTTTATGTCGAGGAGAATAACAACTAGACTGTCTTTTTTTGCATGCTACAAGGCTGTAATACTTACTTCTGGACCAGCTTCACCAACAGGTCCAGTGGCACCTGACTGGCCAATAGGTCCTGGGGGACCTTTATCACCAGATGGCCCTGTGGGACCTTGTTTTCCTGGTGTACCCTAAAAAAATTGAGAATTATCATATCAAAAACTTAAGCACAAAATAAAGAAAGCACAAAAAACCTGCTGTCTGCAAAACGCTACTCATGAATCCATTATGAAGTACTATCAACATCTGTAACTTCCAAAACCTGTTAATTAAGGAAAGTATTCTGACAGATTTTGAATATATATTTGATATACTGTGTATTTTTAAGCCATTTAATTGTGTTACTTGCTTTTGAATAGGCTTTCATTGACTAGAAGCTGTACTTGAAGTTATTCTATCCAGTAGCAACTCTTTAAGCACACACAACCTCGATATATCAATACATCTGATGGCATTATCTACAATGGTTAAGGTGGCTTTGACTCTGAAAAAAAGTAATGCAGTTTGAAATAAGTAACATGATTTTTAAAATTATTTTGGAGGTGGGGAGGGGGTGTTTGTTTGGTGTTTTTGTTGTTTTGTTTTTTCGTTTGTTTCAACGCCAACAAAACTTGTTAGCCATTTTTTTTCTGGCCAGTTTGAACTATAAATTGACATTATGGATCCACTGGTAATGGCAGATACTTCATGCCATCCCTTTTTATTAATATCTACTTAATTATTTCATCTCATGACTTTCCAATGGATATCTACAAATCCTACATGACAGCAGAGAGCAAAAATGACAGTTTTGAAGATTGCAGTCCACAATTTACGAAAGAGCAGTTACAGAGTATTTGCTCACATTCAAGTGACCTTCAGGCACCCAAATGAAGTGTGTGAGATTGTTTTTTTCAAGGATCTAGTTTTAAGTTTAAATAGGAACATTTTAACCAGAAGTCTTCGTGCTATTACCCATTTACTCTTAATGCAAGTTCAAACCTTCCACTATGGCAGAAATAAAATCTCCTGCCTCATGCATTTCACAGTTTGAGCTTGTGGAGGCATATATTTGCATGAGATTTAGTTATTTACTATTCTCTCTATAGTCAGTCCTGCAATTGGAGTTTTCCAACTTTCTCCTCATGCACTGTGGGCACCGTGCTCTCAGTTCCACACAGATGATGAGAATGCCCAAGGCTGGTGGTGTATTGACTTGATTGTTACTTACTGCAGGACCCGGCAGCCCTGGCATGCCTCTTTCCCCTCGCTGTCCTGGCATACCAACAATACCTCTTTGACCAGTAGTTCCTGCTGGACCAGGGGGGCCATCTGGGCCCTGAAATCCATGAAAGATAAAACAATGTTACTATCATCTTCGTAGCAATAAGTAACAAGGAGGCCAAGCCTAGAGCTGGCCTGGGGAGAACTAGTAGCATCAACCAGAGCATACCGGCTGCCCATCCTCCCCAGCGTCACCCTTGTCTCCAGGACCACCAGGAGGCCCAGCTGGCCCTCGATCTCCTACACGGCCATGAGAACCGGGATCACCACGAAGACCTGGGGGACCTTCTTTTCCTGGGTCACCAATAGGCCCAGCTGGCCCTGGAGCTCCCTGAGAAAATTAAAACACCTCATTACATTGGACCCTTTTCTGATCAGGACAATTAAATTCTAAGGGCTGTGTTTTGATTAACTATAACTATGCATACTCTAAGGAAGGACTAAAGTGTGAATGAGCTAAGAACAGTTATAATCTCTTGTATGATCAAATAAATGAGATTAAATAAATATCACATCACATTATGTCTGAGCTCTACCCTCTCTCGCCCTCCCCCCCCCATTTGCCATTCCAAACTCCATCCTTTAAATTACTTGTTCATTTCTCAAATACTTTTAGAAGACCACATTCATATTATGTTTTCCATTAACTTCACCTTTTGATAAACTCACAATGACTGCAACTTACTTTCCTCATCAAAACATTAAAAGGCATAAGAAGAGAGTGTCACAGTTCTCTGCGGAGTTGAATCCCCACTTGTTGATCTACAGATATTTTTTCTTTTTTTAGTGTTTCTGAAAGTCTTTAGACGTAAGAGATTTTGTGGGTTTGTTTTGGTTTTTAATTTATTTTAATGGATCTTATGAGTAACCTTTTCCAAAACATCTCCTAGCTTTAGTCACCACTGAAGAGATAAAAAAAGTAAAAAGTACAGGAAGATACAGTTTGTAGTTTTGTCCTGTAAGCAAGTCATTAGAGCAGCTTGAACAGCTCAAAGACTACTCAACTCAGTGAAAAGTCTTGCACTACTTTGAACACACTGACATTGGATTAAGTCCAAGATTAATGAGTTTTATTTAATGAAGTCAGAGCTGACAAGCTCTTCTCTTCTACAGCATCATTCCTGCTTTATTTAGTCCAGGTTTTCAACAGCCAGTTTAAAAAACATATCTATTAAGAAGAAAATTGACTTACTGCAGGTCCTGGAGGCCCAACTCTTCCAGCAGATCCTGGGAATCCTGTAGCACCCTAAAAATATTTTTATGCCAACTTCATTGATAAGAAATACAGCACTGGTTATCTCAAATATTCTCAGATGAATTAGTGAGCAAAAGTTATCATTACAGACTGTGAAAAACAAGCTGATATGAGGAACGATAGACACATTGTGCTGGGTCCTGCACTTTGGGCAACACTATAGACTTGCGAAAGAGTGGCTGGAAAGCTGTTGGCAGAAAAAGATCTGGAGGTACTGGTGGACAGCCAGCTGAACATGAGCCAGCAGTGTGTCCAGGTGGCCAAGAAGCCAATGACATCCTGGCCTGGATCAGGAATAGTGTGGCTAGCAGGAGTAAGGACGTGATTGTGCCCCTGTACTTGGCACTGGTGAGGCCACACCTCAAGTACTCTGTTCAGTTCTGGGTGCCACAGTTATACTTCTTACAGAAGGACATTTAGGTGCTGGAGTGGGTCCAGAGAAGGGCAATGAAGCTACTACTGAGGGGTCTGGAGGACATGTCTTAGAAGGAGAGGATGAGGGAACTGAGATTGTTTAGTCTGGAGAAGGCCGAGGGGAAACCTTATTGCTGTCTACAACTACCTGAAAGGAAGTTGTAACAAGGTGGGTGTTGGACTCTTCTCCCAAGTAACTAGTGATAGGATGAGAGGAAATGGGCTTAAGTTGCACTGGGCAGGGTTTAGATTGAATATTGGAAAAAATTTCTATGCTCCAAGAGTGGTGAGAAGTGGCTGCCCAGAGAGGTGGTGAAGTCACCATCGCTGGAGGTGTTCAAAAACCACATAGACGTGGCACTTCAGGACATGATTTAATGGCCAGGATAACGTTGGGTAGAAGGTTGGACTCAATGATCATAGAGGTCTTTTCCAACCTTAATGATTCTATGATTACATAAAATTTCAGTATTGAGTTATCTGCAGTCAGGTCACAAAAGATAAAGTCTACTTACAGGTGGACCCTGAGTTCCTCTACCACCTTTCAGACCAGGAACACCTGGAGGGCCCTAAGAGGAAAGGAGAAAGACAGATGTGATAGTGAACACCCAGGACATTTTAAATAAGCAAGATCAGTCTATGCCACCGGTTCTCTGATGATGTTATTTATACTTACTGGTGGACCAGGAGACCCAGCAAGACCCTGTGGTCCTGGAGATCCAGCATCTCCTTTCTGTCCAGGTTCTCCAGGTTCACCTTTCACACCTGGCTGACCATCAGGGCCCTATAAGAAATAATATTTAGAAGAGACATCATGTCAGAGAAAAACAAATCTTTCCAGCCTAACAAAGTCATTTTTGTAGGGAGTTTCTAGAAGGCAAAAAATTACAGGAGAACAAATCAGCCCAGAAAACAGGGCATTTGCTCAATTGTTCAAGAGAACTGTAACAGTTCAGCACAGTCTTTAGAAGCTCACAGGTGAGATTTTCTGAAGTCTGAGAAGTCAGAATTTCCATTTATAATATTTTCTTATCTAACTCGCATTTTTCCTTCCTTTAGATTTTCTGTTTTCCTCAGCAGCTATTACATACCTAAAAGCAAAAGGAACTGAGCAAACATAGCCTTTTCTAGTCTTTTTTGCCCCACCAAGGAAGGCAGGTGCCTGACTCTTTGCGAAAGGTCTCAAAAACAATATTATAGGCGGTAGGAAAGTCTGGGGTATTCACCAAAAAACTCACAAATGAAGGTCCATTTGGTCCATCAATTCATTTCAACCTTCGCTACTCATGGAGTAAATCTTTGCAACCTTCAGTAGATGACACTTTATAAACTTGCCTCATTTTACTCTCAAAGGAGTAATATTCATGAAAATATGGAATCTGGTGAACAATTACATAAAAAAACCCACTTTTTAAGTGTCTAGGGCCCTTTTCTTTACTTGATACACTGGTGGGGAAAAAAATTAGCTCTTTTTGCAACAAAACATGACTCATGTTCCAGAGTGCTGCAGCATCAATCATAATAAAGAAAACTAAGTATGTCAAAGCATGACTAAAGGAAATTCATTAGTGTTACAAACACCCACCGGAGGTCCAGCAAAACCAACAGCACCAGTTGGCCCATTTTCTCCTCGGGAACCCTGGTTAAAGAAAATTAGAATAACTGTATTTAGCATAAAAGTCTTTCTAGATACAGCATAATTTGCACTTAAATATACAAGAAAGTATGTTAACTATTTACTATTTGTATGTATATCCTTTTGCTCTATTAATCAAAATCAAATTATGCTTTCATCAAAAAAATAAATTATTTTAATTATGATGTTAAGATCTGCCATGTGTTCGAGACTATATGTAAACTTTCAGAATTTAGTGAAGGAAAGCATGTGCAACCACTAAAACCACATGATTAGCTGAAGTGCACACACTTTATGCAACCCACCATTGCAATCAGATAGACTGGGAAAAGACCAATTCGTTCAAAGATGTATTCTTCTCCAAGATCAGAATGAGCTATGAGCTGCTTCAACTAAGCCTTATACACAATGTTTGTTTGGAAAAGATGGAGATGAATGCTGCCAAGCTCCAGCACTCCCCAGAGGAGTGGAAGCTATTCCAATTTATACTGGAAATCAGGATTTATGACAGACACAAAATCAATTCCAAGCAGTATGAAGGATCTAGAAGGACTAAACCTCTAACTTCCTAATCAAAGTCAACCCTTAAAATCACAAATAGACTAAAGACGACAACAGTTAGTGTAATTAGATGAAAACTAAGGTTTACTTCCATGCTTTGTCTATCTAAATATTTCTACATGTACAGTAGTATCTGGTATAGGCATGCTTTTTAGAAGTTTTAAATAATTAGAAGTGGTGTCATACTTCCAGGAGTGAGGTAAATAAGGCTAACTCTATGTAAAGATTGCCCTAAAACAACTATAGGATAGAGGAACAAAATCTGCCAGTAGTTTTGCAAGTACACGGCATGAAGACAGAACTACAGATTCTGGCTACAAAGAAAGGGGAGGAAAAAGGGGAAAATGTATCAGAAAAGAAGACAAAACCTGGAGCTTGGAAAAGCATTAAATATTGTTAACTTATACCAGGTGAAAAACAAACATGTTTTACTCACGGGGTTTCCACGGGAGCCAGGAGGACCAATTAGACCTCGAGGACCTGGTTCACCCTTAAGATAAAATTAAAGGTTATTTCCCAAGTAACTTATTATATAAGGAGCAAAAGTGCTAATAAACTACAGTAATAGTAAGAAACTTCAGCTGAGAATGGCATAAAAATCTGTTTACCTTTTCACCAGTGGGACCGGCTGGACCCATTGGGCCTATTGGACCAGGGAGACCCTTTTTAACAAATTAAGAGAAAAGAAAGTTAAAGTGATGCTTCAAAACTGTCAATTTAAAACTTCTCATATGTTACTACCTCCAAATACTTCTTCATCCCTTTAAATTCTTCTCCTTTATCTTTGAAATCTTGTTAGGTCTTTTTTATCTAAAGTTTACTTGCATTTCCTCTCCCAGTGACCAAAATCCCACATCTCAAAAGCCCTGCTTGCATTCATTCTCTCTTTCTTAACCAACTTAATCTTCTACTTCATGCAGCATTTATGAATAAGAGGAAATTACGTCCTTTTCCCCCCACTAGCACATAAGCTCTCTATTTAATTTATGCTAGTATGTCTTTTTTATAAATTAATTTTAATGTGCCCATCATTACTTTTGAAGTTTAATTTATATCTTGAAAGCTCCCCAAAAGTGTCCTTTCCCTCTTCACAAGGCAGTTAGGCAAGTAAGTTTCAATTTCTCCATCCAGATCCATCAACTGCATGCAATGATCCTGCAGCACTATTCATATTACCTTCCTGAGCAAACATCCCAATTATGGTTCTCTTTCACTAGAACCAAAGTACCACAAACTTGCACCAAGTCTATCACAAAAAAAATTCCCCCTCCCTCAGAAATCTGCAATACAACTTAGTTCAAACTAAATTAAAATACAAAAAAGGCAGCATTAACAAATGATACTGCCATCACTGTCAATGCTCTACTGATTGGTAGCTGAGATACCTGCAGATACCTAGCTTTAGACAAGAGATAGACATTTACTTCATCATGATTTTATCAGTTCTTCAGTTATTGTAAGCTCTTCTGCCTTACAATGACTAAGAACTGTTCTGTATCTTTGGATACTGACTTACAAAGAAATTCTAGCTGCTAATTGGCAGTTAGTGCTTCTGTATGTCAGGATTTTTTCTCAAAAAACACTAAGTAGAAATTTATTCCAGTCAGAATCCTCCTGTTTCCTACACATCTCAGATTTTCACATGCCTAGTAGTTAGTACTACAACTGGTTTGCAAAACCTGAGAATCTCAGATAGATGCAATTTATATAAAAACTAACTCCAACTGCTTCTGGGAAGAAAATATAGTCAGTGTATATACAACAAACCCAGTATATTTGGGATTATTGGACAGTTGATCTATGCAGAAGTATGTGTGCAATGTCCAGAACATGTGCATTTATTGCATGCGAGCAGAACAGCCATGTTATTTATGCATAGGAGGTTCAAAGCTTTCCACAAGTGTCAGCAACTTACTGCCCATAAAGGGCTCAGTACAGTTGCAGGAATTTTCACCTGTGAAACCCAGGACATACCATGGGCAACTCAATCCAAAAAATAAGGAGGCATCTGCCTTAGTCCAAGAGTCAGAACTGGTGGGTTTGCTTTTTGGCTATTGATCTCTGCCTGTCTCTTTTTTTCAGATTTTTACTATAGTTACATTACCCAAATCCCAAAAGAACACACTACTTCCAGGAATCCTTTCCATTGACCTCTTAATTCCTGTTAGTGATAATACAAAACACAGGAACACAGACATCCCAAAACATTGCGTACAGCAGTCTTGAAAAACTTGAAGATCAAATTTGAAGGGTAGGGGGAATACGAATGAAGTTAACACATGATATTGCCAAGTTGAGTAGCGTTTAACTCCATGAACTGAGTACCTCTAGCGTAATAAACACTCTGGTGTGTGGAAAGTAAGTCTAAAAAGAGTGATAGATTTACTTACTCTTGCCCCGTCGTTACCAGCTGTACCTTCAGCACCTTTCTCACCTATGCCACCCTATGGAAAATTCCCAGAAAGTCTCAGTTATGACACTGAATGCTGAGTAGTTCATACTTTAGAACAACTACCTTATTAAGAGACACGTGATTCTACTCAGCACGTCAGAAATAACCAGACTTACTCTATCACCCTTAGGGCCAGGCGTTCCAGCAATCCCTCGTTCTCCAGGCATACCTTGAAGACCCGGCGGGCCTGGATCACCAGGTGTCCCGCTAGGGCCTGGGCTTCCCTGAAACAACAAATGAAGAACAAGTTCTTGTCTATTCATCTGACAAGTATCTTTGTCTCTAGGCTGCATAACATGCTGTGCCTGCGTAAAATCTCTGGGGTATGGTTTTAAGTAATCATTTTCTCTTAAATTTGGACTTTATTCATGACCAAATACTTTTCTTTTCCCACTGTGTTACTCAGGAAGTTCAGTTGTAATACTGTAGTCCTTCCAAATACATTAATAATTACTCAGAACATACTGGGGATGAGAACAGGCAAAAAAAGAAGCCTAGGCATCTTTCTACCTTGACCTTGATACCACATGGGTTACACAAAGCAGCTACAAGGGAGAAGTTGACAGAGGCAGAGATGGTTTATTTATGCTTTGCTTCTTACAGCTCACATTTATTACAGGTGCCATATTACTAGAAACATCCGTTACTTGGGGTGACCTTCCTAGGCCTAATTAAATCAATTGAAGGTGAAAGAAAGGCATGGTCTTTTCAGCATTTTCTTTTAAACACTCCACCCTGCCAAGTGTCCGTGTAAACTGATATGGCTCTTAAAACACTGATAGAGGGTTTTCTCCAGTTTAGAAATGGCTTTGCCCAGTTCTACTTAGTAACACAAGGAACACTGTAAACTTCTGACCTATATAAATTAATACAATATGTGATTTCTCAATATTTCAGTATCTTGCAAGTTATTGTTATACTGAATCAACTTTTATGTCATCCTAGTGTGCTTATATAAATAAGACACCTTTCATGAAACTATGTACCTCCTATAATAAAAAAAAAAAATAAAATGAGCAGAATTATACATTTCATCATTGCAGCAACACAAATCTCCATTCAGCTCACCTTTGGACCATCAGGACCATGACCTCCAGCCATTCCCTTTTCACCTGCGATCCCTGATGCACCTGGTTCTCCCCTTTCCCCTGGATTGCCACGTTCTCCCTACAAAATGGAAAATAATAGAAGTCAGGGTACCATTCTGGTAGACAAAATCCTAAATATACTGTAAGTACAGCACTGCTATTTGAACAGAGAGCTTGGAAATAAATTCTAGAACTGATCAAATAAAAAACAACTTTCTGCTTCTTCTTTTTTAAAGGCAGGGAAAATAGCATGTTGTTCAGCAAACTAAAAATTGCCATTTCACAGCTGTAAATGAAATAATTTAGCAGCTAGTACTTAACACCAATTCACATGTTACAAAACCATGAAAGGTGGTAGGTTTTACAGAAACCACTTTAAAACATATCCCTATTTACAACCATTTTTTTTCTGGGGAAAAAGGTCAAATATTCACTTTAGCTGTGGAAGTCCATATTGTATATCAACTTTCAACCTTAGAAAACTGTTATGAATGCTTAAACTCTGAAAAAAAATACTTACCCTAGGGCCCAATGGACCAACAGCTCCAGGATCTCCAGGCACACCCTAAGCAGAACAGAACTCACCATTAGAATTAAAGTATTATTCATTGTTATGGAAATTAGAGAGAAACATTTTCATTTCCAAAGTACTGTGAATGTAGATGGATAGTTCTGAATGTTATCTGTGCATGACAAGAGGAGGTAGCCCAACTCAGTCCAAGAAGATGGTCAGATTCTAGTGATTATTTTATCCAAAAAGCAGTTCTCAGACAGCTTGCAGACTGTATCAGTACATAATTCTAAACAGAGTGGGAAATTAAATTACAAAGAAAAGATAAAACTACTTCATGAAGCGAAGTGTACACAAATTACCTGATCACCCGGCTTCCCTCCCTCACCCGGAGGACCTGGTGGCCCAGGCAAACCCTGTAAATAAGAAAAAAAATGTTATTAACATGATAGAAAGTTATGTAAATCCAGATTTAACTAAGACTCTGAGAATGTTAATGTAGTATTATCCTCAGCACAAGAGTATGCCCTCAGAGAGCCCCAAGCAATATAGTTACATGAACATTGCAAAGAAGTGTTTCCCCCTATAAATGAGATGGCAGCCCTTTAACGTTTGTAGGACATATGCATATCTGCCTTAAAAATAACATTATCTTTAACAAATAGTGACTTAATTAATACTTCATTATCAAAACAATTATCTTGGTCCATATTTGGAATATCTTTGGAAAATCTCCAAATTAAAACTGAAAAACAACAAAGGTTTTCCCAAGGGATACAGAGCTGGTATTTAAATCTCTACCAGTTCAGTTTAGTGCATGACTGACGTGAAGGCTAAGTATCACTAATTATCCTGAACATCATTGCCTTAATTCTGAAGCTGTGTTTTGTTACACACCACTTGACTGAATTTCTCCAATTTAAGTTGATAAAGACATGGCCATTTATGTTTCTTCTTTAAAAAATAATGAATGCACATACCTGAAACCCTGTAGGACCTGGAGGGCCTTGTTCTCCTCTTTCTCCTGCCAGACCCTACATATAAGAAAGTAGTAAGTATACAGTAGAGGAATATAGGCCAGCTCCATAATTTGTCTTCTCTCTGAATATGTATATTTTCAGTTACATATTTGTTCATGATACATTTTTACTTACCTTAGGCCAAGACAGACCCTATCTAAAAGATGTAATAAGATGTATTATATTCCTTTAAGATCCTCCTCCCAAAAATTCTGTGCTGACAGGAAAACACTCTCAGTTCCATTGAAAACAAAGAAGGTAGGAAAATGAACTATGAGAAAATTTTGCTTCTTGCACTATTTTTTGTAATGGTCAGTGAGAGGAATTAGACTACTAATATATCTATTCTTCAATACAAAGCTTCCCATTTTTCTAGAAAAACATTTTCTTTAGTTGTTCTTCGGAATTTTTTGCTTGGAATCATTAACTGGCATGAAGATAGATAAAAACAGAAAGAGTAAGGAATGGATGGAGCGACAGGCGGACAGGCAGAGTGCTACAAGTTGACTTACTGGTGGGCCAACAGGACCAGAAGGACCAACTTCACCATCTTTACCAGGGGCTCCCTAAATTAAAATGACATAGGAAGAAGTCTTGTATAGTGAACCTATAGAACAGAAAAGCATAATTTTCTGTTATCACTGCAAATAACAGTCACACTCACTCTCTGTCCTGGGACACCTGCATTGCCTGCTTCTCCAGGTTTTCCAGGATCACCCTAATTTGCAGAAATAAAAATTACTATTTTTAGATACTGTTTTCATCCATTAAAATATATGGAAATGTTTAAAGTTAAACAAATCTTGGGTACCAGGTGTCATACTCACACTACTACCCTTTGGCCCGGGAAGGCCCATGCTGCCTGGCTGGCCTCTGATTCCTATTGAACCTGCTGGACCTGGACGTCCATCTTCTCCAGGAGCACCCTATAGAGATAAAGCATTTTCCACATTAAATTATGAATATTTGTATTCATATGAACCTATTTACCCCTGGAAAATATTTGTATATATAAAAAAATAACATTAACCTGGTTTGGCGTTAACAGTTTTTAGTCAAAATGTCTTTAAAGCAGACATAGCTTTAGCCATACTGCTGGATTTAACTGAATACTATGCAATTACTATCACTGAGCCATTATGTACAAATACTTTATTGTTTCTTTAAAGGGATAGTAAAAAAAAAGATATTTAGTTCAAAGTGGTTTAAAAATATTGCAGGAGCTGCTGAACAAGAGGCACTGCTACACAGACAAAACTAAAGGAACATTATCTGCACTAATTTTGGAGTTGGGTATCTAAAGTGAACAGTTAGAATATGAACCTTCAGAAATCAAGAAAAGTTAGTAAACATTAATAAAAGTGATTTCGATTAGTTTGGATCTGTGAATTACTGTGGCATTTACTAAAAGGACTAATTTTTCTGTCACTTACCAAGGGGCCAAGTTTTCCTTCCGGGCCTTGAACACCTGGATTTCCTGTCAAACCCTACAAGTGGAGTAATATTGGTGTTAAGGTTGTGCATATAATTCTAGAAAGAAGAAATGTAAACCAATCCAAAAGATATGCTCAGTTACTACTATAGTACAAACTTGTCTGTATCAAAGGTCTTCATCCTCATCTTCAATTCACAGCTTCATCCTGCACTGTCTTTGATCTTTCCTTTTCCTATTCTCCCCCTTCTTGCTTTTACACCTTTTGAGCTTCTCACGGGCTCATCTGTATTTCAACAATACCCAGTGATATATATCACATCTTATACTTGCCGTTCCCTTTCTCTCCTTTTGTTATATTTCACATTTTTCTCAAATATTTTTCCTGAAAAAAATCTCTAGAGGGCATGCATCTCTCAATTATATATGTTGTCAATCACTAATTTAATGAAGGTTGGCCTTAAATTAATTTGGCCTTCAATTCATGTTTTCTGTGGCTTTACAAGCCCACTTCATTCAGCTGCATTAGCTCGTCTCAATCAGAGTTGGTTTTCCTTTTTTGAAGACAAATGAAACCTGTGCTTCCCAACATCAGCAGGAAAAAACACAGCTATGTTGGACTTTACCCTTTAAGTAGCCCCATCAAAATTAGCCTGCCTTTGTGCAACAACTTCTTAACTCTGCAAAGTATACTGTTGCCTTTTGAAAATGAAAAATGTCATAGTTTATAGTGTACTGGTATCAGTTCCTTACCCTTGCACCTGGGAGGCCAGGTTCACCAGGACGCCCAGGATCTCCCTGACCTCCTTTAGGACCAGAAGAACCTGCTGGACCACGCTCTCCTTGTGCACCCTAGAAAGACACCATTGGGCTACTAGTTAACAGGTAGACTGGTGGCAGTAAGAGAAGGCTTAGTAAAACAGGTATCTTCTATTAAGGATGTATTTTTGCAAACAGAGTTCCAAAACATTAATACTTTCATTTTAATTTTTTTCCCCAAAATTATTATTTACATATATCTGTATAATTTAACAAATGACCCAATAAAAGATGGACACTTTAACTTCATTTACCTTTGGACCAGGCAAGCCATCAGAACCTGGAAAACCACGGTTTCCAGGAGCACCCTAGGAAAAATCATAGATACAAGATTATTAGCTTAATTTCTACAAAACTTATGGCACATAAAGTACTAGAATTATGGTTTGAGGGTTCAGTTCATTTCCTTACAACTTGCATATTTCAATACTCTAAACTTGGGTGTTTTGCCACTTAGAATGGCATTCTTGCATGCTCAACAGCTCCTTTCATGTGAATGGCCCTATTGAAAGCAATATGACCATTTTTACAAGGTTACAAAAAAAAATCTGCAGATTAGCTCATCCTATCTCCATCATTTCTCCTACCATAGTATCCTGTGCACTTAATCCACAAATGCAAACATTCAGTGTAAAAAACAATGCATAGCACTAATGCTGTTAGGAAAATCAAGTCTGACTACACCCAGAATGAAACTGTAAGAAGCTTCATGGCTATGTCAAGACGTTTTTCAGCTTAGCAGTGCATCTCTCAAGAAGTATTATTCCTTTGGATTGCTTACCCTCTCTCCAACAGGACCTGGAGGACCAACTGACCCTGGATCACCTCGAGGACCTCTTTTCCCTTCCTCACCTACTGGGCCAGTGGGACCCTGGGGACCTTGTGGACCCTAGTGAAAGTAAAATGTTTTCAAACAAACATCGTTAAGCTCACCACTTCTCAGGCATATTGAAACAGACTGTCTTCTAGACATCATAACTATTTTTCCAAATAAAGGAGAAAAGAAATAGTTAGGTTTCAAATCAATTAAAAATGCAGTTTTTCAGCATCAGCTTTTCTCTTTTACTTTGTTCATAAGTTAGTATTTCATTAAGAAGTGCACTATGAATAAACTGCAATTCTTCAGTTCAGGTGTACAGTGCTGCTTATAATCACCTACACACAATAATTTGTATTTATTATTATCAATTGGACAAGCTGCAAAGGATTCAAAATTCAGTGAGACTTTAGTAGAAATCCTCAAAGGAGATGACAATCAGTGGTATGAAACCTTTACTTCATCTTCACATTTTTGACAGTTACTACATGATCATTTATTAGTGGGAAAGAAAAAGTAAATATTGCTTGACAAGTCAAATTGACTCCAACTCTACAGAATCACCTTTCTTCCAAAATTCACATGGTTTCACCATGGAACTAGACACATTCTCAAAAAATCTTCCACAAATATTAGCTGTGGGCTAAACAGCTATTCATATCATAAATCTATGAACATTCTACAGAAACCTCAGTTGATACACTAATTGGTTTTTCTGCCCTTGAGTCCCATAAGGCGTATGTTGGGTAGGCGATTTATGACATCAAAGGACCTGCTTCGCCACTCATCATTAGTACTGTCTAGTCAGGTTCACTGAGGTTTGTTGTCCAAAACAGTTACTCTCATGATTACCATCATCAGAAGTGTCCTGAAAATTGTAAGAATCTATTCAAAATATTCATAAATGCATTTCTGATGCTTTTTCATCTTACAAAGCATACAGAGACTTACAGGTTCACCTTTGGGTCCTGCTTCTCCCTTGAAACCTGGGACACCAGGGTCTCCCTAGGAACAAACACATGAGTAACACCCCGAAGGTTAAAACTCTGCATAAATCATTTGACCATTTTGTACTATGCTATGAAGTAGAAATACATTTCCTAGTTTAGTAACTAGCTGTAGGCAATATAATAGGATGCTTATAATGGTTTGTCTTTCCCCTTAGCGTTCTTGTCTATTATGATGCTATTAAGAAAAAAACTTAAATGAGACAATGTCAGGAGATAACTGTTACAGTTTGTTGAGGTTAATATAAACACTCTTCTTTCTTAAACCTCTAAGGAAGCAAAACCAGTATTTTGGGGGCACAGAAGTTTCACAAGATCTGAATACAAACATGCATGTTATTACTTTGTTTAAAGGAACTGCACTGCTAATCACTGTTTTAGTTTCATACAGTGACACATTTGCAAGACATCACAATTTCCACAAAGACATCATTACCGGTTGCCCTCGAATACCAGGTGGGCCACTACTGCCTTGTGGTCCTGGGGAACCCAGTGGACCTGTTAAGCCAGGGGGGCCTCCTGTCCCTGGAGATCCCTACAAATAGAAGGAACAACAAGCACAGTAAGGAAACATAATAAAAATAAGGAAATAAAATAAATTCACTTACACAATTTCTTCAACAGGGAACATGATTACTTACAGAAGGGCCTTTAGCACCTGGCGAACCATCTGTTCCTTCAGTACCCTAAAAATAATGTACCAATCATTAAAATTAATTTTAGTTAGGAAGGTATCAATAACAACATGAGAAGACAGTTGTTTTATCCACTTTACAGGACTAGAGAATAAATGCTATTAAATAAATACAGCAACATATGCTCTACTTGTGCAAATGCTACTATTGGGTAACAAAACATGAAAGTCAATGTGACTTTTAATCTTTGAGATCTTATATGTTTAAGCTTAAGCTTTAAAGCACTTCTAGGATTGAGACTACAGCAAGCTGTGAAACTTTTAGTTTTCCAAGTTGTTTCAATTAAATAATGAAAAGTTATTTTCAAGAAAAATAAGCACTAAACAAATGAATGAGATCTTTCCTTTCCTTGGAAAAAAGTAATGTGAGCAAAATGCACTGTTTATCAAGTTCAGTATTAAAATCCCCTAGAAGGAGGCAACACACACAAGCAGAGCACTTGAGGAACTCATTTTAATGTACTTACAGGAAGACCTTGTGATCCAGCTGGGCCCTGTGGACCTGTTTCACCTCTTTGTCCTTGAGGACCTTCAGGGCCACGAGGACCTGTTGGACCAGCTTCACCCTATGATTTCACATGAGAAAACAACTGGAGATTATTTTGCTCTAAAAGGTAGTGCTACAAAGTAATTAATGAGGAACACTGAGTTTATAAAAGAAAAACAATTAAGGTTTTGAAATACTTTATTTTCCTAAAATATAATTTTGCTTACCTAATTCTGCTTCTACTATGTCTATGTGAATGTAAACATTAAAAATACAAATGGAATTTTTCCTCAACATACACAAGGACAAGGAAACTTTCTACAGAGAAGCAGCACTATATCCAGTGGCCCAAACTGTAAAATATTTTGGATATATATCTGTATTTAAAATCCCAGTATGTATCTGTAATTTGAGAAGGTTTTTTAGTTTTCTTAACGGCTGAGGCTTAAAATTTATAAATTATAACATATCTGGGTGTTTGATTTTTTTCACAGTACGAGATTAACTCACTGTTGCAGCACGATATTAGATACAAAATCCCTGTAGGATTGGACTGGATGCTCTAATAAAAAAAAAATCCTCTTGGCATCTCCTTTGAATTTTATCTTTATGTAGGTAATTTGGCTTTTGGAACTGATGGCTGTTAATATGTCTTCATAACTGAAGTCCATATCGTCCTTGTATAGTCTGCTTAGGTTTTATGAGTTCAAAGAAGCTATTCCAATTTTACATCATCTGATGATCAAATTTAAAGGGAGCCCCTCCTTTTCAAAAGCTTTGATTAATGACAGCTTCTCCAACATTTATTCAAGGATTAAGTAGTGCTTAACCATACCAAAACATTTTATAACATGCACTAAAAAGGTCTATTATTTAATTGTATGCATTTTGTTAATACACTCATTAAGGTTTGTTTCCAAAAAAACTGTTTCATGAATGTTGCCAGCTTCACAACAACACAAAACATCTGCTGAACTTGGCTACCAGACTAATTGATAGTTACTTCTTGTATAATTTTTTCCAGCCTTGTTTTAAGAGTGTAAATGAAAAAAGAGGAACAACTGGGGGGAATGCAAGTATAAGAAATATAAGGAAGCTGTATGAGTTGTCTTTTCTATGTTTGCAGACATGTTCTCAAGCATAGGAAAAAAAAAAAATTGAGCACTTCCTTGAAAAACAAGAAAGTCCCACAAAGATAGTGCTGCAGCCAATGAAAGTTTTCCATTTCAGCCCTATCACACAGTGCCACAGACGGTGGTAAACATCATTTGCTCTATTGTGATGAACTGCAGTACATCTCTGTTGGGGTTCAAGCACTCTCCTTACCAGTCTCTATATCTCAAAAAGTGTTCTGGGCTGAAACTGGAAGTTTCAGCACTAGAAGGCACTGATTCCGTTCTGTCTTAGACTAGTCCTCGCAACTTAACTTGTAATAGTGCATCATGTTACTCTTTGAATACGCAGGACAAGACTCCTGAGAGACGTGACAGTCATATTATACTTATCCATTACCTCAAGCAAAAGTGATAGCAAAGAAAGTATCCGAACTGCTGTGAATTGCAATTGCTATATTTAGCTTCTGATTTCTACCTTCCGTTTCAAGGTCTTGACTAAGACTGATTTCACAGCAACCTGTGAAATCTTAGGGACCTATATACCTGTCAGTCTGAATTCTGTGTAGTCTAGTGCAATTTCTTTAATTCTGTGTTGTTAGTCATATTAAAAAGACTTTTATTTTTTTAATTTTTTTTTACCTTTACACCAGGAGCACCTGGAAAACCTGGAGAACCAGTTATGCCCAGTGGACCCTATAAAAGACAGACACACAAAGCTGTAATTCTGCACTTTAGATCACACGCAGATGTGTATCTACTCACTGGGTATATATGATTCTGAGATTAAATGTATTATTTTGTCATACAACATTTGTTAATAAAAATACAATAGTAATGATTAATATAATTTTTCTAAGCTATACATTTATGGAATTGTGGTGCAGTATTTATTTTAATAATGTATTTACTGCCTTCAGAAAAGTTACAGCTCTTGATTCAGCTATTAATGCACAAATTGCAATGTACACACTTGGCAATTTTTATAGCGATTGTTTTTCAATTCTATTTTTTAACAAAATATTACATTCTCTTTTTATATCTATGCCACTGTGGTATGGTAATGAAAAGATTAGATATTTGTTAAGCAATCACAATTTGTCCTACAGAATGCTGCAAAGGAGAATTAATTTTTTTAAACCTAAAATAATAATCTAGAAGAAAAGAGAAATACAAGCCATAGCTACACTGAAACAATTGGGTTTCTAGACAAGATTTTTAAAGTAAGCGGCGTGATGAGTGACAATACAATTACAGCTTATGCAACTACATGCCCTGCTTCCTACTTTTCTGCCCCATTGAGATTTCCAAAGTCACAGACAAATTTGTTTGCAAACTTCAAAATACAGATTTCTTACTAAATTTGCATGCCTGTATAGACAAAGACATACAACAGTGACAGTCTACTGCTTGGATCTTTGCTCAGAGATAGGCAGGTATTTCTGGACAAAGAAGTGGAGGAAAGGCTGGGTTATGCTACACCACGAACAAGAGTGCCATGAAGAGGAGGTCCATCTTCAGCTCCCTAAACCAGTACAGCTCTTCCCAAATAGCGTTCTGTCTTGAAATAGTCAACGATGTATCCAAGAAGGGTTGACAGCTTGCGCAGACCATAGTATTGATGTGGCTACATTATTTCTGGTTCAAAAGCCAAAGTCTTGGTGCATTGCCCTGCAGAGTGTAGATGCACCTCATTGGCCGTGAGGACATGAAGTTTAGACAGGGATGCAAATAGTTGGTGCTGCATTACATGGCAGACTGTCCAAACTCACTGGAAAGCAAACACTTGAATACGCCTGTATGGTATGGCACAAACCTTGCTTTGCTAAATGGAAAGACTTCCAATAAAGGTTTTTAGAGTAAATTTGTAAATTGTTTTCATTTTTATAATGCCTTTTATAATGAAGAACCACATTCAATAGAAGACCTTTCTACTGTATTATAAACTCTCTGGATGGTGGCACACAGTGGTTATAAATATTCACTACAATGCGGTTCCCAGATGATACTTCTTTATCTTTTCCTGATCTTCTCTCTTTTTATGCAGTATGATGCATACTGTTAAAAAGTGTTCTAGATAAAAAAGTTCTGATGACAAACTTAATAAGAACAATCTGTCCCACTAAGCATTAATTGTACTGGATTTCTACAGAACTAATGTAACAGCTCACTAAGTAATTTTTTGAAAACCTGTGTCCCAGTTTATTGAATCACAAATGCATGTCTGCCAAATCTCTCTCTCTCATTGCAGGAAGAATTCCAGAATTACAGTATATACTGTACTGACCCAAATAACACTGCATTTTATTAACACTTCCTCCAATGAGAAACATATGCATTAAGTACCAGAATCTTCCTTGTGACACTAATGGGATTTTACAAAAAATGTTAGTTGAGCAATTATCATGCCCAGTGTGGCTCAGCTCACATATTATGCAAATAAAAATGTCAAGCTCCATGTAGAACTTCATAGCTCAGGACCCAGCTTTTTTTAAACTTTATAATTGCTGTTCAATACTGAAAAATCACTCGTTTCAAATTTCTTCTAACAAGTTACCCTTCTTTCACGATACGCTTAAATAATTGGGTTTTGTAGCTGGCAGACATTACACTCATTTTTTGAACTTCAATTATTGTTAACTATTTCTTAATTAACTTTGTAATAAAACACAAGATGGTGACATCGAGACTTATATCAAAGAGCATGCACAGAATTAAATTTTAATTGTGGGCAGGTGTGCTTTGGGGTTTGAAAAAAAAATCTTTTTGGTGCAGTGGGTTTTGGGGGTTTTGTTTGGTTTGGGTTTTTTTGGGTTTTTTAAAGTTGAATATCATAAAATGGTAAAGGTTCATGTTGGCTGCATAAACATACAGAAACTGTCAAGCACATCCCAGAATTAATGCTTTTAAAAAGAGGAAAAAAACTCAAACAAACAGAACACATTTTTAAGGTGGAAGCTGGCCTTGCACAAATACTACGAAATCCTCATAAGCTTTCATTTCTGTCTGGAAAGCTGCCTGGCAGAAAGGGACCTGGAGGTGTTGATCAACATGAGCCAGCAGTGTGCCCAGGTGGCCAAGAAGGCCAATGGCATCCTGGCCTTCATCAGGAATAGTGTGGCCAGCAAGAGTAGGGAAGAGATCGTGCCCCTGTACTTGCCACTGATGAGGCCATACCTCAATTACTGTGTTCAGTTCTGGGTGCCACAGTATAAGAAAGACATCAAGGTGCTGAAGCAGGTCCAGAGAAGAGCAACTAAGCTGGTGAAGGGTCTGGAGAACAAGTGTTATGAGGAGTGGCTGAGGGAATGAGGTATAAAGCTGAGGGATCACAAGGGTTCTGCTTGTCTCAGCTCGACTATTCTGGCTTCTCACTTCTTCAATGGGTGGCATCCAAGGATGACCCTGTCCGTTCTGCCTTCAATCCCGATCTGCATTCCTTGAATCCAGTAACAGAATCCAGCTCCTGAACATGGTTCCCATCTGTCACTGGGCCCAGTCTGGGACTTTCCCAGTGCCTGCTCTACAGTATCAGTGGTGACAGTGACATAGTTGCCATCGGGGGGGTTGGGTTCAATACCGCTTTTGTATATATTTGTATATATTCCATCTTTATTATTTTCATTTTCATTAAAGCTGTCCTTCTTTCCTTTCCTAATCGCTAAGTGTCTCTCCCTTATTCCCTTTTCTCTTTCCCTTTTGGGAGAGAGGGTGGTTAACAAAGAGCATCTGTTATGGGTCTAGTAGGCTAATCTGACCCTAAACCATGACAGTGATGAAAAAAGAAACCTACCATTGGTCCTGGCTTCCCCGGCATACCGTGCTGGCCACGTCCACCCTAGATACAAAAATGGACAAGAGATAACATTTATAAGAACTCTAATTATTTTTTTTAATTATTATTTATTGTTAGCATTTGTGATAACAGCCATACACACTGAAGTGATCAAAGAAATGCTGGATTGCAGAGACCTCTAAACACTAGCATGAAAAACATCTGGAAGAAATTATGCTCCCTCTCAAGTAAATGGATTTCTCTATTTTCAGAGAGGCCAGTATTTTGACAGTGTAATTGTATGGAGCACATAACATAAATGAAGCACATAAAAGTCATGGGAAGAAATGCCAGAAAAAGCAACACTTGACGCTGGTCATAAAACAACAGAAAGAAATCTCTACTCAGATATGATCTCATGTAAAGACTAATCCCTCTTAGCTGAAAAACAAAACAATTTTTAAGAAAAGAGCTTTAGTACATGGAATTAAATTATAAGACTTAATTTAAATTAAAAGCCTAAATTTTAATTTAAAACTTTTTTCCAGACAATATCAATACATATTATTTCCAGTTCACTAATTTTTGGTGAAAATAGGCTCTCCAGAAAAACTTCACAGAAACAAGAAATTTTTGTATCACAGAAAAAAGGTGTTGTGAGGGCATTTGGCCTCATGGGCAGCACTGGTATAAGAAATTACCAGCTAGCATTCTCCATTTAGAACTGGGTTTGACTTTTGAAATTTACAGTAAAGGTCCCACCCCACAAACTGCTCAGGCTCTAAGTTTCTCAAACTACAGCAGAACTCACCATGGAACTGACTAGAAGTCACATGAATAAACACTTGCAGACTTGAGGATTTAAATTGAAGTAAAACATTTTAAGAATGAACAAGGAGAGAGAAGAAGAGATCCTACTTACAGGAGCACCCTGTGGTCCAACTCGACCTCTTTCTCCAGGCATTCCTCTAGGTCCCTTGATGAGAGAACAAAAAAATGCAAAAAATGCATTACTTATTGTCTCATCATGGCAGAATAACAAAAAGGGTTGCACAGTTCACTTGACTTTTCCCTCTGTAGTGGACAGAACACACACCACCCTCTTTTTCTTTTTTTTTTTCTTTTTCTTTTACATATTCTTCAGTTTTCCTTTGCTTCAATTAAGTTTTGCACTGTATCACTCTTCAGCAATTTTATGATTGGTCTTCATTTACTCTTAACAAGAAGATGATTACATTCCCTGAGACTACAAGCATGATAAGGACTGGTGATGTGAACAACAGTTACATAACCAAGTTACCTTTTTACATCCTTCAGGTGTAGCTTATCTTGTCGTATAGCAGGAAAGAAGTAGGAGTTAACATAAATCCTTGCAGACTCACAGGCTTGCCCAGTGGAAATCTGATAGACTGTAATTTCTCTGCTTGTTCAAACAGTGTGTCTAATTTTAAACACATTAGAATAAATTCTGTATATACTCACCAAGATCAATAATGCAATCTCATTTACTATGAGATTCACAAACTAGGCTCCACTGAAGCGTTATTACTTTCTGCATGACACAAGATAGTGCTTTGCAGAGATATGTCATTATCTGATATCAGAAAGGTGCTTTACTTCCAGAAGCACTGCTGAGAGTCAATTTTTGGCATGTTACACTGCTCACAAGCATTCAGTTGTCCAAAACCACATCTGAAGGAAAACTACTCTGAGGAAAAGTTTCTTGGTTTTATTTCCATATCATGCATGCTTATCCTCACTGTAACCTCCAAAATCCTCTGTCCAGGGTTTTCTTAGCTAGTGCATTTCTGACCTAAATCATTCCATTACTATCACAGATCAACCTAATCCAGGTCAATCACATTGAAATCACTCCACATGAAGCATCACCGTGTAAAAAAAAAAAAAACCAACATTGTCACACGAGCAAACAATCACAAAACCTACATTCAAGTTAGTGTTGAGC
Organism: Actenoides hombroni; assembly: GCA_024336885.1. Taxonomy (NCBI): domain Eukaryota; kingdom Metazoa; phylum Chordata; class Aves; order Coraciiformes; family Alcedinidae; genus Actenoides; species Actenoides hombroni. Next base: position 89,587,749 of record WUAM01000287.1, on the reverse strand, counting down.
CTTCAGATTTATCGTTGTTGTCTATGTCTGTAAATTGCAAAGAGTAACAGCTTATAGTGGGTTAAATCTACTGCTAGTGTAATAGAAAACAAAGTCTTACTAAGAGAAAGTTCGGCTTTATGACATCAAGAACAGATATTAAGACCTTAAAATTCCTCTTGGCAATAGTTTTTACAATTTTAAAGCCACTTCTGTAATACACAATGCACATGACACTCACTAGAGGACCCGTTGCACCCATAGCACCTGTTGGCCCGGATTCTCCCTAAAAATGGAAAAGAAATTACATCATTTGAGGAAAGAGGTTAGAGGAAAATGAAGTCGCATGTTTCATCCGTGACCTCTGGACTTATGCTAGACTGAAGAAGCAGATGTGCACGCTCATCTGTGTGCATCCAAAGGGCACCATCCCTATGATGATGGGAAATGACACAGTTACAAATTCTCAGTGAAGCAGACTTAACTCTGACCTGTTCTAATAGCTCACACTGCCTACTGCTCTGTTTCTACCAAGTCTTTTGCTGTTGTTGCCACCACAGAAACTGGTAGGCAATCTCAGGAAACAAATCTTTTCTCACACAAACTCTCCTTAGATACTGATTTCACATTTAAATTTAGGTTTTGGAAGATGCACTTCATTTAGTATGTTTTTAACCTAAAGGGCTATGGAAATACCTTTGCTCCCGCTGCTCCAATTTCACCTTTCGGACCATCAAGTCCTTTCAATCCCTGTAAGAGTTATAAAAATATGGAGAAAGTATATTTATATATGTACACACACAGACAGAGCATTCCTACTATTATTGTTAAAATAACTCTATACTAAAGTGTTAAGAATGGATCTGAGGTGGCAATAGCAAGAAAGGAAAAAAATTTTTAAAAACCCAAACAGATGGAATAAAGTTTTTAAACATTTCCTAAATGGAAACTATTTGTACAAGGTACATTTCCTTGGATTTGGTTTCCTTTTTTAAACAAGAAAGTTTAAAAAAAATATTTTAAATAACAAGAAGGAGGCTCTGAGCCATAGGAAACCTATTTATTCCTCCCAAAAGTAAAATTCTGGCCAGAAAACTTGGTAATTTGTAATGACTCCATGTTGCAAACATAGCCACCTCTCAAGTTCTCCACCCTAATGCAAGACTTGCCAACAAAGTGAGAGAACTGTCAGGTTCGTGCCTCCTGAAGCTTGGCAGGGCTCATGCAAGCACTTTGCAGATTACCAGAACAACTGAAACTAGAGTGAAGAAAGAACTAGAGAATAATACAGAGCTCAGCTTAAAGGAGGAATAGCACTGATTTTCTTCAAGGCCCTCTTTCTCTCAAATCCCAATGATTCTGCTAAAACTGGGAGGACTAGAAGTGTAGTCCAATTTATGACTAATACAATAGCAGTTGAGTATCTTTATACTGGAACTGACTGGAAACATCATCTACAAGGAGGGGGAAAATATTTTTTCTTACCCTGTGACCTTTGAGACCTGGGAGACCAGGAGCTCCAGGAAACCCTCGAGGCCCCTAAGTAGGAAAAAGAAAAAGCAAATAAAATCCTTATTGCTGTAGATAAACTTAGTGATAATGCTGTTAACAGGCAGGAAGCATTAACACTAATAAAACTAACACTCCTTCACCTTGGTGACATGCTGTAGTGAAGCACCACATTTGAGCAGGTCACAGATGATACAGCATAACATGCTATGAAGTTAGACAGTAGCATCATATACATTTTCATTGATATTAAGAGCTTTATTGTTTCCATTGTTGTATGATCAAACCTCAAATAGAAGTAATAACTAGTGGTAGATAAGTTTCAAGCTTAATATGAAGAAACCTTAATTGCACAGAGATCAAAACTGAAGAGCTATAATTTAAAATAAAATAGAACCTTGAGACCAAGCTGCAAACTGTACATGTTCTTTCAGAATGTCAGTCAAGTAGCATGAAAAATAACTGCTGTTAAAATTAAGCCAAAGTTGCCTTGCACTTAGTTTCCTACCATGTTTCCCAATTTCTCTTTCAGGAAAGATCAAGTAATGGAAGGGAGCTAGGTGCTCTGCGTTAGAATATTGGTCACATGAATCTATAATGGAAATCACACTAACACCTCCATACTCTCAGACAACAAAAATTCAGTAAGCTGTTTAAACACATCATTTCTTCCTTTATGGCACCTCTGAACTAAAGTTCTCAAAAATATTACAGTTCATACCTTTCAGCATAGCAAAAATCACAAAGCTGTATTATAGAAAATGAAGCATCATGAAGCAACACTGATATTCAGAGAAGCAAAAAAGAACATCTGTGATCTCAGCATTAGAGAAAAGAACTTCATGAACAGGCAAGCTGTTTCCTTGTTAGCATCAAGGAGCATAAAAAAGGTCTTTGTCTTCCAATTGTCAATTACACAGATAATGTTTGATCATAAAGTTCAGTGAGAAATTAATCCAGAGTTTGCAGACTCCTAAAGGGAAAAATCACTTTATAAAGGTATAAAATTTCTGAAAAGAACATCTTAGAATGCTTAAAATTAGTCACACTCAGTGAGTTTCTCAGTGAAGAATAATCTCTGTTGTCATACAAGGTCTTGCATGTAAATTTGAAATTGTACAAATTATGTTTGTTCAGATACAATGTAGCCCATAAAAAGGAATTATTTAGCCTGTATGCCACTGTACTCAGTGGCATATGCTTATCAGCTTACATGGCCAGGGCAACCAAATGATGAAGCATGCACATGTGACAAGTCACATGGCAATAAGGCAAATCATGTACAATGAGAATCAGCCATCACAGAATCACCCATTTGCCATGGCTGGAAAAGACCTCTAAGATCACTGCATCCAACCATCAAGAAGAAA
>WUAM01000287.1:89534504-89584791 GCA_024336885.1 Actenoides hombroni | reverse complement strand
CCATGGCTGGAAAAGACCTCTAAGATCACTGCATCCAACCATCAAGAAGAAAAAAAACAAAAGACAAAAAAACACACACTACCCACAACAACAAACAAACAATCAAACACACAACAACAACAACAAACAAACAGGAAAAAAACCATAAAACAAAATAACAACAAAAACACACAAAAAACAAACAAACAAAAACAAACCAAAACAAACAAAGCAAAAAAACCCAACAAAACCGAAGGAAAAAAAAAACACCTTACCATCCTACTAAAGGATGTCCTGAAGTGCCTCATCTACACATTTCTTTAATACCTCCCTGGGAAGCTTGTTCCAGTGCCTCACTACTCTTTCAGTAGACATTCTTCCTAACATCTAGTCTAAACCTCCCTTGGTGCAACTTCAGGCCATTTCCTCTACTCCTGTTGTTATTTACTTGAGAGAAGAGGCTGCACCCACTTCACTACAACCTCCTTTCAGGTAGTTGTAGAGAGCAATAAAGTCTCCCCTCAGCCTCTTCTTCTTCAAACTAAACAATCCCAATTCCCTCAGCCTCGCCTCATAGGACTTGTTCTCCAGACCACTCACCAGCTTCATTGCCCTTCTCTGAACTCACTCCAGCAACTCAATGTCTTTCTTGTGGTGAGGGGCCCAGAAATGAAGGTGCTGAGTACAGGGGCCAGATCACTTCCCTTCTCCTGCTGGTCACACTATTTCTGATACAGGCCAGGGTGTCATTTGCCTTCTTGGCCACTTGGGAACACTGCTGGCTCACATTCAGCCGGGTGTCAGCCAGCATCCCCAGGTCCTTTTCTTCTGAGCAGCTTTCCAGCCACTCTTCCCCAAGCCTGTAGCATTGCCTGGGGTTGTTGTGGCCAAAATGCAGGACCCAGCACTTTGCCTTGTTACACTTCATACAATTGGCCTCAGGCCATCAATCCAACCTGTCCAGATCCCTCTGCAGAGCCTTCCTACCCTCAAGCAGATTGACACTTCTACCCAATGTTGTGTCTGCAAAGTTGCTGAAGAAGCACTCCATCCCCTCATCTGAAGTTATTGAATAAGACTGGCCGACAACAGGATTTAACTCCATTTACTACAACTCTCTGGGCCTGGCTGGCCAGCCAGTTTTTAACCCAGCAAAGAGTACACCTGTCTATGCCATGAGCCACCAGCTTCTCCAGCAGAATGCTGTGGGAGACAGTGTCAAAGGCCTTATTGAAGTCCAGGTAAACAACCTCGACAGCTTTTCCCTTGTCCACTAGGCAGGTCACATGGTCCTAGAAGGAGATCAGGTTGGTCAAGCAGGATCTGCCTTTCCTGAAGCCATGTTGCCTGGGACTGATCCCCTGGCTGTCCTGTGCTTGCCATGTGAGCTCACTCAAGATGACCCTTTCCATAATTTTTTTGGGCATCAAGGTCAGCCTGACAGGCCTGTAGTTCCCCAGATCCTCGTTCTGGCCCTTCTTGTAGATGGGCATCACGGGTATCTCTGTAGCAGCCTATGGGCCTTGTCATTCATCAAGACATGGCACACTTCTCTGATCAACTATCAGGGTACTCAATGGTGCTCTGTACAGTGCTACGCAGCTGCTGCAAACTCTTAATGAGATTTTGTGTGTGTGCAGTTGTAGTATTTCACTCCTTCATTAGAAAGTCTTCTAAAAGATTATGTTTTTGAGCAAAACAACTTGATCTAAACAGAACAATACTTCACAGACTACATTTGCCTTGAGCAGCTTACAAAACATTGTCATTGATCCATAAAATTTAAGAGGAAAGCTTAGGAAACAACATTGCCTTGTAAAAAAATAATTTATCTCTCCAAAAGATCGTGTCTCCAGTTGCTAATGAAATTGCCAGGCAAGAGTTGACAGCTTGAAAAGAAAAGAAGGCAGCTTAAGAGATTAATATTATCAGGTGGCTTCGGTTCTGGGGCTTATCTGTCCCCTTTTCAGGCACACTACAGGTCCCTTCGAGGTACAGAAACTTGACTAATGAAGGTAGAACTCTTAATACAGGTCAAAATAATACATCTGTTTTCTTTTATTTCGATAGTGAACCATGACAAGTATTCTTCGTACTACAGGTACATATTATTTGGTAATCCTTCAATCACATTTGCATATGGAAAATACATATGAAATTAATTATCTAAATCTGTGATACAATCTCCTCTTCCCCTGCCCTCAGACTGGTAAACAATGTCATCCCAATCTGATATCATATTATTGTATCTGAGCAATTCCTGAACATGACTGTGAATGACCATGTGAAACACTTGGAAATGGACTACAACGAGTATATATTGTCATCAGTTTTATGCATATTTAATCTGTGAAACAGTTGAAACGTGAACCTGTGAAATGACTCTCAGGATTAACTCAAGAACCTTTGAATCACCTATCTGGTCCTGAGCTGTTAGACTGATCTGGATCATTAAGGTAACACAAGCACTTGAGAAATTGAACGGAGGAGCTTTTCTCTCATTATTAAAATATATAGTCATGATATGAATAGGAATATTTTGCTAAAATGTAAATAAACACGCTCTTACTGGAGATCCTGGAAATCCAGGCTCACCGGATTGTCCTGGTCTACCAGGTTCACCCTAAGGAAAGAATAAAAAAGGAATACATAAAAACAGCAATTACAAAAATTAACTTCTCTTATCATTCTTCCATTCAAACAAATGAGGACATTCATATCAGTTTTATATATCTTCTCTATAGTACAACAATTTCAGTGATGTAAATCAACTGCATGCATGACTAGCAATGTGCATTAGACACAGTAACTTAAAAAAAGGTTTTTAACAAAGAACTGTGGGAACGAAAGACTAAGTAAAAAATGCATCACAAGATGGTGCTGCAACATAGTTTCCCTGTGAATTAATGAGGCAATCTTTTGTCATCCTCATGCAGGGAGTCAAATTACTGTAATTTTGCATAGGAACAATAACCTAAAAATGCCTGCATTGTAGCTTGATAGTTCCCCTTCTGTTCAAATGTTTTAGAATGTGTTTAATTTCATTCTAGGTTGGTGGTTATTTTCTGTGTGATGCAATAGGAAAGAAAATATGGTAGAACCAAATAAGCATATTGCAAAAATTATTCAAAGTCCTCCTGAGTGACAACCAAACATTCCTTTATATGTATCGATCAGTTCAAATATATCCATGACTCTGGGCTGCAGGAATATGAAAGGCTTCAGAAAAATAGTTTCTGGATGGAGAGAAGATAAAGTGCTTCAGAAATGAAACTCAAGAAACCCACACATACATTGGAAATGGAGGAAGTTCTTAGAGTAGTATGAAGAATTGGCTTCACTGCACTGAGAGGTAACTGTTTCCGGTGATTCTTTTAACTCTTTGTACAGTATAACAGTAAAGCAGATGTTACACAAGCTATGGTAGTTTTATATACTAATATATCTGGCATCTGCAGCTTTCAACTCATTTCCAGCTTATTCATTACAATTCAGATTTAGTAAGCCTTGCAATTAAATCATATATGTCTACCAGTAAAGTGTTAGGCTATTGTTGTCCATTACATATGTAGTGATGCATCATTTATAATACATACATCTTACACAGATGTGCACATACATGGATAGAGTAACAAAATCAGTTATGAATATAAGAAATTATTAAACATTTTTAAAAATTATAAATACTAAAACTTTGTTGTCTGGATCCAGGTGAATGTTACCATTACAGTTCTTCTAACTCATCATGCAATCCCAAAGAGAGAAGGTGTCTCCAATTGCCCCCTCCTAACTGTGGTATATCATTATGTTCAATTTCAAGAAAGAGGTATCAGTTGAAGAACAGACTGAGGCAAAAAAAAGTAGAGAGATAGTGCTTAAATCTTAGGTATGATGGTGACGGGTAAGGAAATGATAGGAGGGTTTTGAAAAAGGTTTCTAAGATTATAGTTATGACACTGTACTTAATGAGGGGTATGATTATAAAGAAAAGTAAATAGATATAAGGAGTTACAATAGGCACATCTGCTGGTTAGTCACTGTCTCAAAGATGCAAATATTTGTTTTATTAAAAATAAAACAAGATACAAAGAATAATAAACTTACATCTTCACCAGGTTTGCCTGGAGGTCCTTCTGGTCCACGAGAACCAACTGGACCCTAAGAAATAGATATTTTTGTTGAGAAGTCAATTTCGCCATCACTAAAGTATCCGTTTGCTCCAATTCAAAGTTTGGTTTTATGAAAACAGATGTAGAAAAAGGATGATTGTATGCCTAAGCACTAAGCTTTGTAGCACTCTTTCTAACCACTCTGTCCCTAAGAAACTTGCATTATGTTACATAAAAATACAGGGTGGTTTCTTTAGGAGAAAAAAAATACAATAAAAAACACAGTTGCTGTTGTTGCAATTCTCTAGCTCTTGCTTTTACTTTTGAATCATTTTATCACCTCCAAAAAATAAATATTCTCATCATCCTTTGTGTAAGTTACACTACCAGGTATAGTTTTACTGGTGCTTAACCATCCTCAGGTTTGTGCTGGAAAAGTAACAATGATTGCTTATACTATAATCATTATAATGCATGTTGAAAACAATTCAAATTCGCTGATTCAGGACAACGTGCTTTGAACATCTTGACTGAAGCTACTGAATAGCCTCAGCTGAGACAACACAAAATAAATATTTGTTCTGATGTAAGGAGGTATAATATATTGTTTGCCATTTTATTGTAGAAAAGTTTGTATTTATTGGTCTTACCATAGGTCCTGGATCCCCTGGTTCACCAGGTGGGCCTGTGGGGCCAGCACCACCCTAAAATTAACCAAAAATCAATAAAGTGAAATATTCCAAAAGGATATAAGGAAATAAATTAAAATCCATCATCAGGAAAGTCACAGTCCATGGGGCAGTCTGAATTCTAATTCAGAACCAGCACAAATTGCAAAATGAGTGAAAGCTGGATACTAAAATCTCTCAAGCTTTTGCTAAGTCCTGTGCCTTACGTAATACCATGCCAATCCTGAAACCAGAAGTCACCATTTTCACTTCTGTGCCCTCATTAAAAAATGCTTGTTAGTTTAAAATCTTGTTAAAGGTATAACAAATCATTCTTTTTGAGTTAATTTCTGTGTACAGAGTACGTCTAGAGCAGGACTCTTGAGAGTAGCATGTTCAGATTCAGCTCTCGATGAAAATGTATTCATCCATGCATTACTGAAGATGGACATTGCCTCAGAGATGCACAGACACACCACTTCCTATGTGCTTTGCCTTCATCTCTGGCAAATTATTGTAAATCTCCTGAGGTGAAGTACTTACTTGTTTTCCTTGGAGACCTTGAGGACCTCGGGGACCTACTGGACCCTATCAAAGACATAACTTATTACACACTGGAAAACACCTTTCTCCAAGTAACACTCATTCTACAAAGACAGCAAAATGGCCTGATAGTGACCTCCAAGACAACATTTCTATGGTCAAACCTTCTGAAACGCCTTTACTTAGGAGACAGATGTTATGAAATAAAAATTCAGAAAGCCACAGTGGTGTAAATTCATTAGCAGCTGAAAATATGGGATTCCTTGCTTTCTGGAACCTCAGAGTCTCGGGAATCAGTCAGAATAACAGAGCTGCATGCATAGCTCCACTGAAGAAAAAAAACCCCCAACATAATAGATTTGGAGGAAATAATCTTCCCTTGAAGGGAATGTCACTGCTCAAATTAGTTTCAAAATAGAATCAATGAAAAAAAAAAAATACACATTGCTGTTCTCAGCCATGAACAGCAACAAGTGGCAATGGAAGCATATATTTTCATGAATCATACAAACTGCAAAAACAACTTCCAAATGGCTGTGGATTGTTGCAGAAAATTCAGGATTCACTTTAAAAAGTTTCATGGGATTTTTAGGAAAAATCTCATGCTTAATTGTAATTTATACCATGAAGTAAACATAATCTTGTCTGAAAATAATTCTCCTTTTTATAGTAATACAAAAATACCTATAGCAGGCAGTAACTTGCATTTTGACAGAGGTTCAAGACTTATGTCTTTTACACACAATTCATTATTTTTTACTAATTTTACAAAGCATATGTAGATGTGTTAGTAATGTGCTATTTAAAAATTATAATCAACATCAAAAACAAACCAAAAAACGATTCAGCTATCATAGCCTATCAAGGCTATCATAGAACAATGGTGGACCAATGCAAAGACAGTGAGTGAGTGCCAACTGACTTCAGCAGACTTTCTCTAAGGCCTCATGAGAGACGTAGATATTGCCTTGAAAGACATATCAATATTAAAATGAATCACATTTAAGAGTGACAAAGGAAGAAGAAGTACAAGAGAAGCAATGTCTTCAGACAAATTTAGTGAAAGGACTGCACAAAACAATGGAGGGGAACAAATTACATAGGGCAGACTTTTGAAACAAATTCTTGTGTGTGTGCACAGCAAATTCACTGAAGAGAGACATTCTATGAATCCTGAAAAAATGAAATTTCTTCGAAGTAATCAACACAACTAAGGCAAAACATCAGATTATCTTTAAAACCTTACAAATTGTATTGAAACTGAGTTTCAAGGTTACTAGTGGGGACTCAGAGGGATAAAATTCAGATAGGCAAGCTCATGGCCAGTACAATCACTAAACAATGGTTTCCTTAAGAATGAATGTTAAAATTAACAACAAAGTGTGTAACAGTATATTAAAGTATCACAATGTGATAAATGCATGTAGTGAAAAGAGATAATATTCAAAACAACCCCAAGAGTTCTGGCAGACACATCTTAGGGTGGTGAAATAGCTTCCACAGACGGTAAACAATTTCACTTGTTACCATGAAGTGCCCTAAAAGTAAAGGGCATTATCTAAACAGTGAGAGATGCTAACGATAAAACTGGACCCAGTGGAGAAACAGAATGTCTGTCTTAAAATAATGAAGTACAGCTTTCAGTGAACCGCTGGTTTCAGAAATATTTTTTAAATTACTACTCAAAAATAATTATCTTTGACGTTACAATGTGAAAAGAAGCCTTCAAGGTTACAGATTTGCTTATTCTGCTTTGTGTTATACCTGACACTTTTCAGTTACTCTGCAGTGACTCAAGAGAAAACCATGAGCTTTTTTTTTTACTGTACCTTACTGTTAGTAGCTGCTGTATTTCACGAGGGAAGGAAGACAACAAGAAAGCTAGAGGTGGGAAAAAACCCTTTCACTTAACAGAATAATATTTTTTCTTTTTTTTCCACATACTGTGCAAAACTGCACTAGAAGGTACTGTACATCCAGTTTCTAAGAGGCATAGGAAGTTGAGGAGGATGAATTCCTCATAGAGTTTTTGCATATTCACTCCACTTCCACCCTGTTCTACAGTACAGGGATAATCTGGTCTTACCACTGCACCAGGCATCAGTCCCATCTGACTACCAAGTCCAGATTTCTCATCCACTCCTGCCATCTGAGCTGAAAATGGCTGAAAAAACAAGATGGGTGATTTTAGTTGTCAGTCATTTTGATGGTTCATAAAGTAAAAATCCATGCAACTGAATCTTCGTTGTTTGCGTTGGCTCTGCACCACTAAGAACTAAATTCTTGTTTTAATCATTAAAATAGAAGTTCTTCCTTGTAAATTTGAGATGGTTTAGGGCTTCATAGACATGTTGAATGCAACATGTTGTCTGCTTCCTGTTCTGACTACCCTCACTTGAATATGAAACCAAAGAGAAAATTACCTAAAAAAACCAAGAAAGCCCCCAGTGAAATGAGTTATTCTTTCACCATCTTCAAATTTAACTCACACCTCAAATCCACCTGCAATACTCCTTCATGTCTTCTAAGCCTTTCTTTTATATTTTCACTTATTGTGCTTCAATTTCAGAAATATCTTAAGGTAAATGAAAATGTAGCTGATTTTATGATTTCAAATTAGAATTTTTAAGTGTGTTGTCCTTATCAAGCAAAGCTGGAGGCCAATACTGTTCATGTCAATTCACAGAGACAAATGAATTAGAGCTGGGAGAACCTTCAGTGCTCTCCTTCTGCAAGCATGTAGTTAAAATCAAGAATTTTCTTTTGCTTCATTCAGAGCTAGATCCTCACTTGCGGCTCACTTCCTGAGAAGGAGCAACAGAGCAAATGTACATTCAAGTCTTCTAAGATTTACAACTTGTTCCTTATCAGTCTGGTCCCCAAACATTTCCTGCAAAGCTGGAGATTACCTACCTTCAGACACAGGAAGACAATTCAAAAATGTCTTAGATATCTGGCCATATCTATTCTTTCATATTTTCTGTGGAAATCTATGAAGGATGGTGGTCTAACACCAACTCTGGTGCTTCTATGATGCTAAGAGATTCCTCTGTGATCAAGATATTTAATTGTGCTGGTTTTGCTAGATTCAGGACTATCTGGAAAAGTGGTTAAGTCACGAAATCCTGACCAAATCCACACGCTGTTGGTGAATTAATATTTCAGCTTATTGTCAGTTTAACCCTATTGTTTTCACTAATATTGCAGGCACAATGGCATGAGAAAGTAAAAATTCTATCTTCCAAATATCAATGCATGTGTATTTGAATATACTTGGGAAATTCCAATATGTATTTCATTATCAGTGATAATAAGTGTTCCACAGAATTAGGGGGGGGAAAAGTCTTGCAGAACTTGTCTCTATCTGTGGCTGTTTAGCCCTGCTTTTTAGAAATAATTCTTTAATCTTCTGAGTGTTAGTCTGAACAATTCCTTCAAGAACTATTCTTAACCACATTTTAATTTCTCTTACTAGTTATTCTGTTATTTATGATTCACCTTACTTTTTCTTTTCTGTATTCCTAATTTGGTACACCAGCTTCCCTGTACTGTTGCCCAGATCTCTTAAGTCAGACGGAAGTAACAGAACCCTAGTGATGGTTTTAAATTTGAGCACCTTGGCTTTTCTGGATGCTAAAACCCATTGTGAAAGTTGTGTCCTTTCCGAGGTTTCTCATGTTCAACTTGACCCAGATTTTGGTAGAACTTGCACTGCCACTAGCTACTGTCCCTCATGACTGGGAGACAGGAACTATGGGCAATATTCCACATTCACTGAAGCAAAGAGAAGTTGCTTGTTTTATCATGCAGATCTGTCCCAACACTCACTTTACTTTCTACTAAAACAAGTGTAAGATTTACCCTGCTTAGCCCATCTGGTCCTGGATGGGTAGGATGCCCTGGAGGACCAGGGTCACCAGGCTGGCCAGGGATACCAGGTTCACCATCAATCCCCTGAGGACCACGAGGACCCTAGAAAGAAAATCAGAAATGCCATCAGTGTGCAAAGGTATTCATTAAAACAATTTTAACTGGCAAACAACTGCCTTGTTTGTGATAAATCTGTATTTCTACAGAATGATCTCCAAACAAACAACATCCCTCAATGTTCCCACCTTCAGAGCAGAAGCACTGTCTAAAATTAGTCATAAGTCAAATACACATGTAAACTGCAGTAATTTATCTCACAGGCTCTTTTAGAAGCTCTGGCTTCCTGTCATTCCATACTAGACTACACTACTCCTGAAAAACTGTTTGGCTTTGCACACAATATAGAATATCAGGAATTTACATCTAAAATACATGTATTTTATATATACATATTTATAGTTTATACATACTCAGGCATAGGGAACTCCAGCTGGACTTTTTCAGCTTGCTGACAGTTCACACTATTGCTGTATTCTTAACACTTACACTGCCAAAAAAGCAGTCACTCCTGTTGGTGTTGATGTTATCTTTGCAAAATAGGCTACAAGGCCATCTCATTGCTCCCACTTTGATGATCTACTTTTTATTCCTAAACTGCTTTCAACTTCTCCTGTCTCAGAACTAAAATGAAATACAGAAGCAGCTAATAAAACATCAGTGGAACAAAATCAACAGCATCAGGGCCCATACAGATATACTTCAATAACAAATACAGACTTTGAAGTACTTGTCATGACTGCTTCCTTCATTAGAAAAAATGCTTGACTGTGGCAAGGAAAAATTACGCTGCAGAATGAGCTCTTCTATTTTAAGGATGCTTAAACATAAAACTTTGGAAGCCTGGCTCATTGAGTCACCTTGACAAACACAACTAAAATCAGACAGATAGCTTGTGTTTCCAAGAGATGGGGACTGTGTTTCCTTGCAATCTGCAACACATTTCACTGGAATTTATGTCTAAACTAGTATGGTTCGCATATTAAAGAAAAAACATTCCCTTGGAAAAAGGCTACACTGGGATAGCACTGACAAAAGTATTCCTGGTAACTCCAAGTGAATGAGTTAAATCTCAATCTACCTTTATGGTCTGAAACTCCTCTAAACCTACTAATCAGGGGAAAATCTTTTTCTTATCAGACATACACATACATACACCCCACTACTCACAAAATGAGTTGTGAATAGATGGTATTCTGAAACAAATAAGCATATTTGTGCATGTTGGGTGGAAGCAGAAGGTCCTAGCAGAAAACTTTGTATTTAATTTTTCTACTATAAACAGAAGTACACACTGACAAAGCTAAAAGTGCGTACTGTCCAAAGGAGGCAAAAAAAAGTGAGTTACCTTTTTTCGTATATTTTTAGAAAAGGATCTACTTTTTAATCACCAAAAATCACCTGCTTCCAGAGCAACCCCCAACTGAAAACCCAAAAAGTCCCCAAAAAGCATGTTTGTATCTGTATGTGGCAACTAACCAATGTTTGGCGTTTTTAATAAAATCTCGATTATATTTTTATTTATTTTATATTATTTATCGATTTTTTATGTATATATTGTAAGAAGCCCTTTCATTTTCTTTACCACCTCAAAGGCAGTGAGGTTAAACAATTAAAAAGATAAATAAATAAAATAATTCTCCCAGTAGCCACGAGGTGGCACCGTTGAAACACGCAAATTCTGGTCCATCGCCTCTGATCTGTGGAAAACTGTTACAGGTATTAAAATGAAACAAAAGGAAATGCAGATCATGGTAGAACACTCTCGAACTACTATTTTAACCGTTACTTTAATTACAATCGAGTGTAAATCCATATTGAAACAAAACTTACCAATTGCTCTGAGGATGCTCGAGCTTATTTTGTCTTCAAAAGATCATTTGGAAATACTTAAACTTCTATCATGCTTCAGAACTCCCCCTTCCTAGATGCACTTTGCAAATTCAAACATGCTGTTCCATACCAGTTTCTCTCTCATTGTTACACTTACAAAGAAATTAAAGTAAAAAATATGCTATAATACTACAAAATTCATTTTACATCCACAGGTCCTGCTTTTGTAAAAGGCAGAGGGGTCCACAGCAAGTTTTGAGTTCCTTCTGCTCACTACTCAGTAGGAACCCATTTGAAAACAAAAAGAAATTATCCAAAGAAACAAGCAAACTGCTTGGAAACGTGCTTAGTGCTTTTGTAGCATCTCCATTCAGTAATGTATTCACCTAGATGCATTTTCTAAAGGGTTAAGGTTACCTGCTTCAGGAGGTATTTTAAACAAACTGCAAACAATGTGCAGAGAAGTTTTCGCAATATAAACTGCAGGTGTAAGCTAACATTTTTTTCCATGAGTATAAATAAAAAACTCTGCACTGTCAGTCATTCCATAACTAAAGAAGTGTTCCTTGACCTCAGACCTACAGTCTCACATACACAGAGATCCCCAGAACCCTTGAAGTAACATTTTCAAAGAAGCTGACTGGTTCCTATTATGTTTATATTCCTTGAAAGCAATATAATAACCTTGAGTCAAAGGAACTCAAAACTATTTGCAGCTTTTCGATATTTTAGGTGTTTTTAGCCACTACTCCATAGGGACATACAGGGGATTCATGGCATAGAATTCAGAAATTATTTAGCACCTCATAGCTAGTACTGCCCATTAGGAAAGCACTTCAGATGACTCTACAAGCACAGTCAATATTCCTCTGCACACCACAAGATTTCACAATTACTCCCAGAATTCTTTCATGCGTCCTGATACTCATTCATCAGACAAACATCTTACAGAGATCTAGGGAGCAGCAGTGGCTTGGCATCCCTCTCAAAGAAGACACACACCTACTCCACTGCTTTAGAAGAAGTGTCATTACTGTCTATGGACAACAGGTACAAACTGGAGGAACAGCACAAAGGATTCAGTTTTAGGCCTATGCCTAAACTCAGTATTGGCTTGCTTTCTCCTGAGGGACAGGAAAATATTCACACAGAAATCACAACAATACAATTCTTTAAAATCTTCTTTTAGCAGCTCCTGCTCTTTGACCCAGATTTCTCAACAGGAAAGTATCTTCTTTGGTATTTTCAGCACTCCCTTTTGTCCTTTCTATGGTTCTCCACATTCAGACGCAGAAATTCCCTTATGAAATATTTATTACCAATGAGCAATCATGATTATTTTTGCCAGTACATCAACATATGTAGTCACATATTAACTCCTGCTAACTTCTTGAGCTTTGCCTTTTCTGAAACACTCTGAGCCACACAGCTCACACTGCTTCTGATGCACAGCAGTAACCAGCAAAAAGGCTTTTACTGGAAATATTGCTAAACCTACCTCAATTATCTCCAAACTTTCAAGTTTCAACCTACCCAGGGAATGGCAAAATATAAATGTTTTTCTGTTTGTTACCTGATTCTTGGAAAATATGAGGAAAGTTCTGGCGATTCTAGAAGACACGGAGGCAGTTTAAAGCCATCTAAACTGTTGAGGTTAGCCCATTACTTATTTCTGAAATATTTCATAACTTACAGGTCTTCCTTTTGGTCCTCGTTCTCCTCGTGGTCCTTGTGAGCCTGGAGGTCCCTAAAAGAAAGATTAAAATTATTAAGCACCTTTTAAACTAGCTAACAATTAATATAGCTTTGAAAATATGAAACGCAATGCTTGCTTGAAAATTGATTTGTGGTGTGGGTTGTTGTTTTTTTCACATTATCATAACTAAAACAGCTACAATCAACAAGTATTCAATATTTCTCATCAATTGCACATTGCCTGAAGGGAGTAGAACCAGGATGCAGAGATCTACAAAATATTTTCCTCTCTGATGTGCTCCACAAGTTAAGTTAGCAAAGGTTTTCTGAATGCTGGAGGTTCTTAATGCAGAGATGTAAAGGTTTGAGACTCCCTTCTTGCTAGTCCAGAATGGACCTCTGCTTTGTCACAGCTGGGGAGTACACTGCCTCTCCTTCTGCTCCTGCTAGATCCCTGCTAGAAAAACACTCCCCAGCACTGACCATCCACAAAGGCCCTCAGACATGCATGTACATATCCATTCACTTAAGTCATGGGCTGACCATTGCCTCCTAAAACACAGCAGTTTTGCAGACAATACAGGCCCAGAAGAGTCCTCCTTCACAACATCCTCACAATACAAAACACAAATAGCAGGAAGTGAAAGGTGCTATCATCAGAGAAAGAGAAGATTAAAAAATACTCACGGCTGGTCCTGGGCGGCCTCGTATTCCCGAAACCTATAGAAGACACTATAAATTAAATTTACTGCACAAAATTATGGCTATATTTGCCATGATTACCTTACATAAAAGTAGTTACTGACAAGTAAATAGCAAGAGAGAAAATAAAAATACCAGGCAAATTTTTCAGGCTTTTTGGGGAAAAGAAATAAAAATAATTCCACTGGTTGTCTTTCCAGTTTGGAGTCTTTTTATAAGCAAAAATGAGCAAAATCTTGGAAGTATCATTGCTATTCTAAAAAAAGATTAAATAAGTGAATTACAGTGATTTAATCTCAACTTATCAACTCTTTGATCTGTCTTCATGAGAGAAGGACATAATAAAGTTGGAAAGTGACAATTTATGTTACCTGTTTTGTCAAGTGTCTCTACACTTTCTAAATAATAATTTATCATTATATGTCCACAACTAACTATAAAAATAAATATGACAGACTTTTCTCAGAATGTAACTGACTGGAATTTCTAATGTTATGTATGTGATATGGACGAATTAATTCCATTCCTTTCATTTATAGGCTGTACATTTTTGGTTTATTTCCTTAATTACTGCAATTCTGCTTAAAAGTACTAAAATGTACACTTCTAGATGTCCTGATAAATGAAGAGAAAATGAACTTACAGGTGGCACTATTCCAGGTTCTCCTTTTTGCCCCTGTAGGAAGAAGGTACAAAAACATCAGATGGCAGAAAATAAATAAAAGTACAACTCATGGTACCAGTTTCACTAATAACATTCCTGTGCCTGTGACAGATGCTAAGTATACAATTGAGACTAAAGTATCTGTGATAGCTAATCCATGATATTTTTAATGACTATGGGCACTGATTAAATGAAGGCTATAAATTAACAAAGTTTCTCTAACTGCGTAACATACTGTTTGAAAGGAGAGTCAAACTATAAAATTACCATGATATTTAAGTACTAGAAACATTTGTGTTTGATGAATTGGTTCATATGAAATGCAGAGCAGAGAGCACCATTCAGATTCCATTTCTTCAATTTACTAAATTACAATTCATATAATTAAATCCATGGACATAAAAAATCTGCATGACCACCTGCAGTGTAGGGACACAATGCAAAATGGTATCACATAGCTTCAGAGTGAAGGACACAGCATTTACCAGTTGACGTTTCTTTGAGCTGAATGTGATGACAATGATTACAGGTTACATAGAATAACTGGTTTTAGACCTATTGGTGGTAACCAGTTCATTAAGGGAAAAAAAAAAGGGGGGGACTTTGTAAAGGTAAAAAAATTTATGTCTTGATTATCAAGTAGAAATAAGCTGGTTACAGTTCATTTACTTCCATGAGCTACCTCTGCATAGAGAACTATTCTATTCTAGTGAGTGTATACACTTGGTCACCTTAACATTATTTTAATTATTTCTTGTAACTACTTAGTATCTTACAAGCTCAATTTATGAGAACATATTTTAATTTATTTTGTAAGAGTAGCTCTTATCTTTATTTAATTGCATCCTATAAGAGATGCTGCCCACAAAGCCAAGGCTCTGTGCAAGAATACAAGGTCCCAGTGCTACCTACTGCACACTGGGCATCTAAGTCTTAGAAAAAAAACAAAGTTCAAGTTTTAACAGTTTGGCTTCTAATGAACTCTGTGTGCCATTCTGTGGCACTGCTAGAGATGAAATAATCAAATGACTAAAACTGGAATTCCTTTGATGTAGACAGCAGGAACCTTCTGCCAGGGGATTCTCTATATTAAGACCAGGATTTTTGCCTGCATTCCGGTATTTTTTCCATGTGGACTGCAATCTCCCTAGCCACTGAGGAAGACCAAGAGGAAAGAATTGTTTTTAACACATCAATTGTTTTTAACATATCTTATATTTAATTTCTGTGAAGCGCTCCAAGAAGATGCTAGAGATTTTAACAGTTATATTTTAAATATAAAAATGTAAAGGCAAATCTTACCTTTCTTCCTCTACCTATTAAAGAAGACAAAAGAAGAAAAGAGGGGAAATTATTGTTCTTACCCTGAAAGGCAGAACACCTTAAGAGTTATACGTTGCAGCTAGAGCGAGCCATCCGCGATCCTGGATGCGCAGAAGATGATGTTTGGCCTACAGGGAGCTGTGGAAGTTCCCAGGGCCGTGCATACTCCCGTGTTCAGGTGTGAGGAATCAGAATGGTTTGCAATGATGACCCCTGATTCTCAATCTTTTTCAGTGTTGCACAGAATAAGAAAAAGCACTTTAGGAAAGGAGAGTATCTTGTGAGGAATTGTCAGAAGCTGGCCAAACGATTGACAGAGAAGTAAATGCAAGCATTATTACTGACTTCCACACAAGCAGTGCTGATGGATCCACAACATATTACATGGTATTTTTCAAAAGACAGAGCTGACTGAGGGATCTTTGAGCTTTTCTGGTTTGAAATACACTTGCAATATCGTGTGCCTGTGTTCAGAGACATATAGCCACACTCATATCCACAAAAAAACCTTCAGAGGAATATTTGGATAATGCTTTGAATAGCAGTAAGGAGTTCTGGGATGTATCCATACTGCTTTTATATTTGCTGGGTGTACCTTGGTGGCCTTGACCTAATGGCCTCCCAAAATACAGCAGAATGCACCATCTGTTTATTAACACTTGCCACATCTCGCTCCATTGCTCAATTACTCAAGTCCCTACTGCATGTTCTTTATCACTGCTTTGTTCTATATTAAGCTAATTAACAGTTATATCTCCTGAAGAAATTTAAGTGTTATATATAGAATGTAGTTCAAATAATTCAATACACAGTATTAATATGCATTAACTGTAAATTAAGAGATTTTCCTTTGGGGAAATTGAGGGGATTGCTTCATCCACATCTCTTTGGGAATAAGAAATGGACAGGAAAAGACATAATCTTTCAGGTACGTAACAGAAATCATGTAAACAGAGAGTTAATAATATTTCATGCAATTTTTTTTTCTTACGTCTTGAAAAAGGATCACATATCTGTGTTCCCACCTTGGTGAAACACTTTACACTGTTTACATTATACTGTTTACATACAGTTTTTACATTTATTCATTTATTGGAGGGATCTCAACTTGATCATTTTATTACAGCATGCGCTTATTTATTATATATATGTATATAATAAATATTTATCTTGATATGTTAATTAGTTGTAGCTTGCAGTTCCACATGAATGACTAAAAGAAGACAGAATTCAACTTTCTTGAAATATAAGATGGAATTCAGATCAACCTTTTAGTTATAAAGTCATTTGGGCTTATATTAGATCCATAGTGAGAAGAAAAGTATTTCCAGAGTGAGCTCAGCCACAAGCCAAGGTGGAAGAGAACTGCCAAGTACCTACTATGTTTAAACTTTCACCATGGAAATAATATTAGAAATTTCAGTATCATGAGGTTCATAGTTCTTTATGCTGCCATTCCTTTCAAAAAAGTAAACTGGAAAGCAATCTTACCAATGGTGGCATCAAAGTCACGTGTTGTATGAGGACACACAGGACAGCACTCTCCTGGGGGCACCTGAGGGTTCTCACACTCCAGCATATCTTGACACTGAATCTCATCGCAAAGAATAGCTCCATTGTCACAGACACAGATTTGGCATGGTGAGGGCTTCCAAATATCCCTGTTCAGGTACATCTGGCCATTCTGAGTGCAGGCTATTTCTTCAGCATCTTCTCCTGGGATAGGACAGAGAATATATAATACATTTTCCAACTGTGAAATCAAAGAAACAAGAAGCACATCTGGAGATGAGAAGCAGCATCGCATACACAAGGAAAACAGTCCACCAACATAGTTGATGTTGATATTAATGACTTTTAAATAGGACCCATCTTAAATGTCTTTCTTATTTTATCACCTTAGTTCTTGTTCAGAAAAAAAGTAAACCAGTCATCATGGAGTGCACAAATCCACCACAGCATCAAATGAAAATTGCCTCACGAGTCTCTGGATATCATTCTGCTCAACAGGGTACTAACCCTGCATTGAGGAACTCCTGCCACATGCCTGCTCTTTGTAAGTGTTGTGCACAGGGTGTTAGAGATGTCTGAGAGACTTCTGTACAACATGGCACACACTGCCTGCTCCCTGCTGCAACCACCTTACACAGACAGACTTATGGCAGTGTTGAACAGTGATGAAAGTGTTCTTGTTGAAAAAAAAAAAAAACCAACTTATTTATTTGGGTCTTGGTGTAAGGTAATACCAAGATGAAGAATCAAGTATTCCAAACAGGACAGTCAGTCACTGTCCAGTGGGAATAGCAGTCTCCATGGCAGGAGTACTTGCAGTCTCCAGACAAGTGAAGAAAGACTTTTGAAACTACTTCTTTTGCTCAGTTTTTTTTTAGTCCATCCGATCACGGCCCTACATGATTACCCAGCACACACACAAATTATTAGTACAGATATATATTAGCTACATAAAAAATACCTCTTCAATATTTTATCAATATAGTAAATATTATTCTATGTGGCCACTTCTACAGAAAAAACACTGAGTGACTATATACATATATCCTATCTATCAACATATTCACACATTTTTATGGAGATCATTCTATTTTACTGAAATTGCATTTGTGGTTTTTAACCTAATCCACTCCATTTACAGAAGGTTTTCTTTATTTTCCTTGAAATCTAATGTAGAACTAATTTCTTACCAATTATTTAGAAATCCATCCAATACAGTTTTTTGCTGTCTCCTTTCCAACCAATCTACTTTCACCAAGGTAGAATAATTTCTCTGGGTTGAATATATACCTAAGAAATTTCCAAAATTTCCCCATTTGACTGATGGCAGCATTTAAGGAGACATAATGATCTGTTTAGGTACTATTCTATCCATACTTAAGCCTATATCTTTGTTTTCTTCCTCCTCTATAGGCAAATACACCAAATATCTGGATTTTTTGTTAATAATGAAGTGAGTATGTCTCAGTATATCTCAGTATCTCATCCTAAAAATAAAATATATCTAACAAAAAATTACAAAATCAGGTAAAGTGAGAACTTTTCTTTGACTGTCAACATTTTACAGAATGTCCTATCAGCAATTAAAAAACCAAACACCTTTTTCACTTTGGCCCAATGAATATTTCAACCTCTAAAGGGACATAAGTGCCTGTAAAAGCAATGAACTGTCTCTTGGCTTTTCCAGACAACGGGCCACAAACCTGCAAACTGAGAACCCCAACGTCAAGACTCCCTGCTCTGAGTCACAAACAGCAGTCACACACAGTCAAAAATGATTCACCTGACCCCTGGAATGCTGCGGAGAAGTAATCTTACTAGGGTGGGAGATCCATCTGACCACAGAAACATTCCTATCAAAACGTCTTTGAAACCAGACAATCCAGTTAAAGCCATTACCTGAAACTTTCCAGACAGCCCTAACTTCTCACTGATACAAGGACTGAGAACAGAGGCAATTTTACAGATATATAGATATAGATATAGATATGACACATCCCACTTGTCAGAGTTTGCAACCATTGTTTCTTAAGAAAACCCGTTACTAGTGTAGACATTAACAGCTCTGTTTCACTGTTCTATGCATTTCTGTCCTAATTTAAACCAGATGTAAACAGAAAATCACACAGTAATAAATACGAACAGATTTGGAATTTCAGCTTCAAGCCTTAACTCAAGTCCAGTTACTCCATCAATGTCAAAGCTAGAAGAAGTGGAGCAGATGTGTCATTAACTGTTGCCTGCCATCACTACCTTCTGCAGCTTTCTAACAGAAATGGAAATCCAAATTTATACCAGGTCAGTTCATCTCTTCCATCAGTTTATCATACCAGTTGACAAAATGACTTGAGGGGGTCCTGCAGAAGCTCCAGAGGAAATGTTTTTCGTGTGAAGTAAAGACAGCAACCAAGTGTGCTGTACGGTCCATTTATGACACTGTGAGAATCATTTTCCAAAGTGCAGATCATATTTTGGAAAGCACTCCTCTCACTTCTCCCTTGTGTGTATGACATAACGTGCTGTCTGACATATTTAGCCTCTTCCCCCCAGATGTCTGGCATATGGTCTATGTCTTAATTTGTCACCCACAGAACTCGGTGTGCTGTTCAGAAGAGCAGAAGTTTGCATAAATGAAATTTCTAAGTTACTGAGCCCAAAGTCAGCATTCTGTCATAACTTCAAATAAATCACATAGCAACTGCTTTGGCAGAACACTGCAGAGCCAGATGGTGACTAGCTTCTGCCTGGGTCCAACTCAGTGGCTCAGGAAGACACAGACAAAGGCAGGGGAAAAAAAAGCACAGACCAACTTCTGCAAGGGTGCTAAGAAGTCTGTTTTCTTACCATATTGCAGACACACTGATAAAAAAAAAAAATTAATTTAAAAACAAAACAAAAATCTCACCCCACAATACTGCCCAAAGCCACATTTGTAATTTTAAATATTTTTATTACATTTGGTGCTTCTAGTTTTCCTTTCTGCCATGACTGTGTTGCACTAAGAGAGTAACCTGAAAAGAGCAGCTATTTCAAATCTAAATCTCACAATCACATTTTGACATTTGACTCTCAGGCCTGAACAGCAGGCGTGTTATCCATCTACACCCAGACCAGAAAAGGCAGCAAAGGATATTGTTCCACCACGTCCTGCCCGGTTTGGAAATCTGCAAGGGTTTTTTTTAATTACAAAGACCAATTCACAAACTTTATGTCACGCATTCTTTCTACCTCTGCAGTTGTAACACAAGGTGCTGAACGGCTTGAGGAGTAGCTTTGGAAATTCTTAATGTGGGAAGAGTATCTTCTAGCCCATAAACCAATTCCCTTCTTACCAACAAAAAGTACAACTCTGGTGTTGGAACTGACTAAGAAATCTACAGGGTTGTGAATCCATTGAAGGTAGAAGAAATAACCTATGATATATTTAAGGACTCGTTCATTCATCAGCTTGCACAGACAACCTTTGTGAAAGAGGATGTCAATGAAAAGCACAGTAAGTACAATGATATTCTTTTGCTGCTCTCTAATAAATCTGTTAGAGTATTGGGTTTGCTTTAGAGAACTCTTCGCTCAGAAGTCAAACAGTCAGTTATAGCGAAGACACTAAACCATCATCCTTGGAGACTGCGCATCAATAGTCTGGAAGTAAAAAAAATCACATAATGCACTGACATTCCCAGGCCCAGTTTGTGAAAACAATGAAATTCTACTAATTACAGGAGGGATAGAACTCATTCCAGCCACTAGATGGCTGTCAAAGCCCATCCTCATCATGAGCAAGTGTCAAAGCACTTCATCCACAGATGCAGCGTGCAAGGCACACCCTGCTTTGGGCGTTTTATGCTGAGCTTGTTCCCTTTCAAGTACGTTTATCTTAAGGTTAATACCACTCCTCAACAAGCCAACAACAGTGTTTTAAAGTGTTTTAAGAGACAGCATATGAAATAATTTCAATCCTGCGCTGCCAGATATACATAATTTTCAAAGTAACACCTGGAAATTCACTGCTGCTTGGTTTGCTGTTTAAAACTGGTCTTCATTGTTATACTCTTGTTTTTTTATTGGCTTCTGGTTTGCTTCTTGCATGTGAAGGTAAGTGAGGCCTGGGCATGGAA
Source organism: Actenoides hombroni (assembly GCA_024336885.1). Taxonomy (NCBI): domain Eukaryota; kingdom Metazoa; phylum Chordata; class Aves; order Coraciiformes; family Alcedinidae; genus Actenoides; species Actenoides hombroni. The sequence continues at coordinate 89,563,721 of WUAM01000287.1, read as the reverse complement.
CCAGGTGGAACAAAAAGAAAGAAAGAAGGAAAATGACACCATAAAAAGAGAATGGGGAAGAACATAGTGTCTCGAGCAAAAATATTAAGAAAAAAAAAAAGGGGGGAGAAAAAAAGTTTACTACACCCAGGGAGGCCTGCTGAAGCTGTCATCCTAAGGGCTTATTTTTCCTTGCAGTGTTTTTTAAGTTTCAAAAAAATCTCTCAAATATGAAAAGCTGAGTTTCAAGTTATGAATTACAAAATTTAATCCTGCTGACTCACAAAGCAGAGGTGCAGAAGTAAATCAAAGTGAAAGATGATGCATGCTAACAACCACTTTGCAGATGTACTATTGCGCATGTGTACAGACTGCCAAGTGAGGGACAAGAGGACACTGGTGTTAATAATCTTTGCTTGTCAGTCTTTTGCAACAATAATGTTGTTGATCCAGTTCCCATTAAATCAATGGAAAAAACCCTCTCATTTACTCCAGTAAGAATCAGACTGCCTGTTTTGTTTATCTTTTCATAACATTTTTTTTTTGAGTGGTGATAAATAAAGCATTATCCAAATTACCGTGCCATGCAAATTATAACATAAACACCAATTATTTTGAAAATCTGATACTTTTCAGGAGTGCTGATAAATACAAAACCTATTTTGCATTTACTGCACAGAAACAATTCTTGTTAATAACGATTAACACACACAGTTTACATAAGTGCTTTACAGTTACATACATGAGGATGAACCTGGAAGCCCTTACCAATAACAGACTGAACTGATTCACAATTCACTTAATCTGAAATATTTGACTGTCAAACTAAAATCAAATTTGCAGTCAGACACTTCCATTCAGGATACATCATACATCTCGGTGAACTTTAAATAACAGCTACGGTACAACAATGCATGTAAATCCAAAAAACTCATCATTGCCTTGGAATCACTGACAGGTCTGTAATACAGTGTTAATTCACTAAGAGCTACAGAAGATCAATGTTCACTCTGTGGCTTCAAATTCAGTTAAAGTTTCCCTGAATAGCCAAGAGAATAAGCAACGAATGACACATTCATCAAGAGTATCATGCAGCAATTTATTCGTTACAGAACTGTTGAAAAGAACAACTAGCATAGACACTCATTGGTCTAAAATAAGATTACTTTCTCAAAGTCTTTGGTTCTGTCTGTTGCTTTATGGCAGCTGAAGGTCCAGATGAACATTTCATTTTGCATTTCCCCTATCGTTTCCTAAGGAAATTTGGCTTATGTAATCCTACTGGCTGCACTGTGACATCTGTGTCTCCAGGCCCATTTGATTCCAGTGGTTGATTTCAGACAGATTTGACAGAGACCTTGTTAGAGACCAGGTCACTAAGATAACTGTGCTCCTGCAAATTCTGTGAACATACAGAGACAGGAAGAAAACGGAGGTCCAAACTAGTGTCTCACCAATGTTCCCTTGTGAAACAAGTGTATAGTAACAAATCCCTTTCATTGTACTTTTGGGAATGCACACAGGCACACCATTTAAAACACAAACTTGTAGGAAACCAGGTTTCATTAGAACTGTTAGGAAAAGAGGTGTTGGGTTTTTTTTAATCCACCCTGCAGAATTCCTGCTTAAAAAAAAATGCTAAGGGATAATTAGTAAAATTGACAATAAATGTTTATAAAAGCATTTCACATATTAAAGATGTTTAATGGTCTTAATTCCTAATGAGTTTCCAATGTGACTGAGGGGGCCAACCCCCTAGACAAATAGCTGCAACCCTTTGTGCCTTGTTTCAGAAGTAGAAAAGTCACAGAATGTTCTCCTAAGTCATGTAGTTAATTTTACAACATGGATTTTTAGGACTGCAAAATTACAGATGACTGTTTTTCCTGCAGAATCAGCAAATGTTAAGTATGAGTAAATACTTCTATGTATCAAGGCGCAAGCCAGCTCCCAAGCAGAGACATAATTAATTTTTGAAATCCTGTAGCAGTTAACCAAAGCCTGACTAAAGACATAGACTTTGCATCTGGCCAGTTGCTTCTGGCTGGCACTAAGGGAAGGTGAGATTCATCAACCAAGAAAATCCAATCTCCAAGCTCTACACAACAGTCTAGAGGCAGAAAGCAACAGCTATCCCAACTCAGGAGAAGAGGTAATCTCCCAGGTAAAGGGCTGCCTGTGTGTGATCTGGCCACTGGGTTTTGTCTCTTCCAGAAAATTGTGCCAAAATAAACAATTCTGCTTTCCACTCAGCACTGTGATTCCAGCTTTGGCTGAACAGGGAAAACTGAAAAGGAAAAACTGCGGGATACCATAAAACTCCTCTGAATGAATTTTAAATTAACATCCAAAGTATTCAACTGCTTGTCCACTGTTCCTTAACTGGATGGAAACAATACTACCCGACGTTTGGGTTGGTAGTCTGTATTCCTCCAATGCACAGGTTCACATAGTTATGTCTCCATCAGTGCAAACAGAAGTTTTGCCTGCCTTTTTATGGATAATTTTCAACACAGAACAATCAAGAACAATGTTTTTGTTACAAGATTCAACACATGCTGGATCCAAAAGCAGAATATACTGGGATCCCTTCCAGTAAAAAGGATTCCTCTTGCTGGTCCCACAGCACTTCCCACAGCACTTTCCAATGTTTATTATACTGTTCAATTCCCTAAGAGCATCTGATGATGTTGTATCTGCATATTAACCTCACTGTTCCTGAGCTACTGAACAAGACTGAATCCTTCTAAACACCCCATCTTATGCTCCAGACAGGGCAGGAAACTGTGCAGCAGCAACACAGCTGAAAGATTGGTCAGGTTGGTCCTTTTCTGTTGCTTACTTTGCAGTCTTGGACCCGCATTCTTCAAAAGCACTTTAACTCACTAGAGTTATCCCATGAAAAAGTAAGATGTAAACATGTTTTACCTCTATTTTTCTCTGTTTTTACCTTGGTTCACAAGTAATATGGCTGGAAGCATTGCTTGATTCCTGCAGGAGAATAGACTGAAGGAGGGAGTTTGAGGAGCCTGATCTGCCATCAGTGCTTAGATGACTACCCTCAGATGACAGCAATGAAGCCTCAAGTATACAGTGGGAAATAAAATTACTTCCAAATGTCTAACACTGCACTAAGATTCTAATGGGGAGGCATTCAGGGCATGCCTGAGAAAACACTGTGGCAGATTTCAGCAGCTGAAGCAAATCAGTCAAAAGCTGAAGTCTGTAGCAGGGTGCCTGGTCTCTCCCGGAGCCCACACGGCCACAAATGCCCTCCTTGGATATTATCAGGCAAGGTAGTTACAGTGATGTCAGTTCACCTACAGCACCCTGTATCACAGTTTTCTTCCTGACTCAGTGAAGAAAAAGCCTAAATAGACTGCTTATCACAACAAATTATTATGTTTTATTATTTCAAGAGAGGCTTTAGGCAACAGAGATCATTTGTTTTTCTAAGCAAAGTATTGAAGCACATTCTTGACTCTGGGATGACACTTTTAAGCAGAATCACTTTCATTTGCATGAAGACAGGCTGGTCCCACAGAAATAGCAGACTCTTTTGGCAAGAAGCTTACAAAGAGAGCATGCAGCAAGAGCCTTTCAGTCAGCGGAGGCAAAACAGGGCCTGGGCAAAGCACTGCTGAATGCTCACAAGTTCAGCAATACAGGCATTGTCTTTAAAATTAAAACAGAATTAAAACTGCAATTAGCACATTTCCTAAAATGGAAGAGGCTTTATTCTGGAAGCAAACACACCCCAATGGTGGGAATTCTGCCCAACCTGATGCCACTGCAAATTAAAGCAAATCTTATCAGGATATAAGGAACTGTGCATAATGTATTTAAACCCAAGCCTAAACCAGCAAGATTACAATGAAAATTTAATAATCTTCAACTGTCTACTTTGGTTCACTGTTCTGGAATCCATGAATGTTTGATTTTGGTCTTTCCAAAATCCAGTCTTGCACTGTTGTGCATCAGTAAAAATTAATGCATTTTGGCTGTGAAGAAAATTCTCTCAGTTGCTTCCTGTGCCAGTATCAGCAAGACACAGTTTCCACTCACAGTACATTTGTATTCCTGTAGTAAATCTGCTGGTGATTCACAAGAATTCATCTTGGTTGTCCACACAGATAGAAACTGACTGCCCAAGCAACAAGCCATGCAGGCTAAAATTGCACTATATCAGCCAGTTTCTGAAATAACCATTTCTTGATGGTCCCAGGACTGATCCATAAGAAATGTCACCATTATCTAGCCACCAGCCAGACTCTGAAATGCCAACCATTTCTCTTTGAACTTAACAGCCCCACCAGGTTTTCATTCACCTTGCTGTTCACCCATTCAGTTCCATACTGAATATGGGACTGAATACTTCCCCAATTTGCCTATGGATGTTATGGGAGACGGCATCAAAAGCCTTGCTAAACTAAAGGTAAACATCACCCACCGCTCTTCCTTTATGCACTAAGCCAATTAACTCATTGTAAAAGGCAATCAGATTTAACTAGTTCATTGGCAAAGGGAAAATTCATTAAATAGATTGCCACTAACTGCAGTCTGACCTTCTCTTCCCTGCACCCATCTATCCAAACTCTTAGAAGTTCCACTGTTCTAGTTTCACATACACTATAATACTCAGTCTAACCATGCACTGCAAAACAACTGGTTTGCCTTCCTTTTTCTGTAGGATTTAGCTCCTTTGAAGTCAGACAAAATGCATGTGGGTTTTGTCTTATTACATCTAAGAGAAACACACTTGTTGTTGCCCAAACATCCTCGTTCTTTGAGGATATACACATCAAAGTTCAATAGAAACGTATCATTACATGTTGCCTTTTCCACAAAGCTTTTCTACATTGTGGTTTGCAAAGTGGACTCATGTAACTCCCTAAACACATCCCTACCGGCTAATATCACCCTCCTTTCCAACTAAAAATAAAGATTTGTAATTAGTAAGAAAATTCAGGTCCATAATTGAAAATCCATGCATTCCAACGGGCTCAGCATTTCAAACTGAAGTGAAAATTACCCAGTGTTTGGGTGGAGGAGGAAGGTATGACTGGAAAGTTATATTCATAACATGCTGTTTGTACAGCAAAGCTTTTCATTTGCTGTAACTCCAGGCCTCTGAGAAATTAAAAAAGGAGAATGGTAAGCAACAAAATATGCAAAAATTCCAGGATCAAAACCTCCATTTCTTTTCTACTACCTTTACCTTTACCACACTTCGGACAACTCAGTCAGCAACTTCTGGTTTCAAGATGACATGGAACAGGCTTTGGCAGCCCTCAGGCTGCACAGCATCACGGATGAAGCTTTTAAAGCAGCAGGCTTGTTTTTAAGTGTAAAGTCAATCACACATGTGCATGAGGAAGAGACCATGATTTAGGTGCATCTCATACCCAAGTATTTAACTTCTACACAAGTTAAACTTATTTATTACTTACAGATATAGGAACAATAAACAGTTTCCTTCTTTCAGGGCATAAAAGTAACAATGCCAGTAAGTAAGAAGCAAGTAGAGTTCAGATCATTTCAATAAGGGCTAGGGATGAGAAAATACTTCAGACAATTAGCACTGGTCACGAATTACTGAAATTAGCACTGAATTACTGAAATACCAACTAAGATGCTTTTATTAGACACATCCACTTGAAACCATTCCTTTCATTTTCGGGTTGTTTGAAATTATTTATTTCAGTCAACAAAACATGGGGGTTTGCCAGACAGAACTTTATACCAAAGAAGCCTTGTAAAAATCCAGCCAAGTCAAGCTGGAGAAAAATGTTTTCATTGACTTGACCTGATTATGTCTTTTTCATCATTGCTGAGTCACAAGGCCTCTTCAAGGGTACCTCGATTCACCTGGACTGGCTAGGGAAAACCCAGATAGTCATAAACAGCTTCCTCTCTAGCAGAGGCTGGTGGTTGTATACTGCAATGCCCAGAATGGCTTCAAGTAGACTCTCACATCTGCAGACCAAGGTAAGGGAACATGAGGGAAAATCTTCCTTACTATGAGGGTGACAGAGCACTGAACAGGCTGCCCAGAGAAGTGGTGGAATCTCCTTCTGTGATGATATTCAAAACCCACTGGGTTGCAATCCAGGGCAACCTGCTGAAGGTGAACCTGCTGTAGCAGGGGGGTTGGACTAGATGATCTCTGGTAGTCCCTTCCAACCTCTACCATTCTGTGATTCTGTGAACATGCTTTAGCTCCTACTAGAAGAAGAATAGAACTAGGTCAGGGGAAGAATATCCTCACTCCATTTTCAGACTGTTACATAGATTATTAAATTTAAGAAGGAAGTTTAAACAAAACCCAGTTTCTTATTTTGCCTTAATACAACAGTGGGAAATGGTAACATTAACCTTTTCAATAATATAATAAGGCATTGCAAGAAAAATCCAGCCTCTACCATTCTATGATCTGGAGACTCTCTGTTACTGCATTACACATTTGCATAAAATTATATGTTTTTATTTCTATTTCAATTTTAACTTGGCTTTGGTACTGTCCCAATTCTTGGTCCAGAATACTAAAAATAAGAGCATAAAAAATCTCCATGCTGAATTTAAAAAAAAAAAAAAAAGTCAGCAAAGAAGAAATCTTATCCACTCTGTCATTTAGATGCACAACGTTGATAAATGTTCTTCAAAAACATACATACCAGCCATTACTTTGCTCTCCTACAGGATTATGGTTTCTGGGACAGAGGAAATGAAAGGCTTTCCTGCAGGCTCTCCTGATTGTATTCATTGGATATTCTTCCATACTAAAGGGACGAAGCAGTATGAACTTTTGTCAGGCAAATAGTCCATACTATAAAGGTCTTGAATGAATTAAAATTCAAGTAGGGATGTGTATTTTAAAACAAACCAGCCGTCATCACCTCCAGCTACTGTTTGCTTTGAACTGAAAATCTACTTTCTATTTCCCTTAGTTCCTCCTTTCAAAACTCTTTATCATTTTTTCAGATCTTTTTAATATTATCCTACTATTGTTTCTTTGATATGAGATTTTAAAAGCTCAGGAAGGCAGCATCCAAGTTACAAGAACATTTTTTTCCAAAGTAAAACTCCATGAATACTGACATCTTTTTGCACCAGTTAACTCTCACAGAAGAGGGAGGAGCTGCAATCAGGTGCACATAAATTCATAAAATACAGAAATACTTTTCATTTTCCCTTTTGTAAAAGAATGAAAATCTGCATGGAGAGAAGCATACATGCTTAAGGGATGCAACTTAGATACTAGACTCGAGGTAATTTTTAGGGAACAACTCGGGTGATGTGGGCACTCTAGTGTGACTACACGCCATTGCTGGTGTAAATACTCCCGTCTTCCTTTGCACTCAAAAATCTACATAAACAACATGGGGAAACCTGACTTACATTTGGGCTTTTATGTGACCAAACCTGGTTTGGTCTTTGAAGTAGAAATCACCAGCTGGAAGCCAGGAATCCTGCACATCACCTTCAACTCTGTTAAACAGTGAAAATATGTGTTCTTTACCTATCTCAAAAAATACATGACAATAGTATATACCCAGCTGGGAAAAAAAGACTGTCTTTATTATTATTATTATTATTATTATTATTATTATTAAGTCTTCAATGCTATTGACTGATAAGCTTTTGGGTACAGAGCCACCAGCATCAAAAGGCACCCATTAACGTCAGGGGGCTTTAATGCCATGCAAAGCATTATTGTGTTACATTTAAAGGCAGTGAAATTCCATAATGCATCACATTACTTCAGCTCCTTATAAACACTTTTCAGTATAATTTTTTTCTAATACAGTAGATCGTTAGAAATTATTTGTGCTGCGTGAAGCACACCACCAATCACGTCTTTCACACAGTATTTGAGACTGCAATGCAAGCAACAAATAAGAACAATCCAAGTACTCCTTTCAACCTTACAGTTTAGTACTTTTCATAAAGGACATAAAGATCATTTTCAGTGCCCTGGGGCCTCTACTTGAATAGGGAATTATCACAGGTTTTGCATGTAAGCAATATTCTGTGACTGAAGAAGTAGCTTGGCATACAAACATGACAGAAGTCCATTCACCATCTCTCTAAAATTTTTCAAGTGAATCCCTGGAGAAGTTCAAACAATATTTTGCTTGGTTCAGACAAACTCCACCTTATTGTAAGCTCACCTGAGCCTTTCAAGGTCTTACTTTCCCTCAAAGAGCACCTTCCTTTCCTAGCTTTTTATGTCCCTACAAAATCTCATTTTCTGAACCTTCTACTTTATCTTCTTTCCCCAAACCCAAATTTCCTCCTTTGAAATTCTTTACCTTTGAAAAAGTCCCTATCTTTCCTTTACTTCACCTTATGTATCTTTGTGTTAGGTCAAGACAATACCTTAACATTACAATTTCCCATTCAAGAACTGCCCAGTAAAATTTTCTAAGAATCAGTAAATCCATAGCAAGAGGAAAACAACAACAGCTCATCCTATTGTGAAAAGAAAATAAATTTCCACTCAATGGCTTAGGAATAGATAACCTTTTACCATTTTTTAACCATCAGTTTAGAAATAGGAATCCAGTTCAGCAAAGTACTAAATACGTTGGAACATTACAACAGCAGAGTCTGGTGCTTGTTATGATAAAGATCTCACTGTTGTCCTTTAATCTTGGTTCTTAAAAGCCTGTAAGATATTTATGTTCAAGTCCTTTAAGAGGTGGCTTTATTGCTCGAGTCACTAGTCATTTCTGTGTAAAGCAAGACTTGAACATCTGTGTGCGAATTAACATGTTTTGTTCTACCCACCTACTGAAATTCAGTTAATCAATTAGGGATGTTACACACTTCAGACCTAACATAGCTTTTGCATGAACTCTAATCTTTTGACTCCTTCAGAATATTACAATCATCAAGGGCATTACCAAAGGTATTCATTGAAGAAAAATGCTGGAAATACTGTGTTGCATTCTCATCTGATTCAAAGAGTCACAGCTCTGAAAAATCAGTAGCTGTCAGTGCACTGGATCTTCTCCAGTTTACACCAGCTAAAGATTTTGACTTTCAGTACCTCAATGAGTATGTTTTTTACATAGATGTCTATCAGTCTATTCCAAGAAAGTTCCCAGAGGATTAGCAATAGCTGGCATCTATCCACAAAGTGCACTAGAGGTTTGTGATAATTTTCAGAACACAATGTCCTATTGCTAAATTTATCCACGCTTAAGTGAAGAAATGTAATATTTGCAGTGTCCTTCCTCACTACTTCCTTCTCCACCAGTGATCTGTGCTAATATGGCCTACTCCCAACAACTGCTTGTGCAAATAAGGCCACATAGGGCATCACTATATCATTTAAAAAATATCATTAATTCTAACACATTAGTAGGCTTATACCTGGAATCAAATTCATTAAATGGTTGTTAAAATGGAATAATTTATCTAAAAAAAAGGCCCTACAAGAAGTAAGGAGGGACTATTGCAGTCACTAAAGATTCAAGCCACTGCTTACTTAAGACAGACAGGATCCCTCAGGGATGAGTGTCCCATAGTGGACCTATAATGCATGAGCAACACGACTGATCTGCACATACACAGAGATATGGTAAGATATGAACAATGAGCCAGACTCTGTCGTACGTGAAGCGAGACCAGGCTCTGTATCTCACGCCAGGCAGAACTATCATGCATGTGTGCTGTGCCCAGGTCTTCCAAATACTCGATGAACAGCCAGCACTCAAGAGCAGCTTTCTGTCTTCAAGAATAACATAACTTCTGTCTCAAAGAAAACAGTGATCTAAAAGTGAACTGCTAACGTGTCGACACGTATCTCCTTGGTACAGTGCTTTGCTGCATGGCTCTTTTCAAATGTTTGTCTGAGGATTCAGATTTTCAGTAATGTTGCGATGTATACTAGATGCATATAATAAAAAGTAATTTATTTTGTACTCCTAGATCACTCACAAGACTTTTTGCATACCTTCAGCAGGCCTTCAGCATTGAGTAGAGAACACCATATAAATTCATTCTTCATTAGTGTTATTCATCAGCATCTTACACTAAGTTTAAAGAAAAATCCTTCAGTGTTTATGGTCTCCTAACCTCTACCCACTGTCATGAATATGACTATCACATGTGACAAAGACAACAGACAGAATTGCACTAAATGCGCAAAAGAGAAAACCAGAAAATTTTTCACAGAATAAATATACAGAACCTCAACCTCAGTTTGTGTGACCAGATACAGCTGCACTGAGGTTACTAGATCAACATCATCACCGATAGACTCTCCCACCATTTACAATCTCTCTTCAGCAGAGTCATCTGCTGCACCACTTTTTAAACAAGTGGCTGTGCAGCAATTTTAAGCTCTGCTTAAATGAGAGATGCATGTCTAAGCATGGTCCTCTGCATTGTATCCCTAAAGAACAACTAAAACTGATGAATCAGAAGAGTATAAAAAGGAAGATACCTTTGTGCCTTTGGCAATGAAATATGCATAAATGGATATATTAAGTGCATGGTAACAAAAGGGAAAACTGCCCTTCATAAAGCTCACTCTTATCACGTCTGTAACTGCACTCCTGTATGTTACAGATATTGAAGAAGACAGTAAAATATTTTCAGAGTGGTAAGTTTGACAAGAAAAGATAGCAACCACCTTATTGGAAACAGATGGTTTATGCTGCTAAGCTATAGATAAAGTTGTGTCAGCATTTCCATAAAAGGCCTCTTTGTTTCCAGCAGTTTTCACGCTTGCAGGCAACATCTCTTACATCAACTAACAAGATACAATCATAGGAATAACCTGGAAAAATTGGAGAAAAAGTCATTATTGAGTGAACACTGGAAAAGAGAGAAGGGAGGTGTTTATGGCAGCAGATTGACAGCAGACATATGCCAGTAATTCCCTTATTTCTACCAGAAACAAGTCATTATGCAAGGTCCTATCTCAGTCTGCTTCTGTGGATGTTCACAGCACAACTGCAGTGAATTCACTGATGCAGGACGGTAACACGTCATCTCTGTCATATATGTAAAAATACTGTGTCATGTATATACAAATAGGCATATATAATATGTATTTTTATGAACAGCTGTAAACCAAGAAAAAGACCTGTTGGAAAATGAAAATAGCACAGATAAAATAGCTATTTGTGATAGATGGAAAAGGTTAGGTCTTAAAAAAAAATAAAAATCTTTGTATTATGGATGAGCCAACAGATTTCATTACTGCTGAAACGAACCCCAAATGAACAAACAGCATTCAGATGCATCTCAGAAAATAGCAGTTCAGCTCTGTCCTTCCCAAAAGCATTTAATGACTTTGATCTAGAACTGATGATTACCTAGAATAATTAATGCTTGTACGCTGTTGTCTATTGAAAATGAATTATTTTTTAAGACATGTAAAAAGCTAATATAATAATGCTTCTCTTACTACTCAGTCCTGGATCCAATCCAGAATCTAACATTATTTTTCAGACCCCTCCAATTTAACAATCACGAAAATATTTTTTAACTTCATTAAATCTGGATTAGAGTCTCCTTTGTACACTTACACAATTAATTTCCCATTTACAACCTCTGTGTTCTTGTGTTAGAAACTTTGGGGCATTCAAATTTCCTTCCATATTTGAACCACGAATCCTTTCTTGACAAGGAATTTGCTCACTGCTTGATGGGGGAACTTTTTGACAGGGCTTATTTGTGGTTGTAGGGTGTTTTGGGTTTTTTACTGTTGTAACTGAAAATGAATAATAAATTAAACACTGTCAATGTGGCAAATTAAATTTGTATCAGATGCTGTGAGGTACTGCAGTTACTCTCATATATAAGAGAACGTACAAAGTGCAACAAAGGTTACACCACCTAAAGCTAGGTAATAGCACTCATCTATATAAAAATATAAATATAAAAATATTAAATTAGGTATTGCATAAATTATATGTATATTTAAAATTAGATCAACTAAGTCTTTGGGAAACCCCCCAAATATTTAGAACCTTTAGGCTGTTGCTTTGGTTTTGAGTGACTGGGTAACCAAGCTAAGCATTGAGCTCTCTGGCATTTTGGCAGGAGTGTAGCCTCCTGTACAATTCTGTACTAGTAAGTGTGAACACAAAAAACTGATATAAATGTGTTTAATTTGGGGCACAGAGTGAATCTCCCCTGATGATATACTGTAGGACAAACAGGGAGAAGTTTATTTCCAAGATGAGATGCTGTGGACTGTGCACAGATAATAAACTGCTATACTACATAGAAATTGCTATGATTTGATTTTAATACAATACTCATCAATTTAGTAATGCAGTAATTTAAAACTACTATAGAGTACAATTTGCAGCTTTTCTGATTTAATTTTCTTCTACCAGGAGCAAATACATGAGGTGAAAATGCGCCTTTCTTCAGCATCAGGAGTAAGTCTGACTTAGCACTAAAAATAAATTCTGCCAAAACAGAGACTGTTCCTTGGGCACTAGAGAGTATACCTTCATTTTTTTGAATCATCTAGTCATATTTCAGAAGTCAGAGATTCAATAGACATATATCAACAGGGTTTCAGGATGCAAAATATCATTTCCATGTATTAGAAGAACAACATAACTTCTAGAGTTTCAAGGCTGACCCACATAGCATGGTTCTGCTTGTTTGGCCGCACCATTTTAACAAAGTAAGCTATAGATAAACTGTGTTCGAAAGCAAAACTCAGTTTGAGGCATTCCTTGGATATCAACACTTGAAGAATATAAACAGCCTTGCTGTTTCAGGGCCCCTTACACTCTTGATAGTAAGCAGAGCAGCAGAGTTTATACTCAATACAGTCTATAATTCAAATGTAACAACTTACAAAAGCACATGGCTCAGAGATTGCTTGTTGTACTTGATAGAATCTTTCCAACAAATCACAAAGGTGATTGCTGAGTGACATACAGTTAGAGCATTAATGAAGGAATAATAATAAATAAATAAGAAAACCCAGTTCTAAAAATAAACTTGCACAGCTGCTGAATATCTGGCCATTGAAAGTAGCATAAAATCTAAAGATTCTTCAATTTTCAGTACAAAATTCAGAAATACCTCCACTCAGTCACTTCTATTTGTTCATCAAGAAAATGCACAACAATTTCTAAAGATAAAAAAAAGATATTCCACTGAGACGGTTCCAAATGATCAAACTGACATTATTACACTGTAAAATCATTTTTAGACACTGGCAGTTAATGATTCTACTATACAACATGCCAGATAGATTAAAAGCTTTGGTTTGGTATATATCATGTTCTTCCACAATTACCATACAGCAATTTGTAAGTACATTTCAAGATCTGATTCAAACCATATTTCTGTTAATGGTGTTAACATAATAATTGAGAAAATACCAGGTTAATAGGCTACACATTGCTCACTTTTAAAGAAACTATATTAAATATGTAATTAAAACTAAGTGTGCTGTTGGATTCTGTACATATTAAATTATTTGTCTCAAAAATCATTTCAATCTGTTATAATCTCTTAGCCGGTTTATTACATTTCATTAAACACTTGTGTATTGCATCTAAAATTTAATGTAATTTACTTGAGATGTGGAACTCTTCTACAGATATGCCTGAGGACTTTTTTGCCCCATTGGAAGTTATCTTCATGACATGCAATTAAAGTGAAGAAACAAATTACAAAGTGACAGAAGGCAGGAGCAAAGATCACCCGAGGTAGATCTGTTGTGCAAGACCCGTGCATTGTGTCTCATCACAGGCAGAGAAAGTTATTTGTAATACAGCTGATTTGTGTAAAAAAAAAAACCAAAAAACAAACAAACAAACAGAAACACCTAAAAAACCCACAGTCTGACCACCATTACAGGTACAGCCTTTTTCCCAGACCCAGCTAAATATCACTGAAGGACATCCACTAAATCTCACTGAAAGCAATTGGGAATCCTCTCATCCAGTGAAAAATCCTTCACAAACTTAACAAGATGCTATAGAAATTATTATTATTATTATTTTATACATATGCATATTTACTTTGGACACCTTATTTATTTTTATTCCAAACTATAGACTTTTAAATGGACCTGTATTTGTGCTATGGAATAACTGGTTCACTTAAATACTTAGGAAGAACTGTTCTTTAAATACTGGAGAAAAGTTCTGGGGTGAAATCCCTGGCTTGCAGATGAACATCACTCTGCCTCCTTCACAATGGTGAAAGTCCCTCTTCAAGACAGACTGATCATTTAGATTTGAAAGGGCTAAATAGACAAAGATGCTCACTTCTTTTGCACCAGTGTGCCTTCTGAAACCCCTGCTTCATCCTGAACTCAAGACAGATCACACTCTTTGATACCAGTCAAACTGAGTGAGCTTCAGGCTGAACACATCTATTATAATGCTCCTTTCAACATGCAGGAACTTTCCAGTCTCCACAAAGGGAAACTGATTTTAACCCAGCACCAGAGATTACACCTCAAATAATAAGAGGGAAGCAAAATTTCACTCAATCACAACAGACTGTGAGAACACATTGTCCAAGATCTGAAATTGAGGTAAACTGGGGATGTTAAAGGATGTTAAAGAATGTTGAAAAAAGACACCAATTATATTCCTAGGCATTTCCATAACATAATTTGTATTAATTTCTTAGCATCCAGGACACCATAGGATACCTAACTTGAACCTAATTTGCAGTGGCCAGCGAAGATAAAATCTCAACTCCCAAATGAGTCAATAGAGAGCAGCAGAAGAGGGCATTTTAAGGATTCTGGAGGAAGGTTCTGCCTACCTAGGCAGATGGGAGTTTCTCCATGGGCATCTTCAAACACACCCACTGTTCTCATAGTGTGAGCTCTTGAGCCTGGGGACAGTTCAAGTGCAGATCCTACAACAAGATCAGAATGGTGCAGAGCCAGCACGATGCTGAGATCCGCACTACAGCATGCCAGGAGCTGCTGCAGCCAGAAGTCACTCTGGGAACTACCTGCACCAGTTTGAAGAGCCAGCTCTCTAAGCTTTATGAATTAATTAGTCTTTAATGACTAAATTAGATTGATTTTTTTTTTCTCCTGCTACACATTTATTGCTACTTTGGTATGTAAAAATCTTCCTTATATGCAAAATGGGTATTTGCAAGAAAAGTTACATCTATTAGACTACCTATCATCGTATGCTTTGCTGGACATCTTAATCTGAAAGGCATGAGTTAATAAAAGTCTGAGGTACAGAGATACCTAGTTTCAAAAAATCCAGAAACCAAAGCATTGTCCTGTGATTGAAACTTGACAAGAATGAGACACAGATAACTAATGACTTTTCCAACACAAACAAAGCCACATATTGTCTAAATTGCCCTACTGTTGCCTGTGCTGAAATAACAGCTGAGTCCATTTCCAAACCAAGCCCTAAAATCTGGCTTCATTTTTCTTTAGTGATTCTCTCATGCATCCTGAAGATCTGTTCTAAGAGCTTTAAAACTAAAACTGAATCCTCTAACAAAGTATTTCTGAGGAGTAAGTAAGCTTTGTTTAAAGTATCATAATTGTGTTTGCTTAAGGTAGGATTAGTTCAATTTACAGCATGACTAGAACTCTATTCAAATATTGCAGATTTATTTTTTGGCTCCCAAATCCCCACTGGTTCAAAAGCCACTGTAAAGCTATTGTTTCATTTTCCTTCAGTGAACAACGAGTAAACCTCTGATTAAAACCTTCAATAAGCACTTTCACACGAATTTCCATTCTCCCAAAGAGCTTGCAAATCTCAAGAGACAGAAGAGCTTCTGTGCCACATTTTATATCTATTTTTACATCATAAGAGCTCATTTTTCTAGGTTATAAGTGGTGGTTTCCTGCCAGATCCACCCACTCATACTGCAACTTCTCATGGTGAACACCCACAGGAGAAATTATGGTTTAACAAATATCAAAGGTCTCTACCCAAGGAAACCATTGATCTAAGTTTTCCAACCTAAATTTCTAGCACATGATCCATTTTCTGCTTCGACCTCAGCTGTTCGTATAAGCATACATGAAAGTACAGCTCTGCAGACCATTACTACTGCTCAGTCTTGGATTTTCTCCTTAAAAAAAACAGAATTCCTTGGAAGAGCAAATTGCCAGGAGTTGATGGTTAAGGAATCAAACTATTAACACAATTTCTAGTCTCTATTTTCCTTGCACTGCCTGTAGGTTTAGAATGCTTCAGTTGCCTCATCCTCAGTGTAATAAGTACATCTAGCCAAACTATCCTACTGCTACCAAAATATTTAGAGTAAAATGTAGGAAGTTGACAATAGCAAGCAACGGTTGCATTTTTTGTGCATGAAGCAGCTTCAAATACCTCTTTGAAAAATGCATACTCTGAGACATAAGTGACTTCTACGTTAAAGGAGTCCTTCCTCAGAAGAAACACATCATAACTTAGGCTCAAAAAGGAAGCAACATCTATCAGCTTTTTCGTACTGCAAACAGGTGGTGAACACTTGAAGTTTACACACATTCCTCACACATAGCATATTTTTAAATGGTTTCTTTCAATTTATTTGCAGTCTTCACATCTGTTGCAAAGCATAGTGAATACAGGCTGAAATAGCTAATAAGAGACCAAATCACCGCTTGCCAGAACAACTTCAAAGTTCTTAGACCCATTATAAACATCATAATGATGCTGCGGAAATTTATCTTCCAGCCTCTTCTATTTACAGCTTCCTAACAGGGATGCCTTTTACGGGTTATCTCTCACAGGGTGAGTAGAACCACATCCTGCTGCTCTTTAGCCTTTTCTGGCACTAGCTGCTAATCGCAGCCAGGCTACAGATTCTGTCATTTCACCCCGAGGACTCAGGTCACCCCCAGGGGATGGTGACAATCATACTTCAGGGAACCGGAGGCTCAACCCTATAGCAATTCCTTTCCAGTGCTGAATGGTTTTGAAACCTGAAGCAGCTGAATGAAACACACACCTGCACTTAACAAGCGCATTGCTCGAGATCAATTCTCTCTTAGGAAGTTTTCTCTCAATTGCTTTTTAAAAGTCATTTTACTCCTGTAGATATCTGTCTTCCATGGCAAACAGCATACGGTAACGTGAGATTTCCTCTTCTCTTCCTATTTTAAACTAAACCAAGTATCACCTCACATTTACAAAAGTTCTGAAAATTCATATTCAAGCCTAAAGCAGAGTTTTTTTAATAACCTAACCCCTGTTGGCAAGACAAATACTGATAAATCTAAATTACTGATATAGTACATTATTTAACTGTTTACCAAAAGATATAAACAGGGATCAAAAAAAAAAAGCTGTAAAACCTCTTCTAGGAACTTAATCACTTGGAATAGTATTTTACCACCACATTACGACAAATAATTGCTCTTCCGACTGTCCTCAGGTAAGGATTCAGTTACTCTGCATGGTCAGGAGTCCATGACTTCAAGGAATGTGAGCCATGGTTTGAAACACTAGTTTCTCTTTTTCTTTCCATTAATTAAAATCCCCTACAAAATTTTTGTTTGTGATTTATGCATTACATTATTTTATAATACCCTGCTCCGTGAGGGACAGCATATATAACAAATGGAAAAGAAGACACAATCACTCTGGGATTTCATTCATTCTGAATTTTTGATGGATTTATATGCATGGGATTTATTTCTGTCTTTCAAATAGACCAGCCTGGAAATGTACCAGGTTCGACATACTACACTTAACAGACACTTAGTATATGTTCTTACCAGTTTAAAAAAAAAAAAAATAATTAAAATGGACATTGTAACAAAATAGCAGGGCAGTAACAAATGGTAAGTTTACATTTTAAAAAAATTCAAACTGATTCTAGAGTAGGCATCAAAATGTTAGTATTAGAAGTATGCAATATTATTGTTAATCATTCTTCTGTCCTATCTATTTTTTAAATCAAACACAGAGGCATTAAAGACAGAAGTAATTCATTTAGCTGTGTGAAACCAACTGTTTGTATGTCACAAGGATAAAGTATGTTTGAGACTGATGTACAAGGAAAAAGTGTTCTGGGACACATTGTGATCAATGTATAGCAGACTGGAAACTTCCCTCCGAGAAAGAGAAAAATAAGCAGGCTGGCAGGATTCTTGAAAAATATTTTGTTTTTTCCATGTTTGGATGGTGTTGCTATCATGGCCAGCAATTTCTAGCAATACTCAATTCAAACACATTCCTCTCAAACACAAATCTCTTTCCAATCAGTTTTCCATTGTAACCTTTACAGACATTATAAACTTGAATTCACTAAATCATCCATAAAGCACTGCAAGCTATAAGCAAATAAATGAACTGCATATCAATCACAGTGCACATTAAATAAATATATAATAAATTATATATAATTCAATATGAAGACATTTAAACTCAAATTACTTATATAGTTCCTTAAATATATTTCCAAATGGATTTCATGTAATCAATGTTTAACATACAGTGCACAGAAATAATACACATCTGCTCAAGGTAACATTACTAAATTGCACAGAAATCTTAGAGTGTCTCTGTAGGACTAGTAATAGTAATTAATATCTTATCAAAATCTCCATTTCTACTGTGCCTCAGTATCATTTTTCTCAGACAGGTAGCCTCAGCATTTAAGATCCAGATATATTTTGAACTACTACCTTCATGCCATGAGGTATCAATCCATCCATCTGTAACACAAGCAAACATTTAGTTCCACTTGTTTAATGTAGCAAGAGGCGTAAGGATATAATGCTCCAAATATGGTGTTCCCTTGAGCTACCTGCAGTTAACCAGGCACCTACATAAGAGCTTAGCAATAAACAGCCTGTGAGGATGCAAGAAGTACTAGGAAAAAAAACATGTATTACACATAGAAGACTAAGCACCCTGCCCAAACTTAGATTTTCAGTATAGTTTCAGCCAGTCTTCTCCAAGTTTTGTCTTTCTCTGCATATTAAGCTTTTTAAATGATGAACAGGTTTTAGGCTTTCTCCCAGTTTATTTGGCAGAGATGCTGGCAATTCTCTCAATAAAGCATCCCTAGCACCATCCAGTAACATGGGTTTGAACATGTGGTCTCTGTATTACAAGAAAGAAAAAAACAACCCAGGGTCTATGAAGATAACTACAGCTATGTACAAAGTGAATAAAAAGCAGTGTGTCCTGGAAACCTGTGGTACTGATCTTCCAGACCTGACCAGAGGGCATCAGAGCTCCCTTTAAAGCCATCCCCCAACAGTTCTTTCTGATAAAAAACAGGGCACAAAGGAAATGGACAAGCCAGGGTAATTGGCTTTTTACTCCCAACGTGGAGTGGGGATGTAGTTAGGATACACACCTCAACTCTTCAGTTCAAAGAAAGCCAGAGGAAAGCAAATACATTGTCAGTAGATTTATGTTGCTCCACAGTACTCTGCATTCACAACATTTTTAAGGGCCCACATATTAAAAAAATGATGAAAAACCATTATCCCAGGGATCATCAGCTGCTCTTAGCAAATCTCACTGGGTTTCCTTTCCTGCAGTCACTGCTCCCCTGCAGTTCCCATATTTTTTGTACCCAGAGAGCTACATAAATATAACGAGAGATTGACAAGGCAAAATTCTTAACCCAAACATGGAAAAACACAAAAATAAAATCTACATTTCGTGTGTCTTTATAACTGATTATGTCCCACCGTAGTATAAAAGAACAAAAGCACGTATTCCAGTATTTTAATACATATGGGAACCTGAGACATAGCCAGACAGGCAATTTCATATGGAAATAGCTTCAGTCTTCCAGAGTTCAGAAAACTATTCCATTTCTTTAAAAATATCCCCCAAAATTCCAAGGTAGAATAAATCCAAAAAAAAGTGGAATACAAATCACTCTGAAGACCCAGGTTAGCACAGAGTTTGATGAGAATCACTTTCAGTCCTTGGCCAAAGTTTATTTTCCTTCCCATTTACACTCAACAAATCACAGCTGCTGCATTTTCTTTCTTTCTATTTCATGTTATTACACTGATTTACCAAAAATAAAGAAAAAGTCCTGATTTAGGCTATGGCACCTGAAATGGTGCTATTTGTCACAAGCAAAAGCATAATCCATCAGAGACACACCATTCAGCTCAGCAATACTTCAGCTGCTTGCTTGGCACAGTTCATTTTTTAATCTCAAATATATCACCAAGGGGGAATTCGTGGCTAGCAAGCACTAATAAACACAAGGGGAAAGGACACCGTTTTCACAGGCACATAGAGCATTAACTGACAGGTCATTTATAAAGCAAATTGAATGTGCATCACAGGAAAATGCACAGAAATGACAGCTGTCTGTAGAAACCTCTGAGATCATCAAGTCCAGCCTATGACCCAACACTGCCACATCGGCTAGACCATGGCACTAACTGCCACATCCAGCCTTTCTTTAAACACATCCAGGGGCTGTGACTCCACCATCTCCCTGGGCAGTTGATTCCAGTATCTGATCACCTCTCTGTCAGGAAGTGCTTCCTGATATCCAACCTAAACCTCTCCTGTCACAGCTTCAGGCCATGCCCTCTCATCCTGTCACTAGCTGCCTTGGAGAAGAGCCCAATCCCCACCTGACTACACCCTCCCTTCAGGTAGTTGTAGAGAGAGACAAGGTCCCCCCTGAGTCTCCTCTTCTCCAGGCTAAACAACCCCAGCTCCCTCAGCCTCTCCTCATAAGACAGATACTGTTTTCCTATGGATGCACATCCTGTATCTCCTAGAACTTGATCTACAGTTCACTTTTCTGTGTCGTGTACCCTAATCACCCTTACACGATGCCTTCAGCTGCCTGCAGCTTCCCTGTGGCCCCTGGCATATTTGCCATCTGCCAACACATACAATGCTATGGTTATGAACTGAAAATAATGCTTGCAGTAAAAAGAAAGTAATACCCTAACAGTGAGAAAACCAAAATTGTTGCACTGAATTAGCCTTGAGTGACATTAAGAAGCAAAGAAAAATGTACCTGCTTCTAAGCATCGAGATTACAACAACAGACACGGTTTTCCTTTGACTGGGAAGTAAACTTACTCTCTGATGATATTTTCTGTCATCTCTTTTTATCTTTATTGCTTTACAGTTCCTTTTTATTCTACACTGTCAGTAGTAGAACATCTATTGTGACAATCACAATTACTTTAGCTATGGTTTGCAGGATCAGCTAATCTGAAATAAGATAGTATTATTTTGCAGAAGGAAAAAAAGACCCAGAAGCTGTTAACATCATTCAGGCTTGAGTAAAATCTTTCTTCAAATCAATATTTTGGAATGATAAAAAACATAAGAAGTCGACTATTTTTAAATGTTAAACTAGGCTATAATGGCATTGAGTGATACCCTTTCACTACAAGGTTTTTCCATTTTATTTGTTCATTTTAAGGTTTGAGTGTGTTTACAGGAAACTAAAATTGTCAACCTTTTCTTATTTTGAAACAATAACAACATCTTAGCCTCAGGACTGTCCTACAAACATTCAAACTGCTTTCATTGACCTCAGTTTAAAAGTATGCATTGAGAAAACAAAACCTGAAAATCTCCATATTAGAGGCAGGGGAATGACATACTCCAAGTTACAGGACAAGCTCATAGTAGAGCTAGGACTGAAACCTCCTTAGTAGTTTTCAACTTTAGCACAGGGATAAAGAGCCTTTGCTATTATTTGTTGAGATTATTTTATAGTGACTCTTAAATCAAGACCATATAAATTCTCTCATATTTTTCTCTCTCCCTCTCTTTAGTTTTGAGTCATGTCTTTTAGGCTTCACTTTGAACTCCAGTATACCCAAATTATTATGAAGTTCTGCAAAATCTATTAAAGGTGGAACTCTGGGTTTGGTTTTTTTTGATTATTTAAGTTTCTTTCAAAGTCACCACAGTTGTGCAGAAAATGCAACCCACACTTTATGTTTTTCAGAAATTGTAGCTGAAATTTCAGGTTGCAAAGAGTATCCAAAACTTCATAAAGACTGTTTAATTTGATTGCAGGCTTTATTATGAAAGTACAAGTAGAGTGAATTCTTCTAACACCTCCTGAAGACATGAAGAATATAACAAGCTCTCCACCTTTTGTGACATTTCAGTGTTTGTATGATCCCACACTATCTCACCATGCTAACAATGTTATGCCAAACTCCGCTCTGCTGTAGCTTCATCGTTACCATGAAGTCCCCAAAAGGGATGGCTTACTTCAATGGAAGATGATGCTGATGTTCCACCAAAAGTCTTTGTCCTCTACTGAATCTCAGATCCTTCCTCTCTACATAGGGCAGCTACATTTATGAATGAATTGCCATGGTTTGCAACATGATGCATTAAGCAGAAATGGTTTGTTTTTTTAAAATACCGTTCAACAATTCAGGAGTTGTTACATGAGCAGCTATATGACCTGTCCCTTGTACAGACAAGTAATGTAAACCACTCCTCTTTAATGAAAGCCTCTATGACAGAACTTTATCAAGGTGCATCTGGGAACCTGGAGGCAAAAATAAATTTGAAAAAGTATGTTCATTCTCAGAAGGTAGAGTTACTTCTAAGTCACTCACACCCTTAAACCACAGTGTATTAAATAACATATACATCACATACTACTTTATAATAAGTTCCCATTTTTCTAGTTTGGTATATTTATCATGTTTAATAGCTTGATCCCGTGGTTCTTAAACAGAAACATGCCTTACCAAGTAACTCCATGGGTTACAATGTGACTGAGCAGTACTTTGTTCCACAAGGGATGCCACTGAAACCAGCATGATAATTGAAGGGGAAGAATTTTGCTGCAACACTTTAAGGGAAGAAGCATCTTCTTGTTCTAAACAAGACCTTAACCAGAAAAATGGGTTGCTTTCCTTTTTGAAGTAATTACAGCTAACTTTATAACAACTCCCACAGTACACATTCTGGTTGCACTTAAAATTAATTCATGGCTTTGAATTGTTAATATGGATTTTTGCTCAGGGAAACTTAAAAAAATCTTAAACTTAAATTATAATGTATTGAGGGTTCTTTAAAGTGGTCTGAACAGTGCTACTTTCTAACTAATCTTTGACATAATTCTGATGAGCTTCATTTTAGAATAGTTAAAGAGCTGACAAGCAATCTCAAATCTAATAGCAATTACTTTTGGGAGCTTCTGGAGAACAGCAAAAGTGTTGAACAATGAAAGGGCAAATGCACTGCTTATCTCTTAACAAAGGAGGAGAGAGAGAATTGGAGAATTATGAAATAATTAATTTATCACTAGTTCTGCAAGAACTGATAGAGTAAAACTTGTACTCTAATGAGACTGGTCATGTTTCTCCTGAAGATGTGGGTGTAATTCCGCACATTGCACTTCAAAGGAGGTATGGATCAAGAGAAACCAAATGGCAGGAGTAAGAATCATCAAAAGCCTAGAAAGACTGGTGAAAAAGAGTTCAATATGTGGATTGTTTAGGGTACAGAAGAGTCTGAGGACATAGGTGTGCTTGCAATCACCTGAGGCTGCTGCTGAGAGCAGAATAAGTTGGCTGGGAAGTCTAGGAGGACAGGCCAAGGAGTAATGGCTGGCAACTCGAGCAAAGGAATTCTAAATTAGCTATTAGGAGCAACTTTCTAGATTGACAACTGGTAGAGCACTGCTAAGAAGCCTCTTATGGAGATCATGGGCTCTCCACCAGCTATTTTAAGAATCGGTTAGCAACACACCTGTAATGACCTTGATATATTTCACCCTACCTAGGGACAAAGGGAGGATGAGAACATCCTCTGATGGTCCTAATTTCCTTTTATTATCTTATTTAGAGAGCTAGCCTTTCCTAGTTGTAGCTTCAAAATATACCATTTTTTCCCTCTTCAGAATGATTTTTATTTTTTTTTTTGCTGTACCTGTTATTATACCAGCCTGGGTGATTCTCTTTCCTGTACAACAGCAGTTATATTCATGTAAAGTTATTTTGTGTTATGATGGCTGTATCCAGATTCAAATGTATCACTGGTTTGTATTTTATTATACATCAAAGACCATAAACCACACATTTAGAAGTTAGGAAATACCACCTTAACTTTACACAGAGATCTCACTGTATAAAGGTTTTTAATAACATGATTATACTCCTTGTTTTCTTCAAGAGAACTGTTGCCTCAGTTGGTAGAACAGATAACACTTGGGGATTTTTAGCACAGCAGTACAATGAAGGGGATGGCTGTCTGGTCTCAGGTCGGAATAAAATGCACAGATAACTGGATTCCATCTTTGCCTTTTCAGCATGCTTCTTTGTGACAATTGTAAACCAGTGACACCTTCCTTTCTTAGGTGAGCTCTAATTTCTCATTTCACTGATCCCTGACTTGATACAATGCAGTTTGGTTTGCAGAGATTTTAAGTGCTCTCACTTGCAACTGAAGACCGTGAGAAATGTGCTTTGAAATGGAGCATGACACATAATGCTGAGAACTCTGAAAAATCAGGTTGTTAGTATCTCAAATACAATGAATAGTTTTGATATGCACTTAATTTTCTCCTCAGTTTCTAACTTCTCCCAAAGCAAAAAATGACAGCATATACCTATAAATGTAACAGCACCAAAACTTCTATTTGAATATACAGGCTCATGTTTGGATACCTTCTAAAAGCAGCTTCATATATCATGTGTTAGTTTGAAAAACACCGTCATCTAACACCAGAAAGAAAAGCAGTGAGTGATTCATACTAACATTCACTAGAAACTAAGTTTAAAATTGAAAAACTGTGTTTGGAGTTATTCTAGAATGCGCATGTTTGTTGATGCTGAAGGAATAGAATAGCAATTCAGAAAGAAATTGAAATCGACAAGCTGCTGGCAGATGATGCAACAGCACGTGGCAATGGCAGCAACGGTGTGACCACTGCCTACCTGTATTTTGTATTATGTGACAAACTGGTAGCTTCATCCCTCCAGTGGTTTAATTTGGAGGCTGACTTCCTGTATGTGCCAAATTGGTTGCATGAACAGGCAAAACTGGAAATTTCAGTCACATGTGAAAGGGTTTCTAGCCCAAAGGACTGAGAGTTCTGGTTATGTACATCTATATGAATTCATACAGTACTATTGTTATTGCTGTTGTAGCCAAAACATTAAATTGAATTTATTATTTAAACCACATACTACAGTGTTGTAGATGAATAGTCTCCTTCCCTTCAACTTCTCACCTACAAAGTCTACCTTCCGTTACTCTTAGACTTGTATTTTGTCCGTGAGTGTGAAAGCAATATTACTCAACTTTAAAGAAAGAGCTGCGTATTTTTGAACTTCATGTCACAGGAGGAAAAGGCTGCTCTGCTGTTATATGGTGTAACAACAGCCATGCCAACTACTGTCAGAGGTCACCTCTTTTAAATGACAGTACCCATTACATTTAAAAGGCTGGTAACTTTGAAATGTTTCAGCCTATTTTATTTGAGCTCACACAGAAGGTGCAGGCAAAGCACAAGGCAAGATGAATAGAATAAAAGCAGTGTCACTTCACTCCCAGTGACAACACTGGGAGTATCATTTAGTCTACTGATGTATTGCAAAGAAAACAGGCAAAGAGAAATCCTCTATAGCACCACATTAGGAATAGAAAATAGCTGCAAGTATAAGCAAGAATTGGTTTTTTTGAAAATATTTTTGATCATTAAAAAAAAAAAGTAATTTTAAGATCCTGATTATCATGTCACTCATGAGGTAATACGCATACTAGTTTTCAGAGATGTTAATTTACTTTAAGCAGTGGCTACAGTAAAACTGAATGATGCTACAAGATGCTTTGTATGAGCTGAAAGTGGAGTTGCTTTAAGCAGTTCATACCACACCAAGCGGAACGTCAGATTAAATGCTGCCAAAGGAGAATGGTGCTTGTGAAGTCAAACACACAAGAGTTCGCCATCCTGCACTCAGATCATTTGCTAAACTGAAGACCAAGCACACAGAGGCCATGCCATACTGGAACAGAGTTGAAGTATTTGGCCTTATGCTAAAACGGTATTATAGGAAGACCCTACTGCTGATGGTGACAGCCTCATGTATAGAGTCTTACATACAAGAAGACGGGCAGAGCCTCTGGCACCTTTTGATTTACTAGCATGACAAGGAGCAGAAACGACCTAAAAGCTCACATATTTATGTTTCAGTTCACTCTTTCTCATTAACTTACTTTTCTGGTTTTAGATCCCTGTAAATAATTCCAAGACCATGGAGGTGGTCTAACGCCAAGGCCAGCTCAGCTAAGTAGAACTTGACATCCTCTTCTGTAAACATCACCTAGAGAGAAGGAAAAGAAGAACACAGTGGTGGGCTGGCTTGTGTTAAACAGACATGAGGAAGGAATTGCCTAACTTGGGAATGCTGGAAGGACCATCACAGCAAGTTCAATTTTCCATAATTTGTCTGAGCTCACTTTAGCAATTCTTACCAGATTCTCGTAAAACAAAACTTCATCTGTCAAATACTTCTGTTTCTTAAAACATGCTGCTCTCATTCATCTGTTTGATCTGTTTAGATGACATCATGTCACAATAATACGAATAAGGTTCTAACTCCTTAGCCTTTGGGAATGAATGGCAAAATTCAGTATGTTCAGTGCAGTCCTTATTGCTTTCATATCAATTTGCTAAAATCTTGGCATTTGGTTGTCAAATTCCCACAAAATAACATGGGATAACATCTCTGGAGAAGCGAAACACTTCCAAATCTGAGCAGAATACACAGCATGAAGAAACTTAGAGATGGATTTAAAAGTCTGTGCATGGAGGATTCAAGGAATCTCAGTTCAGATGCCCTAAGCAGTGATGTGCTAACATCCAGGGCCTGATGAGGTCTAAACTGAGGGCAGCTGTTCCTTTTCTATAGCTGATATGGATACTGCTAACACTGAAAGCTCTGTTCTAGGTGGGAAGAAACTTCTGTAGTCAAAAAAACCCACTAAGCTTAGAAAAACTCAGATGGCAATAAATCCGTTTGGTTCAACTTTCATTATATCCCAGATATTTTTAAGTTCTCTTTAATTAAATTTTAGTATGTACAGAGATACTAATGTAGAAAGAGAAGCTGATATATTGTATACACAAGTGTGAATAATAAGTATGAAAGAAGTAAAATGAGTCAGTTCTGTACAATTTTACACATCATATATAAATGCAAGTATCTACAGTAGAAGTTGCTGAGCTCATTTTTAAAATTAAGTCTCCACTTTTGGAAAGGAGCAGCTGTGACACTTCAGCTCTCTGAGAAACTGCAGAGGACTGAAAGCAAAAAGATGGGATTCAAGGAACAAATGTCACAAAATTTAATTGAAAATATTGCTGCAAAGCTAGAAAGAAAAAGGATACACAAGTAAAATTTTTGACTAGAGGTTTAATTGGCCTGAACATAAAAATTGCATTAATTATCAAAATAAAATAAGTTTTAACATAAGTAATGTAGACGAGAGATTAAATCAATAGAATCAGGGAGAATCTAATCTATACAGCTATACATAGTTTAAGCCAGATGTCTCAGAAAGACAGAGCAAGAGAGAGACAAGCTCTGCATGCATGCCTGCTGCAGTATATGGCATCTGTCTGAAGTCCACTGAAATCAGCACCATTGGACTAAGCCCATAATTAACAAATTGCAAGAAGTACAACTTTTCCCATAACTTCTTCCTTTGCAATACCTTGCCACTAAAGACCTGCAAAGTATAGGTAGACCAGATGAGCTGCAAACACTGAAAAAAGGGGTACTTAAAAAGGACTGTCAAAAGTTAAGAGGACTCATTCTTCATAGTATAAAGCAGAGAAATCAGTACATTGCACTGGAAAACCTTTGAGTAAAATGCGAAGTTTTAAAGGAATACAAAATCTGAGCTGTTCACTTTCATGTTCGAGTTCCCTGATTGTGCAGAACAGGTAACTGTCCTCCTTAGGCAAGAATCACTTATCTCTTCCACGTAACCAGAGACACCCTTGCTAAGACAGCACACAGCCTTGCTAACCAAGCCTGATTTTATGACAAATAGCAGAAGGGTATTTTAATTTTCATTAATATTTTCCCCATATTAAAAATAACTGCTACCATATACTGAGTATTTATACAAGTATTATTACTCAGCAGTGCAATTAACCTGTTGCTAATGTCTTCTTGCATTAGCAAACAAGCCTTGAAAGCAAATACATGGGATTCTAAGCTGTGGTGAACACAGCAGCTTGCAATATGTCATTGAACCAGGAATCAGATGGGAAAAAAAATGGCTAGGGAACTCTTCAATAAAAGCACTGTTTTACAGATTTTTTTAGTCTGCCAGTAACTCCCCAAACCAAGAAGAGTGAAGAGAGCTTTCCCTCAAGATGGCATTTGAAAGGTCCCCATCTTATCTTTAACAACTGTGTGTTAGGTGGTTGCTTGCATCCCTGTCTCCATACCCTAGAAAGCGACCAAGAGCTGAGACATCATGTTGGTGACAGAGAAGGCTGGGACACAGACAAGTCCCAGGGCTGCCTTGCAGGAGCCTCCTGTACTGTCTGCAGGGCCCTCTCTCAAGCTAAAGGAGCACAGATAGCGGGCTCAAAGAGGCATTTGGAGATGCAGGCAGGTGCTAAATGAACCTAGAAAACCTACCACTGCTGCTCTCTAAATGCATTATTGAGATTCATATTTGGACTGTTTCCTGACAGCCTTTTTCTCCAGCAGCAACACCTCTCCAGTGGCAGGAGCTGCAGAGGGCAGGTAAGGAGGGACGGGATCCCAGGAAGGTGGTGGAAGCAGCAGTTTCACCCAGGCAGGAGGAGTACAGCAGGAGAGGACTGTGACACCCAACCGCCAGACCCTGGGGTGTTGTGTGGCCTTGGACCTACTCCCAGCAGGTGTTGCAGGAGATGGATCTTGGCTCTTTCCCCACTCACCGGCTAATGCCCCCTTCTCTGCATGCTTGCTGCAGGGGTGAGCTCCTGATCTATGGCCACATCATCTTTCTGCTGGCAGTGGTTGGGTTTTTTCTGTGGTTCTATGCTCATGACCAGGGCAAAATGTATTGGGGATTAATTTCTCAGACTGTTTCTCATCACATCCGAGATATACTTTGCAAGCAATGACTCTGGGGCTATTTTGCTATGGGAATGGCTTTAGTAGTGGTGTAGTTTTCTGTAACAGTGATGATTACATGCTATGTGCTACATTACCTATGGCATAATTCAAATAAAATTATTAGGAATCCACTTAAAGGTGCAAGATGATACAGCTCTATTTATATATATATATATATTTTTTTTTTTTTTTTA
>WUAM01000287.1:89487155-89513693 GCA_024336885.1 Actenoides hombroni | reverse complement strand
ACCACCCCTGCACCCCCCCCACCAAAAAAAAAACAAACCAAAAACACCCAACAAAACGAAACCCCCATCACAAACCACCAGGAAAAAAAAAAAAAACAAAACAAAAAACAACAAACCTATCATTTTTACTAAATGGATTAAAAAAATAATGAAGTCAATATTTTCACAAGTGTTTTATATTGCATGTAACTGAAAAACGCACAGAATACACCTCCCTTTATGGCAAGTCCATGACTTACACTCCCAAGGTTATACGATAGTGCCCCCTCTATGGGACTTCTCACACAGCTGGGCAGAGTCGGGACAGTATCTTTTGGCTTTGGAGAGGAAAAGTTTCACAATTATTGTGCTTCGAATCTTCCTCTCTTGTGCAACGCAGCACATTGACAGAGAAGTTCAGTTACCAAAAAAAACCACCCCTAAACTCTTGAAAGTACATGATAAAAATAATAGCAAGGAGTATTGCCAGGTAACGTACTGGTCCCTTGGATGGGCATTATGTGGAAAAGCAGCCCATGTTCCACGCGAGAAGCCTCGAAGTACGTTCAGGGGGTGCAAGAGCTACAGGCTGTCCCCCAGCCCGTGCTGTGAGAACACACGAGACCAAGACGCTGCGAGACCCCCCAGCCAGAGGGACGAGAGAGCGCGGTCACCACGCGTTCTCCCGACCATCAGGCGCTCTCTCTCTCTCTCTACCATTGAAAAAGATATTGAACAAAACCGGATAAAAAGCAGCCTAAGAAAGCCCAGGTGACTGGGTCAGGTAGGCAGCTCGCTCCCAGCCCGCTACAAGCCGGCGCCGCTGCGCTGGGCGAGCCCCGGGCTGGGAGCGGGCGCGGGCCCGAGGCAGGCGGGAGCGGGGCGGGAGCGGGTGCGGAGCGGGCCGGGTGTCACCGCAGCTGACCCGGGGACCGGCAGCTCTGCCAGCAAGAGCCGGGGCACGGGTACTGAAAAGGAGAGAGAGAGAGGAGGAAAAAAAAAGGGGAGGGGAGGGGGGGGCGGCGGAGGCTAGCCGCGTTTCTGCATTTCTCTAAAACAAAGGCTGCGGGAAAGCAGATGTAGCTCAGCGCGAACGACTCTGCCCTGCCAGGCTCCCCTGTTTCCTTGCCTGGAGGCTCCCAGCCCGCAGGCTGCCCTCAGCCCCATCCCAGCCGCGCTCCTTTGTTGCCAAATTCCCAGTGGCCCCAGCCCAGCCGGGCACCGCAACACCCCGGGTCGATAAAGCGTCCCTCTAGCTTCCCGCTTATAAGCCCGAAGTGCAAACCTCGCTGCCCCCGTCTCGAATATAAAAGCGAAAAGTCTTGTTACTCTCGTAGCCCGGAGGTTTTCCACTCCACTTCTCCCATCACACGATAAGCACACCGCATACAAAGAGGGGGGGGAAATTACATTTCAGACGGAAAGCGGAAAAAAAAAACTCACCACCGTCATATTCTTCTTCTTGTTGTGCTTTTACGGTTACGAATCGCCCTAATAAACCAGCAAGGATGACAAAAGTTCTCATTTGTACCCAGATGGCCATCATGCCTAGATGCGAGGCATGTATCCTCCTGCGCAGCGAAAAGTACAAACCCGTGAGGTTATTTTAGCACCATGAAGCCAGCTGGGGAATCTTTCTGCCTTTCAGCATCAGTTCCAGGACAAAGTCTGCAAGCCCGGTTTTTTTTTTTTCCCCTGCTCCAGCGCAGTCTGCAGGCTCCTTTCAGGGGATGCAGCTTTAAATAGGAAGAATGCTGCCTCCACTTCTCTTCCTGCCCCTTTTCAGCTCCTAGTCATCCACTCCCTGCCGAGCAACACTCTGATTGATGGTAAATAACCGAATCAGAGCTGATTTCACTCTTCCTTGAACTTTCTCTTTACGACTACCCTCGTAGGATATTTTCCTGCTGCCGTGCAGTCTATGTGCTGTGTCAGGACCACGTATTAAGAAAGCAAAGGCATAGTTCTGTAAGAAGCTGGCAGGAAGAGAAATCTCTGCTTTTAACACACCCAGCCCACGCTTCCTGGGAATGGAGGGTATAGCCCCCGTTAGAGCCGACTCCCTTATTAGGAACTTGATCCCTTCCAGCTTGCCGAGAGGAGGGTTTCCTCCTCTCCTTTGATAACTGTTCCCTGCCTTGCTGTAGCTGCATTATCAAACATGCTCCAGCCCCTCGAGAGGGGTCACAGAGCTGCCAGCACAGTTTGTTTCAGGAACCCGTAAATAACCACCTTTCTTCCCCCAGAGGAGAATAATCTTTCTCAAATGAATTATTTACTGAATAGTCTTTCCTCAAATGTTTACCATGCTCTGCATTTACTGTCCTACCTGTTGGAAAGACTACCACAAATCTCTGGAAGTGCTCTACACTTTTAACAGCAGAATCACAATCCAAACTATCTCATCACCTGCTTTTCTCTGGGGTTCTCCACTTCTATTCCCTGACGACTGGAAACCTACGTAAGATTTAGCCTACTATTTAGGCCTTAACAATGTGCCTTAATTAGCATCCTAGCATGGGCACTACGCAAATCTCTCTTTTGTGGATCACTTGTAACTGGGGAAGGAGTAGGATGTTAGGTTATTTTTCTTCCCACAGTGTTTATAGTCTGCAGAGCTCCATCACTAATCCCCTCATTTGCTAAGAATGGAGTCACCTATACCTGCTGCAGGGAAATACAGATTCATCTACTGGAAGATTTTCCATCTTCAGCTATTGCAGCTTGAGAACAGTCCCATTCACGGTGAGAAGTAAATCTATTCACCTGGATTTGTGCATATTGGAAACACCCTGGTTATCAGAACGATTTAGCACCCGCGCTCAGCGATGCAGAATCCTAAAGCCTGTGAAGTTTTCTATCTCCTCAAAAGACAAGTATGCCCATAAGAGGAAAGCTAACCCAGAAAATCATGTAGCACTGCAATCCCCCCGCATACCTACTCTAACAGCAAAATCAGAGATTAACATATTAATATGCTGAAAGAGAACAAAATCAAAATTCCCTGCTCTTTTTTCACCACCCAGGCTTCACACACACAGCAGTCTTACACCCATGCAGGATTTCACTGCAGGAGTGTAGTATCCCATAGTCCCTGGTGCTAAAGAGTGGTAGCTGACAGAAAGGATAGAGATATTGAACCTGTGCAAGCTGCAACAATTTTATTTTGAAAAGCAATCATAATACTTGGTAAGGATCAGTTGAGAAACTGAGAAGTGGACAAATGAAAGATAACATTTGTGAACCCGCCTAGTCATAGGTGAAATTCTGTTTTGACAGGTTCATAAGCACTGGTTTGCTGTTCTCAAAAGTCATGTGGTTTAGATGTCATACTTCAGCAGAACCCCAGGAAATCTCTAATGTAAAGCTTATGTTACATGATGCTGGTTAAAAACATCAGGTATATCTCGTTTAGAACCAGACCTGACCTTTGTCATTTGCACTGTTCCATACACAAATTAGTTATGAGAGAGCAGCAGACAAGCAAGCTTAGAGCCATAACCCAGCACACTGCCATTGCCAAGGCATCATGTGATATTACACAATGCAAAATCACCGTATCAAAGTATCATGGGACAAAGCCCTAGAGGGAAGGGGGCCCAGGACAGCTGGTCAGTATTCAAGGATTACCTTCTCTGTGTCGAGGAGCAAAGTATACCGACAAAGAAGAAGGCAGGAAAGAATGCTGGGAGACCTGCCTGGATGAGCAAGTTGCTCCTGGACACGCTGTCACACAAAAAGAAACTTTACAAGGAGTGGAAGAAAGGGCAGCTAGAATGAGGGGCATACAAGGAAGCTGTCTGAGCAGCTAGAGACCTGATTAGAAAAGCTAAAGCTCTAGCCAGGGAGATTAAGGGGAATGCCAAAAATTTCTACAGGTATATTAATGGTAAAAAGAAGACTAGGAAAGGTGTGGGTCCCCTCAGGAAGGAAACAGGAGAACTGATGACAAGTGATACGGAGAAGGCTGAGGTCCTCAATGACTTCTTTTCCTCAGTCTTCACTGGCAAGGGCTCCCGCCACACTCCCAGAGTCACAGAAGATAATGGCAGGGGTTGGAAGAAAGGACTGCCCATTGTACGCGAAGATCAGGTTCATGACCATCTGAAGAACCTGAAAGTGCCCAAGTCCCTGGAACCCAACGGGACACATCCACGGGTGCTGAGGGAACTGGTGGATGAGGTTGCTAAACCACTATCTATTATATTCCAAAAGTCCTGGCAATCCAGTGAAGTCCCCACTGACTGGAAAAGGGGAAATAGAACCCCCATTTTCAAAAAGGGAAAGAAGGATGAACCAGGGAACTATAGGCCAGTCAGTCTCACCTCCATGCCTGGTAAGACCATGGGACAGATCCTCCTGGAGGCAATGCTGAGGCAGAAGAATAACAAAGAGGTGACTGGGTACAACCAACACGGCTTCACCAAGGGCAAATAGTGCCTGATAAACCTGGTGGCCTTTTAAGAGAAAGTCACGACATCAATAGACAAGGGAAGAGCAACTGACATCATTTAGCTGGACATGAGTAAAGCCTTTGACACTGTCCCACATGACATCCTGGTCTCCAAGCTGGTAAAATATGGGTTTGATGGATGGACAATTCAGTGGATAAAGAACCATCTTGACAGCCACACCCAAAGAATGGCTGTCAATGGGTCCATGTCCAAGTGGAGGCCAGTGACAAGTGGAATCCGTCAAGGAAGGATCAGTACTGGGACCAGTCTTGTTTAAACATCTTCATCAGAGACACAGACAGTGGCATTGAGTGCACCCTCAGCAAGTTTGCCAACGACCCCAAGCTGTGTGGGGCGACTGAGACGCTGGAGGGAAGGGATCCATCCAGAGGGACCTGGACAGGCTGGAGAGCTGGGCCCATGCCAACCCCATGAAGTTCAACAAGGCCAAATACAAGGTCCTCCATCTGGGTCAGGGCAATCCCAAGCACTGATATAGTCTGGGCAGTGACTGGCTTGAGAGCAGCCCTGAAGAAAAGAACTTGGAGGTACTAGTGGACAAGAAGCTCAACATGAGCTGTCAGTGTATGCTTGCAACCCAGAAAGCCAACTGTATCCCAGGCTGCATCAAGAGAAGCGTGGCCAGCAAGTCAAGGAATGTGATTCTCCCCCTCTACTCCACTCTCACGAGACCCCACCTGGAGTACTGCATCCAGTTCTGGAGACCCTATTACAGAAAAGATATGGACGTGCTGGAACAGAAATATTAATATTAATAACTTAGGAGAAAGGCTGAGAATATAGACAGTGTTTTGAAAAGTCTCCTGTGCTCACTAATGAAAAAACTTTACGACAGACATGTAGGTCTTCCTGAACTATCTGCTACTAATTGGAGGGGATTTAGGTAAAATTTCTTATAAAAAAGCTCAACTGCTCATAGAACTCATAGCTGAATGTCCTCTGTGCAGCCTGGGAAAAGCTAATAAAACCACAGAATCAGAGAAATGGCCACACACTGGTAAAACTGACCTTTATAGTTACTAATTTTGTCCTCAAAATGAGGTAAGTTCTCACACTCATTTCCCCAAGTCTAAAGTGTGCAGCAGGTTCGTAAATCACTGATGTATTCACAAAAAGAATGACCCTTACCATCATTGTCTCTTATGTCCTCTGAGAAAAACATGAGAACAAGAACTGTATTAAATCATGGCGACATTTTTTCCCCTGATAGCTCATTGGAAAAAAAAAACCAAAAAACAAAACACATCAGAAGGACCTCTTTTACCCATTTTCAATGGAACATTTTTCTGAAGAGTTGGAGAGGTTTTCAAAGATACCTTCTTCCATTTCAAGTCCATTGTCTCCTTTTGAGAGATTCCTACAGCAATATCTAAAAGTCATCCTTCAAATCTATTTCTGCCTTGATCTCACCAACAAATTGTGCCACTTAATCAAAACAGACGACCAACAGAGAATAGAAAATAATTTCAATTGCCTAGTGAATCAACTCCCTTACCCCTCCTTACAAACACTTCCTTACACCATGGGTGTGTATTTGAAGAAGTTTTCAAATCATCATTTTTGCATCACATTGAATACAAGTGAGATAAATTCTTTAGTTAGTACCACTGTAAACAGAGCCAGACTAAACAATTAAGAGTAGGCAGATAAATAATTCCAAGTATGCTCAGTGTCACCTCCTCCCCCTCCTTTCAATAGGGGAGAAACCAACATTGAAGACAATAATACTGTATATATATGCAGCAATTTCTCTCCAACCATTTTCACTTTTTCCATCATTTTTAGGATTCTGCAAGAACAGAGGAATGTGGAATTTAGCAAACTAGCCTGAGGTCATACCAGATACAGACCTTTTGCAGCTCATTTCTCTTCAGTGCCAGGGAAAACTTATACAAGATGAAAATTCCTTGGGAGGAGTCAATTCCCTTCCAACGCACCCTCAATCTACTAATTGTTCTAGATTAAGTTTACAGTATGGAATGAAACCAAATTTAGTAGACAGAGCCACGGCACTGGTAGGACTGAACAGTCTCCTCTTGTTCTAGTCCATCGCAGTAGAGCAATAGCTCTGGAAACACAGAAGACAGGATCAGCCTCTTTCTTCCAGCAGGAGATTCTTTACAAATGGGATGGTCTCAGATACCAATTTTTGGCTGATTTCTGACTTCCAGGAGATGAGAATCTTGTATGACATGATTGAAAGATCACTTGCTACTGCTTCATGCTTCACACTAAAGCAATCAGACACTTTCAAGTTTGAAGGATATTTATATCCAATGAAGGGAAGCAACAAAACAAGAGCAAAACCTTTACACAAAAGCAGTGTGCTCCTTTATGATATGCTCTAAAAAGTTTTAGTGAAACTGCAGCTATCCCCAAAGCCTGGACAACTCTAGAAATGTCAAAATACAGTACTCTTAAAAAAACAAACAAACAAAAAAAAACCCCTACTCCTTAATATCCAGTTTGTTGATATCCATCCCTATGTTTTAGCCAGTAAGTAGGGACAGCATGTTATCTGACCTAAAAAAAAAAAAACAAACAAAAAAAATCCCACACAAAGTTCAAAGTTACTCAAAATTTAAAGAGCATTTTGAGTGACACATGAAGCTAAGGAATACTATTAAGTAATTATGAAGACTGAGAAATACATTAAAATATAGTTCACAGGCTTATACCTTTCAAAATTGCCAAGCTAGGACAGAAAAAGCCAGACATTTATTAGCTTAGGATGCTTCAGAGCATGCATACATATAAGCAATTAAAATACCAATATCTCTCTTCAATAGAATTTCATGACCTTTCACACTGTTATATACAGTGTGACATTAAATTAATTTGTACTAAGATGACAGAAAATTACTTCATATAAATGACCAGGCTGTCTGCTACAAATAAGATGCTGGACCAGTCTTTTAGCAGTAATAGGAAATCAGTGGAATCATGGACATTGATAAGAAGCAGTACTTGAATTCAAAAAGTGCTTGAATTCAAAAAGATTTTTCAAAAGCAATGCAGTTTCTCCAAAGTGAGCTTAAATCAATCTGAGAATTACTATCAAATTTTACTAGCGTGGTTAAATCCATGGTAACTGCTGTTTGAAATTTCCACCTTATGTAAGTTCTTCAATCACACACTTAGCTAAAAGAAAAAAAAAGCTAAGTGACATACTTAACTCACAGGAATACAGTTTACATAAATGTTTTGTTTCTTAGAATTAACAATTAAAATGACTTAAATAATGAGAGAAAAATAGTTCTTTTCCTTTGAAGCATGTTCACTTTGCACTTTTAAGACCTTTTACTGAGCAAGGAATCTGTTTTCTTCTTTTATACGGGTCTTTCACATTGTTAAAGGACAGAAAATTCCATTATTTAAAATAAGAAAATGTAATAGGAAACTCCAGAAATTGTCAAGAATATAAACAGAGGAACGTGATATTACTTTTAAATCAGATATTTAAATGGACTAGATTCCTAACTGCACTATCTCAAAATCCTAATCATCCTGTTAATGAAAATCCATCAAAAAACTAGTATCAGCCAGAAATTTAAACAACGCTACATCTGTCCTATCACTGCAGGAGAATTTTCCAATCAACTTTTGGGTAGGAAGGTCCTTACAGAGAAGAGGGAGGAAATGTATCTTTCTTGGTTACATTCAAACTTTTTAATGTTGTTTCAGTTAATTTTGGGGACATAGGATGATACTTTACTTTTAAACTGCTAGTGTGGGGTCTTTACGTCAGTCACCATAAACCTGCTTTTGCTATGGCCAGTTCCAAACCCAATAAGCTCAGTCAGGTTATTAGCACTGGCAGGCTTTCCTTCAGAATGCCTCAATTAAATTCTACTCAACATGAGTCTAAGCAAAAAATCAAGAATAATTAGGGGAAAGTCTTGCATGAAATCTTTCTGTAAACTATACTTATTCTTTACCTAGAACAGGAAAAACAGCATCATTATCTCATTGCTTATTAATAATTCATTGTCAAACTAGTTTTCATACACCAAAGAACTTAAACTGATTAAGTGAAAACATAAAAGGCTCACAGCAAGCTACCGACTTAAATGGCAAGGGCAAATGCTAATCTGAAATGCAAATAGGCCCCAAAAGATGATCAGCCTCCACCTACAGAAAAAAAAAAAAAAAAAAAAATTCTACCTAGGGACTTTAATGTAGTTTACTTTGTACTTTTTCATTGACTGAAGTCCATGCAAAAGTAGAGTTAAAGTCCTATCCAAGAAGCAGATTCACATCTCCAATCATTTCTCTGACTCAGGGAATCAGTGAAATCAATGGGACTGTAAACAGGGAATCTGGCTGGAAGTTTATTTTCAACCCTCATCTCTTTTGGGAATAGGCTTGTTGTAAGCTGTTTTGAGGCTCAGGGTTATTTAATCACCACCTCAAAGCTTTATCCACATTTCTAAAAGGATACTACAGTGTTTGTTTTACACTCATTTCACTAGCATTCCTTTGTTTTACACTCATTTCACTAGCATTCCTTTGTTTTACACTCATTTCACTAGCATTCCTTTGTTTAAAAGTCTGTACCTAAGACTATGTAGAACTATTACATCTTATTGTCACAGATATCAGATCATTGAACTATGCTTTAATATGCTTAGTGCAGCCCTAAGCACAAAATGAGCCCTTTGGTAACATGTCATCATGTCCTAATATAACGTATCACGTCTTTAAGAAACAAAATATCTGTAATTTAGAGTTTAAATTGTATTAACTATGGGAATTATTAAAATCTCGTGTATTTATTTTGTCCATCACTGACCAATTGTTTTATTTTCCCTACTATTACATTTTAAAATTTTTTTAAGTATTCATTTTCAGCCTTATAGGTAATTCTGTGGAATATCCAAAGCTGACAAGAGTCATTTACTTGAGACAGGCCTGGGGAACAAAGCATTTAAGTCTGTAGAAAAATTCTCACCAATCATAACATGAGTAAGAATTTCAAGGATGCAGTCTTGGGTACCACATCGGTCCCAAGTTACATCTTATTTCCTAGAAAAAAAAAAAATAAAATGCTGAAACTGGTACACTATGTGCCAATTAACAGAGCTGGCCTACAGATTTGAACTGAGAATGGCTAAAGCAGCAGCAAGACTCCAGGAGGGATTTTAGAATCACCAGCTTACTCACAGTAAATGTAAATGAATCCTAAGGGTAAAAATATGTATCTAATGTTCCCAGGAAAGCTAGTTACTGACCAAGCTCTACAGACTAAGTTGCCAAATAAGATAAACCCCAAGGTAACCAAACGTACTGGTATTTGTCTGTAAGCTTAAACGTGAGACTTTCTGAGCAGTTGATGTTGGCCTGCTGGCTGCCAGGGAGCTATGAGGGAACCACTCTGGGTGGTCTGAAGAAGGGAGTATCTTGAGCAGATGAGGCACTGTGCGAGCCAAAAGTGGAGATGGGTCCAAAGAGAATTTCCTTTCTCAGGGGGGAAACACAGAGGGAACAGGCCACTGAACTAAATAATTGTTTTTCCCCCCTCCTAGAAAACCATGTTTGTTACTACATCCATGTGAAACAAAGTGCCTGTAACTTTACACACACTATAAAGTAGGACTGAAGGGATCCATTTACACAGGATATTGTTTCCCATGTAAAAAAAAAAAGAACTAGAACAAACCAAAAAACCTTAGCAGATGTTTAGTGAACGTTTGATATAACGTCATAAATTGAGTTTACATTTGCCAGAAAATCTCCATTTTTAATCATACTGGCTTTGTCCTGGATAGTCAAAGAGCATTTGATTTTACTTACTGTCTAAAACTGGGAGAGGCCTCAGCTCCAATGACAAAAGGAGCTTGCTCAGAGCATCTCACTGGAATTGCTGAACTTGTTGTAAAGTAATCTTAAAATACATTATTTAATATCTTTAATTAATATTTTGTAAGAACAAGAAAGGATAAACAAGTTTAATAAATTGGGGGCAGATATCATGCTTTTTGATTAACTAAGGAATTTAATACATGAACAAGCATCCATACTTGGAGCATTGAGCACAGCCCCCTTCTGACAAACACTAGGGGCAGCAACAGTAGTAGTCTCATCCAATCTGTTGTTTCTAAAATAAAGATGTGGTTCAGACCCCAAGCACAAGCACACATTCACATTGCCGTGGTGTCCCTGTCATCTTTTATCATATTAATCTGCCCCTCCTGAGCACTCAAAAGAATAAGAATGTAGAATCATGTAAATTTTTTTCAGATGAGGAATAAAAGCAGACTAACAAATACAAGAAATATATATACCTCACCAGTATATCAGCAGTCCTAGCAAGCTACTTCAGCTATTTGCAAGCCTTTCTCTTCCATGTGCATCTTAATTTCCTTTGTATGAGTGTGGTCTTCCTCTGCACACACAGAATCTGGAGCTCTTCCCTTTACACACCAGAGCAGCTGCACAGGGCCAGAGTGATAAACGGAGATGGGCAGCTTGCACTTGCCCCACCATGACAGGTCTAAAAGAAAAAATTAGATAAACACCTGCCAGGAATAATGTTGATAGACTTTATCCTGCTTTGAAGGATAGGAATAACCTAGATGATCTTAGATTTTTTTCCAGCATTATTTTTCTTCCGTCAGGAAAATATGATTTATGTACTGACTACATTCTCTCTCAAAGTTGAGTCCTTTTCTGGAAAACAGGATCCACTTCCATCAGACAATAAAATCTGCGAAATGGAAAACCTGGGAATTAATAAAACCCAATATGAAAGCACTTTTAAAAAGTCACAAAAAAAGAAAACTTGTCATATTTTTAGGGTTTTCCATGTTGACATGAACATTCCATTGTGCTTTCTTGGAAGCAGCAAGGAAAAAACTGTGTCAACATTGACCAAATTATGATTAATAGAAAAAAGGGGAAGAGCAACAACAGCAGAAGGAAATACCAGAGAAAAAGGAGCATGAAAGGAATCAGCGTTCACCCAAGTCAAGGATATAAGTCTTGAATATAGGCATTGCACTTGCATAAAGCTAAAACAAGAAAAATTTTGTCTGAGAGAGCTATAACTCTAGCACTGTGAGTTTTGGTATCCCTATTAAAACTATAAGCCCTATATATTAGATATATCTCGGTACAGTTGCCTGGTTACTTATGCTAGATTCAAATACAGAACGCAAAACAGATTTATTAAGGAAAAAGGTTCACTCTGCCTCCCTTACTTTTCCATTTCCTTTCCATACTGCTGCCTTTCCAATATTTTATAGCTTTTATGAGCTTTATTGCACTGTGATTTGAAAACATGTGTGGAGCACATTTCCCACTGCCTTTAAAGGTTAAGCGCTAATTGAAAACATAGTTTACTCAAATAATCCATCAAGTTTACATTTAATTTTTTCTGTGAGAAAATATGTTAACTTCACCTTTCAAAAATTTCCTTTCAGGAATCTTCTTGAGGCAGATTTATTTTCAAAGCTATGGCCCATCAGCAAGTAGATGTTCATCTGCTTAATGGGCTGAAACAGATTGTTCAGGGGAATACCCAACCCTCCATATTCACTGGCCTGTGTTATTTTGCCTCAGCTGCTTGCTTTCGTGATGTATTTCAGGAAACCAGCCTCTTACCCTTTTTTAAGGATGGTAGCTTAGATGAGTCTCAGATGTTTTGTAAAATAGTTATTAAAGTTTAAAGACAGTTTTACATTTCCTCAGCAGCCTAACTTACTTGTTTGCCAAAGATCCCTATACCCTAAAACTCCCATGCTAGGTAAAAAATTATAAATGGTCTCCTTCTATCTCCTGTTATGTCACTTCTGACATCAGCTAAAATACTTAAACTTGGTGGCTTTGCACCATATGAACACAGTCTTACCATGTAAACCTTGCCTAAGTAATGGGTCAGAGATACACAATAGCCACGGTGGGCGACTGGACTTCTCTTCCACCTTAGGTAACAACTGTTTGGTATCTGGGAAAGATTTAGAGTTCTTGTTAGAAAGCAAGGGTTTGTATAAAGGATTTATATTCAAGTACTTTAAAAGTACCATACCATGCCACATATACTCTCTTTCAAATCTCCCAGGACATTCATTTACATCTGTATTGGTTCAGCACACAAAGTCTGAACACAGGCTATGTATAAAACAGCCACAGAAAAAAAAATGTGGGCAAAACCCACAGATGTCTTTCACTGTGCCTGTTTCCATCACCTAAAACATGTTTTCTATGTGGGCCCCTTGATCAGACCTTCACTCACATGGAAATATGCCCATCAGCACTGTGTCCCACAGCAAACTGGTGAACTGACTCCATCCACCTCAGCTTCCATAGTTCAGCAAGTGACAAAGA
This sequence comes from Actenoides hombroni, assembly GCA_024336885.1. Taxonomy (NCBI): domain Eukaryota; kingdom Metazoa; phylum Chordata; class Aves; order Coraciiformes; family Alcedinidae; genus Actenoides; species Actenoides hombroni. Next base: position 89,500,914 of record WUAM01000287.1, on the reverse strand, counting down.
CCTAGCCCTACATGCTGCTCTGCAAGTGTGCAATAGAAACTCACATTTTAACAGTTTCTGTGCTCACTTTATTCCATGTCTGCTACTTTATAGTTCTAATTGTCCCTTATATTCAAACTTTGTTGAACTAAGCTTTACTCACTTAATCCAAGCCCTCAAACAAACACATCCACAAAAACTAAGTAGAGGTACGAGTCAGTTGCAACTTGCGCTTCTTTTAATTGTGTTTTTTGGTTAGAGACATCTCATGTTGTGTTAGCATTTCAATTCCTGTATTCCTAACAATCTCTCAGGTTCCTCTTCAAAGGATTATTTGGCTTTATTTAATGTGAGCTTACATGCTGTTGTCTCTTAAATACATTCCCAATCACACGTTTATGAAGTACTTGATGTTTCACAGATTTTAGGATACCAGAAATTAAAAAGTTGATTTTAATTGACTATGTTTATGCTTGTAATTAAAAACCCCATATACTGCATAGAAAACACAGATGACAATGTTATTTCAACTTCTTTTGTATACTTCCAACATCCAACAGTGCAATAATTCTCCTATAAAGAGCAGAGTGAATAATACTTTCAAACAGGATGAAACAGCTGCTTTTGCTTAGCGTTAATAAAAACTTACCTGGTGCACCTGGAATACCAGCTTGAAATATCTATTACGATTATTTCATATGCACTTATAAGACTTGCAGCAGAAAATGAGGAAATTCATTCACTTTTAGAGAAGGTGGAAGAATTTTCCAGATTCTTTTATCTGCTTCTTGCAACTGTTTTTAGAATTATACCCAAGACTAAGAAACTGGCTTGAAACCCTAACCCTACTGTAAGAATGAAGGAAAAAAAATTTAAAAAGGAAAAAAAAATAAAAAAAATCTTGATCTCATTTATTTGCATTCAAGAAGCCTGTAGCAATGTCCCTCTGAAGAGGGGCAAACACATGTCAGAGGTAAAGTCCAGTCATGAACTAGACATTGATCCCAGACTTACCATGTAACACTCTGTCAGGAATAGTTGTCAGAACAGTTACAATTCCCCATCAAAGCCAGTAGGGCTCCATGCAGATGCTGAGTCAAGGATGTGGCAATGTCTTCAGAAGTCACCAGCATTTAGTCAAATATTCCTAGGTCTTGGATGTTCTCCAGGCCTTACTTGGTTTGCTTAATACATCTTCTGGTTTTAGCCTTTTTGAAATCTTAGATTCAGACTTGTACTCAAGGTGTTCTGAATAACCTTGTAAGAGTACTCTGACATATAGAAAATATAAAGAAGGAGAAGGGAGAGAAAAAAATTACTCCCAACCTCTCCTCAGTGTCACAGACTTTCCTGAACACTACTTATACCCTTGTTATAGAATTTGTAGACCCCTGAAAAATCACCCCTCAAGCTGTGTAATTAAACCATTTCCAATGAGGTCGGGACCAAGAGAACAGAGGGTTTCAATGTCAGCACTAGGAGAAACTCACCACACTCAGCCCACCTGCTAAAGCATGTCCTTGAGAAAGACTTCCACCATGCTGGAAGGCAACCAACCTGTGTGTCAACAGCGAAATATAGAAATACAGCTTCTGTGGACAAGAATAAAGCAGATGGAACCTTTTACATTCTCCACAACCACAGACAGAGGTTATGAGAGTAGAATATACTGCTGTTATGATAGTCTTGTAATGGCTGCTTGAATATTTGCTGCTAAACCTAAACCTAGGAATTTTAAAAGCCCACCATCTTACATATAGGCTACAACAGACCATCAGACCACCTAGCTGAACTTAACAGGCACAGAGACTAGAGGAAGTACTTAGGATGGCATGCAGATATTTCCTTTGACAGAGAACAAGTCTGTATAATCAGGAACACAGTTGAATCTTGTGTGCACTTTTTACAGGCTCTAAAGTACCTGAACTCAAATAAAAGACAGACAAGACACTATCCCAAAGTTATACTACATAGGAAAAGAACAGATACAGACTTTAGAATGATTCCTTTACTTTCATAAAGTTGGATCACTTTCAACATATTAAATTGTATACTCCTTCAGTGTTCACTGTAATGTTTTTGAAACCATAGATACCACATGTTGTACCTAAAGGACCATTAGTTTCTACAAGAGTGGATGTTTCAGTAAAACCCCTCAATCTGCCTAAAGACTGTTTGCAATTATTTCCAAGCTTATTTAGCATCACATTTTCATAAGCCAGTACTAAGTGCCCTTTCAACAGAGACGTTAGCAAACTCAGAAAAGCCAAAGACAAATGCTGCTTTTCTAATGATGGTGAGAAGTGATTCAAAGCAAATGGAGGAACAATTATTTAAGTGATACTGAAACTTGTGTCTCTGATACTTAGCAGTCGTCACGGAAATCATTCTCCACTGTCTATAAGAAGGATATTCCAAAAATAGTTCTTTCTTTTGTTTACTCACATTTATGCAGGGGCTGCTGGAAGACTTTAATCCTGTAAGTTGACTTGTCTACAGTATTCCTCCATAAACATACAGGTACCCAATATTCATCTTGCTAGGTGAGTTCTCAGTGTTTTGTCTTATTTTTATTTGAAAGTGAATGTATCCATATTACTGAGGAGAGACATAACTAAACTTTAATATTCTGCTTCTTTAACAAACAGTCATGATCTACACCAGGTCTATGAAAGTTAATCCTTCTGCAAATATATCTCTGTTGGTCCTGGAATTCTCAAAATTAATCTGTTTCCTCCACCTCTGAAAGCAAAAGGTAAGCCGAAGGCACTCCAGTAATTTGTCATTTAGCATTCTAGCTCAGAGTTCATAGTGAATACCTTTTTCATATCCTTGTAGTAGTGTTGCAGTAGCCCTTAAAAGCAAACATATTTTTTAAGTGCTAGGAAAGTATTCATGTAAATACTACTTTTTTACATTTAAACTAATGAATGCAGAACTTCTGTGAAATGGCTCAGCCTTATAATTATGTGTATACTCAGAAGCTTGAGGACTAATTACAGAACTTGTCTATGATAGACATATATAATAAATATTAGATAAAAAGACAGACATAATAGATAAATAGATAGACATATAGATAAAATCAGTGCAATTCTTCATCTGTGCAATCCTCTGTTCCCATTGTGGAAATGATGAAAGATTTAAATAGTTAACTGAAGATACATATTTGAATGTTTGCTGCTAAACCGAAACCAAAGAATTTTAAAAGCCCACCATCTTAGATATAGGCTACAACAGACCATCAGGGGACCAAGCTGAACTTAACAGGCATGTAGGAAAACCAGCTGTGTGCCAGGCTTGGATAATTCAGTCACTAGTGTTCAAACAAAAACCATAAAATATTTTGAAATCCCAAGGTCATCGATGGACCTATGTAAGTCTCATTAAACTTAATACATGTATTTGTTGAGGGCAAAACACACTCTCCTACAGCTGCAGCTCTTCTTGAATAATTGCTCATTTTCATGGCTTTTTATGACTGTAGGCCAGATTACATTTTAAAATAGCAAAAAGTGCAGTATGTTTCAGCAGACTAATCAACCTTTTTGGCTTCAGGCTTGTGTTAGCTTGAAGTTTAGCTCTGGGTATTAGAAACGGAGCTGTAAACAGGTGTGGCTCACAGCTCTTCCAGTTGTTTACACACTGCCAAGGGGGATGGTGAGGGATGAGGGCTGGTAGTTTAACATGTGCCAGTTTGAAGGAGGGTGCACCCGAGTGCCTCAGCCTCTTGCTCTCTGAACTTTCCCACTTTCTCAGAAAGAGGAAATCTGGGCATCAGCATTGCTGCTCTCCTGCCTGCACCAAGTAACGAAAGGAAGGGCTCATGCAGCAGCAAAAGGGATTGGACACAATTGGTCTCTTGTTTGACAGATGTTCTTAATTTCTACCTCTTGCTAGGGTTTCAAATGCATCACTTTAACTTGCTATAAAAGCTGCTAGGGATTTCGTAGTAGGTCAGGGCTAGGACAGAGTCAAGCAGAGAATGATGGGATCCATGACTAGTTCCTGTGAGCAGCCCTGGGAATTGGTCACAGGCTGATCTCAAACATCACTCCCACAAGGCTGAGGAGTGAACTACCAAGGAATCAGAAGTCTGTCTCCTGCCAGTCTACCCTGCTTTACTGCCCTGCCTGAGTGCACATCACACATTATATATTCAGCCATAATTCTGTCCACCTTACTTACTTTACCATCTGCCCCATCTCGCAGCATTTGAACATTTGCCAAAAGTAAGCTACATCATTATTTTATAAAGGAAGCACGCCCTGCATGTGTGGCATTGCTTTTTTATACCATTTATTAACAATGTAGTAAAACTACTTAATACAATCCCAGGTCACATTAAGTCATGCCTAAATTTTCCCTCACAGTGAAACGTGTTGACAAAGATCATTCTTGCTGTGAATAAGAGATGTGTTCCATTTTATGAACTGGGCAGCTGGCAGGATCTGCACAGCTCTGAGAGTGTATGGTCAGCTTAGTAACTTTAATGAATAGCAATTAACATTTGTCTTCTCTAGTGAGCAATGCTGTATCATGTACTAATATTTTGAAAGTCGTCACTTGAATAGAAAATTCAATTTCAGAACATTGTGCTAATTTGCTATTTCTGCAAATGTACAAAATGAATCCTAAGACATTTTTAACATGAGATGCAAGCAAGGAGATGGTGTACATCTAACAAAGTACCTGCACTCCATATTTGCAACACACATACCTTGTTTTCCACCGTGCACCTTCCTTTCACTCTCCGCTCTCCATCCACTCCTTTCCAGCTGTACCAGCATCTGGCTTACGGGAATGGTGGCAGCTGAAAAGAGAGGCAGAAATGTGACCTGACTTCTGGCTGGTCAGGCAACAAAGTGTAACTGCAGTTGCCAAAGAAGGCCATGGCACAGAAACACGACTTCCCAGCTTTGCCAGGGAGGATTCCTAAAGCGTGGTTGTATTTCTACAGCTAATGCTGTACAAATGACTTGAGCTTGTATTCCATGCCAGATGTGGATGCATGGTAAAAGACCAGGGAAATCGCAAGACATGGGTTAATGTCCTAGCTAAGGAGGGTGCTGGCTCCTGAGAATAAGGCACATCTAAGCAAACATGCATGAATAAGGTTCCACCTCGGAGGCATGCAGGAGAGCTAAGGAAAAGAGAGAATGGAGGTGTGTGCCTCCCTTGTGAATGCAGCTAGGACAGCAGAGAACCAAAGCTTAGTAACAGGCTAAGTGCAAGTACCCAGCTTAAGACATTAAAAGGTCCGCATATTCCAAGGAAGACAATTCTGGCCAGGTTAGGAGAGATGAGAAGCATGAAATAAATCATCCCACTCTGGCATCCCATCTTATTCAAGCAACAGACATACCCAAGGTTTCCCCTTTTCAGACAGCCAAGCATTCTCCTTCCTGTACCCTTCAGGCCATCCCTCAGCAGCCTGTTGTCTGCTTCACATAGTCCCACTTCCATGAGTCCCTCACCAAATGCATGACTCACTTCACAGTGGTGACCCAAAAGCTGTTTTTATTTCACGGGTTTGTGATTCTCTCTCAGATGTTAATCTATTTGGTCCTCCCTCCTCCTCCTCCTCCTCCCCTTTTCCCATAAGAACTAAAAAGTCTGTTTTCCCAGCAAGGCTAATAAAACAATAAAGCAAACAAAGAGACTGTGAGCTAAAGCATTTTGGAACCAAATAAATCATAACTTTTCAAAAATTAACTTTCTGTGTCTTTCTTAAGCAATGCACCATTAAAAATACTTTTTTTTTCTGTCCCTTAACCAAGTTCCCCAGAAAATACAGAGGAAGGTTGAAAATTCAGCATTATGCTAAGCAGAATCTCAGTTTACCCTGAACAATGAGGTTACTACAGCTGCATAGTCATCTACTAGAAATCCCTTTTGATGGAGAAAAAAAGCTACTGTTTCATTTGAAAATTCCCCACTGGATTTCTGAGTTCTAATAAAATGTTCCTCTGTCATGCAGGAGTGCAGGACTGATTTGGGGAGTGATCAAATTTACTTAATAATAGGAGGACTGAAAGAAAGTAATTCCTATGAAAGCTCTTTTTCTTTAAGTGCATTGAGATTTTGTTGTATAGAAACATAATATCATCTTAAACTAGTTATAGCCGTTCCCAGGTTTTGGCTATAGGAAGAGAAATTACATCAGCAAACCAATCTCTGACTTGTAGGATGAGTCACATTTCAGTCTGTTTTCACTTAATTGGATTTTTTTTTTACATTTATGGGGTTTAGAAAAAACAACACAGACAACCATTGCAACTGGAAAATTATTAAAAAGCGAAATGTGAAGAGGTTCTGACTCATTGGCTAGGTATTCTTGACTACAAGAAACCTCTGAGGAAATACTGGTACCTTTTGTAATTTGCAGAAATAATGACACAAGCCTTGTGAAAGGATGGCCAATATATTTCTCAAACTTAATGCATGGTTTACTACTTGCCCAGAAAAGGAATCCTTATTTTTAATTAACCTGGTAGATATATGTTGTGCAAAAAGAAAAATGAGAAACAGTGAAAAATCAGAGAAGCAGCAAACATGAGAGACAAGAAACCTCTGCTTTCCATTTTTGCCACTGTTTTTTATTAACATCCAGTGAAGATATGGGTCCAGAGTAAAGCAATATTGTTTAAAACACAAGTTATTAATAATGGCTAAAAAGTTTTTCCATCTTTGGAGGATGTGCAAAAGATAATATAAAATTAATATTTTTTGAAAACCACCAAAGTTAATTGCAAACCTGTTGCCTTGATAATTTTCCTTTAAAAAGTAAAAATAATCTCATTTTAAAAATTCTTTGGCTGCATCCAGATGAGCAAGTCACTCTGAGATGCATCATGTCACCTCAAAGAATATGACACAGTGGTTGTTGCTGAACTAAAACGTTTCCATGGGTATTTCAAGCAAAGTGATGTTGCTTAATTACAACATTACATGCAGATGCCAAAGTTGAAAGACAACACGATATATTTGGACACTCCTTGTGCTTGGCCAAACTCCTATAAATATATTTTTTTAAAGAAGTCCTATTTACCTCCGAGTTCACAAGTGTTGAGCAGGTTCTGGGGGAAAAAAAATCAATACTATGTTGGTGCAGAGTACATTTTTACCTACTCAAAATTATTTTTGAAAATATTTGCACACCTAGGCCAATTCTTGCTTTATAGTACCGTGCAATAGTATTTATTCCCTAATTTTAATGCTTTGGTACCCGTGTCTTCGGTCTAGAATAAAAGTATTTCAGCTTCTCCCAACATGCATATACAAATACATAAATCAGACAAGAAAGGAAGATTCTGAAGAAGGAAAATACTGACCAAAACTGAGATCAATAGCAATGGGTTTGTTATGCCAATTATTTCACATAAGGTTGCTGTATATACTTATAAAAAGAGCCTATAAACATTTAGCCTCATAACCAGGATTTCTGATCTATACACTTTTTATTTCTCTACACCGTATTGTTTTGATCTACTCTTACCTCTTCCTCTGCTCTTTACTTCCATACTGAGTTTTCTCTCTCCCAAGTGACTTTGGTCACAATTTCCAGAGCTAAGCGAGACTGAAAAGGAGAAAAAAGACCACACTTCACTACAGACAGTAGGGTGAATGCACAGCAAGCTCCAAACAAGTGAGCAGGTTTCTTTTGTATTTCAAAAAGGGAAGGGGAGGAGGCATAAAAGGGAGCCAACTCAGAAATGCCTGTCTTGCATCCCCTTTCTCAGTACTGCTCTCCTGGAAAAAATGTATTGCAGCAGTAGAGAAAAATCACTGAACGAGTGTATTGATTTAACAACTCTTCATCACTTACATTTGTATGGTGCCCAGAACTCATTTTACTAATTCATGGGACAATTTCCACACAGAAGCTTTGTCCTATCAATTTCATGACCTTGAGTACATCCATGTCTGAAATTCCCCAGAACAGCATTGTGTCGTATCAATCCATGGAGATGAGTCAGCCACCTACTTTGCAACACAGAAACTCAGACACACATTAGCAAAGATATTTCTCTCTCTCCTTGATCCTGATTCAGTTTTGTTACTACAGTTCAGTATTACAAGAGGCCTAACTGAGCCCATGATCTATACTTGATGCTCAGTGACAGCTTACTTTCCATCTCCTCTTTATATCTAAGGTCTTAATTATTGTCTCCATTACCATATAAATTAAGTCAGCTACTGCTACAACCTCAATTAGTTCTCAGTAAAACTGAGCCAAAACACGCAAAAATGAAGCTTTGCTTTCAAAAGCCAAAGTTTTTTTGGAATGAAGAGCTTTTCAAGAAATAAATAGACTTAAAATCCATTTATCAATATCGACAATAAAGTTTGACTTAGATGTAGTCAAAAAATTCTGAGATTATTGCCAGTGATGTCCACAACAATCCTCAACCTTTTAAAACTGTTTGAGTTACAATATGGAGGTAGCTTCTAGCATAATGTAACATCCAAAAACCTGAAAGTAACTGATCAGCAATTAACTGAAAGGGAAGCAAGCAATAAGTAAGAGCTGCATATAAAAAGGTCACAGATGAGATACTGGAAACTAGTGGAAAATCCATATTAGGGGATGCTATGACAGATCACAACAATCCAGAGGGAATATCAGCAGTAGCTTGACTAAAGCTTTCCAATGGCAGTAGATGAGATAAGAGTTTCATCTGTTTGTTTGCTGATGTAGAAAACTTCAAGTACTTCATTTGCATGATAAATGCAGCTGATGGTCCAGAAGAGAAGTCAAACTATTACACTAAAAAAAACCCAAACCGTCAAAGTTTAGAAGAACAGGCCAGCAGTAGGCAACATCAAATCCAAGACAATGCATTGCATGAAGTACACTATCATTCCTAAATGTGCAAGCTCAACAGGAGTGGGTGAGTGCAGCTGCCATACAGGCAACGCAGGGACTCCAAGAGCCCTGCAGTTCTATCGCTCCTCTCCCAGTCCCAAAGCCTCTGTGTCACATCAAGTTAAGAATCAGAGAGCTGCTACAGTGCCAGAAGCATGTAGACTGCTGGCAGAAAAGTAGGAGGAGAACAATCAAGTTTCAGACACTGAAGTTTATAGGTTTACCTAAAGTATCACTCAGTACAAATACGGAGAATAAAGCTTCCTAAAAAAACCCCAAACTAGTTCCCATATTAATGGTGATATTTCTCCTTTCCAGAAAGGACCAAACGAAAATGTAAGATTAGCCTTTACCAATGCAGACTAGCACATCAGGTTAGAAAATTTGTCTGCTTGCTCAAATGTTATTTGAATTTTACAGCCTCTATTTGATAGATTTTACTGCTGCTCTCTGATCACAAGTAACTTTTAACTTCCAGTAGTGAATTTACTGACCTTGCAGTACTGATTTATGCACCGTTTCCTGCATTGCTGAGCTTCTGTGGATGGTCTCTGGTGAGCAGGGAACCCACACAGGTTGAGGAACTGTATAAAACAAGCAACAGTCTACTTTGTAAGTCTTTCCACATTCAGTTTCCCACTATTTTAATGGTTTTCAATCACTGCACGTCTAATTGGTAATAAAGAAAACTCTTTCAGGCAGCCCTCAGTTTTATCTCATTATCCTTGGTATCCTAATGAGGAAGGAAGAATGCAAGTTAATCATATCCTTGCTCTTGAAAAATGGTGATGAATGATTCTGCCCTGCCACCATGATACAAAAGGATGTAACATGGGCCTGTCCGTCAGCATGTCCAATTAATATTCAGGATTTCCCTGGGCCACTTTCTTTTTACATTTGTCTGCTTGCTAGACGTGTCACTTGAATGGCACAGACAGAGGAATCATTTCCAGGTAGAGAAATCTATCTGTCCATCGTGTAAATACAAAATAGAGCAACTGTGCAGTACTGTTTTCTACACTGTCATTTCATTGAGTTTGTGTCCTGCTGTATGGATGTGTTACATTAAATCATGCTGTAAAAACAGACGTAATTACTTTTTGTTGACAAATATGTAATGAATTTTTAGTATATATTAGTTATATTGTGTATTATTTTACAAGCATTTTTTCAATAGATCATCTTCTTGTTCCCTGATACTACTACTAATTGTTCTTAAATAGACCAATCTGACTTTTCTACAGCTCTGAGGGTTCTGATCTTAAAATAAATATTATTTATAGCCATCACTGACAGATCACGCCTGAAATTATGATCCATGGAAAACTTTGTCTAAGATATACAGATTGGAGAGATTTGATCATCTGTCAGATTTTCTTCCCACCTTTGCTTGTAGAGGAGATGCCTTTTCACATCTGCAGCTATGCATGAGAAAAGGAAACAGCTATGTGCCACCTAACAGGAGACTAAAGGAAACAGCTATATGCCAGCTAACAGGAGACTAAGTGATAAAATATTTTGCTGCCACAGCAGACAGCACGTTGATCCTCTGACCATAGTGGAGCAGCTGAGAAGGGTTCATGGGACTTAAACCATGTCATTTAAGACATGGTTTGGTGGCAGTACAAACCTGCCTGCTTTCATCCTTGGGAGTGGTAGCTGTATTTTCACTTCAAGGAAAGAAGAAACTGCCTATTACACTTCTATGCATTGCCCAAAATTTGACCATATAGCTAGTGAGCTCTGGAACACCACAAGACTAAGGAGAACCAGATAAAGAAATGAATCAGGAATGACTCATCTTTTTTTGCTCCTTGTGAACTATTTAAAAATTCTTTAACCTTCAGCTGTGTATACTGATGTCTGTATAGTTGGGATTATACTTCAGCAACGTTGGGAGAGGGACTGTGCTACATTTTTTATGAGTGTTCTCACAGACTTAGGAATGGCCATACTAGTTTAATTAAAGATGAGGATCTCACAGATCACATCAGGACACCAAGAAGGATGGAGTTCAAAAAGATGAAAAACGTTATCTGTAGTTCCTGCAACTTTTTCTCAGGAACTAGCTACAAATATTTGATCCCAGTTATTAAAAGTAATAATAAATGGGAACTAAAGAAATTAAGATAAAAATCCAAACTTCTGCTCATTCAGTAACTAGTACAAGTACAGTGCCAGCATCTCTGTGTAATCACAGTACAAGGACCAGAGTAGTATTCAGTATCAGAACACCAGGATTTTATTTTGGGTTTTCACTATTTTGGCAAGTCACTAACTTCATGTTTGTTTCTTAGTTTGCATAGTATTAAGAAAAAGAAAAAAAAAAAGAAATTTTGGCACATTTTAAAAATCATTGAGTATTGAGGTATGATCCCGTGTAAAATTTTTTAATTATTTATATGGAGTAGGATTCCCAAGAAGAATGAAAATCAAATGTTGAGATCTCTCTTAAATACAGTGCACTGGGGCTCCATAGTCATGAAAAAATAGACTTCGATTCTTGGAGAAGTAATGAGAGGTGTCAGCAAAACTGCCACCTTGGGCTTCTGTAGGGCAGACTTCAGATTGTTCAAGATACTAATTAGCAGTGTCCCATGGGAGGCCATACTGAAGGACAAAGGAGTCCAGGAAGGCTGGAAGCTCTTAAAGAAGAAAATCTTAAAAGCACAGGAACAGGCCATCCCCATGTCCCAAAAGACAGGCCACTGGGGAAGAAGACCAGCCTGGCTGAACAGAGAGCTTTGGATGAAACTCAGGAAAAAAAGGGAGAGTTTATGGCCTTTGGAAAAGGGGGAGGCCAGTTGGGAGGACTACAAAGATGTGATGAAGCTATGCAGGGAGAAAATTAGAAGGGCCAAAGCACAACAAGAACTCAATCTAGCTATTGCTGTTAAAGACAATAAAAAATGCTTTTATAAATACATGTGCAACAAAAGGAGGACTAGGGAAAATTTTCATCCTTTATTGAATGCAGGGGGAAACACAGTGACTAAGGATGAGGAAAACACTGGGGAATTTAATGACTTCTTTGTCTCAGTCTTCAGCAGCAGGACTAGTTGTTTTCTGGGTAGATAGCCCCTCAAGCTGAAAGATAGGGATGGGGAACAGAAAGAGGTCTCTGTAATCCAAGAGGAAATGGTTAGTGACCTGCTGCACCACCTAGACGTGCACAAGTCTATGGGACCAGACGAGTTAGATGTGCTTACCAAGCCACTCATGATTTATCAGCAGTCCTGGCTAACCAGGGAGGTTCCAACAGACTGGAGATGGCAAATGTGACACCCATCTCCAAGAAGGGCTGGAAGGAGGATCCAGGGAACTACAGAGCTGTCAGTCCAACCTTGGTGCCAGGGAAGGTCATGGAACAAATGGTCTTGAGTGCCATAACACACCATTTACAGGACAAACAGGCAATCAGGCCCAGGCAGCACGGGTTCACAAAGGGCAGGTCCTGCTTAACAAACCTCATCTCCTAGACAATGACCCACTTGGTGGATGAGGGAAAAGCTGTGGATGCTGTTTACCTGGGCTTTAGTAAAGCCTTTGATACTGTTCCCCACAGCATCCTCGTGAAGGAACCTCAGTAAGTTTCCAGACGACACCAAATTAGGTGGGAGTGTTGATCTGTTTGAAGGTATGAAGGCTCTTCAGAGGAAATAGGACAGGCTCGATTGACAGGCTGAGGCTAATCATATGGGCTTCAACAAGACCAGTGACGAGTCCTGGGCTTGGGTCACAACAACACCAAGCAACGCCACAGGCTTGGGGAAGAGTGACTGGAAAGCTGTCCAGTGGAAAAGGACCTGGGGGTGCTAGTTGACATCTGGTTGAATATGTACGAGGCAGGAGTGTGCCCAGATAACCATGAAGGCCAATGGCATCCTGGCCTGTATCAGGAATAGTGTGTCCAGCAGAAGAAAGGAAGTGATCATGCCCCTGTACTCAGCACTGGTGAGGCCACACCTCGGGTACTCTGTTCAGTTTTGGGTGCCACAGTGTAAGAAAGACACTGAGGTACTGGGAGAGGTCCAGTGAAGGGCAACGAAGCTGATGAAGGGTCTTGAGCATAAGTCTTATAAGTAGTATCTGAGGGAGACAGGGGTGTTTAGTCTGAAAAGGAGGCTGAGGGGAGACATTATCACTCTCTACAACTACCTGAAAGGAGGTTGTAGAAACATGGGTATTGGTCTGTTCTCACAAGTCACAGCTGATAGGACAAAAGGAAATGGCAATCGAGTTACACCAGGGGAGGTGTAGGTCGTACATTAGGAAAAACTTCTCTATCAAAAGGTTTCTCTGGAACAGGCTGCCCAAAGTAGTGGTTGAATCACCATCCCTGGATGTATTGAGAAGCTGTCTAGCTATGACGCTCAAAGATACGGTGTAGTAGCGGCCCCGGTAGAATAGATAATGGTTGGACTTGATGATCTTAAAGGTCTTTTCCAACCATAGTGATTCTGTGCCATTCCTTGTTCCCTGCTAACTCAGAATTTCTGAGACACAGCTTTCATGCTAACACTCTGCAGGACAGTTTTCCCCTTCTTCATGAATTCAGTTGCTTCTAAGCCACAACCTAAATTGATAAATCTCATCTTGCTAGTTTTTAAGAACCATCCAACTTAAGTGTTTCTTTCAACTTTGACATGTCTGTTTAGCCCTAGTAGTTAACATTTAAACCTCAGGCACTAACTAGTTTGAAAGAGCATATTGTTCCAGCACAGGCTGGAACAATAAATCAGAGAGAAAACATCCTTCACTGCTGCAAGTTTCTAGTCAGACAGAAAGTTGAATTCCTTCTACTCAGGCAAAGTAAAAATTAGAATTTCCAGATGTTCTATGAAAAATATACTTCAAACCCCCAGACTCTTGAACTTCCAATAAAAAAAAAAGAGAAAGACAGAGATGGGG
>WUAM01000287.1:89449605-89472461 GCA_024336885.1 Actenoides hombroni | reverse complement strand
CCTGAAGTGTCTCAGCTACATGTTTTGGAAATACCTCCAGGGTTGGTGAGGCCACCACCTCCCTGGGCAGCCTGTTCCAGCACCTCACTACACTTTCAGTCAAGAAATTCTTCCTAGTGCACCTCCCCTGGTGCAACTTCAGGTATGTCCTCTAGACCTGTTGTTATTTACTTGAGAGAAGAGGCTGCACCCACCTCACTACAACCTCCTTTCAGGTAGCTGTAGAGATCAGTAAGGTCTCCCCTCATCCTTCACTTCTCCAAACTAAACAATACAAATTCCCTCAGTCTCTCCTCATAGGACTTGTTCTCCAGACCCCTTATCAGCTTTATTGTCTTTCTCTGAACTCGCTCCAGCAACTCAATGTCTTTCTTGTGGTGTGAGTCCCAGAACTGAGCACAGTGCTTGAGGTGCAGCCTCACCAGGGTTGAGTACAGGGGCAGAATCTCTTCCCTTCTCCTGCTGGCCACACTGTTTCTGATACAGGCCAGGATGCTGTTGGCCTTCTTGGCCACCTGGGCACACTGCTGACTCACTTTCAGCCAGGTGTCAGCCAGCACCCCTGGGTCTTTTTCCACTGAGCAGCTTTCTAGCCACTCTTCCCCAAGCCTGTAGCATTGCCTGGGGTTGTTGTGGCCAAAATGCAGGACACAGCACTTGGCCTTGTTAAACCTCATACAATTAGCCTCAGACCATTGATTCAACCTGTCCAGATCCCTCTGCAGAGCTTTCCTACCCTCAAGGAAATCAACTCTCCCATCCAGTTTGGTGTTGTCTGCAAAGTTGCTGAGGAAGCACTCCATCCCCTCATCTAGATCATAGATATTGAACAAGACCAGCTCCAAAACTGAGCCCTGGGGGACACCACTGGTGACTGGCCACCAACTGGGTTTAACACTATTAAAACTCTCCATAATTTTTCCAGGTACCAAGGTCAGGCTGACAGGCCTGTAGTTCTCCAGATCTTCCTTCCAGCCCTTCCTATAGTAGGGCATTACAGTGGCAAGCTCCAGTCATGTGGGATCTCCCCTGTTAGCCAAGACTGTTGATAAATGATGGAGAGAGGTTTGGTGAGCTCCTCTGCCAGCTCCCTGAATATTCTCGGGAGGATCCCATCTGGCCCCGTGGACTTGTGAGTGTCCAGGTGCCATAGCAGGTCTTTAACTGCTTCCACCTGGATTATGGAGGCAGTTGTTCTGCTCTCCATCCTTATCTTCCAGCTCAGGAGGCTGAATACCCTGGATGTAGCTGGTGTGATTAATAAAGATGGAGGCAAAGGCAGCATTAAGTCTCTCAACCTCTTCCCCATCTTTGCTTGTAATGATCCCTTCCGCATCCAATAAAGGATAGAGATCCTCCCTGGCTCTCTTTTTATTCTTGATGCATTTGTAAAAACATTTTTGTTGTCCCTTACGACAGTGGCTAGATTGAGCTCCAGCTGGGCTTTTGCCTTTCTAATTTTTTCTCTGCACGACCTAACCAGATCCCTGTACTCATCCTGAGACGCTTGTGCCTTCTTCCAAAGGAGGTAAACTTTCCTTTTTTTTTCTGTGTCCCAGCAAAAGCTCCCTGTTCAGCCAGACCAGTCTCTACCCTGACATTTTGTATTATGGCACAAGGGGACAGTATGCTTCTGTGCTTTTAAGATTTCCTTCTTGAATATCATCCAGCCTTCCCTGACCCCTTTGTCCTTCAGGACTATCTCCCAAGGCACTCTCTCAACCAATGTCCTGAACAGACCAAAGTCTACCCTCCGCAAGTCCACGGTGGAGGTTTTTGACCCCCCTCCTTACTTCACTAAGAATTGAGAACTTAATCATTTCATGGTCGTTAAGCCCAAGATGGCCTCTGACCACCACATCTCCCACCAGTCCTTCCCTGTTTGTGAACAGCAGATCTAGCGAGGCACTTTCCCTGGTAGGTTCACGGACCAGCTGTGTCAGGAAGTTATCTTCTATACACACAAAGAACCTTCTAGCCTGTCTCCTCTCTTCTATGCTGTATTTTCAGCACATGTCCGTTAGGTTGGAGTCCCCCACCAGAACAAGGGCTGGCAACAGTGAGATTTCTGCCAGCTGCTTGTAGAATGCTTCATCAGCCTCCACCCAACCAGGATGAAGTCTATGATAGACACCCAACAGGACATCCACCTTATTCACCTTCCCCCTCATCCTTACCCATAAACACTCAAGTTTGTCATCACTATCATCAGGCTCTATACAGTCAAAACATTCCCTGACATTTAGACTCAGCTCACTGCCTCTCCTTCCCTGTCTATCCTTCACAAAGAGCTTGTAGCTATCCATTGCAGCATTCCAATCATGAGAGTCGTCCCACCATGTTTCTGTGATGGTGACAATGTCATTGCTGTCCTGTCACACAATGGCTTCCAGCTCCTCCTGTTTATTGCCCATGCTGTGTACATTGGTGTAGATGCGCTTGAGCTGGGCTATTGGTTTCACCCCTTACATTGCCACAACATCCCCAGGCTCATCTCTAGTGGGCTGGTTTTCTCCCCTTCCCCCCTTCAAACCCCATTTAAAGCCCTCTCAGTGAGCCCTGCAAGCTCCCGGCCAAAAATCCTTTCCCGCCTCGTGAACAGTTCCACTCCATCTGTCGCCAGCAGGCCCCGTGCACCACGTACACATCCCCATGATCAAAGAAACCAAACCCCACCCGCTGGCACCGGCCTCGAAGCCCCGCATGGATCAGGCGGTGCTTTCCTGTGCCTTTCAGCACCAACGGCCACTGAGGGGATGGAGGCAAACACCACCTGCACTCCTGATCCCTCCACCATTTGGCCCAGCACCCTGGAGTCCCTTTTTATCGCCTTGGGCCTTCTCTTGGCGATCTCACCACTGCCCGCCTGCACGACCAGAAGTGCAGAGTAATCAGAGGGTCGTACCAGACCAGGGAGATTCCTGGCTACATCTCTGAGCCAGGCCCTGGGGAAGCAACACTGCGCTGTGGGATGGGTCTGGCCTGCATACCGGGCCTTCTGTTCCCCTCAAGAAGGGGATCCCCTATGGCAATTACCCTCCTCTTATTTTTTATAAAAGTGGTCCTAACGTGTGAGCACTGCTTCTTTGGGATTTGGCACTGTGTTTGCCACTGCCCTCCCCTCTGTGCTTTCCACATGTCTGATTTTGTAGTACGCAATCTTCTCATCCTACAAGAGGGGAGTATTTATTAAACTTTGTCACCCGCCAAAAAGATACTTTAAAATAGCTATTGAATTTCACTTTTCCAGGGTTGTTCAGAGAAATAGGTTGTTTATGGTTTGACCCACTGTGAATCCAGAACCCTAAATACAAGCAAAATTGTTTGTGAACTTAATCTCAAGAATACAATTATACCTCAGATTCTTAGGAAGTGCATTTCATTTGCTTGTAAGCTTATTAAAGGTCTGGCACAGGGGAACACAAGATTTGGCCACTGTGAGCTTTCAGATTCACATTCAAACCAGAATAACATGGTTTTACAACACTACAGAACTTCAGTCTGGGGTTTGCTTTGGGTTTTTTTGGGGGGATGAGGGGGGAGTGTATTTATTTATTTAATAAAACTATAGAATAACATCAGCATTTCAGGTGGTTCAGAGCATTTTTGTTGTTGGGGTTTTTTTTTGTCTATACCTCTCATTACAAGTTCTTTCATACTTTTTCATGAGTGTACTTCTCTAAATAGTTTTAGATCCTTCATCACATTTTATTACGCATTTTCATATCTAGTGCTTTTAGAAGCCACAAACAAGGCTGCATTCCTCATGCAGCAGCCATTACACAAGCACTCAGGGAGCCATGCAGCCCCTTTCAACACTCAAAGGTACTCTGAGAAGTTTGCAAAGAATAGGAATTCCATGTTCAACTACAGTTGAATTTGAATGGGAATACCTCACTATACAGCTGTGAAAATTTTTCTCACAAAACCTAGTGGAATTCAGAAATGCTTTAGAAATAATAGTCATCTATTAAAAAAACCCAACTATTTTTAAGAATAAACTTTCCCAAAACCAAACTTGATTTCTATCTTTTTTTTTATACAACTTCTCCATAAAATACTATGCTAGCAAATGCAAAACCCATGCTTATAGCCTAACAAATATAAAAGAAAAGGTTAAGTGAAATAATACATTTTTTAAAATCATAACAAAGTTGATCTTCTCATTTCCCATTTATTATTTGGTCTTAAACTCAAATTTCTTCCTTTTTACAAGCCTCTTCCCTTCTCTCCTCTGCTACATAACTTAGTAGAGAGTCCAAACTACCTGATGAGAATCACAGCTAAGAAAAAATACACACATCTGTGCAGCATGGAAAAACATCAATTCCACAGTGATTTACTGCAATGCTTTAAGTGCCTGTTAGAATTCCTGTGGAGAGGAGAGAGAATAGAAGAACATGAGTTCAAACTTCATGAGAATAAAGTTTGGAATTTAGAACTAATTCATATGATTCCAACCCTACAAACTTTCTACCAGGCAGAAGTTGCAAGCATTAAGTTACTATGAGTGATGTTACAAACGAGACATCATTCTTACTGATTGTAAATTACAGTTTCTGTGGAAGCCATAAGGACCATATACCAAAATCTAGATTTGCTAAAGCAACTGGACTTAAGCGTAGTTGCTGCCATTCTTTTATCATTCAAGAGAACATCTCTGTCATAAAGCCAAGAAATCACAGCAGAATTCAAGATGTTAAGAAAACAGACTTCAAAGGCTAATGCAAACAATTTGTGCAAGCTTTACTGCTTTCAGACTAAAACACGACCATTCTTAGATACTGCTCATATACAATGTCCAATTATGTCTTTATAACTTACAAAATTGTATATAAGCAGGTATGTCAACTTGATCCAGAATATTCCACTTGTAAAATTATTTATCTTAAATAAATGCAGTCCAGTGCTGCCACACAGGCCTGCATGTGGAAGTTCAAACAAAAGAGGCTTTTTAGATCACTATTTTAGAAATTGGTTACTTGTTAAGTTAATCAAATCTGTTGATAAAAACAAAATTTCCAATTTCAACATTAAAAAAAAAAAAATACACATTTTGTTTTCAAACAACTGAGGCTTCCCTTCTGCAATGACTGTTTCATAGATATTTTTATGCACAGAGGAGAACTTGCAGCATTTGGATCTAGAAACCTGCTGCATTTATACCACACAAGGGACCCATCACTGGAATTGCTAAACCTTTATCATAGCAGATGGAAATTATATTTCACATTAAATGCTGTGGTATCTTAAATCTGGTTTTATTGGACAGGATTTTTTTCTGTGATATGGGCAGGACAGTCCAGCAACTAAGGCTGGCATATGGTCAGAAACAGTAAGGTGACTAAAACAGAAACCTGCTGGTAAATGAAACTCTGGCCCAGTTCTCAGCTACAGTCTGACTGCCACCACACACAGGCAAGTTTTACGCAAGACCATGTGGCTGGTACAGTCTGAATGTAGCGCTATGTCAGTCATACTGAGGTCAAAACCAGAACAAAACTAGAATTGTCATTTCTCATGATATAAAGACTTTCAGAGGGAAAAAAGAAATCATTCAACAAACAGGATTTTCTTGTCTAAATGTCTTCAAGGTCCACCCTTAGGCATCTCACATGAATCTTAACACACTTAAATACCTTTAATAACCTGGATTTAACCGTCCTATGATTCAAAGTATCAGCTAATGGCTTTGCTTACTTGTCTGCCAATGTATGAAAGCTATGAAAAATAGAAACATTTAGAAAAATACCAGTGCAATGACATAAATTATCAAATGCCACAAGATTCAGTTTTACTTGTTACAAGAAATCTTGCTCTTTGTTAGAGTAACTTACAAGGTATTTTGAGCTGTGATACAGTTTACCGAAGCTCTGAACAGGAACATGATACTGCTAGACTAGACAAAGCTCTCTTATTGAAGGATATTACTGAAATTCATTACCTTCTCAAAATATGGGGAGCCAATGCTGATGCTATGGTTTCATAATTATTGAAATCTGGTAGGGATTGACCCACAGCCCCAAGGTAACAGCTGTCCCTGTGGGGAGAAAACTAATTTTTCCAGTTCTCAGTGCAACAACTTTGGCTACTCTTGTTACCTGCACTAAGGTAATGTAATGAAACATTATTTTCTAAAACCGGTATTCAATTAAGGGTTATTATTTGAAACACTATATGAGAATTAACTCTCAAGCTTACATCTACTATATTCCTGGTAGTTTTCTGTACTTTTCAAAATCTTATGTCCTGGCTACATACTTTTACTCAGACTGTTCATTTTTGCAAACAAGTCGCTATCTTCCTATTGTGGTCACACATTCTGTGATCAAATAGTTCCACATATCAGCATGGCCAAATTTATTTTCCAAGGCAAAATCTGTGCAAACTGATAAATTAAATCAGGCTGAACATGGGAGCAGTCTATGGAGTGCCAGACAAAGATCGCGCTATGTAGCCAGGTGCACACAGAGACAAGAGATAGACAAGAGATCCCTTGCTTTGTTTGCAAGCTGCTCAGAGCACTAACCTGTCAAACAGAAATTCGTAACAGGGAAAACAAAATTAGCTGCCACGTGAAGAACCCAGTAAGAAACACAGATTTAGTCAACTAACTTAATTTATGCTAAATAGAATTCCATTATGTTCTTACAGCTAAACTGCAGAAAAATCACTGTTCTGCAACTACAATGAATGGAAAAATGTTAAAGCCAGGACTGGACAAGACTCATGAGTCACTACAGAGCTATCCAAAGGGATACAGGGGTCAGCCACTCGCTAGAACGTGGGCTGAAACAGTCACTGATTTATTTTCCAAGAATCCCAAGAAGAGGCACTCCCGGGGGAGCACAAGACAACAGACTTTGCCATGATTGCAGCTACAAAGACGACTACAGTTAAGAAATTCTGGCACACGTTAGTGGCTACAGTAGTAAGTCAATGCTGTACTCAAGAAATGTTTGAGAATGCAAGCGCTGAACTGGAAGCAAGACGTTACAATAGTATAACTGGTTTGAGAGTTTGTAAGTACTAAATACATTTATTAAAAGGTTTATTCATACGCCCTCTTATCAAAGAAAAGATCTAGATTTAGTGTTCGGGACTTCTGCTTTATGGCTGAGTGTTTGAAGGTAGCTTTGGACATCCCTCTCTGAATTACAGAATCGTGGGTATTCCTTGCTAGGAAGGTATGTAAGTAGTGTTATGTTTGCTAATGTACTCAGCAGTTGCCTCCCCCCTACTCATTTCACAGAATTCATGAATTCCTATTACTGTTTTCAGACTAGGGAAAAAGACAAACATGTAGGACTACTTGGTGAAACAAAAAGTGTGAATATAAAATCTGATGACATTGCAAGCGAGTCTTTTTGCTTTAGGTTATGGATCAGCTCGAACTAGGTTAAATGCAAGAATTTAGTATACCTTATTAATTTAAAATTAAATCAGTTCTTAAAATCTACCTCTAATGCTCTAGAAGATTTAATTATATAAAACTCTAAAATGCAATAAATTAAAAACCAAAACCTTAGCTAGCTCCTCTTCCATAATTTAAAACTGAAGCATCTAATCTGCCTGGCAGAGGCATGTTTTCTTTACCAGCATCCCTAGAAGTTGCCCAATTCAGATTATTTCTGAAAAACCCATGCAGAACTCCTGGTCTTTGAGTCTTTGCAAAATGACTTTGTGTGCAGCCCAGCCACTTTAATAATAAGGAGATACAGCTCTGGCAGCTCTACACCTGTAGCACATGGAACTGCACGTTAAAGAAACCCTGACATTGACTGGTTATAACTAGTAGAAATTACCTTATATGACATTAAAAGGCACTGGTCCCATATAAAATTAAATATAGAAGACATGACGTTTTAAATGAGGAATTGGGAAAGGCAACAGGACTTTTTTTTTTTTTTTAAATTCGAGTCTGAAGAAAAACCCCTGCAATTTTAATGGTACAAGCTAATGTCATACAGAAGTCTGGATCAAAAGTGATTAATATGTGATTCTATGAAGTCGCCTTCTGTCAACTGATTTTGTCACACTCCTGTCTGTCCCAAATTCATCAGGGGCATTATTTTCATACTCAAAATTCAGTTTTGTACAACATATGTGTTACTTATTGGCTTTATCACCAGTAAGTAGAAATAAGGACAGCCATGATTCGCTTTCTCTTACTTCTTTGAAATCCTTCTGATCTCAGTAGCATTTTTTAGGTATTGCTAAAGAGAGGGCTGGGCCACAGCAGCCATGCTAAAGGCTGCCAAGCTTTGATTGAGAAGTTTCTTGGTGCCTCCACTGCTTCACAGACTGCTAGCACCTTATGCTTCAGATACCTGTCTCATCACTGGTTATTGTTTGATGTACTTGCTCAGATGTAAGAAAAATAAATTAAAACCAAAGGTAAATTATGACTAGGCTCTCTAACTTCCCATGGCTATAACTTCATGTTTAACCATTAAAGGACAGGTGGCATTTTGCAGCCACAATCATTTTTCCTTCGTATCATAACATATGTCACCATTTTAAGCATTTTTAATGGTGTATTTTAAATGGGGAAAGTAATCACAAAACTGTATAAAATCACTATGCCAGATGTTGATGTAGTAGAAGAGGAATCCCAGAGATATAACAGACTGGAAGCCACAATTCATTTAGAAAGCCAACCTGGAAAACATGACTAGTGCTGTGGGTAATGCTGGAGTTCAAACATCTGTCTTTTCCTCCACAAAAGAAAAAACCCACACCCTGGAATTTTTTAGAGCTACATATATCAACGCATGCTCTGAAAATGCTGTGAACTTTTATGTGCTATTTTCAGTCTGCTTTTTAAGTAAACTCACTTTGACTGTAGACACGGCCCGTCATTTTTGTCTAGAAAAGATGACTAATATGATTTTAGTTAGAAACATGTCGTTTTGAAAATATTATCCTGTGTTTTGCATCAACTGTCCACAGCAATATGGGAAATATTAATCATTGTAGCAGTCTGCTGCACACAAATAGATTCATTTAACAGATGTAAGATTTAAGTAAAACTCTGTGCTCATGGAGAAACGTTTGGAGTAAAAACAGTACAAGGAAAATAAAGCACAAAACTTATCAAAGGAGGAATAGTGAGAATGAAGTGTCCTAAACATCCATCTCCTTCTTGCTTTCTTAGGAGGACACCTTGTGGGGCAACTTTGGGGGAGGAAGAAGAATTCTGCTCCCTGAGGAAAAACTGGAGAACAAGAGAGTCATGAGTCTTCACCTTTGGAAAACTGAATCCTGCTCAGTCATTACTTGCACACAAGAAGAAAGAATGTGTGTGAAAATCCTAGATGACAGCACAGTGCCTATAAAGTGACATTCTGCCTGTCTTCCACTGTTGATTAGATTTATGATCTGAGAGACAAGTTGTTCACTTGCATGAAAGTCAAAAGGTTTTTTTTTTTTTTTTTTAACCTGATGCAAAAATCTACAGAAATAGCTAGAAAGTTCTAAAACTTCAATAGGATTTGGATCGGTGGTGTTGAATTAGAAGATGACAAAACGTGCACTTCTCTTTTTTCCCTAGATAATGTACAGAAAAATCCCACACAAACGAGGGCTCCTCAGTTTTAGTAAATCAAGACAAAAATCCTTCTAGAAAGACAATTCCTTTCAGTGATCAAAGTATTACCTCATCTCTCAAGGCATTATTAAAATACCATTTCCATAACATCAATTGGTCTTACTACCACCAAGCAGGAAAATTTGAGTAAATGTAGTATTTAATTTGCAATCTTACTACAGTTAGAAACACACTAACAGGATGTGATTCCTCAAGGATAATAAGCTGTGATATATGCTGTGGGTACTTTTTGGCTTCTGCATATTTCTAAAATAGACCAGTATTTTAATATTTTAACCAAGTTATTACAGCTTTAGCATATTTTATGTTACTTTTGTCAGAATTTACTTAAACAACTGGTGAATTTATTTTATTTTGTGGAAGGGGCTTGGAAGTACCAGTCAAAGATTATGTCATAACAGCATTATGGTGAGAACAGGAAACAGTAAGAAAGACTGCATGTGACAGGTGAGACTGCAAATCACAGAGAGGACTAAAAGGTATTAAGCAGATATAAGCAAGATGAAGTCAGAGTTAATCCCCTGTCTACATACTGTTGGGTATTTGGAGGTATCTCTGGGTTGACGAGAGTTATAAAGATAGCCAGCAGATGGGGGTTTGTGGGTAGGGGATTTTGTTTATTTTGGAGGTTTTAGGTTTTGTAGGCTTTCTTTGGAGGTGTGTCCTTCTTTTTAAAACAGAAAGCTTTCATGTGTGACGGGTTTCAGGAAAAGCAGAGAGCTGGCTACAAACAAAGAAGTGGTAAGGAATTGGTTGGATGGTCGCATCCAGAGGGTAGTGGTCAATAGCTCGATGTCCAGAGGGAGATCAGTGACAAGTCATGTCCCCCAGGGGTCTGTACTGGGACCATTGCTGTTTAATTATCTTCATCAGTGATGCAGACAGTGGGATTGAGTGCAACCTCAGCAAGTTTGCAGACAACACCAAGCTGACATGGCCAAGGAACATGATGCCCTCCAGAGGAACCTGGACAAGCTTGAGAAGCCGGCCCATGTAAACCTCTTGAGGTTCAACAAGGCCAAGTGCAACGTTCTGCACCTGAGTTGGGGCAACCCAAGTATTAATATAGGCTGGGAGATGATGTGATCAATAGCAGCCCCGCAAAGAAGGGCTTGGAAGTCCTGGTGGATGGAAAGCTGGACATGAGCTGGCAATGTGCTATCACAACCCAGAAGACAATGGCACCCTGGGCTGCACAAAAAGAATAGTGGGCAGCAGGTCGAGGGAAGGGATTCTGCCCCTCTGCTCTGGTGAGATCTCATCTAGATTACTGTGTCCAGCTCTGCAGTCCTCAGCACAGGAAAGACATGGATCTGTTGGAGTGGTTCTAGAGGAGGCCAAAAGAATTATCCAAGGGCTGAAATCCCTCTGCTATGAGGAAAGGCTGAGAGAGTTGGGGTTGCTCAGCCTCCAGAAGAGAAGGCTCTGGGGAGACGTTATCGTGGCCTTTAAGTACTTAAAGGGGCCTACAGGAAAGATGGGGACAATCTTCTTAGCAGGGCCTGTTGCAACAGGACAAGGGGCGATGGTTTTAAACTAAAGGAGGGGAGATTCAGACTAGATAGAAGGAAAGTATTTTTTACAATGAGGGTGGTGAAAACTCTGGTGCAGGCTGCCCAGAGAGAATGGTAGGAGCCCCATTCCTGGAAACATTCAAGGTCAGGTTGGATGGGGCTCTGAGCAATCTGATCTAGTTGCAGATGTCCCTGCTTACTGCAGAGGGAGTTGGACTAGATGAACTTTAAAGGTCCCTTCCAACTCAAACCATTCTATGATTCTATGAAGTGGTCAAGTTGTATGTAACTGATAGTAGATGTGGGTGAGTTAGGAGTGCTATAATAAATTAGTTAACAAATAGGTAAGGGATTGGATCATCAGACACATTTAAAGTAAAGATAAGATTTCATTAATAATCCTATATGGAAAGTTTAGAGCTTATTGTAACTTCCTTTCATTAATAAATCTTAGTTGAGGCAAAATATCTGTTCAGTAGAAGCATCTGAACTACAAGTGAAATAGGAAAACAACGAGTAGTTAAAACTTCTTCTACTTTATAGCAAGAAGAAAGCACCAGAAACATGAACTGCAGAAATGCAATCCTGTACATGTGTGAACAAATAGAAAACAGCAGGCTCTCTAGGACAACCTCAGAAATTAGATAATGGTAGTAAACTTTCACTGCAAACACATTTGTAAGGTCATACATCTATTTCCAGTTTTGAGGAACTGACATCAAATGCACTAATTCCAGACAGAAATAGGAAAGCTTATTTTTAATAGAGTTACAATACTTTGCTGAACACTTTTAAGGAAAAAAAAAAGCTGTGAGCCATTACTGTGTATCAAAGCATCCAAGTGATCACTGCATAGCACGCTAAGGTTCCAAGTTTCTAGTGAATTCCATTTGTACACCTGTAACAACTTTGCCAGAATTCCTTTTAGCAAGTCTTTAATGTTGTAATATTAATTCTTAATATAATTACTAAAGTCATTACTTCCTTGCCACAGGAATAGTTTATGAAACAGCATATGAAATATAATTTTCATATGGACAATACAAGTATCTAGACACTCTTATTCAGAGACTGCATTTTCCAATCTAGATCAAACTCATTTGAAAAAAGTAAGTATCAGAGGAAACTGATTAGAAATGAATCAAATTAGTTCTGTGAAATGAAGTACAAGTAGGATTAATTTGAAAGCAAACATTCCAGAAGCAATCTCTAGAACTGATAAGACACTTTGCACTTTTATTGCAGAAAAACAGGCTTTTGGATGAAAGAAAAAATTGCACTGTCATGGATCTGAATCTGCAAAATGTATGTAACCATGTCCATAGCATGATATACACTTGTTGGTTCCTTTTTTATTTTTGTGGAGGTTGGGTCTTTTCCTGCCTTACCCTCCCTATAAAA
This sequence comes from Actenoides hombroni, assembly GCA_024336885.1. Lineage (NCBI taxonomy): Eukaryota > Metazoa > Chordata > Aves > Coraciiformes > Alcedinidae > Actenoides > Actenoides hombroni. The sequence continues at coordinate 89,459,936 of WUAM01000287.1, read as the reverse complement.
AAAAAATAAGGAATCTTGATATCTGCCAAAAAGCTCAAGTTTGCTGGAATTCCCAAATCAAATATAAAAGAACTGATATAAACAATCATGTAAACTCACAAAAAAACCCTAAGTCTATCATTAGTCATGATCTTTTTTTAGAGGCAGCCAATGTCAAATAGCACCTGCTAGTACTTCTGTACTTTCTAGAGTCCCAGTGTTCCCATTCTTTCATGTCCTTTAGTCATGAGCATTTGCTCTGTGTTCAGGTCTGGTAGGGGTGTTTGGAGTTCCCTCTATTCTCAATTAGAAGAAGTGAAAATCAACTTTTCCATAAAACTTTACTCCAGAATTTATATCACAGATAATACGGATTAGAATTTCTTCAATAAAAACACAAACCAGCAAAGCATGTATGGTAGGGCATGTGGATCTCTTATTTTTACTATTCATGATCATGGTTTTTCAAGGTAATATGAGAACCGTCAGAGAGGACAAAGAAATACATTTCTTCCTAAGATCACTTTTTTATTTCTATTACAAATTTAACATAGAAGGATAACAGGAGGTTTCAGGTTCCCTTCTATGCCCTCTTAAAATTTAATCTATTTTGACTCTGTGGTCTAGATATGTTTTCATATTTTTCTAGATCTATTTTCATAATTTCTCTTAGTTTTTTCCAGTAATTTATTCTAATATAAACATTAGCATTCTTTTCAATTAAAGCAATGTTCCAATTCTTTCTCTCTTTCCAAAGGTATTTTTTTTCAGTACTACTAAGCTGAAGTTACGCTTCTACTTTTTTTCACCTTCTCCCTCCTCTGAGGACCTAGTGCAAATTTATTTACAAATACTTTTACACCAAGGACCAATTAATGTCATTTCTGTTTAATGGAAGATAGATAATGTGGAGGAGGGCAAGAGAGGAAATACTGACAATATGTTATACAGTATTTTAAACATCTAATTTTCACCTTCCTCAAGCTACAGCCACTTCACCTACTGAATAGTTGCTATTTAGGGAGACTGGTAAGTTTAAGGTGTGCACTGAGAATTTCTCATCTTTTTCTCATCTTCCTCTTAATAACACTTTGGGGATAAAGGAAACACACTAAATAACATTTCAGTTTTAACCACAAAATTGCCATATGCTTGGAGATGAACATAGGTGACACTAAAGTTGATGGAGCAATTACAACAGCTCTGAACTGATTTATGTTTTGTTGTTACCATTATAACTGAGCTGCAGAAAGATAAGTGCAAAAGCATATTCTCTGTTGCAAAGGGACCATGATCATAAAATTAAAGTGATTAAAAGTAACTCCCTCTGTACAAAACCAGTTATGGATAGCATGCTTAATATCTTGTAAGTTTATACACTTAATACTTGAACCAAGATTTCTAAAATTTAGGATAAAAATTTATATGCAGACCTACCTATAATACATCTCAGAAGCAAGCAGGCTTGGATCTAGAAAGCAGCAGTCAGTGCTATTTCAATTGTGAGCTGGGTTAAGGAGTACATCTCTTTTGACAGAACTAGAATCAAAGAAGAGATCTTCCAAGCATTTAGCTTTCTGTCCCTTGACAAGCATTGATATTTTCAGATACTAGACTGTCATGTTTGGAAGTAGGTTCTCCCTAATATGTTGTCAGGTTCGAAAGCCTTCCCCACTAGAATCAGAATAAAAGACTTCCAAAATTCAAGTCTTCCCCAGAATCTAACACAGATGAATGAAGAACAAGCTTTTAAGAAGGAACAATATATATTTATAATGATACATCTAAACCAGTTAATTCCACTCAGAAAAGAGACCTTGGGTTTATAATGCATAGTCCTATGAAAAATATCTGTTGCTTAGTAAGGTTTAAAAAAATAACACAAAAAAAAGAACAGTGATACTGAAGTATAGAGAGATGGGAATTAGTTGTCTTTCTTTATAATATGAGAATTAGAGGAAAGTAAATTATTGAGGGACATAAGAGGGGCAAAAGAGATACATTTACACACGACAGGTTGTTATGCTATGTAAGTCATTGCTGCAGAGGTCAAAAGATGATGTGATTTCAAAATGCAATTTCATAAAATGAAGGTAGAAAAATTCATGAAACCCTATTAAACAACATGATCTTACCTTCAATCACACTTAAATTTAGTATTTAAATGATATATTTGACCCAAGGTATTGCCTGCTGTATGCTCCACTGTGATCAGAGACCAACAGGAAACTACAGAATGAAATTCAAGGCACAGATAGGTGTTGCTTAGGTTAACTAAAACGACTCCAAACCTGCTTGTATACTCCCCTCAAAACTGAGGATCTCAGTCAAGGACTAGCATCCCTAACCCTGAACTCTGTCTCTCTCATTATGTAGGAAGGTCATGCCTTTAACAGCAGTACTGGCCTAACATGATGGCACCAGGTTTCACATCACCATGGCCATTAAAAGCAAAGCCAGCAAGCGTTAGCTTCCATAATACAGAGTAACAATTCCCTGGCAAACTTATGCAAAAAGCTCTTTCAGTCTGTGAATCACAAGCCAAGAATTCCCTACAGTCCTCCCAAAGGCAAAACACAGAATCTCACTCAGAAATCAGTCACTGGCCTCAAAACATGTGCCTGCCTACTTCATCCAAACTCCTTTTTCCCCACACACACACACTCTTCAACAGCTTGAGTTTGCATAATTTTTTTGATTCATTACAACAAGGATAATTATTAACTTGCAATAACAATGTACTTCTTTAAGTTATAACGTATCTTGCTAAAGGTAAAGCAGTTCTTTTAGTCTGCTCTTTGCAATTAGTGTCACATGAAGGTAATTTGCCTGTAAAAAAATTAGCACAGCATAACTGCAGAAATCTCTGCAGATTTCCACAGGCCACACTTCCAGTATAGTTACAGCAGCTGCAGGTTAACACACATCTAGAACTGGCTACATTATAACAGCTTCCTTTAAATGTACATGTGCAGACTCAGCAAAATGGCTGTTCTTTTGTTGATGCCATTTCCCAAATTACTTTTTAAGTATTATATATATGTATATAATATTTTAAAAAAAAGCAAGTTTTGATTGTTGTTGTAATATTTAACCAGCACCAAGTATTTCTTGTATCTTGCAAAACCCCCTCACTGTGGTCCTTCTGCAGCAGTGTTATTCAGCCTATTTCTCAGTAGTAATTTTTCAAAACCAGAGCTGAATAAACTCTCATGAGACACACATACTACTAGAAAAATTTGGTCTTTAATGATAATGTTTTGTTGTAGATTATAAAAGTGGTAAAATGATTCTGAAAGATATTTATAGTCCTATCAGAATGACAGGAGTATGGAAATTAAAAACATGTAAAATGAAAGATAATGATTTTTAGCATGTCATCTCCTAGCATCTACCTAACTTTGCATGCTGAAGACATAGACACATACTAAGATGGGGCATAGAGCACCACATTACTAAGGACAGAACACCAAGCAATCTTGAACAGATAGAATGATTTCTAGAATTAAGTTTTTGAGAAGTCCACAGGATACTGTAATTTGTGCTGATGACAATCTAACTCGCTAGCCAGACTCTCTGCAGGGAAATTAAACTCTCTCAGCTTACTTAAGTACAAGCTCCTCACCAAAATGATACAGACCACTGGGCACAAACACCTGAGCAGGGGTTTATCGTTTTCAACAATGATAAACAGTCAGGAAGACTCCACCTGATGTGAACTGAAACAGCTCTCTCTCCTGTTTGCTATAGATTAAAAAAGTTGTCTAATTATTTCATAGCTAGTCAGCTGGTTTGTTTGTTGGTTGGGTTTTTTTTTTAATTTCCTTCTAAGAGGTTGAATTGCTTCATTTGCACACCTTTAAACAATGAAGCAGCACAATTTTAGCAAAAATTATAATGCTTTCCTGAATTAGAAAAAAAAACCCAGAACAAATATTAAGAAAGCTGTTATTCTGCATGGCAAAAAAGCTCTTCACCTTTGGTTTGTTCAGATCACAATGACCAATCGGCTGTCCAAGCATCCCTATGAGTACCAAGTGTTTGCTGGAAGCTAAACACTGAAACCATAAACCCTATATTGAATAATATTGAACAGGTTTGCAATTGTACTGGGGGCAAGAAGTTTATAATGGTAACAATAATCCAAGTGCAATGACTGTTTAGAAAGAGCATTTGCATTGAAGATGATTACAAGTGGAGACACATGAAAAGTCTTTGGATCACGTACTTCCTTCACAATAATTGTATACAGTAGGTTAAAAATAAACAATAATTATGGTTTATTAATATAGCTTTTTCAACCAGTTGATCTAAATAAATCTAGAGCTATGCAGAAATATATTAACACACATTAAAACTTAGTTACTGGAATTGAAACAATGAATAATTAAGCAGAAGCCTGTAAGAAACTGAGAATAAGCACGTTCAGGAGAACACAGAAAACATCCCACCTCCTCTTCATGCTCCCAGTATTCTATAAGGCCAGATATAACTTCCTAATCTGAGTTTGGCTCATAGAGTTATTGTAATGATTACATTTTGCTAGCACTTTTCATCTACAGTTCAGTTGCAGGCGATGTCAGCTCCCAAGTTGGTTATCATTCTCTTGGGCTGTTGAGGCATTTGCTCAGCCCCCAGTGCAGAGGAAGGCACAGGGCTGTGCCCTTCCAAGCTTGTTAGCACAGACCAACACTGACATCTGGTGCCAGCAGAGCCATTTTACACTGGGGCAAAGATTCAACCGTACAGCTCCCTGAGAAGTTGCTAGTTTGCCACCAAGATAAACCAGCACCTCCTGTTTAGCACCAAACCACAGCAGACTGTGACTATAGGGAAAATAAAGGAAGCAGTAAAAATACAGAGAATATACTTAAAGCCAGGAGAAGAAACTGAGAGCACATTCACAATATTGTTACTGCAATACACTTTTTCCAAAATGGTGGTATTTGGCTGTCACATCCCAAAATAACTGTAGCTGCTGCTAAAACAGGGAGTTCACTGTTTTTATGAGAGCAATATTAGGATTATCTTTGCCAGGGAGGGCAGAGCTCTCACACAAGAAAAGCACAGGAGTTGTTTGTATTCTGAACGCAAGCGTTCCAGTTGTGACTGGCATGAGCTTACCTTGCTTCAACTGCTATAAGCACTACTTGCCCCATTTTCTGGACCAGGAATCACCCTGTGCCAGGACTTTGGCCCACTGACCTATTGCCCCTAGGAAACGGGGCATTCAGCCCAATCCATGTCAATAAGTCTAGCACACAGTTAGGGTTTGGGGCAAAATTTTTGTCTGTACAGGCAATGTCCATTTTCTAGGAGGCCACAGCCTGTCACTATCAAGAACATCAAACGAGAGATGATGGTTTCAGTGGTAATCCAAGGACTTGGTCCAACGCTGCGAAGAACCAATTACAACAAAGTACAGTGACTGCTTTAACTGGTAAGGAACTCAACTTTTACACTGCACTTGGTTTTGTGACCAGCTGCTAGCTCAAATACACCCACGAAAGATCCACAAACCTGCCACAGTTACAAGTCAACCTCACTGTTTTCTCATGGAACTATTTCCAAAATGTAGCTGTTCTGTACATCAGAATGCTCTGCGACATGTTCTCATTCCCATAAGGAACTCTGCAGCCAGAACAGACTTGGAAAAAAACGGCTCTTTATTATTGTATCTTTGTGCCAATGCAGACAGTATCCTAATTTACCAGATGTTCCTTATTTCTTTTTTCTACCAGCACTTAGGCTTTTGGTATTTCCAGAATTTGAAGGTTTCAAACAAAGATGTTTCTGTTACCTTAAGAAACCAAATTTAACGCTGCCTCAAAAATCTGGGATTGGATGAGTAAAGCCTGATTATAAAAACCACATTAAGCCTCCATCCAAAGAGAACACTTTGGGTAGCTCCTTAAAAAAACACGGAAAAAGTAATAACCTCTACAAGTTCCATGAATGGAAAAGCATTCGTTATGTGAAGGTTTGAGGTTTGAGGAGGGAGAGTTGTGCTTGTGGGCTTGGTGTTTTTTGTTTGTTTGTTTGTTGGTTTTGTTTATTTGGTTTTGTTTTGCTTTTTAATGTTGGGGGGCAGTTGGTTTGGTTTTGGTTGGTTGGTTAGTTAGGGGTTTTGGGTTTGGCAATTTTTTTCTTTTTTTTTTTTTTTTTTTTTTTTCTTTTGTTTATCCCATCAAAAATACTTAAATTCCCGCACTCTGTCGGGCTGTTTAATTTCGAGGGAAAAACACAGAAAAGCACCGAGGATTTTGAATGTATATGCAGGGAAAGGAGTGCAACATGACAACTAATAAAATGAAGTATGCTTTGTCTGGTGAGTGTGAAGTGTTACAGATTCGTTTTCACTACATCTTAACTAAGATACCACAGCTACTTCAGCAGATGTGTGATGCAAGGTTTAGATTTCCCTGTTTGCAAGAAGTGCCAATACATTTCAGTTCTCTAATCCCTAACAAGCAGCAGCTTGTTATATGAGCAAGTACAGAAGGCACACAGTTTACAGCACCTTATTTTACTGACTGCTTTTGGAATTCAGAGGGAGACCATTACAAGAATTGCACCTGGATTACGGGTGATCTCTAAGCCCTACATTAAGTACCTGCATTACTTTTGAAAAGTAACTGTAAGTCAAAGACTGTGGAAAACAAAGTGAAACTCTCATTCTCTGGATAATAGATAAGACAGAAGGAATGCAGCAGGGGGTGGGAATCAAAGGAATTCAAGCACAGTAGCAGACTGTTGGTCAAGAAGCAATGGCAAATGGAAAAGTCACCACAGCTACTGCAAAAGCTCAACCATGCAGTTTAGAATTTAAACTAATGCTACATTTCAGTAAGGACTCAATCTGTCGTCTGGTTTATTTTCTGTCCCACTTCTGGATTTTCATCAGCTTATTAAACCAGGATGGATCATTTGTTTTCTTATTTAACGACACGCAGTACAAGCAGGCAGATGCAGCTGGCTGCTTTACCACTAGTCTATCTACAAAATGTTGCAATTGCATGCTCAGTGCCAAAAAGAATAATCTTTTTGTATTATGCCTTACTAACTGCTTATTGGCTTTTATAGCTTTCAGTCTACTAAGTATGAACAATATGAAATCAACATAAGCAACCAGGTACGCCATGAAGCAATCTCTGGCATAGTGAAAAAAAAACCCTTTGGGCTTTTAAAACATTGTTTAACGTGGTTTTAAAACATTGCATGACAATGAATAATAAAACATTGAACTGTAAAGTCACGTTTGTTTTTATATTCTTTCCCTCTCACATACATTTTTCTTCTGACTGTACGTGCTGCAATTCAGAACCCATCGTTACAAAATTTTAGATTCGGGCACAGGGTCTCTGAGGTATTTAGCATCCTGTCCAACTTACTTCAGTGTAGTCACTCCTGACTTCAAAGTTTTATTCATGTCTCCTTTTTCTCCTTTTCCTACCCTTCCCAGTTAGGACAAGGCAGATTCCTGGTAGGTCCTAATAAGCTCAGGTCTCTGGAAAACAACCGTAAGAACTAGGAAGGGGCTTGCTTGCATTATCCCACAAGAAATTCCAAACATTGTTCAATTCTGGGGCCTGTTGGGGTCTAATACTTAACTGTGTTCAGATTCCAGATAAACCAACTAGAAAAAAGAAAGTATGGTCTCTACTAAAACAGCTAAAAATTTAATGAATACTAAATTAATCTTGCGCGCAACATTAGCAAACGTCTCCATCTTTGAAGAATTTCCATCCATGGGAGCTGTCCAAGCTTGCTTCTGCTCCAGGACCTTCTCATAGCAGTAACCATAACACACACTCAACTACCATGATAAATACTTGTTCACTCATCTTCTATCCCCCTCTTAAGTCTGCTACAATACCAAAGGCTGCTTTCATATCAATGGTATCAGCACAAGATTTTCACTTCTTTGAGACCTTTCCTATCCAGCAGAGTTTGGAACTGTGAAGCATCAATTGCAGGCTGAGCTGACAGTCTCTGATCCCCACCTTAGTAGCCACTCGCCCAGCTGGCACCCTCACCAACAGCTACAGCAAAGGTGACAGGCATGGCCCCAGGATACTGCAGTTTTCACCACTACGGGTTTGTTCCCTGGACAATGGCACAATGCCAGAGAGAAGCTTTTGCCCTTCCCATCAGTCCATGGCGTGGAGGCCACTGACTGAGAGGTTTTCACTATCATCAACCAGAACCCTTCACAGGCACTATGAAAGTAAGACAGGCATTGCTGATCCCTCCATAGTCTCAACAGTGAGACAGCTGACTTCTGAACAGGAAGTTATTACACAAGATAGGTGAGTGGTGTCTACAGAAGTTTATAGGCAACATAATAAGCATCCTGAGACCACCTTCAGTCTACTGAGCATATTTTTTAAGCACCGTTTTACTAATTTTGGTTAAAACTGAACTCAATATAACCCAGTATAATCATAATTTTTTTGCTTTTCCATGGATTTCAATGGGATATGAATTTAGCCTGAGATGTAACACTTTAGTATCAACTGTTCCACGCATTAATGTGTGTGAAAATGCAGATGTTAATTTTTCAGCACTCTAGATGGGTTTTAGAGCAAGACAGCTCCAGATGCCTATACAGCATGTTGGTCAGCTCTCCAACCCTAAGAAGCATTTGGAGTGTTTTTACACCAACCTTGTTGCATTTGCAGAAGTCTCTAGCTGGCTTGAGACTTTCCATGAAGTCTGTGCTCCTGGGCACCCAGAAATCTCGGACCAGGCCTCCCAGTGTGAAGGCCTGAAACATCATAAGATACAATGGAGATCATAAAGAACAGTCAAACCCAAACCCATTCATACTCCCTTCAGACTGTACGCAGAGAAATTGTTCTCCTATCTCTACCATCTATGTCACTTACCTCAGCCTTACTTATAAGTTCCCCAAATTTGATTCTAGAGCTCTGCCAATACGGTGCAACGTACACGTCATCTCGTTGTTGACAGCAAGGGAAAAATCATCTGCTGTGAAAGAGTTGTACTGAGTAGTAATCTACACAGTGGGGATGAAAGTCTGGAGTGTATCCATGCCTGGAAAGCTTTATTACATCCATATGAACACAGTGACATGCAGAGAATTGCTAGAGGTGTCCTAGGTTTGACTTCCTAGACAGTCATAGAAAGTATTTCTTTCCTTACCTCTTTACAGCTGCCCTTTCTGAAAATGAATAGATTTCTAGCATACTTCAAGAAATAAGACACATAACTCCAGATTTTCTGCCAGTACCATTCATGCATTCCTCCTGCTTTACTCCCTGACATTTGACATAGAAGCCTGAAAAAATGGGTCTGAGTTTCATGTGGTATCTGTTGCAGAACATAAAATTTTAGTAAACAATGGATTTTTTCCCCTTATTTGAACCATGTGTGTTCTGCTCTATAATCTACCACAGATGGTACTTTTCTTGTTTCATAGACATAGCATCCACTATTTTTTAAGGAGTTTTAATGAGTGTGTTTTATGAGGGAACAATATAATACTGTGAATTCAAGCAAACATCTTTAAAAACACCTTGAAGGGCAGTTTATATATAATTATAGGTAAGCACAAAGCTACCTGGCATTGATATATACCCAGAAGGGCAGTTAAGGGCAACAAAACAACTATTTGACTGCAGCAAGACAAGGCCAGACAAGTTCTTTGAGCATACTCAACATTTTCAAGTGTTCAGAGAAATAGTTTCACTTTGATTTCCCACATTAATTACCAGGCTGATGATGATTTCTTTAGTTTCCATTTAGAACTTGCAAAAAAAAAAAAAAAAAAACCAAAATAAAAATCAAGCATACCCTTTAAAAATACTTCCATTAATGGATGCCTAGGAAAGTGGGTCAGGGAGAATATTTGAACACAGATAAAAGACATTTCCTTTGGACACAATAGACTTTTTTTATTAGATACGTATTTGAGGTCCTTTATATTCAAATCCTGCAAAGACTTTGAGAAAGGCTTTAGACTAAAAACTGGTCAACTGGGTATTAGGAGATAGGGGCACATAGCTGTGGTAGGCAGCACCATACGGCACTGCCTGAAGGTGCTCTTTACCCTGCCCCCTACTCCAAGTAAAAAATAAAACCCATTGAGTTTAGGCAAATAAGGTTTGGTCTCTGTATCCTATTACAAAGCACTTTGAATATGCAAGACATCACACAAGACCAGTTATTCCAGTTACGACAAACTTAAAAAGAGAAAAAAAAAGAGAGGCATGTTTAGATTGTAATTTGTTAGAGCAAGAATCATATTTAAAACTCTTTTAAATTTTTTTTTTCAGCCTCGCATTGTATCCAGCCTTTTTCTGATGTCTAGGGTTTTTTTTTTCATTATT
>WUAM01000287.1:89411443-89441337 GCA_024336885.1 Actenoides hombroni | reverse complement strand
TGTTGCACCATCGTGTGCAGAGCGGGACGTGTGCTGTGTGCTGGTGTGGGATGCCCAGCCCCGGGAGAGTGGTCAGCATCTCATGCCCCTCTGCTATTTCAGAAGGCAGTTACTTGGCCAATAGCAGCGTCAGTCTGAAAGAGCTGCCGCAGATTTTTTTCCTTGTTTGCCTTATTTTAATCAGCCTCTGCCATGTTTCCTCTTTATTTTGAGTGGTGTGGAAGTGCCAGAGGTTTGCATGAGATGCTGGAAATTCCCCAGGTGGTGGGTCTGGTGCCAGCGCAGCCCTGTGTGAAAAGCTCCCTCCGTGGCAGGCTTGCAGCGGTTTCACCTGGAACTGCAGATGCTTGAGCAACAGAGCCAAGCTCTGGAAGCACCCTGGGAATTGCTCAAAGTGCACAGAGCAGAAGGAGGGTTGAGCTCTGCTCTGTGCAGTGCGGGCTGGGGTCAGCCTCACAGTAGGGGTAGCACAACTGGCTTCTCTGCCCTTGAAACCTCCCAGCTGTGTCCTGTAGACCTGCTTGCCAGAAGCCCCCCGTAAGGTCCTCCTGCTGATGGCAATGCAATTGGAAGCGTCCAGCCAACCACTTCTTCACTGATGCTTCTCTGAGCAGCACTGTTTTGTGTGCCTGAAGTGACAGGTGCTCTCTGGAGCTGAGATGTCCTGACACTCGGTCCGAGTGGCCGCTGGGCTGTGAAACCTTGGTTACCTCAGGTGGGAGATGGATGTCGTGACTCTGGTTTTTCTTTCTCCAACCATCTTTTTCTCAGACCCTTCTTGCTTCTGGGTGTGAAGCCTGTGAAGTAGCAATGATTAGTGAGAGGCTTTTGATGAGATTCTGCAAGCAGCACTGGCTATCCTCTGGATTTCTGTGGTGTCCCTGTCACCGGTCTTCAGCACAATAGAGCTGTCTGCTGAGATCCAGCCTCTGCTGAAAGCACAGCTGGGCCTCTTGTGGTGTGCCAAGGCAGGGACAGGGTGGTGGCACAGTCTACTCAATCACTGAGGCCAGAAGAGAAATACCCAAGTGCAGTTTGTTACAGAAAGCAAAGAGCAGGAGCGAACCAGCTCCCTCCTTACTGCCTGCCTTGGCCTTTGCTGGAGGAGCTGGATACCTCACAGACCTCCACAGAGGGTTTGGGCCTTCAGAGGTGTAGGTGTCATCTAAATAGAAACAAACTGGCCAGCAGGATGGTTGCGAGTGAAGTTCTCTGCTGCTGAAGTTGTGCTGTGCCTCTTCAGCTGGAGCTGGCGAGGGTGGTGGGATCCCCAGGGAGGGTGGCTGCTGCTGGGGGCTCTGCGGGTGGGTCGTGGTGGTTGGGTCAACCCACTGAAGTTCTTCAGCACTGCGACTGGGAGAATATAGGTGAGAGAGGTGTCCAGGAGAACCTTGGGTTTTTTTACTACTGATGGTGCCCAGTGGGTCTTCCACATTTTAAAATTCATAAGAAAGTTGGGGAAACAGAACTGCTGCAGATTTCCATTTAACCATGGCACGCTAAGAAGTGAAGGTGGTGTTTTGTCACCATTTTCCCCATTCAACGTATTTGGGATATTAAAAGCTGTTTCTGTGTCTTGTTGGAGGCCTCTCTGGATTATGGAGCAGGGTGCTTTCTCAACTCCTGTTTTAATTCACCTTCGTCAAGAGTCCCACTCTCCTTGTTACCACTGCTGGCTGTGAACGGTCCTGAGTGATGCTGGTTACTCTGCCTGACCCAGGTGGCTCTCGGAAGGGGAGGGAGTCTCAAGCCAGCCCTCTGATGGCAAGACAGGCAAGGAAAAGGTGTGATTGAGGCAGGGGCAGCCTACTCCCACCTCTTCTCCAGGTCACCCTCAGAGGACCTGATGGGTCTAGTGGGAGGGTCCAGGGCGGTCCTGAGCTGCACAGATGATGTTTGTAACTGCTCCTGCCTCCCTGACACCTGGGGATGAGAGAGGACTGAGGGACTTCAGGTGCAGATCGTTCACAAAGGGAGGTGGTCATGGCAAAATAAGGCTTCTTTTGGTAGAAGCAGCAGAAAGGACAGAGGGTTTGTTCTTTAGCGTTTGCATTGTGTGTTGAGTCTAAGAAGGTTTTTTTGCCTTTATTTTTTTTTAAGGTTCCTTCTTCCTTGTATGAGCCTCTTGCACAGCAGAGGAAGAGAAACACTTAACAAAAATAGAGCATGTGTTTTCCTACAGTGAGATTGCTGTGGCATGTTTAGGACTTGAAACTGTGTGACTTTGAAGTTGACTTCATTTCACGCTGGTGATATCCTTTTAACTGTCTTAAGTAAACAATGCAATGCAGCTCTGAAAGGTGTTGTGGAGAAAGCTGTGCTTGGTTTCTAATTCTGACTGTTTCAAAGATTTTCCTAACAAATACCCTCTGCTTACCAGCAGCCCCTCCTCCTTGGAAAAGTTTGCATTGATTTATTATTATTATTTTTTCAAAGGATTTACTTACGCATTAGAATGCCCTGTGGACATTATTTTCAGCTCAGGAATGGTTTATTTTAGTTTGGCTTAATTGAATTGGAAACAGTTACAAGCTGCACCAAAGCTGGTTGATTTCAAACCAAAACAGGAATGTCCACAAGCAGGTTTATGCCGTGGCGAGCAAATGGAGCTGCGTTCCCACGCCGAGTTCCTGTTGGTTACTGGTGTATACGGGCTCCTGGCAAGCGAAGCGGGGAGAGGGCTCGGCACTGCCTGCGCTGCTGTGCAGGAGGAAGAGGAGGCAGGACAGCAGGGGTGGTGCTGAGGCCGTCGCCGTGCGTGTCGACACAGCTGCGAAGGGCAGTCTTACCTTGGATGCTTTTTCTTTTTGCTGGCACGGAGCTTCGGTTCAGTGAGACGGGGAAGTATTTTAGGGAAGGGACCTGGCTTAGAGAAACTCTGCCAAAGGGAAAAAGAAACCCAACAAACTTCCTCAAAATCTTTTCTTTTTTTTTTTTTTTTTTTTTTGACAGCTTCCCTTTAATTTGAAATGATTTTGTGATACAGTCTGTTGCTGCAGAAAGGAGCGTGCTGAAGCAGAGACGGGGAGTGCAGAGGAGGAAGGAGGGGCCTTCCCCATGGGGTGATGCCAGGGGGCTGCTCGTTGTGCGACCCTGGAGCTTAGAGCGTGTGCTGAGTTACGGCCTAAGCGTGTGTTTGGTGCAGGGCTGCTGTAGAGGAAGGCACTGCTTTCAGGGAATTATTTATTTATTTGTTTATCGCTCTAGTTTATTTTATTAGTATTTTTTCCTTCTCTTTTTTCAGGCGTACAGAATGGTTAAACTTAAAAGAATCTCTGTGTGACTGGCTGTGCAGCAGCTCTGTCCCCCTGCTTTGGGAGGAGGAACCAGTCCCTGCATTGCCCTTGGCTGCTTCTGAGAGTCCTTCTCCTTTTGGGTGCTCTGGTCCTGGGAGCCAGTGCTTCTGCTTGGGGCCAAAGGTGGGAATTGCTCAACTCTGCCCATGGGCTCCTGGCTGAGCAACTGGGGCCATCTGCAGCCTGTCACCTCGTCCCCAGCACTGCTGGGTCCCCTGCACCTGCGTGAGTCTGGCCCCTGCTGTAGGGGTTCTGCCACCAAGCCTCCCTCCCCTGCCAGGGCAGGCGCGTGGAGCGGCTCTTTAGTCTGCGTTACCTCTCTTGGTATTTGCACCCGCTGAAATAAACAAACTAAACTAAACACCTTTGCTCGCCCTGGTCCTCTGCAGCAGCGCTGGCCAAAGTTACTCTGAAGGAACTGTCTCCTGTTCTCTGGGAGGTTCATTCGTACCCTGGGTGTCTCCATCTCCTCTCTCCTGTCCTCTGTTCAGTGTTCTTTGCAGTTCTAAAACAAATATTTGCTGCGGGTTTTAAAACTGATTTCATTTTTATTTAAGCAATTGCATAATAACATTTAGAAGGAGTCTCTTTCATGTCTCCACTATCATTATAAAGGTCTGGAATGTAACTGATGGTAGCAGAGGGGATGGGGAGAGCTGCGCAGGCACCGGTGAAGGCGAGGGCTGGCTCAGCACGTGCAACGTGCTCTTCCCCAATGGTGGGCTCTTCTGGGGCTGGGTTTCGCTCCCAGACATCAGCCGTGTTCTCACAGTACCCGTGTTGTGTTTGAGAGCAAAGTGTCTTTGGGCTGCATGGCTGAGCAGTGGGGCTCCACTGGAGGCCCTGCCCGCGTGCCGAGCGCTGGCCCGCGTGGCTCTGGCCTGGTGCCACTTGCCGCTTGTGCGAGCCGGGCAGCCAAGGCCAGACCATCGGGGCTGCTGCCCCTTCCCTCCTGCCCGTAGCGGAGCATGGGGTTTATCGACCCGGGGCTGAACTTGCGTGATAAGGCTGACCCGCATGAGAAAATGTGGCCGGGTTGGCCACAGGGTTTCGGGCAGGGGTGCAGTGGTCTGGTCACGCTTGGCTCCTCAGTGCGCGGTGCCGCCGCTCCTTCGTCTGGCACCGGTTGTCCGGGCGGGGTGTTGCACTGGATTACCTCCATCAGTTGCTGTATGGGTTCCCCCTTCAGCTCAGCTCCCCATCGCTTCAGCCCTCTCCTCCACCCCCTGGGGATACCTCTGTACAGACGCCTGTTTTCCTGGTCATTAAGGAGTGATTCTTGTGTAGAGATCCCAGGTTCTGATTGTTTCTACAGACTGATGATTTCTTAGTGGTTTAAAAGCCATTAGTGAAGAAAAAATTGATACCCCAGAGTAAAAATGTAAGCTTAGCAACTGGCCTCCAAGTCAGGACAAATAAAAGTTAATCCTGCAAACACACTTGAGAGCTTAAACAGGAAGGATGGTTTCTGAATCAGAGGGTGCAGGACATGAGAATGGGAATTGCTGTTAGAAGCTGTTGTGATTTCTTTGATGTCTGTTTTGAAACTTTGCATCTTGGGGTAAAAAAATCTAGTCTAGAATATTTCAGCTTCAGCTCTCTTTCAGGCCATTTCAGTTCTGTGCTCTCTGTTGTGGTGGGCAGGCTCATCCTTTTTGTCTTGCTTGATGGTTCAAACTTGGCTCCTGTTTAGATGTGTCATGCTGCGGCCTCTCTAAGAAGCCAGGCGTGCTCCCTGACTGCAGATGAGGAGGTAATGTATTTCCAAACACTGTTTTGAAAATGCCTGCCCGGGTGTAGTTTAATGACTGTTTCCCATTTGCAGAGAGGCTTCGTGTATCTCCTGGGGGGAGCAGGCGGCCCCAGGATGCTCTGCAGAGTTGGGGCTGGGTCTGTTTGCATTCTGCCAGAGCTGACGGTCTGTGCTCAGAGTTGCAGTGATGAGAAACTTGCATTTAATAAAAGTCACTGTGGAAGGGTTCTTGGGATCTTGCCAGGGAGAGTTTCCTGTTAAGATGAGAAATTTGATTTTTTTTGTTTGTTTGTTTTTTTAATTTTTTTTAAGTGTTGATGTAAACTGGTAATTGCTGGAGTTTTCTTTTAAAGCCTAACATGCCAGTAGAGAAGAGGCGAGGAATGAAACGAGCAGAACCCCAGAACAGTGGAATTGCAGATTTTGGCTTTACGTGCAAGGAAAAATGCTAATTTTGTGTAATGTTGAGTCCTCTTCTCTGCGGTAATAAGCGACTCGTTAGGCAAATGCAAAGTGTGCAAATGCAGAGAGGTGCGATTTGGTCCCGGTCCGTGCCATGTGTGCTGGGAGGGGTCGGGGCTGGCTGGGCTGCACTGCCAAGCACACCTGCAGCCTCTGCTGCTGCTGGAGAAAGTGCCAAAAATCTCATCAGCAAGCTCATGAAATACAGCGTGATAAAGCAAACTGCTCTAGTTCTGGCTTTTGGAAGGGTGAACTTGCTGAACTGCAGTAATAGCCCTGGATTTTGTTCTGTTTGGGTCGTTTTTACCGCTTTGGGGTGTGGTGTTCTGGCGCATCAGGTGTGTGATTTGCTATTTATGGCACGTGTCACCTTCCACATCCTCCCTGGAGGGAGAGCTCGGAGGTGAAGGTTCCTGCAGCTGTGCGGTGGCTCGAGGAGCCAAACCTCTGCATCTCTGGGCTCTCCTGAATGTTAGCATCTTCCGCTTGTCTTGTGCTCCACCAGACAGGGCTGCAGCAGTTGGACCTGGTGGACGTGAGCCAGGTGCTTCACCCACGGAGTGTCTGTGAGTGGTGGGTGCCCAGGGACCTGCCACGGCCACTGCAGCAGGAGGGGAGAGCTGGGGGCGGCTGCTGCAACCTCCCATTTCTTGGTGGGGCATCGCTGTCAGGGCTGCAACGCAGCGCCCGCTCTGCCATCATCGCTGGCAAGGAGGAGCGCGGCTGCCACGGTGGGCAGGCACCACTTCAGGTTCTCTCTTGCCAGCCCTTATTTTGGTTTTGAGTGGGACTGAAGGATTTATCCCGTTCCTTTGTTTTTTAATACAGAAAGAGACCTTATCCCTGTGACTTCTGCTGCTGCTGGTGGTAGGAGTGTTTGCAGAGATAAGGCCCCTGTCCCCTGCCCTCCCCGGGAGGGGCTGGCAGCTCGCCCTGCTCCCGACCCACCAGGGCTGGCCAGGCTGGAGCTGCCTGCACACTGGGCCTGCCTTGGCCGGGCTTGCTTCTGGTGATTGGTGGCTGCATTTACATGCAAATACTAACAACTTACTGCTGAGTTTAATCAGTGGGGTTTTCTCTTTGCTTCCTGGGGTTTTAGCAAAAGGTCTCTATTGCCCCCATTTCCGTTGTCTGACCTGCTCCACCCGCTCCCAGTGCCAGGACCCTGCTGCCTGTGCCAAGAGCGATGCGGAGGCACGGGATGGAGGGTCGCTGGGCACTCTGCGAGCAGCGCACGCCCAGGAGATGGGCTGTGCTCTGCTCCAGGTTTCCTTTGGGAGCTCAGACCCAGATGCATGAACTGTCTGGAAACCATTGTGAACCCCAGAGGAAAGCTGGCTGTTTGGTGTGTCTTCCAGAGCTGGTCAAGGTGTGGTTGTGGCTGGATGCTTGGGGTGTTTTGCTGCCTGGCTCTGGAGGTTGCCGCTTTACACAGGAGAATCAAATCCAACATTTTATGCCTAGGAAATGCAAAGTGTTTGCTTTTTAATGTCAAGATTGAGCACGTTAGATGCAGTCAGATGAATGATTCTTACCAGACGAGAGGCTCCAAGGGGCTGTCTGGTGACCTGTACATGACAAGGATGGAGTAGGAATTGCTGGCCTTTGACATCAGTTGGGAGTTTGGTTTTTGCTGTTGCAGAGGGGAAGGCATTTTCTCCCCTCCCAGGAGTCCCGTCTTTGTGTCCTTGCTTGGGCTCCAGCGTTTTACTCCTTTTGATCTTCCATTCCATCTTATTTGTGTGGTCCCTGTAGGTGTTTGCTTTTGCCAGAGCTGTTTGAGTCGCAGGTTGGATGAGTTACTTGCCTTGAGGCAGCGGTGGAAGGTCAGGGCTGGAGGAAGAGACTGGGCAACAGCAGCTCCGGGTGCCGTGGCAGTGCCAGGGCTGTGGTTTCTGGCTGGCGTTAGGAGCCCAGGCGGCTCTCCTGCAGGCACGTCACACTATCACCACCCTGTGTGCTTGTCCCACCCTTCCTCCTGTCTGCCCTCAAGCCAAGGCTTTTTTCACGGTTACTGAGTCAGAACTCTGCAGGAGGAGCCTGCGCCTGCTGCCAGTGCTGGTCCCCGACAGGGCTCCAGCTGCTCGCCCTGCACCGTGCAGCCCTCTCTCGGGGCCAGGGCACCTTTCCACAGCTCCCTGCTCCGGCAGCCTGTGCACAAATCCCTGGCGTGGCTCAAGATGCGGACTGACTGTCCTGGGCAAGAGCAGTGCTCATCTGAAGTGCAAGCGTTTGGAGCAGGGGGCCCTTCTCAAGAGAAGGGGTCATTCTCTCTACCCTTGTGCCAGGTGCTTCAGAACCACCCAGTGGTGGTTGTCATTGTTGGATTTTAGACCTGGGAGATCTGTTTTTCCCCTGCTCTCACTTTTGCTCTTCCATTTCACATCCTGCAAGACAAAGGGATGTGGAATTGCAGACCTGTCCTGCTGCCATGTTGAATAACATGGTTTTGATTAATCCAAGGGGAGAAAAGTCAGTTTCTCATAGCAACCCGGATGATTAAAGCTCCGGGAGAGGTGATTATTCCTGGTCCACAAAACTCTCCTGCCACACTTGTCACGGGTGGCTTTCTAAAGCTCATCCACTGTGGCACGTCACCACTACTGCTCGTAGTGGTGCTTGTGGGGGTTGGCAGGCAGGTGCCTTCCCCTGCTCCCGACCCTGCCGTTCTGCTTCTAGACCTGCTCCGGGCAGGGTTCTGGGGAGGTGGGCTGGGGCAGCCTCACCATGCACCTCCATCCTGCCCTTGTGACAGTCCTTGTGTGGAGATGTTTGTATCTGGAATAATAAAAGTAGAAACTTTTTCTTGGAAGCCTCTAGCACTTGAGGTTTCGGTGAGAAGCTGTCTTGGTCTAGCCCATTGATGCTGGTGGTGGTTTGTGGGTTGGGATGTGCTAAGTGCCAGGTGGGAGTTGCTGGTGCGGGCTGGGTGTGCTGAGACCTCGGAGAGGTTTCCACAGTGGTGCAGAAGGCATCCTTTAATCCACGTCATAGACAGGTTTTACCTTAGAAATTCAGAGAGATTTTGTCCCTCTGAGCATCTTCTCCCAAGTAACAAGCAGTATGATAGGAGGAAACGGCCTCAGGTTGCCCCAGGGCAGGTTTAGGTTGGAGCTGAGGAACAATTTCTTCAAGCCCCTTGAGGGTTGTCCAGGGCTGTCCCAGGCTGCCCAGGGCAGGGGTGGAGTCCCCGTGATCCCTGGAGGGGTTTCCAAGCTATGGAGATGTGGTGCTGAGGAACATGGCTTAGCGGTGGATTTGGCTGTGGTGGGGGAATGGTTGGACTGATGAGCTGGTGTTTTCCAGCCTGAACGATTCTATAGCAAATGCTGGAGGTTATCCTGGAGCTTACTGTTGCTTCCCCGTGACTCCTCCCGCTGCCTGCCTTTCCAGGGCTTTTCCTTCATCGATCTCTTCTTTCTGGTTGACTTGCTCAAGACTTCCACAAAGTGCTTGGTTGGGTGCAGGCTGTGGCAGATGACAGAAGCTGTACTGGGGGGGGGACCCTGTTGTGTGCCCTGCGTGAGGTCAGGATCGCTGGCGGGGCCGTGTCCTCGTGGTGGGACGCCGGGCTTTGCCCGGATATGTGCACCAGCAGCGCCCGAGCTCTGCTCAGGAGGGTGACATTCTGCAGACAGAGTGGGGACAGAGGCGTCTGTGTGGGTAGGATGTGGGATGAGCGCTGTCAGCCCTGGTGGTGTGGGAGAGGCGATACCGGGGGCTTTGGTCTGAGCGGCACTTGCAGCTGGGTGCTGCGGGTAAGTGGCTTGCCTGGTGTCACCCCAGGGAACAGACTTTCGATTCTGTCATTACAACCAGATTGCTCTTTTGTTTTCCCTTTCCAAAATACTTCCCTGGTGGAGGAAAGGCCTAAATAACCTGTTTACCTTAATGAGCAGCTGAACATCTCCAACTTTTCCCCAGAGGAGCAGGTAAAGCGCTTCCCTGAGCAGCAGCTTTGAACAGCAGCAGTTGCGGGATGGCATCTCTACAAGCGTTGGCTGGAAGTTGAACCCATGCTCTGGTTGCAGTGGTCTTGTTTATCTCATCTGTGAGAGCAGCAGTGAAAGATCCAGTCAGTTTTTCTCCAGGGTAGCACTCCTCTGAGGTTTTTTTTTAACTGACTTCTGCTTGGAACCCCCGGGACAGGCAGGAAGCACCACTAGTGCTCTCAAAAATCACGTTCCCCTTGGCATCACCTCCCCCAGTGAAGCTGTGGGTGAGGGGGGGATCTGTGCAGCCAGGCAGCGTCAGCAGCTTGGCAGGGCTTTGCTGTACCAGCAGCAGGGCACGGGCCCCGTGTGTCCTGCTGCTGGGGACCAGGGACACTGAGCGGAGCAGACTCCAGCGCCTGGTCCCTGCTGGGGCTGGGCTGAGCTCCAGCTGCCCGACCCTGGGTGAAAAGTTCAAATCTGCATTTAAAAAGAGGAGAGCCACTGAGCAGTTTGGATGGCTCCAATCTGGTTGAGACTTTATTTACAGCTGAGTTGGTCCCCTTCGAAGAGGGAGCTGAGGCCGGGTGTGCTGCCCGGGCAGCACGGAGCCTCGGCCAGGCCGTGGGGCAGGGCTGGGGCCAGTCCAGGGCAGAGCCTCCCCGCAGCGTGCAGAACTCTGCAGATGCCCTGGGTAGCGCCTGGCAGCTTCATTTGTTCCAGGCCTGTTCAGTATAGATGGTTCAGTGCCTCTCCTTGTGGTGTCAAGCTACTGCTGTTCCACACTGGAGTGTGGCCTGGATGGGACGAGGAGGCCCCGGGTGGATGGAGAGGAGGAGCCCTGGGGTTTCAGGTGGATCCTGCTCTGTTCTGATGCTGAGGAAGATGTGTGTAGTCTGCTGGTTGCAAGGGCTGCTGCTCAGCTCTGAGACCCTGCACGCTGCTCCACCCCACTGTGGGGAGATGGGTTTGTGGCCTCTGGTGGGGTGAGGCTGGAGAGCAAGGGGGGGTGGGTGTCTCCACACACTCACTTCATCTGCCATAGTGCTTCAGCGAGGAGATGGGGTGGGATGTGTTTCCACCTGCTGCTGATGGTGCCCCAAAGTTTAATTTGGGTTTCTTTTTGAAGGTGGCACACGCACAATCTCGTGTTTGAGCTATTGCAGGGTCATTGCTTGTCGAGAGGGGCGTTGCATGGTGGTGTGGCTGCAGCGGGGAGCGCTGGGCTGGGGCCAGAAGGATGGCCTCAGGAGATGCCCAGGCTGGCAAGGGGCAGCCATCCTGCTGCCGCCTCCCCCGCCAAGCCCCCCTGCCTGGTACGCTCGGAGGGGCAGAGCCTCGGGCACCGCGGGGCAGGGATCAAGCAGACGGAGTTGGGGGGGGATGCGCAGCAGGGATGAGGTGGGGTTGGTGTGCCCTCTGCTCCCCCAGAACGGTCTGTCAGATGGCAGCAGGTTTGCTGCACGCCTGCTGTGGCCGACAGAAAGGGAACGGCCCGTGTGCTTTGAACCCTTCGTTCAAGGGTGGGCAATAAGACCTGGAAGATATTCTCATTTTCTTTGTAAATGTGGATTCCCAGCACTGTGGTGGGCTTTTAACTTGATAAAACTAAGATTTTTTTTTTGTAGGGAACTGAGGTCAGCCTGGGCATGGTCCCAGCCAGAGGATTGGAATTTAGGACCTTGTGGTGTGAAACATGCTTCTTTTTTCTTGTTCCATATGTGCTGGTGGGACTGTGTCTGTTGTAGTGGCTTTCTCAGTGCAAAGGTCTAAGGAAAAAAGCAACTTGAAAAGGCTGTGTGTCATGTGAGGAGGCAAGTTAGCTCTTAATCATATCATATATTAGCCTCCTTTGCAGTAGATACATCTGCTGTAAAATGCTTAGTGCTGAGAGCCTGATTGGGCAGCCCATGCTAAGTGTTCAAACTCCTGCTGCCTTTTTTCTTCAAACAATATCTTCTGGCTTCCAGATTTCTGATAAATTGATAAGAGGAATTGCGTGAGTCAATAGAGTTGTAGACACTTTGCCAATATAACCCTAGCGCTATTGATCTGCCAGTAAATTAAAGTCTTACTTAGAGGCTGCCGATATTTCTAATCTCCTGCCTCACCAATTACAACCTCCCAGCTACCTGGGAAAGACAGCGGATGGCGGACGAGGCTTCAGAGGTTTTTCCCAGCGAGCCGGGCTGCAGCGTGGCAGCCGGAGCCCGCGGAGGGGACTGGGGATGGCTCTGGGGAGGCTGTTGGGTGGTGCTGTGTTCGGGAATGCTGCGGGAGGGGTTCTTCTGGCCAAGGTTCTGCTGTGGCTCCCAGGGCATAACCCTGGCTACTGAAGAGCAGGGATGGTTTAGAGGAGTGGTGAGCTCCCATCCCTGCCCGTGTCCCGCCATGGCTGGGGTGCTCTGCCCCAGCCCTCGGGTTGCCTTCCATGGCACAGGGTGACTGCTGCGGTCACATCCTGATGCCAAAGGGGTCACGGTCCTGCAGAAGGGGCTTGCGGGTCCTTGTGTTAGAGGCAGGCGGGTCTAAAGAGACGCTTACTGGGAGAGGAAGGATGTGGGGAACCTGCTGTCCTGTGGCTCTTGCCCGCTGCCCTGTCTGGGCTGAGCCCCCTCGGCTGCCCCTCGAGGCTGGGGACAGAGCAGAGCTTTTGGCTGTCCAAGGAGCCATGGATCAGAGAGCTCCTGCCAGGGCTCCCGGCCCGATGAGGTTTCAGCAGATCTTGCCCGATAAGCCCCTTTCAAGTCTCATTTACGTTTGAAAGTCTGTAGTTAGCTTTGGGAAGAAATCTCCAGATAAATGCTGTGTTCTTTCTAATACCCCAGAGCGAAAATCAATGGGAGGGATAATTCCTTCCCTTGTCCTACACAGACTTTCATGTGTTTCTACCTCCAGCATCACCTTTTAAATAAAGAAAAGAAAAAGCTTTCCCCTTCCGACTCTGCCTCTTGGGGCAGAGCTGGCTCCTGCCAAATAGCCCCGATGCACAGAGCAGCGTGGGCAGTCGGGGGGTTTCTGTCAGCCCTTGGGTTCAATTCAGGCTTTTACTGGTGCGGGGGAGCTGCTGCAAGTGCAGTATGTTGCTGGGTTTACAGGGCTCGACGTAGAGGTATTTCTGGGGATTCATGAATGGAGTGGTGTGATAGCTGCAGAAGACAACCCAGGTCTTGAAGTTGGTAGTGGAGCAATACTGTAGTGAAGGGTTTTAAAAAAAAACACATTCTCTTTTCATTATATTCAGTGGAGTGAAGGTTCTTGCTGTTATAAAGCTGCTGGATAGGTGGAAGATGTGCCTATAGTGACTTTTTTTTTTTTTTATCCTGAGCTTGTGCAGAATGCTCTGGGCAGTGACATCTCTGCTGCTGGGCATCCAGCAGCATCTCTTTCGAGGCAGATCCCATTTCCAGAAATACCTTGGTAGGAAATAGTAGCTGAGACTGGTCTGAGACAGCTCCCTCAGACTGCCCTGGGACATGCCTATGTCTGAAAGATGTATTCCCCAGAAATGAAGGCATTTATCTGGCCACCTCTGTGCTAGCTGCATTGAATTGTGTTTTCCCTGATGTTGTGAAGTTATTGTATAGGATGTACATTAAAAGTTGTAACTATTCCAAGTGCTGCTGTTTTGGCAGGGATTTGCTGAGTCTCATGATCCATCCGTAATGGAGTGGAGATGCTGAGCTGCAGCAGGATATATTTACACCAAAAGCTTTCTTGTGAAGGAAACATCTGAACAGTCAAACTGTCTGAATGATTTCTCCAAATTCCTGGTAGCTCTACATACAGTGCTGGTGGCGATGGGGAAGGTAAAGAGTGGCCTCCAGCACCAGGCTACCTCCCCTGGTTAGAGATGTGGCATTACTGAAACAGCAGCAGTGGGAAAGCTGAAGGAAATCTTCAGTCTTGACCAGATCCTCAAAAAAGACGATGTTAAAAAGGTTGAGGTTGACTCAACTCTTTGTATATTGAGATATTTGAATCCTGTTCACACCTGATGATGCCAACGCCTGAGGCAAGGGCAGGTTGGAACAAGATTTCTTTACTGTTTCTAAATAAGTTTTCAGGATTTGCTTGGGGTTTTTTGCTCTGTTTCTAGCTGGAGATGTGAAGTTTGTTTCAGCAGTTTGTGACCGCTCAGTTGCCCCCATAGTGAATGGCCCGAAGCAGCACAGGTTGTTGTGGTCAGTACAGGAAAGGGCATTTCTGCACCCCGGGTGCTGATGTAACTGCTTTAAGGTAATTGCTTGATGCCGTTGGCGGTGGTGCGTGTTCAGGCTGCCTCAGCGGTGCAGGGTGGTGTGGCCGAAAGGCACCAGTGCCCAGGGAGACCCTGGGGAATGTCCAGGCTGGGTCCAGCCCTTGGGTTGTGCTCCTGCAGGGACCTCCTGCTTGGGCCAGCAGATCCTGTGCAGTGCAGCTCTGGGAGCACCTCCTGACCTGGGTGGGAGCATCTCCCTGACTTCCTGCTGCTTTGGGGGGACCCACTGTCCAGTGCTCCTTCACGGCCACAGCTCAGGGCCCTGCAGTTCAGGGTTGGACTAAAGGCTTTTCAAAGCTTTCTGGATGGCAGATAATCCCTTGCTCCTTTTAGTTAGTGTGGATAGTGGAGTGGGGGTTAAGCTTGTTTTTCCGCCCGTTTCTGTTGGCAAAGGCTGGAGCTGCTGTCTGCAGCTCTCAGCGGAGTGGGGAGTTACCCGGGGTGACTTCCATCATAAATATTGCATGGCACTCGACAGGGAGAGACAGCACTGGGATGAAAACCATTCATTAGCAGCACCGCTGTGTCTATCCAGGTTTGCTTTTAGGATTGGGATCAGCTGAAGCATATTTCTGGTGGATCAGTGGCAATTTCTCTTTAGCTATCAAAGAGACAGCGCGACTCAGCCGCTGGCCCTTGCATTTCTCCTTCTTTGGATCCTGAAATATTTAGTGCTCTGTATCTGAACTTAATGACTGAGCAGGAATATTGATGGGTTATGGTCTAAAACCTCTAATTCAAATGTCTCTTGACTTGCAGGAAATCTAAGTCTGGGATTTTTATGCTCTCTGCCAATGTTGGTAATTCGGATGGTATTCCTTATTTATTTCCACAAATTGGAGAAGGCTTCAATTTACTATTTTAAGAAGCACATAGTTCAAAAGGCCTTTAATTAAAAAAAGGAAGTTCAGTGTGTGTCAGAAACTGTAAGAATCACTAGACTGCCTCAGAACAGTAACTTGTAGTAATTTGACCTGTGCGAAGTGGACGTTTCTTCCTAATTTTCTTATTCTCTGTCCTGTGAGCGCAGTAGTGTATTTTATAGAGTCCTGGACACACAGGCTGGGGAGGGGACTCTTGCACTACGAAGAGGGTGATGTTGCTGAGACCCCAGGTGACTCTCCTTGCGCTCCTGCTGTGGACAGCCTTTGCTGGTGCTTCATCCCTCGTTAACACAGAGAAGATCTTAACTCCTCACCTAAATCTTGTCCGGTGATGGTACAAGGATGCCTTTTTTTGGCTTGGTGGACAATGGGTAAAATGAGTCACAGCTATTTTATAACAATTATCTGTATGTTGGAACACTTGCCACTCTGTCTCTTCTTTTCCAAAGCTTTACAAGACCGATTATCCATTGAAAGGGAAAGGCTCACATAAGCTGTGAGATATTTTACTGCCCCTCTCCAGCAGCTCCAGTCTGGCTGTGAACCTGGGTAATCTCTTGGCTTCAGGGGTGGCCAGAGGCACCAAGTTTCCCAGTCTGAATGAGAGCTGCCTTCCAGTGTCACTTGAATTGTGGTGGTGTAAGGCAGGAGCACTCGATTTGCTGCTTTGTACCATTTGTTCCTTTTAAAAACCTCTATCTTACTCTTGGCCTTTTTTCTGCCTTACTCTCATCTCTTCACCTCAGAACTTTTTATCCTTGCTGTGGGAAGATCTTTCCACACCTCCCACACTTTGCCAGGGTGTCAGAGCCCACTCTGTCTGGGGCCAGGGGGGTCACAGCTGGTTCAGGGGAGTGGGTGCTGCTCCCAGGGCCTCTGCTGTCCTGCCCAGCCATGCGCTCTGCACAGCGAGCTGCTCTTTAGATCATAGGCAACTTCTTTTAGAAAAACAGCATGTAGGAATTCCTGCTGGTGTTGAGACTCTCTGATGTTCCTCTTCCATTGTCTCTATACATGGCTGGTCTAATTCTGTAGGTTACAGATTTTGCTACCTGTCTCTTCATCTGTTTTCCGGCATCACTAGTATATTTGAAACAGAAAAACCTACTGGATTTGATGCATTTAGTCTACAGCAAATGCTTTGCTGCCACATAGGAGTAAATGATTAATTTATAGTTCTTGTATTAGCAACCTAACTTCATGTTTCACCTCAAATATTAAAAAGGAAGTTGAGGGTAAAAGTAAAGTGTTGTTTTTGTGAAATTTAGTAAAAGTTGGGTACAAATAAGCACCTCCCACAGGAACTTCAGAGGGCATGTGCTCACCTCAGGTTCAGACTGAAGATCCACTACCATCCACGAAGCTGTAAGACCACGTTGTGCAATGTCTGTGCTGTTTGCCCCCTTTTTTCACGAGGTATTCCAGGTGTATAATGTTTCGAGGTTCCCAGCACAGGAGGTGATGGGGTGTGGAGGGGTATACACGCCTGTATCTTATCCCTTAAGTCAGCTGGGCTGGCACAGCCTGTAAAATATCGTCCCTGGTGGCCTGGCGGAGGTGTGGTGTGAGCCATAAAGAGTGTGAGATGCCCAGCAGTGTATTAAACACTAGTTGAGTACAGGAGGGCAGCATATCACAGGAGAGAGATAAGCAAAGTTCTCTGATTGTGGATCAATAAAGGTTAGTGACATCATATCTCAAAGTGAGAGAACCTGCTTTCTGCAGAGCCATTTATCAGATTGCAGGCTGAAGCAGCGTTAACCTTTTCCTAACCAGGTATCTGTTCTCTCTGCCTCCAGACCAAATAACCTTCCCTGCCTGCCTCAGAAGGCTCCCTAACCTCGCCTTCACGATCATAGAATGTTTTGGGTTGGAAAGGACCTTGAAAATCGTCTAGTTCCAACTCCCCTGCCATGGGCAGGGACATCTTCAACTGGAGCAGGTTGGTCAAAGCCCCATCCTGGCCGTTTAACGTTAGTGTGGCCATGCTGGAGGGGCTTTCCTTGGAAAACTTGTCTCGGCTCATCATTGCAGTGCAGCGTGTCCAGCAGGACTGCACAGTGCTGTGGCTGGCTGTGAGATGGGTCATGGGATGCACCACTCTTGGAAGTGCTTCCTA
This sequence comes from Actenoides hombroni, assembly GCA_024336885.1. NCBI lineage: Eukaryota > Metazoa > Chordata > Aves > Coraciiformes > Alcedinidae > Actenoides > Actenoides hombroni. The sequence continues at coordinate 89,424,630 of WUAM01000287.1, read as the reverse complement.
CCTTGGTGTTTATCAGCTGTTCTCTTATTTGAGGCTGTTATGGCCTTGGTGAGGTGGAAGGTGCTGGGACACAACGGATGTTTGTCGCTCTGGTTCAAGGTCTAGCATTGTGCCAGGTGTCTCGGGTTGTGGTTGTAAAAGGCATCCTTAGATTAACTTGTTTTCTATGGCAGCAACGGCAGTGAAGTCACCATGACATGGTCTTTAGGAAAAGCCTGGGTGTGCTGCTGGGTGACTGCCCTTCCTTGAAGCATCTGTCTCCTGGTTTTGCTGTTACTGTTACCCAAACAGATTAAAGCTAAATTGAATGTATCGCCCCATCCTGCAGTCCCCGTCCTTTGCTGCGTGCTGTGAGGCACCAACTTTCCCCATGAAGGCAATGTCTGAATGTGGAGCCGAGTGCCTGTGCCAGCTCGGTGTGGAGCAGGGAGTTGTGGGTGGCTCCGTGAGCCTCTTCAGAAACCTGCCCCAGCAGCACAGGAGGTGACTGGTCCAACCAGAGAGCATCCTTCAGGAGGCTTTTTCATTGCTTTTCACCTTCTGGTCTTGTCTTCACATTGCTGGTAGCAGTAGATACCTGCAGATGACCAAACTGTCATTTTTGTTACTTAATGCAGTGTGCTCTGCATTGCTGAACCAACTGGTACATTTGTTAAGCAAGAAGCTAAATCATGATTTGTTGAGATATTGTGTGTTCTTGATGTATGTGTTTAAACTATATTAAAGCCTGGTGGTTTTAAACTTATCTTGGTCTGTTGTCCTCCACCTCCCACTTCTCCAAGTGCCCCAGCGGTGTGGGTGGCTTTTCCTCCTGCCAGCGGGTTTGAAGTGATGTGTCCCCCGCTGTCCCCCAGTGAAAGTGTTGGGGCTTCCCAGTGCATGGCACTGGCTGCTTATGCCAGCGTCCTAAAAGCTTCCCCAGGGCCCTGTGTGTTGCTTACAGCTCTAGATCGGCTGCTTTAGGGAAAATCCTGATGCTGCTCCTTAAGACTTCTGCCTTGCAGCCAACCTCTGCTTGCGTCTGGTTACCAGTTGCTGTTATGGCTTGGGTTCGTAGGAAAGGAGCATAACCTTGCTGGAAATGGGCTGTGTGACACGATGGACCAGTCTGGGAGACGTGGTGCAAGCGGCTGTCCAGGTGTTGCGGTTGATGCACTGCCTTGATTGACGTTTTGGGGCACTTTCAGCTATATTTTTTCAGCAGCATTGAACTTGGAACACAGTTACAGCATGGAAAATAGGGATGTTTGTCCACTTCTTGCCGTATTTTGGGGTTTATGGGTGACAGTACTATACTGGGACAAAAAGAAATGCTCTCCCATGTATTTAGGAGTTGTTGGATTTTATTATGTGTTCCAAAACAAATGACCAGCCTAATTTTCAGTGAGAGCCTTTCATGCAGTCCTTGTGGTCCAGATCAGCATTTACATCAGAGATGTGTGCAAGAGCACACACCTGTAGTGACAGAGACACTTAAACTGAGTTGCATTGTGCTGTGATGAGGGCTGCCAGAGAGCTCTGGAGGCTTCCTCCAGGAGAAGGCATCCCAGGTGCCTGGGGACTTCCAGTGTCGGCTGCGGGAGGGTGTCCCTGGCAGCAGAGGAGTGTTACCGAGCGCCAGAGCATCCCTGCCCTGTGGTGTGTGAGCAGGACGTAGGTATTTGTGCTGTGCGGGAGCAGGTCTCTGGTTTTCAGTGTATGAAAAGGGAGGCTTCTGCCTGGAGGTCTAAGTTTAGAGATAAGATAGGAAGGAAGGATGACAGACGAAGGGTAAGGGGCAAGAGGAGAGTTAATTCCCTGAATGAACTCTGTTGTCTAGCAAGGAAATACCATTTTTTTTTCAGAACCTACAGAGACTTGAGTTATAAAGACTTCTTGATTACCTTTCATCCTTTTTCCATTGGCGATTTCTCATTGCAAAAGGAGCCCCTTTGCTGTGAACCTCTGGGCCGTGCCCCGGGGGCTGGGGCTGTGCTGCTGCCTGTACTGCCGGGTCGGGGGACGCCTGCGACGTGAGCCTGGCTAATGGGCTGGTGTCCAAGTGGAAAGTGTATTTTCAATGAGGAAGTGCTGAGATATTAGTGGAGCCTGGATTACCCTGTGATTGTGCTGTCAATACTGCTGTATTGAGTCGGAGAGAGCCTGCACAACACAGGGAAACACTTAGCTCACTACTGCTGCTTATTGAGAAGCCAATAGCAATTTACTTGCTGACACTTGACATCGAATCCGTTCCCAGAGGTGCAGCTCCTGCTGAACCACTGTTGGGCTCTCCTTCACACCTGCGCCTGCCCTCGGCCTCGGAGCTGCAGGTGGGGTGCTGCTGCTGCTCCTCCAAGCGCCCGCGCCCGCGGGATGGGGAGGAGGGACTGGTGTCTGCCCCTGTGAGTGGCCCTGCTCGACTGGGACCAGCAGGTAAGGACCAGCTTCCATGGGGCAGTGGGAGACCTTGGCTCTAGAGAGCTGGTCTCACATGGGAGTAACTTTGTGCAGATACGTTTCTTTTTCTTGCACATATTCAGTAAAGAAGAGGGAATGTGGGTGCCTGATCCTTCCATCCTGAATCCTGCTCGCTTGAAGTGCCTGGGACCTCTGGGCCAGAGCGGCTGGGTTCCTCCAGTCCTGTTTTCCTGGGAGGAGCACAGTTGAAATCCAGTGGGCCATTCTCACATCCACACATACCTTTTAAGAAATCTGCTGCTGAAATACTTTTGAGAAAAGTAACATCCAGGGTATATCTTTGAAGACCTTAACTCCCTAACATGAGGACTAACACATGAAGGAGAAAGGATGGGTGAGGAGGGAGCTGGAGAACTGATGTGAGATGACTAGAGAGGGGAAGGAGAAAGTGGGAGTCTGTGTTCCAGTGGCATCCTCAGCCAGGAGCATGAGGGGCTGGTGCTGCCATTCTGTTGAGAGTCAGAAGACCCAAGTGGACGTTCTTCTTGGCCCTCCCTGTTTTCAGTTGTTGCTCTTGCTGGTTTAATATTTTGCCTGGCAAATAATTTTAAACATTGTGTCTGTTGGCTGTTGGTGTTGCTGTTTGGTGCACTGTTCCCTTTGTACTTCCCTTGTGTGACTGAACCTCCTGTCAGGGGTAGGAAACTGTGTCCTAAATACAAGAGGAAACAAAGAAAATGTGATGCATGAGGAAGACACTTGGCACTCAGATTTTCATTTTGTAGAAGTAAAATTTAGGTCATGCTGCAGGTTGTGTTTTAAATAAATCTGTTGCTTTGTGCTTGCAGTTTGTGTAGTCCGTGTGCAGCTGTCCTGGCTCTGCAGGGAGCGGAGGAGAGGAACCGTTGTGCTCTGGAGCCCAGGCTGCATCCTTTTCCGTGCCAGCCGTGCAGGATGGCACGGGCCACGCCAGAGGAAGCCGTTCCCAACCAAACGCCTGTGAAATGGCGAGCGCAGAGCTGTCCATGTTTGGCTGTCCTGTAGCCCCCGTGGAGAGAGGGGAGTGGGCAGCTGCTGGGACACAGGGATGGGGTGCAATGGGAAGGTGTAACGCTGTCTTCAGACCCCTGCTGAAGCAGGGCTCAGTGTGGAGCCGGTGTCAGCAAGGTGCTCTGGGTGCCAGGTGTGTGCCCTGTGCTCCCAGTGCGTGGTGGATCGTGTGGCTTTGCTGGCTGTCTCTCAGACAGGGACCTGCTGTCTCTGTTGAATGCACCTCCCTGGCCAGGAAGCTCTGGACATGCCTGTTCCCCCTTCCCTGACCAGCCCGGCTCTTGTCCTGAGGCAGATGGTCCCATTTATGGTCCCGAGCCAGAACAAGCAGCAGGTGCCTGTTGTGGAGACATGCTGCTCTATGAGGTGGCTGTAACCGGAGCTGAGGGATGATGTTGCCAGGAAGCCTGTCTGGGGACCTCCAGGGACCCAACTGCTCAGTGTCAGTGAAGTCTTTCAGTGATACCAGCTTCCTTCAAAAACTCTAGCAAGTAAAAAACCAAAAACATATTTGGTGAGAGCGCAGGGAAGGGCAGTGGCATGGGATGGGCGAGAGCAGGAGGAGTAAGAGATACCAACATCTGATACCTTTTGAAGATGGGAGGAGGGCGAAGCAGCAGGCGTGAGCTTTGGTGTGCTGGGTGGCTGGGATGGCAGGTGTGACACCTGGGCACAGGCTTTTGTAGCAGTCCCTATTGCTTATTAGAGTTTGCTCTGCTCTGCTGCTAATCTTGTTCAGCAGTTGCTCCTCTTAATTATTGAAGTACTTTTACAGAGATGTAGCAGATTAATCCTTTTAGTTCTGCTTGCTGCCAGAAGAGATTGCCACCATTATTCTCCTGCTAGGAGCGGAGAGGTTGGAGCAAGGAGAAGCAGGGCTAAATTCAGGATGTCTGTATTCAGACGTGTGTGTGGTTCTGTGGCTGTGGAGCCATGTCCAGGGGTGGGTACCAGTGCTGAGCAGTGAGAGTGTGTACAGGCAGGGATGAGCTCTGGAGACCGGCAGAGTGTTGAGGGTCCCTGCCTGGGGTCCCTCTGCAGCCTCTCTGCTCCGGCGTCTAGCAGGGACGGCAGCTATGGAGGCATCGCTGTTTGATCCTTGCCTCATTGGAACACAAATATTAACTGACAAGCAGTTGCATAAAAAATGGCAAAATCACTTTGGCCTGTTGACTTATCTTACAGCAAAAGAAATAAACAAGGAAAAGTAGGAAAGTTAACTTATAAACCAATAAACTGTTATTGCACTGGCGTTAGTGCGGCCTGAGGTTTGCTCAATGACTGCTGGGATGATGTCTTCCAGAAGCTCAACTTGGAGGAAACAGAGAAATATTTACTTGTTAAATATACAGGACAACATGATCGCTTTAGGCACTGTGGTATAACATGCACGCGGCCGATTCCAGTGATTCGCAATCTGCTCGTTGCCTCCTTCCCTCCAAACACTTCACAGAGCAGTTTTTAAGCCTTGCCTGGCTCAGTCCACAGGAGCCTTCTTATTGTCTTGAGCAGAAGCGTCTGAGGTTGAAAGCTGCCCTTCAGTGTTTACTAAAAGGTGTCCAGGGTGGAAATGTGCATCTGCCAGAGCAGATCTTCTGTATAGTTGGGGTTGCCTGAGTTACCTTGTGTTGGAAGCATTACTGCTGGGTCATCAGGACTCCTCCCCGGTGCTGGTGCAGGCCTGGCTCTCAATACTGGTGTAACTGCTTCCTCTCCGGGACGTGGTGTGCAGCCCGGCGGCTGCCACGGGATGAGTCCCTGTCTCCTGCCTTGGTGCCACTGCGTGTGTCCCCCGGCGTGCGGGCGGCTCCCTGAGAGCCGCTCGGGTCTGTGCTGGAGACCCTCCGTTCCCGCGGTGCTCTGCGAGCTGCCTCCTCCATCTGTTCACGGCCAGGTGACTACCTCTGCGGCCTGGTCGCAGTCGTGTGCACGGTTCCAGCTGAGGCCTCGCAGCGCTGTTAGCGTGTTGTTTACCGCGTCCTTGTCTCCGCAAACACCCCGAGTAACCGGTTAGGATCACGTTTACCGCTTTCGCAGCTGCGTCCCTTTGGTTCTGCCATCCCAATGAGCGCACCAGTCTGTCTCCTCCTTTGTAATTCCTGATTGGTAAACCTGGAATTTACTGTAGGAATTCAGAGTTTTCCTGATGTATTCTTGGATTTAGTTGCTTTGCTGTTATTCTAGGCGGCTTGGGTAATGTTCTGGTCTTCCACTGTGTTGGATGTGCTTCCCAATTTAATTTCATTGGGTATCAGTGTTCTCTGCTGATTTGCAGCAAGGCCATCAGTGAAGTTTGCCTGAGGCCTTTCCAAAGAACCTCCATCCAGGGCAGTATCTACTTTAAATGATTTTGGTGTCATCTTCTCATGGCCTAGATTTCTACCTTTTTTAAAATCTTAGCTAGTGCCCATCGCCTCCGGCCAAATTCCCCACGGCACGGTACTAAAGAAGGAGTATTTGTTTTAGTAAAGAAAGGTACTGGGCTAGTTTGCACCACGTGTCTTTGGTATACCTGCCTCAAGTTTTATCTTGGTTTCCATTTATTGCTGTGTCTTTAATTATTCTTCCCTTCCCAATGCCTACAGCTTCATCTGTCACAAGATAAAGCTCATCAGCGGCTCCACAGCCCTTTTTTAATAGAAGTGCTATATTTGCTGTTCTGTACCCAACACAGTTCCAGAGATGATGGGTGGTTGGGAATATCTGATACTGAACCTAAGATCTCCTTGGCTATTCTTAATTGTGAAGTAATTGCTATTTATTTTTTTTTTTATATTCAGGCATTAAATTTTCAAGTTTTGCTTTCTCCTTAGTTTTGCCAGCTCTTCTTGTTAGCTGCATGGCCTTTACGCTTTTTTTTTCCCCTAGCATCTGTATCTTAGTTGAAAATGGAGGTAATTAGTCTTGGGGTTTTGGTTAAGTTTTTGGTTTACACACACCATGTGCTTGGACAGAAGTCTGGACGTATAACTCAGGATGCATCTGTGAGCTCTGGGAAGTCTGATCCTAATTGTCTTGCTCCTGTTCCTCAGGGAGGTGATGACAGCTGTAATTACAGCTCAAGTAATGAAACATTAAGAGAAAATACTGAGGGGAAGGTATCTTGAAAGTTGAGGTGAATGATCTCCACCTGGGAGTGAGGGGTAGGGAGGGGAAGGTCAGGTTTTCATAGGATTTTGGTAAGTGGTTAGCTCATTTTATTAATGGTTAATAGTGGCAGGAGGTTGCCAGGCTCTGCTGTTCATACAGTGTGTCTTCTTCTGAGAAGAAATGATTTGGATGTAATTTGGACAATGTTGTGCTGTTCATTGTGAAAGCAGCTATAGCCCCGGTCATGAAAAGTGTTTGCCAAATCCAGGATGTTTTTCTGCCACTGTAGATCTGATCATTTTGCTGGGACAGGAGAGGAGGGGAAGGCACATCACCCACTGCGGGGTTGGGTAGGACATCTTTCCTCCCTTTGCTGTCAAACTCTCTGGTACGCAGACTGGCCAGACGGTTGTCCTGCTGTGTGTTCTGGTGCCTTCTGCCTTGTGTCTTTCTGAGGTGGTTATTCAGCAGCTTCCTTGTGTCTGGACCTGCTAGATCTTTTAAAACTGGCCGCTGTTGCTTGCATTCTTGCAGTGTGTGCGTGCCAGCTTCTGACGTGCACCATGTTTCATTTCTGCAAGAAGCTCACAACGCCAGCAGTGCTTGATACGTTGTCTGAGCTGTGGCTGTGACGGGTCATTCTGGCAACTGCAGCTTATGATTAAAAAGAAAATCAGTCACTGTCATCTTGGACCCCAGCACCAGTGATTTGACAGTCCACAATACATCAGCTTCTTCCTCATCAGAGGATCTTAGACTCAGGACTGCCCCAAGGGTTGTCCTCTGACTCAGGCTGTTGCCAGAAAGCTCGTCTTGTATTTTATGACTTTCACAGCCAGCCGCACCATTTCCCTGCCTGAAGAGGCTGCAGCGAGACCCAGGGGACCCTCCAGTTCCAATTTTTGGTAGGATCTTCTGGGCCTCATTGTGTAGCTTCAGAAGACCAGAGGGTAGGAGCTGCAATTGCTGCTGCTATATGATCACACCCAGTAAATTCCCTTACTCCCTTCGTCCTCTGGGAATTCGGAGCCATCACATCAGCTTTTGGGCAGGGCTGGGGCTGCCACAGCCTCGGGTCTCGCAGTCTGAGTGCAGGATGGTGGCTGCAGCTGAGATCATCTCCCGCCTTAGAAAAGAGAACTGATTTGCAGCTCTGCTTTCAGAGCATCAAACTTCACATCTTGTGCGACCGCTGCGAAGAGCAGCTCTTCCACGGAGCCAGAGCTCTGCTGCTGCTGCTCGTTGCTTCTGGCTGGGACTCCCTGCAGCCCCGGGGCAGGAGCAGTGGGCAGGGGGAGAAGGGCCTGCTGCTGCTTTACCCAACAAACTCGTGATCCCCAGAGGGCCGAGCTGTGTGCCTATCTCACAGACAGCGTGCGCCTCTGTGCGAGATCCCAATAACCTGATTTCTTTTCCAGAACTGTGGGCCTTGGAAAAAATGTAATCATGCAGGGTTAGTTTTCATCTTCCTTCTCACTCCCACTTTCTGTGGTGTGTTAAAATTGGATTTTAATTGAATATCTTGTTCCCAGCTGTATCTTTTAGCAGCAGCATTTGCTGTTGCTACCAGAGATGTTTTAAATAGGATGGAGAGTCATCCATAGGATTATCTGTGGTAATGTGTGGCCCACATCGGGAAATGATTTAGGCAACACAGTTAAGGAAATGTCACTTACAAAGTGTCTTTAACTGATCACATCCCTCTAAGAGTTAGGGCCAAGGAAGAGATTCGGTTGAGGTCTGAAGAGATGGTGTACTGATGTGTACGTAGGTGCAGGTTGCAGAGAGCCTGGGAAAGGTTCTTGCGTCATCAGTGGCAGGAGACAAGCTGTGTAGTCTAACAAATGCTACTGTCATGGGTTGGACAGGTTTCAAAGACTTGATGGCTGGTTTTATGTCCCCTTGGAGTGAGAGATCGAATGCAGGCTGGCCGGGCTCCAGCTGCCTCCTGATTTGGTCTGACTCGCAGTATCACTGAGAAGGAAGGACCTGAGTCAAACCGAGGATAAGGGGAAGGACATTTAGGTTGAGCCTGATGGTCAGACAGTACCCCGTGTCTGTACGTCATGGGGAGGTAACAACACGTGAGTGGAGGGCATGTGGAGTTTGACTGAGAGATGAGGTTCCCGAGCAGCCAGCGTATCGCTGTCACCCAAGCACGGCTCGGCTCGGCCGATGGCTCAGCTCGCAGGGGCAGGGCAAGAGCTCGGGGTGGGGATGCTGGGTGTTGCACACGTACTGTTTCAGCAGTAGTCTACATTAGTTAAAGACTGAAGACTAATGTAAAAAGGATATTAAAAATGCACCTCAGTTGGATTTGGGTTTTGGGGTTTTTTTAATTTTTCATGGGAAAGCTATCTGTAGTGCCTCAGAACTACAGCTGTAATAACCCGTGGCTTGAAAATTGTCTATTTGCTGTTTTTATTGATAAACAGTGCACAGGCTTGTGAGAAAGTGTGTAGACTACTTCTCAGCCTCCCTTTCAGACTGATCTTCTTGGATAGAGCTGATGAAAATCCACAGTCATTTAGCCTTTGATGTGCAGGAGACCAGGCTAGATGATAGGATGATTCCTTTAGGCCTTGCTTCCTGAAGATATCTCCTTATCCTCATTTACCCAGGTAGTTAAAACCTTGCCTGCAAGCACATGGCAGAGCGCCTGCTGCTGCTCCCTGCCTGGTAGGAAAGCTGTGCAGGGGTGAGGGAGAGAGTTTGTAAATTAGAGACTTGGTTTGTAAATTAGTTCGTTCTTTGTCTGACTTGTGGAGCTGGTACCTCTGCCTTGCAGCTGGGCAGAAGAGCATTGCTCAAGGGAGACAGCCTGGATGATAAGATGGAGCTCCCCAGGTGAAGTTTCTTGGCAGCCTCTCCACGCTAGGGATTTGGACCTGCTCAGCTGCAAGAGGAAGGAATATTGCTAAATGTTCTCGGACTTCCACCAGTCTCTGAAAGGTCTTGCTGAAGTATTGTCCTCTTGGTGGTTGTGTTAGGAGGGTGACTTTGGCTTTGAATCCATTGCTGTGATAGTCCTGCTCTGCTTAGGGGGAGAGAACAGGAAAAGAAGGAAAAGACATGACAGACAAAGGCTTTTCCATTGTCTGGAGGGCTCCAGAGAGGTGGCCACAGGACGCCAGAGCTGGCCCAGTGCTTTTCTGGGATGTGTTTTGAGGTGGTTCTGGGGCAGAGCCCTCCAGACCACTGCTGGAGTGACCCTGGTGTGTTCCCCTGGGGGGTTGGATCCCACCGGCACGTCGGGTGGGCTCAGCATGGCACTGACCAGCATCAGCCCCCACAGCCTGGGGTGGCCATGGTCTGCGAGAGGGGTGTCAGGGGCTCCTAGAGGAGTGTTGTAGTGAAGGACAACACCTTCCTGTAGTTTAAACTCTTTCTTTCCCCTCTTCTTTTCATACTGCCTCTCCTACAAACCTTTGAAGAAGGCCTTCTTAATTAAGCCTTTCCCAACTGGGATTTTGCTTTTGAAAGAAAAAATTGCTTTGCATTTGGGGTTTTGATTTTGAAAGAGAAATAAGGAACAACTTTCTCATTTAATGTCTATTCTGTCTCTTTTTAACTCACTTGCTATTTACCATATTGAATTTTCTCTTAAATTTCTGCTCATGTTGTCTTGAATATTGACCCCTTTTTTCTCTCTACAGAGAAATGATATTGCTGCTTTCTGTATTGTTACTACTAGCCTAGGAGTTTCTACATGATGAGCAATTGGATTTCCTGAGTAGTGGAATCTACTGATCTTATCTGTATAGTAAAATTAAATCTGTTATTTTGTGGTGATTTTTCCTCTTAAAGCTCTTCTTGGCTCTGTACTGGAGTTGTTCTTCTCTTCTGTCTTTACACTTCAACAATGAACTGTTGATTTCTGGAAAAAGTCATTTTTCTGCCTGAGAAGGGAGGTGTTCCTGGGTAGTTAGTGCAGAGCATCACATTCCACAGAAGCTCTCCTGGTTGATGGTCACCTTTAGACCCTCCTTGAAACTGGCCCAAGTATCCCGTACTTGTTACGTGCTTTCAAACCCTTCCAGGCCCGTGGAACTGCCACCAATGGGCAGCTGCTGGAGATGGGTAGGGCAACCTTGACATGACTTCAGCTACCTTAGCAAGGGTGTCTGTGGTGGGCTAGTTAGGTCCTGAGGCTCCTGGAAATGTGACCTTCATCTTCCTAGTAGGAGGAAGAAACCTCTTCTTCCCCTTTTTTAGCTGCTTTTCCCTTCTTTAGCTGCTGCCTCTTGGTTGGTACCAGATACCCCCAGCCCTGGAGAAGGATCTGGATCTCCTCTCTGTGCTCCAGCTCCCTTCTGGCACAGGGGCTGTCAGAGGAAGCGCTGTATCTTCTAGCCTTCAGGTTTAGAAGGCCCAAGGGATAATTTAGGCTTTTTTTGTGTAATTGTTGGCGATACGTATGTCTCCCATTGCGCAGGTGTGTCAGAGTGTCCACGGATGATCCACGGGATTTCAAGGTTGAGAAAATAAAACCAAACAGGAAAATTCTACTTCTGCTCTCAGCATGAGCAGGATGTGGTTAAAGTTGGACCAGTGTGCCCTCAGTTTTCAGGAGGAAACTGTTGGAGAGTAAATGAATCTTCATTGACTTGTGATAACGAAGTTACAAGTCTTGAAAAAGCAGCACGTTGTTCCAGACTGTTTTACGACGGATAGATTTTTTTTTTCCCATTTAGTAAAGGTGGCCTGTCTGACTTGGGCCACCTTCAGAAGTGTTGGCCATGGTCGCTGTACACACGTAGTGATGTCATGTTCTCCCTGTTGCATGCTGGCATGGCTGCCAGTTGAGTGTGAATTAGGCAAGAGTGTCATGTGTCTTTTCTATTCTGAACCTTGACAAAGAGAGAAATAAGCTTCCTTTAGAAGTGGAGGCTGGATTTCAAGCCTCCTGTTCAGGTTGCTTATGGTGTAGAAGTGAGAGCCGTCTCATGTCGCTCTCCTTCATTTCCTTCCTTTGCTGACACCAGTGTGTACATTAGTTCAGCTGTTGAAGAGGTTTCTTTCTTTTCCATCTAACAGTTTTACTTATTTCTGGTTTTGTTTATTTTTCTTCTTTGCAAAAATCTTTAATGAGTGAGAATTTATTTCTGCTTTGACCGTTCATTTCTATTTCAGTTATTCTGTTGACTTTCTCAGCAACCAAACGGATTTTTGCTTGCTGTGTTGCATAGGTTGGTTTATGCCACATGGGGAGAGGCCAGGCTTTACTCTCAGCTGCTGGTCTGGGTCCTTTTGAGGTCCCACAGCATCAGTTTCCATCACTGGGGCTGGTTTAACAAGGGAGCACAGGTAACCCACTTGCCCTTCCACCACACGTAGGGGTGGCTTTCCCACAGGACTCTTCAGTTCCCTTTCTGCAGATGCAGGCTCAGGGCACATCTCTTTACTTGTTTTCCTTCTTTTTGCCTTCTTCAGTTTTTCTTCTGTGGTCCCAGCTGAGGTGTGGCTGTTGGGTATGTGCCTCTTCTCTGGATGCCTTTTAGAAAGCTGCTGAGTGGTCCATCCTTAAAACGCTCCTCCTGCAGAGATTGTTCTGCTGCTGTAAGAGCAATGATTTAAGTGTTCTCAGTGCAGGAGTCTGGGAGATCACTGAGGCATTCCTGCATTGGACACTTAACCCGCAGATTTATGGTAGCAGGATTTGGTTGGAAGGTGTTGCCTTGGGCGAACGCTTCCACCCGCCGCAGCAGTGCTGGCCCCAGGGGCATGTGGCACAGGCAGGGCTTGGTGTGTGCAGACCACACTGTCATCTTACAGAGGGGGGAAAATGTGCAGCTGGATGAATCGCAAACCCCACCAGGAACAGATTCAAGCCCTGCAGTTGTGAGGCTCTCTGGTGAGGTCTCAGAGGGAACGTGTTGCCTTTTTGGAGGGGAGGTGTGTAGGAGGCTGCTGGCAGACCTGGTCACAGGAGATGGGTTTGTTCAGTAGCTTAGCCCTCTTTTCTCTCTGAGGGGCTTCTTGCTCTCTGGTCTAGGCACGCAGAAGTCAAAAGAAGTCTTGCCTGAGCTGCTTTCTCTGCTCGCTGTGCCCGGAGAGCCTGACGGAGCCCTCACCTGTTGGAGAGCAGCCCCGTGTTTCTGGGGTTGGGAGCCAGCGCTGTCACCCCCGGGGCTCTTGGAGCAGGTCCCAGCCTCCGTCTGTTCCAGTCTCCTCTCACTGTGCCATGCACCTTCCCTTGCCTAGAGCTACAACAGGGAGCCAAGAATTAATTGTTTTGTGTTTCCTTTTTTCCCCCTTGTTGCATTGTGGTCTGATCGGTATCTGGGCTCATTGGGCACTGGAAGCGTTCACTTCCCCCTCTCCAGAGACGGATGCTGGAGAGTAAGCGCTTGAACCTGAAGCGAGGGGTGGGCTGAGCCAGGTGGGGATCCTCCTTCGTGCGCTTGCTCAGCATCCCGTGGTGTGGCAGTTGGCAGCAGCGGGGTCACAATCCCAGCATGGTGGGGCTTGGAAGGGCCCTCTGGAGCTGATCTGGTGTCCCCCCCCTGCTCCGTCCAGCAGGGTCACCCAGAGCAGGGGGCCCAGCAGCACAGTGTCCAGCCGGGGGGGGAATCTCTCCAGACAAGGAGACTCCACAGCCTCTCTGGCCAGCCGGGCACAGGCTCCCACACCCTCACACCAACAAA
>WUAM01000287.1:89395737-89411323 GCA_024336885.1 Actenoides hombroni | reverse complement strand
AGCTCTTGCTCAGCATTGCTCAGCTCCCCTCTCAGGCTGCTCTTCTCCAGCTGAACAGTCCCAGGGCTCTCAGCCTTCCCTGGGCATAGAGATGCTCCAGCCCCTCAGCATCTTCGTGACCTCTGCTGGTCTCTATCTAATGGCTCCCTGTCTCATACCCCACCTTTGTAGGTTGAGTTGATGTCTTACCTCTGTAGGTTGAGTAAACTTTCCCAGACAGGAGGTGTAAACAGAAGTTAGATAAATAAAGTTAATTTCACTTCCACCAGGGAATTTCATGGAGGTGAAATTTAACTGAAGGGCTGCGAAGGCAGAAGAGAAAGTCACTGTAAAGAAGAAGAAGGGGAGCAGGAGAAACAGAGTGATTTAAAGCATTATGAATTTGAGTGGAAATGCTGATATATTAGTGTTATTTTAAGCCTTGTCATTCTGTAGACTTTAGGATTGTCAAAACGGTTCTGGAGTACTCTCTCTGAGACAAGTCTTGTATTCCACATGCAAGGCTGGATTCTGGTAAATGCAGTGGTGTTGGGCAGCTTATGCTTTGGTGAAGCTTAGCAACATAGGAAGAAACTGAGGGAGAGAACAAAACATACCTCTTGGGTTCATCACACAGGGCAAGGGTACCGGTGCAATGACAGCTGTTAACTTCACTACTGCTTCGTCTAGGGAAGAATTTATGTGGACTTTTGGACTTCGTCATCTATGTGAACTCCTGTCAAATTTTGGTCCCGTCATCCACAGAAGGGACTGGATTTGGGAAGTATAAGGGGGAAGTGTCTTGGTGACCTGTCCTTACAGGCTTCTCCCTCCTGGGGTGGGAGTGGGGTGCTGAGGGTGCGTGTCCCCAGAGGATTGCCCAGGTCTGGGGTGCTTTGGGAGCAGGTTATTAGCCCTGATTGAACTGGAGGGAGGGATGGCAATTGTGGTTTTCATCAGTGTTGACTGAATGTTCTGGAGCTTCATATCTTGTTTCTAATTAAAGCCTTGAATCTGTTGATGCTGGTGGTGGTGGCCCGTGGGACAGCCTTTTCCTGCAGCGTCCTGATGACATTTCACCTCTCTGTCTTTTTGCTTTCTTGAAAATGGCCGAGGCTGCCTCTTGGGGCTTTTTTGTGGATGTTTCTCATTGCTGGTTTTTCAGAGAAGCACTTGATCAGGATACCATGTTTCTAGTAATTATGCTTCTTATGGACCTATTTTCTTATGCATTTAATGGGGCTCTGGCTTTTCAGCTTGTACTTGGCCTGAACTCCTGAGCAAATTAAATTATGTCAGAGGCCTTCCACAACTGAGATGGGCATTAAGATCTTTGATTTTTCTCAGGGCAATTATTGTGACCAGGTGAGGAAGAGGAGGCTGTTCAGTGTGTGATGCAGGGCACAGGCGTTAAGACCCCTTCATTAGTAATGCTGAAGTTCAGTATTTCAAGTTCCTGACTTCAGTAGCCCACTCCTCACACAGCAGGAATCCCAGGGTGACCTGCAGGCTTTGAGCAGTGCCTGAAGATACCCCTTCAAGGGAGTTCCTTGCAACCAGGTGGCCTTTTAGCTCTGCTGAGAAACTCATTTCTGAAGATGAGAAAAAAAATTCCCTTAGTGCACCTTCTAATTGTTCATTTAGGAGCAGAACTTTCCTCCAGCTGGGAGGGCTTAAGGCTGCTGTAAAGTGCTAATTAAAAGTAATAGTGATAATGAAAACAGATGTTTTGAAGAAAAGCAAGTGGTAGCGGGGCACCAATCTGCCGTCCCTGGCTTCTCTGCAGGAGCAGCGCGAGCTGCTGTCCTTCAGAGCTCATTTCCAGGAAGGCTGGGGAAGGGCCTGGATCCCGGGGGATGGTTTTGATGGCGTGTGGAGGTGCAGCACAAAGTGACCTCGATTGGTCGGAGCCACCACCTCTGAACACATGCTGCTGAGTGTGGAGTGGTGGGTGCATGGAGCTGGAGCTGACTGGGTGCACTGGGGCTGGGACCACCTGGTGTGGCAGGCAGGCTGCTGCTGGCCATGGTGGGTCCAGCATCGCTGGAGCCTTGAGATGCTGTTACAGAACAAATGGTAAAGTAACACTGAGAGCCATGAGGTGGGAGTATCGCTTGATCTGCAGCAGTCAGCCGAGCACTTTGCAGTCCAGCATGTCCCAGTGGCTTCCAGTAGCATGACTCAGTCACTGCTGCAATCATCCTGGGGATGATGGGTTTTGGGAGGGGTGGGGTAGGAGGGAACACTGGGGAAAAAAGAAACCCCATCTCTTGGAGCTGTTTCACCCTTTTTCTCAGCTGCAGTTTAGGTTATTATAAAATTGGAGGGTTCTGTTATGTAACTGAACTGGGTTTGAGTCTCTTCTTTCTTCCTTTCCCTTCTCTTCCCTTTTCTTTTCTTTTTTGATACGAGCAGAGCCCTAGGCACGTACGTTACAGTCCCCAGTGATCTTTCCTGGGGAGTCTTTGTTGTCAGGGTCCGCCATGGTCAGCAGTTGCCAGTACTGTTAGGGCAGTAATTACCATGCCTGATACTAAAACGGTGTACGTGGGGAGCCTGGAGTTACTCAGCTAAGGTTAGTCTCTGGCTTAAGAGGCTTTCTGCGGTAGCTTTCTGAGCACAGAGGTATTAACAACACAGAAGACAGAGAAGACCACTTGAAATTTCATCGACCCTTTTTGGCTGCTGTGTTAAGAGTTTTTTTTGTTTTGTGTTTAAACGATTGATCTGTCTCTGCCATTGCCTGGGCTTGCTGGTTGTGAGTGGTGACCTTTCCAGGCCTTAGTGGGAAAGTGTGGGTGTCTGAAGGATGGGCTGGCTGTTTAGTAGTCATCTTCAGGACCGTTATGTGACTCGTCCTCTTGTGCAGTAGGAACAGCACTGCTAGAAGGTTGGTATATTCTGTGGAGCTTTCCATAGGTGACTGGAGGATTTACTGCCTTACGTTTGTTACTGGTCCCCCCTTGACTTCTTGACCTGTTCAGGTGCTCTCTCTGTTGTTGAAATGCCCCGTTTCCTCCAGGTGTATGGAGGAGTAGAACAAAATTGTTTAAGACTCTGAATCATTTTCTAGAATGTTGTAGTAGAGCAGAAGGGGGTGGAATTAAATCCCAGTAAGGCTTTGGGGAACTGCCTCCACCCTGAGTCCTCGCGAGTGTGGTCGGTGGTGGCCGGCTCGTCTCCAAGGGAGGACCCCGCAGGGCTGCTGTGAACTCGCTGGGGTGTAGCGCTGGGGTGTAGCGCTGGGGTGTAGCGCTGGCGCACTGCCCGCCGCCTGGCTCCCAAGTGTGTAGGAAGTGTCGCCTGTAGAGCTGAGGGGCCCGTGTTAGTGCTTCAGACAGAGAAGGTGGCTTTCAGAATGCTCGCAGGTATGGAGCTGGGGCTGGCTGTAATGATACTGGATTTCCTAGGAACAGCAAAGGGTCCCTTGTCTTGGAGAACCTGACCCTCTGGTGCTTGACGCTGGCAGCAGTTGACTCTTCTGTGCCTTCTGGCCTTGGTGGGGAGGGAAGGGTGGAGGCCAGCCCTTTCTAAGGGCGATAGAGACCCCGTGTCTAGATTTTAGTGAGAGGATTGTTGTCATCTTGATTGTTTAGAATTACTGCTGAGAGTCTGAAGGAGCAGCCCCGGCCCTCTAAGACCTCTGTGATGAGTTTTGTGAGGCTCTGCAGCCTGTTACCAGTGTTTGGGCTGAGAGGGAACAAGTTTTAGAAGTTTATATTCAACCTCCAGCCTTCAAGGCAAGGCTGTGTGGGTGTGACTCGTTGGCTCCTGGCAGTGCCGTTTTGATCATGGTGTCCATCATTCACCTTTTAACTGCTCTGCCAGCGAGCGGGAGAGGTAAAATGCCATCCTCACCAGTCTCCTGTGATATGGATGTGCACGGGAAAGACCAGCCTAGAAAGGAGGAGTTGATTCATCAACGGAAGGGTGAAGGGGTTGTGAGGCTGCGCAAGGCTTTTTCTTTCACCCAGAGCACTTGGGTGAGAATTAGTTGCTGACTTTCGCTGCTCACCGAGGCAGTGGGGGGCAAGGGGGAGGCACTCAGGAGCAGGGAGATCATTCCCATGCCAGTGAGAGAAGGCTGGAAGAGGAAGAGCTACAGCATTAGCCAGAAGCACCATCCGTGGTCTAATCCAGGCCGAGGCCAGCCTATGGAGAGACTGCTCTGACCAGTGTAAAGTTCATTTTGCAAATGTTAGCTGTGATTCCTTAGAGAAGAGGACCCAGACTGTGTGAAAGCTGCCAGCCAGAATGGTGGAGGTCTCACCGAGTACTGCCTGCGGTCCGTAGCATATGGTCCTTCGGGTTACTACTGAGATGAAGCTGTCAGAGTCTTGTCCATAATGGGACCCATACTCCATAATTACTTGCCCGTAGAGCTGCTGACAGAACCCTGGAGCTTCAGCCCTCGTTAAACTCATTTTCAGCTGTCATTTGGCAGTGGTGGCAACGTGGAACCCAGTTATGTTACAGTTTTTATTCCTGCTCCTGCTGATGGAGGAGTAATAGATGCTTTTGCCAGGGTAGATATCTGTATCTGGCAGCTTGCGTTTTGCTTATCTTCTGAAGGCCAGTTGATGCCTGTTACTGTGTTTAATTCAAGAGAAACGTTTTGGTATTTGGAGCAGGTTCAGAATCAGAATGCCGTCTGGCTTTATGCTGGTAGATCAGCTGCTCATCCTGCAGGCAGACGGTGTCAGGGTGACAGGCCGCTGCGTGTCACCCGTTTCCAGGCGCATGCACCCAGCGGTACGCAGAGGTGGATCTCCCAGACACAGCATAGCTGGAGTTCAGTCTTCTAAAAAAGAATAATTATGCATCGCACAGTAATTTAGATCCTGAAGGGAAAAATACTGTTCAACTGTCCTAAAGTGATGTAGAAAACTGTAGAAAGTCTGGAGTAGGGAAGAAAGCAATTGATACACTGAAGAAAATGTTTTGCAGTGGGAAGTTGAGTTTTGATTTTTCAGCTGATCAGAAGGAGGGTCCAGAACTGAAGTTACAAATTTCAGTATTTGAGGTCTTGCTTCTTTGGAAGGGGATGCTCCAGTGAAAGGCAAGCATGGGAGGGGTATAAGAGTGAGTCCATGATACGAGGTGTATGTGAGATAAATAGTTCAGGGACTGTGTCTGGTAATGTGACCTTCTCCATCCAAGCAGTAGCTGGCAGGTGAAGGTGGCTGGGGGCTGCTGCTTTGGCGGAACAGAGTGTGGAGGGCTCTCACCCAGGTTCAGAAGGGCTGCACACACAAGTTGTGCTCTGGCAGTTCTTATTTTTGTAAAAAGCTCAAGACAGCACTAGGAGCATCTTGCAGGCACCCTGCAATTATCATAATAAACAGTTTTATCATCTGCTCAGCAATCAATAACGTGGCTTATGCTGCTTTAGTATCTCACTGGTATTGATTACCTTAACAACTGTGCTGCGGTCAGCTTCTGTTAACCCCCGCTCTGCTGAAGGGGCTTGTCCATCCTGCTGCAGGAGGTGAAGGACCCAGCTTCCAACCCAGCCATGTGCAGGAATTAACAGCAGGTCAGGTCACACCCAGCTCTTAGGGGTCGACATGTCCTCTCTGTTAATCTCAGAGAGGCCTGGTGGTTGGATTTGGATCCAGGAGTGTGGAGTTGAGCACCTCTTCTGTGTACATGGTGTTTTTAGAGAGAAGGATTGAAATGTGATCCTCGGTTTGGGCTCAGATGAGTTTGTAATGGTGTTGTGCTTTATCAGGAGGGGTTTGCCCCGAGCAGTGCGTGCCCCGAGCCCCCAGCCTGGGGAGGAGGAGGGGGCTGCTCCCTCCGCAGCCAAGTTGTAATGCTTTACTGGGGACCTGGCCTTCGAATGGGACTGGAATGGGAGCATGCACTGGATATCACCTCAGCTTCTTCTGGCTCTGCTGGGACCACCCAAGAGCTGGCTGATGCCCTGACCCGCTGGCACCTCTCACACTGCTTGGCCCCTGAGAACAAAGCTGTGGCATTGAGCATGTGCTGTGGAACTCCACTGGCCCCCAGAAGCCTGCCAGGCTGCGCCAGGGGAGCGAACGCTGCTGCCTCTACCAAAGACTTTGTCTCAGCTAAGTGAACCCTTGGGGCTGTTCTGACAGCATTGCCTCCGCTTCCGGCAGAGCAGCCTGCGATTAAGAATATCAGGTTAGTAGCTTACTCCATTTTGAGAGGAAGGAAGATGTCTCGCTGTGTCAGCATCCAGATGGTACTTCAAGGGGGAAAAGGGACTTTCTGGGATTTGGGTGTACCTAGATAGTTGGGTCTTATGGCCCAGTATTTCTCCTAATGGAATTTCCCATCATTTACTGCCCTGCTGATTTCTGATCAATGAAAATAAAATTGCATTGCCTCCTGAGAGGCTCCATGTATGGCTACAGCCTCCAGCTGTGTCAGTTCCGGTAAGATAATCTCATCAGGCGTGCAAGAGGGTAATAGGAAATAAAAATAAAACCCACAATTAGCAAGAGGCCAAGCAGCAGAGTAACACTTTCAGGTCTGGAGAAGCAAGCGTGTGTGGCAGCCTCCTTCCCCATCTCCAAAGGTGCCTACATCCCTCACAGGTGCCACTGCGAAGCCTCCGCCCAGCTTGGGAGCCCATGCGGGTCCACTGGGCACAGGCTTTGAAACCTGCATTTATCTGAATCTGTGTCAGCTCTCCTTTGTGAGGTGGTTAAACTTTCACAAGAGTTGTGTTTGTTCTGAAGTGTATCAGGGATGTAGTGGCTGATAGAGCGGCTGCATGCTGCGGACAAGGAGAGCATGAACTTGAGACTTTGAGCTGTCGAGCGGTGTGTGGTTATTGACTCCTGTTGGTTGTTGCAATCAGGAGGGTTTATTTTGACCAGATAAAGGAAATGCTCAGACTGCACCTCACGTCAGAGCAGGGCACTGTTTTGGTAGCAGATGAGCGTGCAGATGCTCTGATTACAGGAGCATGGGACCACCTGGATCTGCTGAAAGTTTGCCTAAAAGTCACTCCAAATGGGAAGCTTTCCTAGCCATACTGACAGGTTTCTTTACCTGTTTTAGGGTTGTGGGTTTTTTATGTTATATTGCAGTGATACAACTGTGACCAGTAAAATACACTCCGTACAGAAACATTAATAGCTGACCTGAACACACATCTTGGTGACCTTTGCAATGGGGCTTTGCACCACCAGTGTGTAATTGGGAATGGAGGTATTGGATGGCTGCGTAGTTTGTTGGAGCAGCAAGCAGAACGGTTCCTGAATGAGCTAATGCGGCTCGGCCCGCTCGCCCTGTCCAAAGCATCGGCTCTCCTGGGGGGTGGGAAAGAGCAGCGGAGCCCCGGGACCAGGCAGCGTGTCTGTTTCCTAACAAGGACTGGATCTGAGCCCTGGCAGAGGACATCTGCATGACTTATGAATCTAACTGTTACCCTCTGCTTGGCCCTTGACACTAGTCTGGAGCGCACATGTTGTTTGGGTAAATCGGTAGAAGGAAAGAGCGTTGGCAGGACTTCTTCCCTAGGCATGTGCGTCTGCACGTGAAGAGCATAGCTTGCAGAGCGCCGTGGAGCAGTGGAGCATGAGCTTCTTGGGCCAGGCCCGCTGGAGTTGGCTGAGTCTGCTCCTGAGGTTGTGCAGCAGGGCTGGTGGAGGCTTCGCTGCGGTGGTTTGGGAGAGCCGGCTCTCGAGGTAGCAGTGCCAATGCCTCAACTGTTTCTGACTGGGTGGGGTCGCTCCGTGCATCGAGTGACTGGAAGATGGGAGGTGATGAACCATCAGCAGAGCCACAGAAGCCAGCTGGAATCTCTCACTGTCAGAAGTCACTGCTGTGGTTTGCATCCCACAGTCTTGCTATAAACGCTGCACTTTCTCCTTGGATTCAGGAGCAGTGCTCTGGTGGTGTAAATACCTCCTTGGATGTGTATGTACGTGTCTTTATGGTGTTTGAAACGTGGAGCAGTCGGGGGCTTTTCTCTTAACAAGCATCTCTGTGGGTTAGATGGGTGTAAGTCTTGCCTAGTGCAAGGTCTTATGGATGTAACTGTCCTTTGTAGTAGGGATCAGGTGGCCCAAACAGAGCTGGGGCCGCTCTTACTGGTACAGGCTGCTGGAGAGGCTCCCAGGGTGAAAACAGAGGAGGGTGAAGGGGCCAGCTTCAGAACGGGGAACAGTAAAGCCCTCTTCCTGAGGTTCAGGGGCACGTAGGGTACCATGGAGTCTGTGTGATGGAGCGAGGCAGTTTGTCCTCGACAGCTCTTTGGTTAGTTTTGGAGTTAGGTCAACAACAGCGCACTGAAAATGTGAACCAGATGCAAACATAGTTATTTACGCAGCAGCAAAGGCTGGAAACAGCATTTGACAAGAAATGTTGAGTTTTTAGAGCAAAGGGGTGAATTGCGCAACTGCAGAATTGTGGAATGTGTGATATTTTGAAACAAACCAATGTGGAAACAAAATCCAAAACTTCTGTCCTACACAGGAGGAGAGGTTTGTGCAGAACCTGAAAACAATCTTTCTGTCCTGGGAGCCTGTAAATGCCATGCCACTTGTGGACTAGGCACACGTTTTGCTTCGTAGCCAGAGATGCGACTTGAGCGAGTTTACCTCTGCTACAAAACACTTCCAGTGCAAAGAGCCTCTCTGGAGGAATAAACGCTCTTTTCCCTGGCTGCTCGCTCAGACCCCGCTGGCACTCCTCGGGCTTGCTCTGCTCTCAATGGCAGTGGGCTGATGATTACATAAATATTTTTGTGTGTAGTACAGTAGCTGGCTCAAAGGGATCAGCAAACTTGGAATAATAGTTCATAACAAAATGTTTTCTGAAAAGCTGCCTGAATCTTGTGTCACTCTCATTGGCTCAATTTTAGCTGATGTGAAGGACGGAGGAAAAAATGTGGATAATGTAGAAGGTTCACCTTTTCAAGGAGACCCTTTCTCTGAGTTTCATGCCAAGTGCTTGAGCTCTGCAGCTTTCAGCCCTGTTTTGTTCAGCGTTTCCTTTGCTTCCTGCTGCTTGAAAAGCTGTTTATGCTAATGACCCTGTGAAGATCTGAGGAACTGGCTGTGCCTGTGCATGTGAGCCGGTGTGTACGAGCGCGCTTGCATTTTCTGTCCTGCTAATGAGCGTGCGCAGTGCAGCGCTTGTTTGCGTTGTCAACGTGCCAGGTCTGGAGCGCAGCCGGCTGCCAAAGGCAAGCCCTCCATGTGGTTGTCTTCCTGCTGAGAGAAGACAGTCCTGTCCTTTTGAGGTGCCTGTTGGATCTTTGCTTTCTGTAGACCACTGTGTGCTGCCTCATACTCTCCTCGTGCCCTTTAAGACCTATCGGCTAGAATCCTTCAGAAGGGAGGGCACAAAGTGTTCACAGCACCTTCCACAGAAGCACGTGAATTCACCAAAAGACTTGTCAAGCCCTGGCCCAGGCTGCCCAGGGCAGTGATGGAGTCCCCATTCCTGGAGGGGTTTCCAAGCAGTGTAGATGCTGAGGGACATGGTTTAGTTGTGACCTGGCCATGCTGAACTCGATGATCTTAAAGGTCTTTTCTAGATGAGTCTATGATGCTATGCATTCTTGGCTTTGCCAGGATAGCAAACTGGTTCATGAGGACTTGCAGCCTCTGGACTCTTGTCAACAAGTCTTGAAACGTAAGAGTCGGTGTTGGTTGAGTCTTTCCACCACCAGCAGGTAGGTCTGACTTGCTAATTCCACTTTGGTGCAGTGGTGTTGGACATGGCCGTGCATCCATCTGGAAACAAGAGTCTGTCACTGAGCAGTGTCTGCAGAGGCACTCTTAAGAAAAGTCAAGTCAGAGCTTGGGCTTTTGGTTGATAAAGCCTAACCGCAGGAGAGGAGGAAGGCCAAATGTTCAGGATTTGGCAAGACTGATATCTCGTTATGACTACTCAGCAAACCACATTCGGTGGTGAGGCAGCTCCGCTGTGATCAGGTGTGTGCCAAAACACAACTTGGTCTTGCTTGGAAAGGTGCAAGATGTGACTTGCTATGTGAAAGAGGAAAATTAGTTTATAATTTCTTCTTTAAAACATTGGACTTGGCAAATAATTATCACTATTTTCAGGGTGGGTTTGGGGCGTTTTTGTTGGGTTTTTTTTTGAATTGGGTAAATAAAACCCCCAACTAGAAATCATTCTTCAAGCTGTGCATCCCCATTCACTATTATGCTTGGATCTTGACTCAAAAATACCATTTTATCCTAGTATTTCAAGTCCTGTTGTGGAGTCCTCAGCACTTCCCTTAGGCTGGCAGGTATTCTTACTACTGTTTGGCACCTTAATGAATGGGAGTGAACTGGAATCTGTAACTTCTGTTCAACTCAGAAGATAAAAGTATTTTATGAAACTGGGAAATGAAACTACCTCTGTATTGCTACCAAGCTTGAATATGCAGCCCTCATTGCTTAGGAAATTTCAAATGATCTTTCTATTCTAGGAAGTGACTTTCCACATATTTTTGTGGTAACAGCTGCTGTATAAATCTCAGAAAGTGACAACATGTTCATGCAACCTTATTTTACCCTCTTATGTGACCACTCTGCTTACTGAGGCAGTGTGTGATCGTGTAATTAAAGACAGTATCATAATGCGTATGCATAAAGGAGCAAAATTAAAGTTGCTTTGGCAACACACATTCTGTTCTTCCCTAGTTTTTGAGTTCTCGATCCTAGGTAATGATTTTTATCGTAACGTATGCAGTTTCCCAAGTGTTACAGGAAGGCTTTGTAGTGCCAGGTGCCGGGAAGTGGCACAGAAAGCCCCCGTGCTTTGGGCCCACAGTGTCACTGCTCCAGAGGGACGT
Source organism: Actenoides hombroni (assembly GCA_024336885.1). Taxonomy (NCBI): domain Eukaryota; kingdom Metazoa; phylum Chordata; class Aves; order Coraciiformes; family Alcedinidae; genus Actenoides; species Actenoides hombroni. The sequence continues at coordinate 89,400,552 of WUAM01000287.1, read as the reverse complement.
GGTAATGGCCTTGCTTCCCCCCTCCCAGACTTCCTGCTCTCACAGGAGCTTTGAACAGACCTGGTCCGAGGGATCATGAGGTTTACTTGGCTGCTCAGGCACCTTTAGTACGTCCATCCCTAGTGTTTAAGCTGGAACAAGTGTCACTGAGTGCCATTCCTGAGACCAGGAGCTTCTTGGCTGACCTGAATGTTAGCACTTGCCAGGCTCTGTCCTTCCGAGGGCATCGCAAAAGGCCAAGCAGAGCATGGCAGGAGGGCTGTGCACAGAACATCTAAACCCACCTTTGCTCCTTGTCCTGTCTGTCCTCTTGCCTCCATCCCTTCCCACTTCCCCTCCAAGTCGGCAGTCCCTGTGCTGGAGCTAATCTAGGGCAGTCCCTCAGCCGGTATTTATGGTGTTGATTTACGGAGCGGCTGTTGGCACCACAGGTAGGTGTGTATTTACCAAGTGTGGAGGCCGTTGTGCGGTGCTCTCCAACAGGAACCGTTCAAGTTCACTTGCTGATTGTGAGGTCTCGCTTGGGCCGTGTCTTTTGTGCAGCCATGGCAAAGTGCTTTGGCGCTGGCTGGGATGCTGGAGGGAGCAGATCCTGCTCGTTGCAGGGCTGGGGGAGAGGGCGGGGGGGCTGTCACACTGGGTGTCGTCGAGGGTAATGGCTGCGGATGTAACGCATCTGCTTGTATCTTTTCCCTGTCCTCAGCACCCTTTTTTTCATGGTGCCATGTGGGTCATTAGCTGAGGGAACAGTTTCTCACTGTCTCTTTCTCCTTTTGTTTTCCTCCTTCCTCATTGCTTCCAGTCTTGGTTTACTGCCAAACAGCCTCTTGTGAAAGGGCCGCCTAATTAACCCTGTGCTAATTAACAATTTAAAATTACACAGCACGGCTGTTCATATTTAATTCTCGGGAAGCCTGGGCAACAGCAGGAACCCCCTCCTCCCTCCCGCTCCCATCCCTGCTGCCCGTGCTGCTGCGCCTGTCCTTGGGGAGGAAGCAGCCCAGTGCTAGGGGCCGGGGGCTGCCCAGGAGCCCCCAGATTGCGGGGGGAGCCAAGGGTGTTGCTTTAGCACCAGCCGCTCCCGGGCGGTCGAAGCGTTGCTGGAAGATGGCCTGTCCATCCCTGTGTGGATGGGGCTGAGGGCTGCAAGGAGGTGACAGGGGAAGACGTGGGGATTGACCCGTGTTCTGGACAGACAGTGACTGCAAACCACCGGCTGTGGTTAGTAGAAGCTCTTGAAAGTGTGGGGCACGTGGCACAGCGCTTTCGTTTGTACCATGCCATCCAGATGTAGCTCAGCTCTGGACAGCCGAGGCTGCTGTTCCTGCCTTGACAGAGCATTCCCTGCCTTGCCGTGTCCATGCTCCTCCGGACAGGTCCCAGATCCACCTGGAGGGGCTGCAAGATATGGCAATGCTGCAGGGAAGGGAGCAGGGGCTTGGGTGGGCCATGTGCTGGAGGCACAACAAGCATGGTGGTGGGAGCAGCAGGAGCTCTGGGTCACCATGAGCTGCGTGGAACGGTGGTGGGATGCAAGGCTGGAGAAGGGACCGGGGAGAGCCCTTCCCTGCAGCCGGGGCTGTGGGAGCGCAGGGAGTCTCCGGTGCTCCGGCTGTTCTCTCTGTAACTGAAGTTCATTGATTTTACGGGAAACCATGTTTACAGACAGAGTGCTGATCGACCTGACGAGTTGACTTCTGCCTCCTTAAGTAAGAACTACCTTTTCTTATTGACTGGCTGATAAACAGAGCAGAGAGGGCTGGGGGGGTGGGGAGAAGACGGAGGTGTGGAGCGCGCAATGGTCCGTCTGTCTTCGTGAGCTCTCCTTGTCCCATGTGGGTCACTTAGGGGTGGTCTGGGGTGGAGGAAGATGCGGGGCCTGTAATAGCGGACTAATAACTACCTTGTACTCCTGCTCAGTCTGCTTTCCTTTAACAAGGAAATTGCTTCTCTCAGTTTAAAGGGACAATTTCTGCAGTTTCTGTGTGAATAAAGTATTTCTGTGCCTCTTCCTCCCTCAGCATCATTCTTCAGGAATAGCTCCAGTCATGAACTGAACGGGCAAGAAAAGCTTGAGTTTGTGTAGGCACTTGGCCAGTGTCCAGGAGCTCTGGCTGGCCATGCATCAGCTGTGGGTGTTCCACCTGCCCTGGAAGGGCTCCTTTGTGTCGAGGAAAGGGAGGGGAGAGAAGATTCCTTTGGAGGAGCACCTCCTGAGCTGGTTAACTGGGAGTGAGTGGGAGGAGAAATGTTAAAGCAACCCAAGGCAGAAAAGCCCACCAATTAATTGGTAAGCGCTTGCAGGTTTGACTGGCCCAGCCTGGCTGGGAGAAGAGATTGGCTTTCTTGTCAATAAACAAGTCCCCAGTGCAGCATCAAAGCCGCAGTCCTTTATCAATCGCGGCCTCCTCTTCCCGCATGTTCCTGTAACTTACCAAGCATTTATTACATTGATTTTGCAATCAGGCTGTTAACCCTCCCGCCCTGTCAGCCCTGCTAACCCTTTTGGCCCAAGTGTCAGTCAGGCATCTTCCTGCCAATCAGGTGTTCTTGATAATGGAGACGCTCGGGTTGGCATGTTGTCTCATCCGGGCTTGTTTCCTGGGGAGCTGTGCTGGCAAGCAGGATGCTTTTTGTCTGACATGTTGTGGGGTGCTTGAAGTCCACGTAGATATTCCCAGAACTTTTCTTGGCAGAAGTATGAGGCTTAAGGAGTTTCTATTTTACTCTGGTTTTTTTCACCCAACGTGAGTTTGTTTTGGTTTAAGAAGGATTGCAGTTGTCAATGTGAAAGGTAGCAGTGAGAGGGAGAGAGTGTGTTGTGTTGTGGGAGGGTGAATGTGGAGCCTCAATGCAGAAGGACCTGGGATCAATTTGAAGAGAACACACAGATGAGGACCAGCGTTCCATGGGAGAGCACTGGCGCGAGTCAGAGCTGCCGCAGCGCTGAAGCGTTGTTTCAGCTGAGGTGAGCAGAACTGGCTGGTTAAGAGGACTGCGCCTTTTGGCAGCAGGGTTATGGAACTCTTCTTTCTTTCTTTCTCCTCTACTCACTGCACCAGGTTATTTTTATTGCAAATCAAGTCACTATTCCCAGTGCTGCAACCCCAGACAGTTGTGTATGGCATAGAATCCAGGGAAGGTGAGGATGGGAAATGCTGTGAGGTAATACTGTGTGAATGCTTTGGATCTTTTCACTGTCGTGCCTGCACCTCCTTTTGTAGCCTCCTTCATGGGTGTTTGTAAATACTTTTTCTCCAACTTCACCAGAAGTCAAATAGGACAGTAGTATTAGAGTAAACCCTACCGAGTCTGTTTAAGAGCAACAGCACATTGTCAGAGCAGTCCCTGCCCCACCCCGCCTTCCAAACCTGTACTCTGACTGTCTGCAAAGACTGTTCCGTTTTGGAACAGTCTGATGGGCAAAGTGATGCTTGTGTTCAGCTGGTGGAAGGTAAAATACTGTGGAAAAATTCCTGTGTGCCATTGATGATGATGGATCCAGATCACAAGTCTTAATTTGTCTCTTGGTTCACAGATTGTAGAGCTGTGGTGGTGAAGGTGGCCTTTGCTTGCACAGTTTTTCCTCACTTGCTTTCTGTCGACGCTTTGTATCTGTAAACCCGAGGAAATGTGTGGAACACAAGTTAAAAATCCCTGTTACAGATGAGGTAATAGCGCTTTAATTTCTGCTGATGTTTCCTTCCATGCAGCTTGCGCAGGAGCTCTCTGTAGGAAGCAGACTACAGAAATGCTTCTTCGCAGGCAGGATTCTTGGAAGGGTTGCAGCTGAACGGGCCATCTCCTGCTGATTTGTGGTCTGCATTACAATGCTCCAGCTCCTGACGGCAGCGCTGCCTAATCTCTTAGGTCTGTAACCTCTGCGAGGGCTTGTCCTGCCAAGCTGGCTCTGTTAGGATCGATGCGTAAGGGACACTGGTGGGATGCAGCAGACAGGGCAGAGGTGGTGAGGAGCCATGGATGTCAGCCATGCTCAGCAGGCCAGGCTTGCTGGCCTCCTGGCAGCCAGTGAGAATTCTCCTGGTCTCGTATTTGGTGAAATCGAACTGGTGGGAAAGGTGGCTCCTTCCTTCTCCTCCAGGGTCTGCATCGACCGTTTGTCTCTGGGGGTGAGGGCAGTCTGGCTGCGCACAGAGACCATGCCCTGCGGGATCTCTGGGAGCTTCCTGGAGTATGGTGGGCTGACTGCTTCCCGATCCCCAGGATGGACCCTTGTCAGATCTGGAATTTCCTGTTTGGTTTCTCTCCTGACGTCTCTCTCCGTTTAAACTCTGTCCAGAGCACAGCAATTAAATCTCCTGTGCATACCAAATGCTGCTACTCCAAAATCTCTGTGAGTTGCTCTGGGTCTCATGGTCTACCACAGAGGTGCACGTGTGGCAGCTCTATTTCTGTGCTCCCTGAACTGCTCACAGAAGGAAATCACCCAAAAATAACAGCATCTGGCTTAGGGAGCCACAGGGTACAGTTTTTATGATATTTTAAAGCTCCAGCACTGTTTGTTGTTAACTCTCTCTCTCTGTCAAAAGCTTTTCTGTTACTTTTTTGTTTGTTTTCTGAAGATAGAAAGCTTTGGGGGCGGCAGTGCGTGTCCTGCAATCTTCCTGCCCACCTTCAGAAAGGGTGTTGGGGGGAGGTTTTCACCACCTTCCAGGACCCTGTGATTTGCCTCTTGTGTTCCTGGTTCCACTGTGTTCCCATTGCTCATTTCCAGTGGTGCTTTACCCGAGGCCAGGCCGCCTGTTCTGGAGCCCATCTTGGGACGCCGGGTCTCAGAGCCTCCCATTGAGTCCT
>WUAM01000287.1:89370578-89395705 GCA_024336885.1 Actenoides hombroni | reverse complement strand
ACATGGGAACCGTCTCTCCACCCTGACTCACCTGCTTTTCTCCTTCTCTCCCCACCTGCAGGTCCGAGCCGTACCGGGTGCAATGAGCGCTCCGTGCCGGCCCTGCCATGGAAGGCTGTGACTCGCCCGTCATCCCCGGGAAGGACAATGGGTGCGGCATCCCTCAGCACCAGCAATGGACTGATCTCAACAGCGCCCACCTCCCCGACACGGCCGGCAGCATGGAGCAGCCCGCGGCGGAGAGCCGCGGCCCCCTGGACAGCCTGAGGGTCCCTTTCCCCGAGCACGTCCCCGAGAGCAGCGCTGCGGCCGGCCCCGGCGCCGAGCCCGCCGGCAAGGAGGTGAGCTGCGGCCAGTGCACCGCCTCCTTCGCCGGCCTGCAGAGCTACCTGGAGCCCCGCTGCACCGGCGCCCGCCCTCCCCCGCCGCGGAGGNNNGCCACCAACGGAGGTCACAGCGAGGACGGGGAGGAGGAGAGCGACGTGGAGAACCTGGCCGGCGAGATTGTCTACCAGCCGGACGGCTCGGCCTACATCGTGGAGAGCCTCAGCCAGCTGGTGCAGAGCGGGGGTGCCGGTGGCAGCGGCAGCGGGGCTCTCCCCTCGCTGCTCCCGAACTCTCTGCCCAAGCAGGGAGAGCCCTCCGCCGCCGCTCCCGTCTACCCACAGATCATCAACACCTTCCACATAGCCTCATCCTTCGGGAAGTGGTTTGAGGGCTCAGACCAGGCCTTCCCGAATACCTCAGCCCTGGCGGGCATCAGCCCCGTCCTGCACAGCTTCCGCGTCTTCGATGTGCGACACAAAAGCAACAAGGATTACCTGAACAGCGACGGTTCTGCCAAAAGCTCCTGCGTATCCAAAGATGTTCCCAACAATGTGGACCTGTCCAAATTTGATGGCTTTGTGCTCTACGGGAAGAGGAAGCCCATCCTGATGTGTTTCTTGTGCAAGCTCTCCTTTGGGTATGTCCGCTCGTTCGTGACCCACGCGGTGCACGACCACCGAATGACTCTGAGTGAGGAAGAGCGGAAAATTCTTAGCAATAAGAACATCTCCGCTATCATCCAAGGGATAGGCAAAGACAAGGAACCCCTTGTCAGCTTTCTGGAACCAAAAAACAAAACCTTTCAGCACCCTCTTGTTTCCGCAGCTAACCTCATAGGCCCTGGACACAGTTTTTATGGTAAATTCAGTGGCATTTGCATGGAAGGCGAGCAGGCCCTCCAGACCGGGGCGGCCGGTGGAGCAGAGCCGCCGGCCGCAGGCGTCCTGGCCTCTGGCGCGCTCCTCAACCCGGGCGGGCTGACCAGCTCAGCTCTGAAGACTCCCATTACCTCAGTCCCCCTGGGCCCGCTGGCTTCCAGTCCCACCAAATCCTCAGAGGGGAAGGACCCTGGGGTGGCAGAGGGGGAGAAGCAAGAGGGGGGCAACCAGGACAGCCTCTCGGAAAAGGCAGAGCCAGTCGAGGAGGAGGATGTGGAGGAGGAGGAGGATGTGGAGGAGGAGGAGGAAGAGGAAGAAGACGAGGATGATGAGGGTTGCAAAGGACTGTTTCCGAGCGAGTTGGAGGATGAACTGGAGGACCGGCCCCAGGAGGACACTGGGGACGTGGCAGGTGGCAGCAGCAGCAGCAAAAAGGACCTTGCTCTCTCAAACCAAAGCATTTCTAACTCTCCCTTAATGCCTAACGTGCTCCAGACCCTGTCGCGGGGCACAGCTTCTACTAGTTCTAATTCTGCTTCTTCCTTTGTCTTTGATGGTGCAAACAGGAGGAATCACTTAAGCTTTAACAATGAGGGTGGTGGAGCCAACGTGGCAGAGGGCAGCAGGAGGCTGGACTTTATCGATGAAAGTGCCAATAAAGACAATGCCACAGCACCAGAACCAAATGAGAGCGCGGAGGGCGAGGACGGGAGCTACATCTCCCATCACCAGCATGCTGGCCCCCTCTGTGAACTTGGGGGTGGGGAGTGCCCCTCGGGGAGTGGTGTGGAGTGCCCAAAGTGCGACACGGTCCTGGGCTCCTCGCGGTCGCTGGGTGGCCACATGACTATGATGCATTCTCGCAACTCATGTAAGACACTCAAGTGTCCCAAGTGCAATTGGCACTACAAGTACCAGCAGACGCTTGAGGCGCACATGAAGGAGAAACATCCCGAGCCGGGTGGCTCCTGCGTCTACTGCAAAAGTGGACAGCCACACCCGCGGCTGGCACGGGGTGAGAGCTACACGTGTGGTTACAAGCCCTTCCGCTGCGAGGTCTGTAACTACTCCACTACTACCAAAGGCAACCTCAGTATTCATATGCAGTCCGACAAGCATCTCAACAACATGCAGAACCTGCAGAACGGAGGGGGAGAGCAAGTCTTCAGCCACACGGCTGGGGCGGCGGCGGCGGCTGCGGCGGCTGCGGCGGCCGCGGCCGCCAACATCGGTAGCACCTGTGGGGCCCCCTCCCCTACCAAACCAAAAACCAAACCTACGTGGCGGTGCGAGGTGTGCGATTATGAGACCAACGTAGCTAGAAACCTTCGTATTCACATGACCAGTGAGAAGCACATGCACAATATGATGCTGCTTCAGCAAAACATGTCCCAAATCCAACACAACCGGCACCTGGGCCTCGGCAGCCTGCCGTCCCCCGCCGAGGCCGAGCTCTACCAGTACTACCTGGCACAGAATATGAACCTTCCCAACTTGAAGATGGACAGCACTTCCTCAGATGCACAGTTCATGATGGGTGGATTCCAGCTCGATCCCACCAATCCCATGGCAACAATGGCTCCATCTCTAGGTGAGGCTGAAGAGGTTTCCACCGTGTCTGTGTGCGAGGGAGGGATTGTGTTTGTACTGCTGCAGAACCCTCCTGCGTGGACGGTAGAAACACAAAGTAGAACAGTAGAAACAGCTTATTGCCAACACGTGTTAAACATTCCTACTCGCTGTGGGAAGCACCCTTACTACAGTGTTCCCTAATGGTTTTCCCTTGGTTTGGTCAGGGGTGGGAGCAGTTCAGCAGGCGGCTTTGTGAGAGGGTCTGGTCAGCTGCTGGTGCTCTCAGAGGCAGATGTTGGGTTGGTTTGTAAGGTGCTGTGTTGCCCTGAGAAGAAAAGGTGAGCAAGTTTTGAGAGTTGTGGTGAGTTTGGTGGAAGGGTTGGTGTTGCTCTGTGGAGAAGCTGGGCTGAAACCATTCCTCTGATGCCTACATGAGAAACAGGATTGCGAGGCTTGACCAGATGAGAATTATTAAACTGGAGAGGAATGGCCAAAGAGGGAGAAGATGGTTTCTCTCATCAGATGACAAAAGCACTCGTAAATAAATTAACTACTAAGTGTGTTTTTCCTGAGACTGAGCACTCACCGAGTTTGCATTGGCCCTAGTGTGGGACACACACCCTGCCCCCACACAATTTAGCGTAAGAATTAGACTTGCAGAGGAGATAGAGGGTCAGGCCCTGCTTCATTCCTGCCCCTTGCTGTGTGTTGCCTGGGGCTGGCAGCGTGCACGGGCTTCCTGGTGTGTTGGACCTTCACCGTGCCCTGGGATGAGAACTGACGCAGAACAGGACCCCCATCCTTCACGCGTGGCAGACGCTGACTGAAATTGCTGCTGTCGCTATGTTGTTTTGCTGCTGCTGAGAATTTTTCACAGTGCCGTAAGAAAGAAATCTGCCACTCTACCTGCTTTCCTCTGAGCTAATTTCCCCATGCTGCACTCTGCCCTCCCTAACGCTGTCCATCCATTGATGCTGTTATTACTGATGCGCTCCATTACTGGTTCATTGGTCTCATGCATGTTCTCCTTTCCTTCAGCTATTCATAGTGCAGTTTATTATTAGTCCAGAAGGACATTAAAGTCATATGAGAGAACAACAACAGACGATGCTTAAAAAAAAAAAAAAAAAAGGAAGAAAATGGAGGGACTCAAATGACTATAAATTAGTATTTTAATTTTTTAATTTTTTTTTTCTGTGGTGTCCCAGCTTGCATCCTTGGGAGGTCAAGGACACAACCTTTTTTAGTGTATTTTGAGTGTACTGAAGCATAGATCTCGAAGTTGCCAACAGATGTAATAGACAGTCTTCTGTAACACAGCCTGTAGTGTATAAAGTCACTGTCATCTGTGGTGGGTTCCACAGAAGGAGCCCTTTTGGAGCTCACAGCCCCTCCTTACTGAAGCACGGGGCAGTTGGCATGAGAGAAGTTGTGAGCAGTTTAACTGAGGCCTCCTAAAGTGCCTGACAAGACCTTGAATGGATCTGAGCTTGTCTGGAGAGTGATTTGTGAATTGTACACTTGATGGTTGCAAATCTCAAGCAGAGGATTACGGAGGGAGGCCCTTCCCAAGTCAATAAGCACTTGACATGAGCTCAGCTCATTAGACTCGTATACACATGCTATGAACTTTGCTAGAAGTGAAGCAGATTTTCCCCATTTCTACTCTTCAGTCCAAAACTGGATTTGAGTAGTAGATTAATAATTGAAGAGAGTCTGCTTTGGGGTTTTTACTGCATGATGTGTTCAGGAGAGACTGATTTAAAGAGAGGATTTCAGGATATACCCTAAAAGGGGCACTTCAAAAAATCACTATAATTAGGAGATAGCATAGAGGGGAGTGTTGGATTCCCTGATGTTCAGATGCTTGGTGAGCAGGTACACAGGAGTAAGGGTACAGAGGGTTTAATTCTGCCGTGGCAAGGAGGCATAGAGTGGGTCAAGGAAAAAGGTTGTTGACCTGCTCTGATGGAAAGACACATTCCTAGCAGTGCATGCAGATGAGGCTTGCCCTCTCCAACCATTTCTTCCATGTGAGCATGAGACCTGCTCGGTGAAAGTGAGATGCTGTTCCTGTAATGACCTCAGCATTCAGATTGTCTTGTAAGCTGTAGTTCATCCTGCTCAGGACAGTAATGAACACTGCAGGAAAGATGGTAGCACAGAGACTGCCCAAAGCTGGGCTCTGCACCAGCTGTGGTCCCAAGCTTTCGGGAAGGTTAGTACGGTTCTGCCTGAACTTCAGGTGTCCTCCCTGTGTTGGCTGCTGCTCAGCAAACAGGTCGAAACAGAGGAAACTTAAAAGTTAAGGAAATAAAAAAAATCTCTCTTTTTGATTGACTGAGTTAACTGTTGACCTGAAGGGTCCTTTAATAAGATTGCTAAGCTGAACTGTGACGTAAGATCAAGGTAAAATACCAAAAAGCTGCAGGAGGAGCATAAATGTCTTAAAAATGGAAAAGCAGAGCAAGGTGGAGCAAAGGTCCTGAGAGGAAGCTGGTGGTTGGTCTCTGTGCTTTGGCATAAGAAGTTAATGTTAGAAAAGAGACAGTATCTCTGTCCACCTCTTCAAGGTGCTCTGATGTAAATAAGAGCTTGCTGCATTCATTTACTGGAAGGGAACAGTTCACTTCTGGTTTGAAGAGCAGATCTGACACTTAGAGGCAGTAAGCGTCCTGCTGGCTTTCCTTGACATGCTCTTGCACTCTCATTATTAATAGTGGTTGTCTTTTCCTTGGGTGTACAAAGTGTCTGTCAACACTGGTTTTAGAAGACTGTCCACCATTTTGAGCTGTTGGACAAGAGGCGAGATGTAATAGTGCAGGAGTGGCACTTTTCAGATTGCTTTTTGTACTTGTCGCATTCTGCTCTGATGACAGCGTAGTGACCTAATTGTGACACTCCCATCACTTGGACTTGTGACTGTTGACCTTTCTTTATTTGGCAGGGACTGTGCTCAGGTACTGCCTGAGGTAACATTTCTTGCTTCTCCAGGTAGGCAAGAAGAAACAGGATAAAGCATTACAGTGTTCTTGAAATGGCCACAGAGACTTTCAGTGCGGTACTAAAATTTGTAGGGTTTTTCTTGCCACCTTTCATGAGCAGAGGGTTGGATGCTTCTCCTTCAGTGGATGGGTAGCAAGGGCTGTTTGCGGTCCTTTCCCAGCCTTACACTCCAGCAGCGATCGCTGTTTTTACTTCGGATCTGTTCCTGACCATCGGCACAGAGGAATGAGCAGAGGGACAGCGGCGCTTGGCTTTCGCTGTGCGCGTGGCGGGTGCGAGGGTTGCCCTGAGAGCAGCCTATGTTCTGCTCTGTGCTTCTCTTCTGGCAAGTACCGAATTCTGCTTTTCTGACCTTTCTTTCTCCCCTTTTTCCTTCGTGCAGTGGGTGGAGAGATCCCCCTGGACATGCGGTTAGGTGGCGGACAGCTGGTGTCCGAGGAGCTAATGAACTTGGGTGAGAGTTTCACGCAAACGAACGACCCATCGCTGAAGCTCTTCCAGTGTGCTGTGTGCAACAAGTTCACTACCGATAACCTGGACATGCTGGGCCTCCACATGAACGTGGAGCGCAGCCTCCCCGAGGACGAGTGGAAGGCAGTGATGGGGGACTCCTACCAGTGCAAGTTGTGCCGCTACAACACACAGCTCAAGGCAAACTTCCAGCTGCACTGTAAGACGGACAAGCACGTGCAGAAATACCAGCTGGTAGCACATATCAAGGAGGGTGGCAAGGCCAACGAGTGGAGACTGAAGTGTGTGGCCATTGGGAATCCGGTACATCTGAAATGCAATGCTTGCGACTACTACACCAACAGCCTGGAGAAGCTGCGTCTTCACACGGTGAACTCGAGGCACGAGGCCAGCCTGAAGCTCTATAAGGTAAGGGTTGGCTTTGCTTCATCTTCCTCATTGCTGGAACACCGAAAAATCTGTTTTGAAGCGCGGTGGATTGTGATCCTTTGGAGACGAGCTGCTCGGATCTCTGCTGCGGGACCCAGTCTCACTTGTGTGGTGCAGCTCTTCAGCCTGTCTTCTGACAGCAGCTGTGGTTGGTAGAGCGTTGGGCCAGTGGCTCTTCGTGTCGTGGTGCTTTCATGGGCGCTTGTGCGTCTCATAGAGCTGCAGATAAATGACACTTGTGCACAAAAATTCAAACTGAAAACATTGTGTCAGGTGGTATTTGCCACCTTTTGTAGGGCCTTTTCTGTAAGGTGGTTTGTTAACCCCTGCGAGATTCTTCGTGAGCACTTGGAGGCTGTTGATGTTGTCAGAGAAGAGCGTTCATCCCGGCACCGAGGGGGCTGGGGGGTGGCCTGGGCAGGGTCGGGGAAGAGGGCTGCTGCCTCGGTGCTGGTGTGCTCTGTGCACAGGGGTGCTGGGGTCTGTAAGCGAAGTCTCGCTCGAGGCTGGAAAGTGGAGGAGGCTGGAGGAGAAGACTGCATACAACGTACGCGGGTGTGCACCTGATTGTGCATGGGGACAGACTGTCCATGGAGGCATCCACAACGTTTGGCCTACAGCTGCCATCTTGTTTTCTTTTCTCCCCCCCCCCCCCCAGTGTTGTGTCTTTGTAACCATCTTCTCTTCCCCGACTCGCTTCTCCCGTTCACAACCCCTCCCCTCGCTGGCCCGAACCCTGTGGGCTGTAACCCAAGAGGAGCTCCGGATACAGTAAATAGTCCTTTCACTTGTGCAGCAGAATTGCTCCAGACGTTTCTATTGATTTTCACTGGACTTAAAGCTTCACCTTTTTCTCTAATCATCCCATAATGGCTTTAGTATGAACAATCAGGTACGAATTGCCATAAATCTAAGCAGCCGCATACCTTCTGTTCACACGTGCTATCCACTCATTGTCCTCTCCTTTCTCTCAGGTTTTTTTTTATATTCACTCTGTCCTCATCCTTTTCTTCCTGCTTTCCCCCAAATGTGGTGAGTTTCTTTTTTTTGTTTGTTTGTTTTATATGTAAGTATATATATATACACACAGACGGTATTTTGCTTCTTAATTATTTCTTTGAGTATTTTCTCATCACGTAATGGGAATTTGAAACTTGACATTGAACTGTGCAGTTGCCCGCCCACGTCATGGTGCAGGCACATTTGATTTCAAAACTCCTGGATTTTCCCTTGGAATGGGAAGTTCCAGCAAATTCAGAGAGGAAAGAGACAAGCAAGAGCTGTGTGTAGAAAAGAGATGTTTGAAAGCTCTGTTGTGAGTTTTAACACATAATGTCGTTCTCTTAAATACACACTACAAAAGTTCAGAAAGTCTTTATTTAGACCCTTACTCTACAGTGGTTTCCACTGGGGAAGAAGCAATTGGTGGGGCACTAGAATCCTCTCACTCTGAGGGGGCAAAAACAAAGAAAGGAAAAAACCCAGCAAAATCAGACTGGGGGACAGCTGTAGACGCCTGTTACAAAGATTCCTGACGTGCTTTCCTCAGACAGGCAAAGCAGGATTGTCAGTTTTCAGGTTCGTAAGAGGCACGGGCAGTTGTCAGAGCTGTTGGAACCTCACCTTGCAATGCAGTGCCAGACGGAGAACAGCCCATTTCAGAGCCATGAAGTGGTCCATACATTAGCTTTCCAGTCTGCCTGTGTAAAGCCTGTGGCAGGGGACAGCGGACAGCTGGACTTGCAGCGTCTCGCTCGTGAGTAGCTGGGATCTGCATTGTACTTCATGGAAAACCCTGTCCATGGGTCGTGCCAAGTGTTGGTGCAGTCCTCGCAGCCTTCGGAGGGGTGGTAGCGACGGGTCTCTCTGATAGCTTGAAAGATGCAGCAGGAGTGGGGGTAGTTTGCAGAATGGTTTCTCTTCTCTCAGGCCTTGGTGTGGTCTGCAGTAAATTGAGATTGATTGGATGTTATTTTTCCTCTTGCTAATGTAATCCATTAGCCTGGCACATGCATAATCAGTTTAGAGCACAGTTAACTGGATGTAATCGAGTTCTTCCCTGCCTGCTGGAGAAAATCCTCTCCAGATGCTGCTGGGTGAGAGCGCATACTGGACTTATCACACACAATCCTCCTTATTCTGCTTTTTTTGCCATTTTTCTCTTAAATCACATGTTATTGGCTACTTACATTGCCCAAGAGCCACTTCTGTTAGTGCTACTTGCTGCCAAAACATGTGATCTGGAGACACTGTTTAGCCTCTGGTCTGGCGAACCTTTTAGTCTTCTCCTGTAATGCTTCCAGTGCCAGAGGAGAAGGTCTGGTCTTCTGCTGCCATCTTTGTCCTGCACATTGCAATAGCTTCATCAGACCTCTTTCCATGTCAGTGGTGAGGGGGCAGCGATGCTGCAGTGGGGTCCTTGCTTATGGCATGAAACTGGAAGGGTCTGGTAATCTTCCCTTTATTCTTATCTTCTCCCTGAATCCCTACTGTCCCCCTAAAATCCTACGACTAAACGGGAAATCCCGTTGTTTGTCTTGCACTTGCTGAAGGAATGTGGTAATTGTACCTGTGACCATGACCACTTACCTCCTCAGTGTGGTTGGTGGTTTTTATGTTCTGAGAACCTACATGGAAAGCAAGAGTACCATTGTAAATGTGTGTGCTTACATTTTTGAGGTGGATGTGCTGGCCTGAAGTAGGTGATGGGTTTGAAGACCCTCCATCTCATAGGTAGGACAGCCTGATGAATAGTGTGAGACCAGGACTGAGTTACGTTGGTGGTTGTAAGCAAAGAGGCAGACTGTGCAAACTCTTGACAAGTGCAGGCTCACTGTAAGAGAAGCTAGGTCTTGTCTCCTTGTGACTGCGGAGGACTAGACCAGACTTGAAGCAGAGCAGCGTTCCCCACATCTGGAAGAGGTTGGGCGCAAGTTCCCGGCATCTACTGCACAGGTGGGATTTCCAGAAGGAATTAGTCTGCTCAAGCAAGAGCCAAGTTTGGACGTTTCCTTCAACTTCCTGAAAATCTCTAGTTCAAAACCTGCAGCTCAGAAGAAGTTTAAACAAAGAACTACTGAAGAAACACATTGCTGGCCAGACTGCCAAGTGAGTGCATTCAATGAGTTCATTCAGTGTCTTCCTTTTCAGTCTTTCCAAGTGCTGAGTTAACTTTTTCAGGGAATAGGGAGTCTGAAGGAGAGGGTTTGGGTTACATGATGCCCTACATAGAGGTTCTTTGTTAACTAGGAGATGCAGAGTGTGCAGGAAAACAGCTCCTTAGTATCAGTACTCAAGACACTAGCAGTGATGAAACTGTGTGGTTCATTGCTGAGCTGGAAAGAAATTAAGATGAACTGTGAAAAGGAAAACAGGAGGTACAGCTACAAACCCAGCAGAAAGTGTTGGGAGGTCCCAGCTCCGCTGCGGAGAGGCATGTGCCCCATCCTGCCTCTCCCACGGGCACAGCAGGAGTGCAAGCAGCTCTGGGGAGGCTGAGCAGGAGTAGCTGCAGGAGGGTGCTGAGCTGCACTGGGTTCTGGGCGCCAGGACTCACGGTTCCAGTTCAGCACAGTACACGAGACAGGCTGAGACCAGAAGCCGAAGTTCTGTGAGGTGTTAACTGAAGAGCTCCAGTGGGGCTGTTGGTCTTAAATGTAAGATACTGATCAAACAGGCAATTGAGAGAGCTGGTGGAAGGGGAGATAACCCCAAGGACGCTGCAGTGTGAGAGTGCAGAGTGTGTAGCAGTGACTGAGGAGTTGGGGTGACAGTGGGAATTAACTTGACGCCAGTAAAACACCATGGAATCCCCAGCAGTGATTTACATCACACAGTTAAGGAGGGTGTACAAGACTGTATCACCAGCTACCAGCCCAGGATGGTGACTGTGACGTGCTATGGGAAATTCAACAGCCTGCAACGTAGAAAGTGCAATAGGAGATGCTTTTTTTTAGCTACCTCTCCACAAGTGGGGTGAAGGTCGTGACAGTGTGTGATGCTGTGACTGAACTTCTAGAGGCTTTAAGTGTCAACTTGAAGAAACTTCTTTGGAAATCCCAAATAGGTTTTAATCCCAGACGACACATGGAATATTGGATGAGCTGTAGTTGCTGAACGATAACAATAATGCAGTCAAATTCAATATTCTTCCATAATAGAAACAGACAAAAAGAGCCTTTACCATAATAGTATCTAGCTTTGAAGTTAAAACTACATGGAAATGGGTGAGCTACTATTAGAGAAATTAGAAGGGTGTGATATGTGCAGGTCACAGGGGATTTACTTAAAACCACATTAGGTATTAGTATTAAATGTATACTACCCATGAGAAAAAGTTGAAAACGAAGCTAGGGGGAAACCCTGCCAAAGTCCACAGAAAGTCCAACATGATTAAATAGGAAAGTATTTCAAGGGGAGGTAGAAAAAGGAAGAGGGAAGGAACACAGTATGGGGAGGGAAAGGAGGAGTGAATTCTTCTCACCTGTTTTTCAGAGAAGAATTGAAGGATGCCTCTTTCTATCAGATAAATCCAAGAGGTGGTCTCAGGTGGAGATACCAGTGAGGGAAGAAGTCTCTGGGGTTACCAGGACTCTTTGCTAAAGAGTTCTGCACATGAAATGGCAGGCTTCTCAAAGTGGTGCGTGCCAGAAACCACAAAGCATTAAGTCAGCAAATTGATAGAAACTGTAATAAGAAGAGTCTTGGTAGGCCAATGGATTAGAAAGGGGAAAAGCAGGCTTTTGGAGGAGAAGGTTCTCCTGGCACTGCTTGATCTGAAGGAGCCTCCAGGCAGGGCTGGGCTGGTGTGTACGGGCAGTGGGTTTCCCAGAGTCTTGGCCAAGACTCTTCATCAGCAGTTCCTTAAGTGAGATAGGGTTATTGTCACTGGGGGAGGAGTCTGAATTGATAGCGAGGTGAAGGATGAGAGATAAAAAGTAAAATAAAAACTGACTTTCCACAATGGAGAAAAAAAGTATTAGAAAGATACATTGGGTTTTGGGTTTTTTTTCTGTTTGTAAGTGATCCAAAAAAGGAGTAAAAATCAAGCCTAAAAATCTGCTATAAGGTAAAAATATGTAGACTGCTTAGATGTAAAGCCGGCTGACAGTTGCAGAAGAACTCTACAAGACTATCGATTCCATGGGAAATGATAGATGAAATTTGGAGTCACAGTGTGTCAGGGGAAAGGAGGGCAGACAGCTCTCATGTGGGTGTCTGGAGTTCTCTCCCTGCTTGCCCTATCACACACACACACACGCAAAATAAAACAAACAAAAAAACCAAACCCAGAGCAAAAGAGGGTTTAAAGTTTCTCTTCCTGCAAGTGAGATGTGGAATCATTGTCTTCGAAGACATTAACTCAATGATCAGTGACAAGCAGAAAGGCAAGGGGGAAACATGGGAACTGTGTAAAGCCTTGATTTTCCTGATCGTTGGATATTGTGTTCAATTTAGCTCATTTTAGGAAGGATGAAAAAGAGCTGGAAGCCCAGAGGAAGTGCCAGGCATGAAAGCTGGCTGGAATGACTGTGTGAAGGCAATAGACAGACTCTGCATTTAGCTTAACATGCAAATGCAGAGCGGAGCAGAGGAGGTAAACAGGCAGCACTTGCTCACCTTTTCCTCCTAACACAAAAATAAGGAGCATCTGGTACAATTAGTAACAGGTTTAAAATTGAAAAAAACCTCACTTTTTTGTACAGTGTATCATTTACCCATGAATCTCATTGCTCTGGATGTGTAGAGACACGCGGGTGCACTGAAGGAGGAGTGAGCTGGATGAGGACCTGGCACATCAGTGCTCATTAGATGGTCATTGAGACACAAGCTCGGTAAATTCTCAAATATCTGGGAGCTTTGATTACATATTAGAACAGGATTGTTTTAGATCTTTCATGTTCCTTTCACAAACTTCACTGCTTGTGGAAGTTGCTAGTTTATTAAAATCTGGTTACTATTCCTTTTTGGATTAGTGAGAGTTAAGCTGTAATTCTGCAGCAAGGTAGAGCTGAGAGTCATCTCATCCCAATACATGCTTGACAGTTGATGATTCCTGTAGGACTTCAGTGTAGGAAAGCTCTCTGTTTTGTCAGATAGAGAGTTTTAAAGAAATATCTTCAAGCTTTAAAAAGATTGGGAAATTAATGGCATCAATGAGAAGCAAATAAAAGGAGTTCTTCGCTTTTGGCTCCAAGATACGAGAGACTAAAGTGGAAAGTTTTTTTATATTTCCTCCTCAGTGCATTTTAATCAGCCTTCCAGAAGCTTGGGGGACACTCTTGTGTAGTCCATCCTTCTGCAGCTGCTGGTAGGGGACTGTCTTCTGTCTCACAGAGCACGGCAGCAAGCTCTACCCTGGCCCTTGCCAGCAAGGGTTGGCTCTGCTGTCAGCCCTGGACCCAGCCCAGCTCCGGACCTGGTGGAGCTGCGGCAGAGCTCAGCTTGGTGCTGCCGGAGCCACGACTCACTGCTGTGATTCAGCTTTGAAATACCCAGATGACTTAATGTAGGCAAAAGGAAACGTGTTTGGGTTTTGATTTTTATCAAAAACTTCCTTCGATCTCTGCCTTTTGAGGTTCTTAGGGTAAAGTTGCCCAAAAAGAATCTGTCGTGCTTGTTACAGAGGATTTAGAGCTGTATTAACCTTTGATTTACTCACTGTCTGCCTTCTTGTGTGTTTTGGGTTTATTTTTGCAAGTTCATCTTTTGAACTACAGATTCAGCATCAGAGCTCTGAATTACACTCAGGAGTAACACGAATTGTGCCAGAAGCCTGTTTAAATTATAGAGTATAAGGGACTTCTAGCTGATTTCCTACAAGGTCTTAAGTTAAAATTCCAACAGCAGCTTCACAAGTGAATACCCATTTAAGTCTCTCTATAAAGTTGTTTTTAAAGCTGGTCTCTGAAACCTTTAATTCACATCTGCCATCCTGCAGTCTTGCGTAAACCCATAATGAAAGATGAGCTTCTGAGCTGAAGCGGTTCTGAGGACTAGAATGTGCTTCAATCTGGAATGAACTTTGAGCCTTGCTGAGCCCTTTGTGGCCTCCACCCTGGTCTGCACATGGTGAACCAGAGTTGAGAGGGGTTCCGGAGCTGGACCCGGTACCTGGCGGGCTCAGCTCCTCGGATAGGGGTCAGTGGCCCCAGCCCCAGCAGCACCTCTCTGCAAGCTCCGTGAACTCGGCCTCCTTCCAGCCTCAACGAAATTCAAGCGGTACTTCGCTTCTGCACAAAACTGTTTTTCACAGTACAGCCAATTACAGGAGGAACAAACCCCTACGATCTGCTTCTACTTTCGTGTCCTGTTGGGATTGCCAAGTATTTTAATATAAAAACCACTCACTATCCGTTTAACCCCTTCAGAAACCTACATCTTGGGACTACATGGTTTTTCTGAGTGACAGATCACTCCATCACATCACCCTGGCATTAATGTAGGTTTTTACCATCCTTTAGGTATTTAATATTGAAGTACATTAGTGTAGCATCACAAAATTTGCATTTTCTCTCTGCTGCTTTTTGAAAGGGTTGAAATCAAAACTGTTGAGAATACACCGCACTGCTTGCTCTATGGTTTATTTATGGACTCAAGTCACTTAGGTTTTTCTTTCAACAGTTCTCCAGTAAGTACTGAGCCATGTGCAACCAACAGCTTAGTGAAGAAACCACCCTGTAAAAAGCAACTTGCATAACGAATGAGGGAGGCTGCAAGTGGGACAGGAGCAAGTGATCGCAGCAGGCGCTTGGAGGTAGCCAAAGCACAGAGCTAAAGGGCCTCTGTCAAACCCCATACAGAACTCAAAATATTTGTAAGAATGGGTTGAAAAATCCAAGCAAACAAACAGAGCCCGGGAAAAAACAAACACAACAACCGAAAACCACCTTGACAAGCTTTTATCCTGATCTGCATGAGTTGCTGATTTCTGACAGCTCCTGCAGCAGTCACCTGGGAGGAACTGCAGGGAGGTGTTTGGGCTGGTGGGGAGAGGACGAACACTGGGCAGTGAGAAGGGTCCTGCAGAACTGTCCTGGACCTCAGCTGTTCCTCACAACAAGATGTCATCATTCTGATGAGGCAGCAGTGTGAAGCTCGTATGACCTTTCCCCATGCGTGATACCACTTTTGTCTGTCTTTATGGTTCATTCCTTTTATCCTAGTAATTTTGGAACAGGTGGATGAATATTTAAATTTCAGAGCAGGATTTTTTCCTGTTTCAGGTGGTGCTTGTTGTCGAGGCTGAGGCTAAGGTTCTTGTGGTCATTGCTCTGATGTAGGGCTGTTGTCAGAAGCTCTAGCAGAGCTTGCTGTGGTGCTGTGAGCTCTCGGGGACCCACTGCTCGTCCTGTGCTGATGTGGGAGGTTGCTGCTCTGCAGGGGAGAGCATGGAGGGGGAATTTGTGTCAGAGATGCCCATCTGAATCTGAAAGACCTGTGGTTTTTCCCTCAGGTGATCGGCTACTGTGAGCACAGGCTGGCACAGGAATGTGTGTGTCCAGGTACTCTCCTGCCTGCAGATTTGGTGCTGGGAGCTCCAGTCAGGAGAGCCACAGTGAGATTTGTCCGAGGCAGGCAACAGGCCTGTTTGTTGAGGTCTTACCCCGATGTTCTGCAGGCACCTCATGTGGGTGTTGAAGACAAGCAGGTAGGACTGGAGCAAGCCTGAGTGTAAGAAGGCTGGAGCAAGCAGGGAGAGGAGATAAGGGGGGGGACAGTTCAGTAGGAGGCTGAAGCCAGCAAGGGGGAGTTGCAGTGCAGGGCTTGTGAGCCCCTGCTCACCAGCGTCTGCTGGGACTTGCGCTCAAGTGGTTCCCCTCCAGATGGTCCTGTGCTCCCCTCTGGGCAGTCATGTTCCTGGGTCGTATGCCTCAAAGACCTGGGAAATTCTCTCAATTCCCTTTCCTGGTTGGGGTGGGCTCAGGCTTTCAGTGCTATGGGTAATGTCCTGGCCAGGTAACAGCAGTGCAGCTGCAGGCTCTTTGATGACAAGCTTATTAAATAATGGATGGCCATTCATTAACATCCATCTCTAGCTGTGGGTTGATTTGCAAGAGGGGAAGGAGGCCATAAGGTGACTTCCCCAACCTGTTCTGTGTGACACGCCACGAACTGCTGATCTCTGTTGGGCTGTGCCAGTGCTGCAACATGCTTTGCTATCTCCCCTCCTGGGATAGCTGAGCTATTTCTGAATAAAATTTTGTAACAGTTAAAGTCCACAAAATTACTGTGGAAGCAGCATAGGAGGTTCTGTATTTGCCATCTCCTAGGAAATTCATTAAATTACAATAAATAATGTATGCATAATACATAATACTGTAATGTTCTTTTGGTCCTACTTGCCAGTCCTAAAAATTCTGGCCTCGCACTGTAATGCATGCAATCAAGCTCTGCAATTCAAATTAGGCAATAAGTTACACTTGTGCAACAGGTTCTCTGAAAGTTGTGCCTTTGGGTACGGTTGGACAAGCTCCGGTAAACCTTATTGCAGCTGTTTGAAGATACTTGTCTCCGGGTTACGTTGCCTCTCAGCCAAAGAGTGCCGCCCGCACTGCAGAGCGGTGAGGCAGAGCGAGCAGTGCCGTCCCGTGCAGTGCCACCCAATGCTGTACCATGCAGTGCCATCCCATGCCACCCCACCACCGGGGCGCGTGGCTGCCTGTGCTGGGCACGTGGGCACTGTCCCCTGAATGGCTGAAGCCACCCCAGGAGCCCTGGTCCTGCCAGGCTGTGCCCTGCTGTGCCCTGCTTTGCTGGCAGCACCCAGCGGGTGCCAGCACTGGAGGGGGGGGAAGATGGCAGCAGCATTTGCGATGGTAGGTCAGTATTTATTTAAAAGCTCAGTGGTAGCAGATTGCCCCTTACTACCTTTGAGGAGTTTGCAGGTCCCGCTGCCGGGATGCAGTAAGCCAGTATGCTGGTGACGTGTTGGGAGGAGCAGACTTGGCTCCTGTGGCTCTGGCAGGGAGTTGGTGTGTCTGTGCAGAGTAAAGACAGGAAGCAGGTATTCAGTTGATTTTTCTCAGTGCTGTATCATCATTCTCCAAAACTACCTTTCTTCTGCCATATTTTGAACCCTTCCTGTTGCCACAAGCTGTGAGGAATTAACAGTGTGGATGTTGCAGCTAAGTATGGAGAAGCTGCTGGATCACCTTGCAGTACAAATGCTTGCTTAGGTACTAGTGTGATTTATGTTGGAGGTGCTGTGCAGCCCCATTGTTACATTGCTTTTTTTCCTGACACCAGAAATGAATGCCCTGATTCCTTCCTGCCCTCTCTTGTTCTGCGTTTAAAGCAGGGAGGTGGTTTTCTAAGGAGGAACCTATATTTGGCCATTGACTCATCAGTGCCGTGAAGTTAATCCCAGGATCCTGGTTTCCCTTTTGTCCTAAGCATTAGCTCAGAATTTTTGTGCCCGGCTGAACAGGCTGCGGCATCTCGGGTAGAAATGCGGCCGTTGCCTTGTAGCGGGGCTGTTTGAGCCCACTGGGACTGCCCCGTGCCAGCTCAGGGCTGGGGAACTGGGGAGGGTGCAGAGCTGAAGCCAGAGGCAGAGGCCAGGATGCTCTGAACTAATTGGGGAAAATGTAAAAGTCAGAATTGCACCCCTTCTTTTCATCCCTTGCACAGGCCTGCCCGCGGTGCAGGATGGGGAAGGACCGATGCACGCGGCCTGTTTGGGTTTCATCACGCTGAGGTGGCAGTTGTGGACCTCTGACCTGCCGCCGTTTATTTCCCTTCAGCTGCCTAATGGCCTTCAGACTTTATTCCTGTCTCTCTGGGCAGGCATTACAGCCCTGTCCCACCCACTCCTCTCTCTCATGCTTGGGGAACTAGATGGTTACAAAGAAAATCACCTGGGGAAGTTTCAGGCAGCAGTAACAAAGCCTATCTCCACAGAGGGGAGGCTAATTACACAGCTAATTAATCCAACAGATGTCACTTTAAATGCCTGTTTCTTTGTGATTCTGTTGCACACATCATGCTGGTTAAACAGACTTCATGGACCCTGTTCAAAATGCCTGCACAGGCTGCTGGAAGCTGCCTGGTTAGACCCTGGTGTGTCCTGTTGGCTCCCGGAGGTTCATATCAAGGAGCGAGTCCTGGAGAACCCAGCACAGACCCTGCTCCGAATGGGCTGCGCTCGGGGAGACACAGAGAGAGTCCCAGAGAGCCCAGCACAGACCCTGCTCCGAATGGGCTGCGCTCGGGGAGACACGGAGAGAGTCCTGGAGAGTCCAGCACAGACCCTGCTCCGAATGGGCTGTGCTTGGGGAGACACGGAGCGAGTCCCAGAGAGCCCAGTGCAGACCCTGCTCCGAACAGGCTGTGCTTGGGGAGACACGGAGAGAGTCCCGGAGAACCCAGCGCAGACCCTGCTCCGAACGGGCTGTGCTTGGGGAGACACGGAGAGAGTCCCGGAGAACCCAGCGCAGACCCTGCTCCGAACGGGCTGTGCTCGGGGAGACACGCTCTTCAGTGGTAGGGTTTGATCTGAACACTCTGCAAGTGCAGATGCCAGTACTGAAGCCGTTGTTTACATTCTTGCTCGGAGCGCAGAGGCGAGGCAGAGGAGACCCTGTCCTGCTGCACCAGAAGCGCTGCTTGGAGCGAGGAAAAGGGAATTTGGAAACCTGAGCCTCTCCGGTAAGGTCAGGAGTTCAAACCCAAGGCTGGTGGAGGGCTCTGGCTGACATGAATGTGGTCTGTCCGGTTCCCGCAGCCAGCACCTCCCAGGCCATCCTTTACCCTGGCTCCCTGGGGTAGGAAAAAAATGAGCATTTCTCCAACATTTCAGCAAAGTCTTTGATCCATAAGGGCAGGGACGTGTCCTGGTTACTCCCAGGAGAAGGGAGCAGCTCCTTATCCTCATGCAGAGCTGGTCCCCTGCCACTGAAGGCCAGTGGACACCGCGTGACAGCTGGTAGCCCCTGCTGAGACTCCCCTGATTTGGTCTCCTGATGCATTTTGCCACCAGCCTGGGGATTAGGGGACACCTGTAGTGACACGGTGGTGGTGTTATCCCTGCTGGTTTTATATGTAGGTGCTGCAGTATTTTCTCCCCTTTGGGCTGTTCTGCAGGCTGGTAGCATTAAGGCAAGGTGCAAATGCCTCAGTAGCGTGTTCGTCACCAGAGGTAAGCCCTGCCATGGTCAAACACAGCTGCACTGCCTGCGGATGTCATGGTTTGAGATTGTCATCCTGACATGTCCCATTTTCTGGGTGTGTGCTCTGCTGCTTGGCCTTTTATTCCACTTTCATGCTAGCAGTGTCAGAGGGTTCCCCACTTCTTACTGAGCAGATACCTCCTGGGGACAGGAAACTTCCACAGCCCTGTCACGCATTGAACGGTCTGGTGTGAAAGGAGCAGGAGAGAGAGAGTTGAGGGGGAAAAGAATCTTTCTTGGGGTCTTAACGTTATCAGTAAATCACAGTTGGCATTCTTGGTTCAGCATAATGGATGTGTTCTCATTTCCCACAGCTGATGAGGATTATATCAGCTTGGTTTAACAGTCTCATTTTCTGCTCCCAATGCACACTTGTTTTAATGCGTTTCAGTTAATGAGGTAGAAGAGAGAATGAGGTGTTACTGTTTATGTACAGACAGCAAGTCTGTGCAGAGGACTCCAGAGTCCACGCGGTCCCTTCCCATTGCTCTCAAAGGGATAGCATTAGCTGGCATTTATAGAAAATTTATTGGCTGTGGTTTATCCAGGTAAAATTTTTCCCAGTGGTGCGCAGTTCTCTCTCATGCCTTCCTTCTGCGTTATTAGAGGCTACAAGACGTGTCGCCAGCAGCCTGTCTGTAGGCAGGGGATGTCTGCCAGCTGCGGTGGCCCCGTGTCAGGTCTCGCCAAACAACACCATGTATTTGATATGGGCAAAGCTGCTGCTGTGCTGCATTCTACCTGGGGTAAAAAGTTCATGTGTGCCCTGAAGTAATTTGTGGCTGGGGCACTTTGTGCCTCCATTGCTCCACTGCCATGGTGTCTGCAGGTACCAGCAGGGTCAGGGCCGCTGGGTGCCAAGTGCCGTGCAAGCCAGTTTGAGAGCTGGTACCCTCAGAGCATCGGCCTGCGTTGCCTCCTCCCGAGGAGCCGTGTGCCGTGCCGGTGAGGTGCGGCGATGGGACCCACGGCTGCCGAGGCTCGGGTGCCCTGACAAGGAGGACTCAGCCTTCCTGAAAAACAGGTTGTCCTTGCGCTGGTGGCAAATATTTGCCATGTGGTGGGCTGGAGCTGCGTTTCTCCCAGCAGCATCCTGCCTTCCCAGCCCCGCGCCCGACTGGCTGCTGGCGAGAAGTGCCTATAAATAGTTAACGCTGTTATCTAATTGCTGGCGGGGTGCCATGGGCTGGCATCACTTGGCTGACAACACCAGCACGCCTGAAAGGCCCTGCACATTGTACCGCGTTTGAAGGTAAAGCTGCTGTTGGTTTAAGCGGGAATTAAACAATTACCGCGTCTTAGTTCTCTCCACCTTCGGTGGATTGACTCTATAAATTGTCAGCCTGTTGACATTTTAATGTGAATTATGTCATATGGTATCCCCTTTGATTTCAACATGCCTCAGTTTGTAAATACACGAGCCTCTCAAAGGGCTGTGGTTAGCGTACACGCGGGAGGCCTCGGGGTTTTTGGTGGGGAAGGCGCGCCGCGCTCGTCTCTCCTCGCAGCGAGTGCACCTGGCACGGCCGCTCCCAGCCCCGCCGACGAGCTGCAGGCACGTGCAGCAGCGGCTGCCTCGGAGCACCCACCGCGTCTCCCGGGCTCTGCGTGCGCTGCGGTTTGGCCAGCCCGGAGACCCCCAGCAGGTCAGGGGCGAGGGGCTTCTCTGTGCCCCGCTGCCGGTGTCTCTGGGCAGCCGCAGAAACCGGGGCGGTGCCGTGCGAGGTCTCGGCACTAGCCTGAGCTCGTGCCGGCAATTACTGTCGGGGTGCAAATCTGCTCCTCAGTCAGGAGTGAAAAAGAGTGTGCTGGCAGGGGGAGAGCTGCACAGTCGTGCCAGAAATTTTCTGTGAGGTTGATTTAGCTGGAAGCAGCAGAACAGCGAAGGGGGTGGAAGGAGGAGGCGGGAAGGATGAGTGTGGCTAAGGCAGGATCGCATCAAACACTCGCCCGGCGCAGGGCTGTGGGTGACAGCTCGCACTGTGGCACAGCCTCTGAGTGCCCCCTGGGTCACACCTCTGGCAGGCAGGTCCTGTCCACTTGTCTGGGTTCCTGCTGGGTCTCCTGGCAGCCCTGTCCCCATCTGGCTGGCCTCTCATCCCGCGGCCTGTGCTGCAGAGAAACCCCTAACTCAGCAGGTCCTGACTTTTTGGATCAACCATCCTTCCTTTATTTTGAAACCATCTCAAAGAATCAATGTAGTCTTCACATATGTGCCAGAGGAAGAAGGATCCTTAGCTGGGGTAAGCAAAGGAGTGAAGAATAGCTTGGAGCTCTCCTGGGGTGACTAATGCCTTTCTCCCCTCAGCTATGACTTGCATCATCTCCAGCAAAAAGCCTGAGGGTGTCTCAATTTGAGAACTGCCGATTTAAATCGTAACGCCCACAGCATTCGTGGGACTGTTTCATAACTCTGGGGGTGTTGCATACAGCTATGTCACATTAGGGCCATGTTTGTACTTCTGTGGGTGGCTGCAGAGTGCACCTGCCTGGGGTACCTGCTGATGAACCCAGGGTCAATGCCCACAGGAAGAGGTGTGGAGGAGGACAGTGCTCTTGAGTAGTTTTGGCTCTTCACCGCCAGCTGCGTTGCAGGAAATGGAGCAGATGCTCATGTGCTCTGCTAGAAGTCCCTTGGAGAAGACCAGCTGTCCCAGAGCTGGTTCTTA
This sequence comes from Actenoides hombroni, assembly GCA_024336885.1. Taxonomy (NCBI): domain Eukaryota; kingdom Metazoa; phylum Chordata; class Aves; order Coraciiformes; family Alcedinidae; genus Actenoides; species Actenoides hombroni. The sequence goes on along the minus strand of WUAM01000287.1, from coordinate 89,374,183 downwards.
AGCACACTTTGACCACAGATGGGAGAGATTTGAAGACTTTGAGTCCTTCTGTGGATGGTGTTTTCATGTCATGGGGTCTGTGTTACAGACAGCTTCTGTCTGCCTCTGTGTGTTTCCTGTAGTCCCACAAAGTAGGATCCTTGCTTTTATTGTTTTCACGCGTCCTTGGTTTTGACTGGCCTGGGTGTTCTGGTGTGCATGCCACGGTGCCAAGCTAGATCTGTTAGAATATTTAACTCTGGGCTGGGCAAGTGGACTAGCAAGACGTGAAACCTGCGTACTGGCCTCGAGTATGCTAACCCTGAGCGAGGATCTCTGCAAAGAGGTTAATCCCATGGGGTCACAGGAATGAGAGTCGTGGGGTGACTGGAGTAAATGGAGTTATGTGTGCAATTTCATGAGTAGGATTTAAAAATCTGTCATCTGTCCCTACCTCTCTACCGTGAGTGGACACCAGTCCCAAAAATGTTGTTGCTGCTTCCAATTTATTTCTGAATTGCAGTAGTCAGTAAGTATTCCTAATGCTGATCACTGCTGCTTTCGTAGCGTTTACCATTTTCCCTGCGTGCACCTCTGCAGACTTTACATTGTGGGTTGCAGATCCAGAATTGCTAAAACCAGTAAAACCTGTGCCTGGCTTTTCCCAGGAGTTTCTGTGCCTGTATACAGCAAACGAGTGGATGCAGATACACTTGAACAAAGGGAACACCAAAGAGCAGAGTCATTTGTCATCTCCAGATTTACTCCATTTGCTTTGGTGTACTTCTGCAAGCTCCATGGTTTCCATTTTTGTTATCTGCCTTAGAGGGAATAGCTGCAAATAATACTCAGAGCAATTCTGATCTCTTGTAGATCCCTCTACAGATGAATTAGCTTTCAGATACACGTAGGAAATTCTATACGATCATGACTGTCAGCATTACAGTTGTACTGAAAGCAAGCACCATATGAGCTGTGGAAGCTGAACCCCCTCCTCACCGTGTGTGTCGTGCTGTGTGAGCCAGTGGCTAGAGAGCAGAACAATGCGGGGCAGTCATCTTGGCTCTTAAAAGCGAGGAGGGACCATTACAGCCTGGCCTTGAGGGAAGTGGTAGTGTCTTACTCGGTACTTCGAATTGCGTCTCAAACTTCTGCTTTCACTTATGGAATCTCACGTTATAAAGTCCTGGGTGGGGAATAACTTGCTGTATCCTTTTGTTTGAAGAGCTAACTACTGGCCTTGTTCAGAATACATGCATCATTTCATGTCTGCATTTATTTAGCTTCAGGTTGTGAGCACTGGATTTTGCTTTGCCTTTTCCGAAAGATTAAAGAAACCTTTACTACAGGAAGTCTCACGCGTAGGCTCTTGCCAACCATGATCATGTTAGTTTTTTAATTTCCGTGGATGAGGTAAAAAGTTTGAACTGAAATCTCCCTGTAAGGCTTACTTGGCTTTACCCTATACTGAGGCCGTAGAATTAGGAGTGACACGTAGAAGTGCGTTGCTCATTTAACTGCAGACCCAAGTTTCCACCATGGCCTCGGGCTGTAGCAGTCTTGAAGGTCTTGCCTGTTTCCCACTTGTCTCAGCAGTTCTTTAGTTCAGGATGTGCGTCTCGGGGTTAAACACAACATATCCCTGTAATGTCTTAATGCCAGATAAGCCCTCACACCTTATCTTTATGCTGGAAAAGATTTTCTGTAAGTTTTCCTGGTGTCTTTTCATGCTACCACGGAAGTAGTGAGGAAAAAGAATGGGGGAAAGACTATCATGTGGGGGATTTCTAGTGATTTGAAGGAAACTTTGGGTTGTTTTGTATTCATCATCAAGACTGGAGTGTATTGGCTAGTTAAAGGTTTTTAGCTGCAAATGCAGTTTTCTTTCTTTTTGGAGCTGCACAAAGCTAGTCTGTCCTTCAGATGGGGTCCCAGCCCGTGTGCGGGGTCTGCAGCCAGTGCGAGGAAGAGCAAGTGGGATGCTCTGACCCTGAGCCCCCGTCCTCAGTTCCTGCTCTCCTCACATGTCTCGACATCTTTCCTTGGGCTCAAATTGTTTAAGAATGAAGACCGACAGCTAGGGATGGAGCAGCAGGTATCTTGGGCTGTCCTTTCTGCATCAGGTTCGTTTTCCCCGTTTCGTGGTGCAAAGGCAGTTGTACTGACGGTGCTACCTGATCTGTCAACATCCCCCGGCTGCTCCCCAGCTCTGTACAGCTGTGCCCACCCTTGCTTTTGTGGCATTGAAATGCAGGTTGTTTAGTTTCTGCCCTTCTGGTAAGGATGGGCTCTTGTGTGGGCGTCAGCTCATGATGTGGAATAAAAAGCAGAAGATCTGGTGGTGCAAAATGCCGACTTCTTGTGCTGAGAGGCTTGAAAAAGTCTGCAGCAAGGCTGGGAGGCTGTGCGAGATCCAGCCTCTTAGGGTATCTCAGGGCAAGGGGGAGTTGCATGTACCATACCGTTATCTGTTGGGATTATGGAGAAATATTGCCCCTGTTCCTGGCTGCCTTGCAAGCCAAGGGCTTGTTGCAGATGAACGGAGAGCAGCAAACCCAATCCATCCATAGGCTGCAAATTGCCTGTGGGTCGTGCGTGTAATACATGAGCCCAAGAGCTCTGCTGCTGTCAGTTGTTATGGGTCACTGATATGTCCTTTCTGGTGGAAACCAGGCCTGCAGACACACTAGGAATTGTTGCATGTTCAAGAACTGAAGAGATCTTCCAGTTAAATTTGGAGGTGGTTGGAAAGCTTCTTCTCATCAAGAACATGGTGGCTTTTCTCACAGAGCCGTTGCTCAGTGGTGCGGGGTGAGCAGCAATTGCCTGTTTATATACGTCCTTAAACACATTAGTGTCCATCCAGTTGGTGGAAGCCCTCACAACCACCTTAAACATAGCAAATACCAGACTTCGCGTTCCCTTAATCCAGCCCTTTGTGTGCAGGCATTATTATATTTTTTAATTATAAGTATTTACATACATATTTTTCCAGTAGGATTCTTGCCTCATTCTGTGAATGAGTAATTATTCCATTTCTTTTTATCTTCCTCTTTCATTACATTGCCCCAGGCTTTGTCTAATACAATCTAAAGCTTTCACTGAATGAAGAATTATTTATTTTCTCATGGGCATTTCGGGGGTGCTCTGTGTTCTGTTTGTGTGTTTCACAGACACTTAATGAACTTACCTTCACAGCACGTGTCTGAAATCAGACAGTGCTCCCCTCCTTGTGTTTTGGGTGTACTGATGCACAACAACTGCATCAAAGGTCGTAGCCTCGGCTGCCCAGCTTGGTGCCCAGCCCTGCAGTCTGCACCTCTGGGGAAGGGCTGCTCTACTAGGAGGCCTTCACTGGCTTAGTCTCACTCTGCTGGTTTTCACTTCATCTTCAGGATTCAAGGAATATCATGTATTTCCTCTTTCCACTTCCATTCTCTGTCATTCTAATTCAATGCACCTTCCTTTGGTTCTCTGTCCTCCTGTATCACCTGCTCTTGGAAATCCTTGTGTCACCCGCATCTTCAGACTGACACAGCTACACCACCGCTGCTGCTGCCCAACTTTCCTTTTGTGGTAGCAGCTCTTAACGTGGCCCAGAGTGCAGATCCTTTCTCCAGGGCTCG
>WUAM01000287.1:89338742-89370568 GCA_024336885.1 Actenoides hombroni | reverse complement strand
ATGTAGGAAGGCTGATAGCGTGTGGGGTGCTGGAGCCAGGTGCAGGGCAGAGACTGGTGACGAACCTGATGATCTACCTGCTGATGAGGTACCACCGTCTGCCACAGCAGGTGGATTTTTGGAAAGGCTGGTGGCTTCATGTCCAGGGGTTTCTGTGTTGCAGGAGTGCTGTGGCGAGGCAGGATGGCAGAGTTTGGGCTTTCATTGGCAAAGGTTGCACAGAATCCTCTAGCTGATTGGAGAAAGTGGAAATTATTTCTCACAAATGTTTCTCCGTGAGGACTGTGGACGAAGGATGAGCTTGGTCTGTTGTTCCTAAATGCATCCTTGTTGGCTTCTGTGAGGGCAGGCTGTGCCATCCATCTCTTCGATATTGATATTCTTCGATTTATGGAGAGGATTAAAAAATTGTCTTGTGTATTGTTGTTGTTATTGTATGGTTATCTGTTGGGATTCAGTGTGGTACATTGCTGTAGGAAGTTATAAAGAAGCTATATGAAAACAAGGAAATCTTCAGTCTATCATAGCGCTTGTAACTCCTCTAGAGATAGATGAAACAATAAATACTGGACGAGGGAAGTTAATCTGTGTCTGTAGTATTTTATTAAATAACGTGAACTCGGTGCGGTTTTCTGCGGCTGGTTCAATTTCCCACATGGTTTTACGGAGCGTTATTACAACGGTCCCTTGCTGCCCGTGTGTCCGGGGAGCACTGCCCATGGGCAGCAGTGCCTCCTGCCCCGCTGCTCCTCCAGCTTGCACGGCGGTCCTCCTCATGCCAATCCTCAGCGCAGGCAGGTGCCTCTCAGCTTTGGGCTGTGGTGAGGAGCTCCCCGGGTGCAAAATGGTCCTCCAGACTTAATATGGGGAAAAAAAATACCCTTTTAATTTAAATTCCTAAAGCAGGCTCCACACATGCAGAGAGGGGTTTGGGTAGTTGATTTAAGTCTGAGGCAGCATTAAGAGCAGCAGACTGTGTGTGTGTTACGTGCTGTGCCTCCAAACGTGCAGAGCCTCCTCGGAGATCCTGGCAGCGTAACATGCGGATCATTCCTGTCGCTGCTGGAGGAAATAATACATCACCTGTACCAATAGTGCTGGTCTTGCTCTGTGTTGTGGAAAGCCTTTTTTTCAACCACTCAACAGCCATATAATTACAATATGGACAACAGATTTTTATCCTGCTGCCTTTTCAGGTTCCCCCCAGCCCCTTTTATTATGTAATTTGCCTTTTATCCAGTGATTTTCCATATTCACAGGCTGCTTTAGTTCACCTGAGTGTTCACAGCTTAACAACTCACACCGAACTTATTACTTTCAAGTGTATGTACAAAATACATTAAAAAAAGAAAAAACACTGGGTACTGGGATCACTGAGTCTGCTTTTGGTTACTCTCTTGTCTCCATGTTCAGCTGTTGTTTTCCTAACCCTGGGAAAGTTGAGGCTCCTGGAATGCCTCAGCTTTTGGCTATCTGCAGCACAGAGAAAGGAGTGGACTGGAAGACCTGACCTCCTCCTCGGTGACATTTCTGAGTCATGGCAACATTGTCTTGCTGCTTTTTATGATAAAGCTATCTTCATCTTTTAGCTGTCCATAAAGTACTTGGTTTTGCAAAGCAAAGGACAGCTTTTCTGTCACACTTCTCCAGGGATGACAGCATCCATGGAGAATACAAACTGACAAAGCTGTATGTTTCCTGAGGAGCAAAATGTCATCAGTTCAGGCTTTGGTTAACTTGACAGGCTTGCGAGAGGAATGCCACCGTCACCAAACGACGGTGCTGCTCTGCAGAAGGTCCTGGGTGACATCCCTCACTTGTAAGGGAAGGCTGCTGGGTTCGTGTTTGTCAGCAGTGCACCGGGGAGCAGCAGCAGATGCCCTCACGGGCTCGTGGGGCTGCCGTGGATCTTGCGACTGGAGCTCTGTGGCCGGAGCAGGAGCTTGCAAGGTTGAGGGCAGCGCTTTTCAGAGCAGCTGATAGGAAATGTGCTCTCGATTGTGCTTTGTTTTTATCACTATAATTAGCAAGATCGATACGCACACTCCCGTATTCATCTCCACATATAGCAGCGCTTACGCCTGCGCCTCCCTGGGGAGAGCCGCGAACATTTCAGGGATCTGGAAAATTCTCTGACGTTGCAGTCGCCCGAGAGCAGCTCTGTTGTGACTGCAGCTCTGGTCATGCAGTAGTGTAGTGGGAGAAAAGAAAGTTTCTCAGCTGTAGGAAGGACCCGCGTGCAGTGGGACCTTTCTCTTTTCTCCTTTTCTTGGCCGCTTAGTGAGCGTATAGTGTCCGTCTGTCCAGTGGGACACCCGCGTGCTACCAGAACAAAATAGTGCAGGTGGAGAATGGCTGCTGGGCTGCCACCTTGACTCCTTCACATCTCCACCCTGCCTCTGGGAGGTTTCCAGCTGGCGAGCCCCGGTGCTTCCTCCGGCCCAGGGATGCCTCTCCTGGGCTGGAAGGGCATGGCCAGCACAGCTGGCCAAGCATGAGCTTCGCCATGGACTTTGTTCTTCCTCAAGTGTGTGGGAGGAATCTTAGTGATGCTCTTACACTTTCCACGGTCCCACACAGATTTTCATCTCCTAACAAATGATTAATTAGTACTTTCAGGTCTATTGCACAATTAAAAGGCGGGAGTGGGTGAATACAAGTTCAACCTTTCTTGTTTTCTGTTAATCTCTTGTCGTTTTTTTGCCTACTGACCCTGGGGGACTGTGAATAGGTGGGGATGCTGCTCATCGCAGTCTGCATAAACAGTGTCCTCATTAAGAGCTGACTGGCTTAGCAAGGCCCCATGAAGAAGTTGGCTGCTAGAGCCGAGCAGAAGCTGGGACTGTTGCCTCCCTCTGGGCTTTAGCCCCTCCTCATTAAGCAGGTCCGGGCTATTGATTGGGAGCTTGTGTTTGGAAGAGTCTTACTTACTCCATGCATTATCTTGACAGATTGATCAGACCTGATTGAGAACCTCTTAAAGGAACGAACAGCTGTAATGGGAAAGTTGGACTCTGTCATCCGTTAGGATGATTCTGGGAGCGAGAAGAACGAGGCTGACATCTTGGAGCAATTGTATTTACAATTAACATGGCTGAAAACGATTGCCTCTATTGATCCCCCCTTCCTGCAATTACAGCCCCATTGTTTACATTCCAGCACTTCGGTTATAAAAAGGAAATTCAATAATTATTGCATTATTTAAAGTTAAAGTGCCACAGAGTTTGCTGGCTACGCTTGCTGGTTGATTTAACGTTCAGTAAAATCCATGCTGAGCTCTCCATCTTTAGGCTGAGCAATATTTGGCTTTTAATGAGACTTCAAGGTCTGGTGGAGCAAACCCGGTTTGCTGGTGGCTTTTGGGGTCGTTTATGGGGAAATCCAAAAGCATTTCAGCACAGCAAGCACCAGCCTCATACCCAATGGGGAAGGCACCTGTGGCTCACAGCCTCTGCCTGGGTGGGACCCCGTGGGGACAGCTCCTGCCCCACGCTGAGGGGGTGACCAGCTGCTACTTGGAGCTGCTGAGAATTTTTGTGCCCCGTGCATTATTGCTGACCTTTCCCCAAGTACAGCAGGTCTTCTGCTGCTGGGCTTCTCCTTGAGGAAAGTCCTTGGTCTTGGTTGTGGTGTCTGCCCTGGCCCTGCCATGGTACTGGGGGTGTTCACTTAACGGATTCAGAAGAGGGGGTATAGGGGCTGGCTGTTAGAGGAGCAGTTAGTGCTGTTCTTCAAGTGTGACGTGGGGACTTCCATCAAGTATCTCAGCCGCTTTGGCCAAAGGGAGTGCTACATTTCCAGCCTTCTGGAAAGAGAAACAAAGATCAGAAACCAAAAAGTAAATCAAAATCTAGATTTGTTGTGCAAAAACCAACTACAGGCCAGTCAGTCTCACCTCTGTGCCCAGCAAGATCGTGGAGCAGATGCCCCCTGGAAACTAAGCTACAGCATGTGGAAAATAAGAAAGCTATTGGTGACAGCCACCCTGGCTTCACTAAGGGCAAATGCTACCTGACAAATTCAGTGGTGGCCTTCTGCAGTGGGATTACGGCCTTGGTGGATAAGGGAAGAGCAACTGACATCATCTACCTGGATTTGTGCAAAGTGTTTGACACTGTTCCACATGACATCCTGGTGTCTAAATTGGACAGGAATGGATTTGATGGATGTGCCGCTCAGCGGATAAGGAATTGGCTGGGTGCCCTCAAAAAGTTGAAGTCAACAGCTCAATGTCCAAGTGGAGACCAGTGACAAGTAAAGTTCCTCAGGGATCAGTCCTGGGACTGGTGCTGTTTAACATCTTTGTTGGTGACATGGGCAGTGGCATTGAGAGACCCTCAGCAAGTTCGCTGACGATACCAAGCTGTGTGGTGTGGTCAGCACGCTGGAGGGAAGGGATCCATCCAGAGGGACCTGGACAGGCTGGAGAGGTGGGCCCGTGGACCTCGTGTAGTTCATCAAGGCCAAGTGCAGGGTCCTGCACCTGGGTCAGGGCAACCCCAAGCATAAATACAAGCTGGGTGGAGAATGGATTGAGAGCAGCCCTGTGGAGGAGAACTTGAGGGTGTTGGTTTATGAGAAGCTCAGTGTGAGCTGATAATGTGCACTGGCAGCCCAGAAGCCAGTGGCATCCTGGGCTGCACCTAATGCAGCGTGGATAGCAGGCTGAGGAAGGAGATGCTGCCATTCTACTCTGCTCAGGTGAGACTCCACCTGCAGTACTGTGCCCAGCTCTGGGGCCCCCAGCATAAGGAGGACGTGGACCTGTTGGAGCAGGTCTGGAGGAGACCACAATCAGAGGGCTGGAGCACCTCTCCTAGGAGGCCAGGCTGGGGGAGTTGGGGTTTTTCAGCCTGGAGAACAGAAGGCTTCAGAGACGCCTTGTAGCAGCCTTCCAGTACCTAAAGGGGACCTACAGGAGAGCTGGAGAGGGACTTTTTATAAAGGCATGTTGTGATAGGATGAGGGGTAATGGCTTCAAACTGAAAGAGTAGGTTTAGACTAGATGTTAGGAAGAAGTTCTTCACTGTGCAGGTGGTAAGACACTGGAGCAGGTTGTGCAGAGAATTTTTAGATGCACCTTCCCTGGAAGTGTTCCAAGGCCAGGTTGGCTGGGGTTCTGAGCAACCTGGTCTAGTGGAAGGTGTGTCTGCCCATGGCAGAGGGGTTGTAATGAGATGATTTCTGAGGTCCCTTCCAGCCCAAACCATTCTATGAAAGTCTCCTTGTCCTCATCTTGTGGTGATGTTTTTGAGGCCTGGGTCATCCTGAGGAAGCTTTAGCTGGAAGCGGGGCAGTGATGCTGGGCGTTCCAAGCTAAACTGCAGAACCTCGTGGGCATGTGAGTCTGAACTCCACAGCTGGCAGCCGTGCGAAGGAGCTGTTACGCAAGGAGTTGGGGAAGCTGGAAGAAGGGAAGGGTTTTGTAACGCTCCTTCAGAAGCAGTAAACAACTGCAGGACATTGGTGGAATACAAAAGAGGCTAAGTTCATTTTTTGAACCTGCTGTATTGGGAATCATTTTTTCCTCCTTTCAGAACATCTGGGCTGGGGGGCGGCTGCGCGCACCAGCCCTTCCCGCGCACAGCCAGCATGCGTTCTCGCCGCGCACCGCGTCCGCCCGCCTCTCCGTCAGCGCCAGGAAATTCCAGCCGGGGCTGCAGGTGTGAAAGGAGAGCAAGATGGATGGGCCAGCTCTGACTTTTATGGAGTACTTGGAACAGACCAGGATCAGACAGCTGCAGCCACATGACTTTCATTAAAAATTCAGATTCTTCTCTTCCAGGATTGTGTGATTTATCTCGTGCAGCAGATCAGAGGCGTGTGGGGGCCAAGAGACACTTATGAGGCTTCTGAGGTCTGCTGCAGGGTCTGGTCCCTTTCCACGGTGACCTGCAGCCTGCCCTCCAGCTCTGGTGTAAGGGTCGCGTGTCGCACGTCAGTGCCCCGGGAGGGAATTGTCACAGGCACGGGTCTCACTGGCATGTGAAATGTTTCCTACCAAGCTTGTTACTAATTACCCATGTCTGACTTCACCCTGAGGAAGAGTCAATCCCTGGGCATCCTTCTGTGCTGCGATGTGCTCATAGGGCTGGCATCCCTCCAGCACCTCCTCCTCAGCACAGCAGCGCGTGCTGGGCTTAGCTCTCGCGGTAACCTTGTGTGGCTTGAAATCTCACGTAACCTCTGTGGTTCTCCCTCGGTTTTTGTGCCACCGTGGGCTTCACAGGGGTCCCGCTGGTGCTGGGTCTCATCGCTGAAGCTGTGGTCGGCTGTAGGCGCTCAGAAGAAGAGTGAGCAGTGCAAGGCTACAGCAGTGCTCCCTTCCTTGGCTTTTGTAACCCTCCAGCAGTTTTTTGGCTCCTTTTCCCTCAGCTGCATCTGTCAGTTCTTTTAAATCACTACTAATTTTACCCATTCTAACAGAGCAGACGTCATGCTGAGTTCAGTGCTAAGAAGAGTGTTACATGTGGAAAAAACCTCCTCCAAAGATGTTCCAAGACTGAAAACTTCTTCTTAAAGAAGTTCTTGGTAGTTGATCAGCCTCTGACTTGTGGCAGGATTGTTCTGTAAGGTGAGCCAGCTGGAGGAAGTGATGAAAAGTGATTTGGAAGAGATTTCTCCAGACTGTTTATCAGTAATCCATGTAAGCAAGAAGGATGTTTGTGTAAAGAAGGGGTGGGGGGGCACGCTCTGACTGTCCCCATTCGCGCTTTCACACAGCAGCTGTTTTAGGATCTGGGTTGCTGCTGCGCCTGGTGATCCCATTAGTCAGCAAGTGGTGAGGACGGGCTTTCTTTTTGTCAGTGGTGGGTCTCTGTTTGCCGCTCTGAGTCCATGAGACTGTTTTCCCACTCTGGGTTTTGGCCCCCAGGCCTGTTCCTTCACCTGCTTTTCCTCTCTACAGACACCTGGGTAGGCGTAGGAGATCCTTGTGCACTGGAGAGGGGAGCAGGAGAGCACAGGCTGCGTGTTGCTGGGGAGTTTCCTTCTACTGCTTGTTGTCATTCTGAGGCCTGCAGAAGAAAGGGGCTGTCCTTGAACGTGCAGACAATTTTCTCAAGTGTTCTGATGCTTTTTGTACCAGCAAAGCTTCCTGAGGCTGGAGGTGAGATCTCGCCACTAGCAGAGATGGTCAGTCTTATGATTTGCAGACCAAGGGCTTGTGAGGTTCCCACCATTGTCTGTGTGAGTTTGTCCTGAGCAGCTTCTAGGGCCCTCCAAAGGGAATGGTTTATGCCAGATGAAGTTAAGCTTGCATAGAAATGGGGCTTTTTTTCGAAGGAGTAATAAACATCAAAAGCATGAGATAGTTCAAAGTAGTTGTTGTGTCTCCGCAGTGAGACTGGGGTTACAGTTCAGAGATCCCCCAGAACAGCATCTGACCCACTGAACACAGCAAATGACTTTGGAAAATAACATTATGCCTCCTGGCAGGGAGGATTATGTGTGCACGTCGCCACGGGAGTCAGGCTCTTTAAACGGTGGCTGTAATAAACTTCATACAGAAGTTTTGAGCAGATACAAATTTAATGTGTTTTAAAAGAAAAGGTTTTAGAACTCAGATTAAATGGTGAACATTAGCTACAGTAACGGCTACAAAGGTTTTCAGCAGCAGGGTTTGTTCCTTGTGAAGTAGCAGCAACATGATCCTCGGTCCTGGTTATACCAGTCTCATCTCCCGAGAACGTGGTCTGAGTACTTGGCGTGGGGTGAGGAGGACTGCGCCTGCTTGCAGTCAGATGGATTAATCCAGCTGTCGCATTGAATTCCGTAATTACTGAGAAATACGGTGGGTGCGGCAGTGTTAGATGGGGAAAAGATAGACGGCAAAATAAACAAAGTTCAGGGTATATGGAGGATGGAGGTGGAGAGAAAGAAAAAACGAGCATAGCGTCATTCCTGAGTTTGTTTAAAAATTAGATTTCCATAGTCACACACTGTGAACATTTATTATTCTATTATTTATTAGAAAAAAATTCTGAGCCAGATGTTAGACAGAGAGGGCTGGAAAGGCAGTCCGGTGCAGGTCAGCTCGTCCCAGCACAGGCGTGCTTGCTTGTGCTCGCGCCGGCACCTCTCCTGCCCTTGTTCTCTGTACCTGTGCCCTCCACACCTCTCCTCCTGCCCTTCCTCCTCTTGCCCATCCTCTTGCCCCGATGGGCAGATGGTGAGAATGTCACCCACGTGCAGCCATCTCCTCTCCCCCCTCTCGTGTTTGGGGCCAGGGGCTCACAGAGTGCAATCCCCAGAGGGGTTCATGTCTGTACACTGGCCCCCAGCGCGTACAAACGAAAGTACTAATTTTTCTCCTACTTATTTAACCTGTCTTTGTGTTCAGATTCTCCAGATGTGCCAAGTTCTTCGAGCCAAACCCAGAGGAAGGGGGAGGTTATCACAAGCACTCCCTGAACTGGCCAAAACTCTCATCAGGCAGCTCATGTAGGGCAGGACTGAATCCATCCTGGCCACTGGCACGAGCACGGCAGCCTGGGAGCATGCCTTGGTAGGGAGTTATCCCAAAATAGCGTTTTCCTTGGGAGAAGCTGAAGGAGAGGCTCCGGCAGCTGGCAGGGCGGTGGTGGGCGATGCGCAGCAGCATCTCTCCCCGACGGCTCTTCCCCAGCCCAGGAGGATTGTGCACCATCCCCGCTACCTGTGCCTGGGTAGACTGCCCCAGGGCACACAGGATGGAGACAAAGGGAAGAGTTCCCAGTGAGCTCTTCTAGTTGAGGCAAAATTGCCAAACCTGGAGTGTTGGTAACTGGTGAGGGTCTGGTGTTCCCCAGGGAAGGTACGGGGTGAGGGGCAGGTGGTGCGGGAGTTGTGGCAAAAGGAGGAGATGAGGTCTCTGAACAGGATCCTCCTGCGCTAATCGCTGCACCGGAGCGAGTGCACAGCTTTGCTCCGAGACTCCAGCACTTCCCAAATGGAAGATGGGCCGGATTTGGTTTGATTTGTGTGTAGGAATAGGTGTTGTGAGCAAGACGGTGTTGTGCTGCGGTTAGTGTGTGTACAGGAACAGCCCGTGTCCCCCTGGGAAGCTGTACTCGTGAGCCGTATGGTTTCCATCAGAGCGTTCCTCTGTCTGTTTCTGATTTAAGTGGAGCTTTGACTAAACCTGATCAATATTTTGCATGCCATGCGTGAAGAACCAGATGTTGGAAGTTTCCTATCGTTGAGAGGGAGGGGGCGAACACCCCCCCAGACTTGCAGAAATCAATGTTCTCTGACAGAAGTTGCTTGGTTTTCCGAGGTACAATATATTCCTTTGATTTTCAACTTGATTTGTCTTCTAACAAGGTTCTGGTTTAATATTTTGAATTTGTTTTCTGTGATACGGATAAATTCTCACAAGGGGAAAGCTTAACAGTATGATGGACAATAACTACACGTACTTGTCCAGCACTTCATCCCTCCCAGCAACTCACAGCTAGTACTTGCTACATCACGTTGTCTTACTCTGGCCTGCGCCTTTCCTCTGCTGGAAGCCTGATGTGCATCAGAGGTAGGCGTGTGATGTCTCTGGCGCAGACTTGGTGGTGTTGGCACCCTCGGGTCTTGACTCCTGCAGCACAACAGGCAGGCGAAGCTGACATAAGCACAAGGGATACTTGAACGTGCATGGAGTGGGAGTAAAGAAGAGCAGAAAATAGGACGCGTTTATTCAACTCTTTAAAATAAATGTTTTCCTAAAACCCCCTTTTAAACGAGAGCAGTACAGACTGTGCCTCTAACAGACTGTGCCTCTGGTTCCTACAGAGACCACGTCCTTAATATTTCCTTGAACCTGTGACCAGATTTTTCTCTAATTGCTCACTGGGGGTTTCCTCAGCCTCTCGCAGAAGCTGCTTCTGAGCCCGTTGGCACTTTCTGAGCCTGAACGCGGTGTCTGTGGGACAGGGGCTTCCCCGGCGCGTGTCTCGATGGACGGAGGACGGGGTTTGCCGTGCCCCAGCCCGCAGCGAGACGGGGCGGTGGGGAGGTGGTTTTACTGCTGCGGCTGGATCCGAGCAGGGCCTGGCCAGGCTGATTACGCCGAGCCGTGCGAGCCGGTCGCGTGGCTCTTGTGACTGGCTCGCTAACCTGAGCTCTTCATGTCTTAAGCCATTTCTCTTTTCCTGGCTCAGGAAGAGGGTAATGCATGCAAACAATAGAAATGAGAGGAGGAAGACATTCTTATGAGGGAAAACAGCAAAAAAATCTTTTGAGGGCACCGGTGGGATTAGTGCCCTAGTGGATTCTTCAAATATTACAGTGAATTTAATTAAATACATCGTGATCCCAAAAGAGGCTAGTCTAATTAGCCAGATCTAGAATACATTTATTCTCTTCCCTCACCCTTCCAATCAGAAGCCTCAGCATCAGCTCCTATCCTATTTTTAATCATTCCTAGACTCAGAGGGCTCTCCTTCCTCCGTGTTAGCTGAGCACACAGCGCTGGGTAATATGTGTCTTTAATCTTATCTTACCTGTAACTGAGATAATACACGTCAGAATTTTTACAGAAGGTCCTGACTGCACGTAGGCAATATTTTTGATTGACAAACCTTGAGATCATGTCCAAATCACCTTACTTGTGTGCCTTGGGCCGAGTGTGTGGTGAGGAGTTTCATGAGATAACCCAGAGGACAAAAAAGGGTCTTGGTGTTGTATGGCAGGAGCTGGCAGGGATTATTGCTTAGTCAAAATGTAGGTGTGTGGTGGAAACACCAAGTGACCTTTCTTCCTGGTATCTGTTTTTCCTTAACCTGTGATAAGCCCTTACTGTGGGAACTGGGAAACCTACTGGGAACTCTCAGCCTTGCCACTGCCCAAACTGAGTGGAGAGTGGCTGTGCCCTGGCAGCCAGCATAGTTGTGAGCAGGGAGTTCTTCCCTCTGGTTTTAAGAAGCAATTCCTGAGTCCTTGAGATCCATGACATAAAATAGCCATTCTTTTCCCTAGCTGCATGGACCTCCATGGCAGACGATTGATAGATTTTGTCACATAATCAAGGTGTAATACTCTCAAATCCGCTGCATCGGCTGCAGTGGAGCAGCTTCAGAGGGTGACAAGATGTTTTTTCCAAGCGCTAACCTCCCGCAGTGATACCCAGCTGCGTGCTCGCCGTTGGCGTTCCAGTCTGGAATGCTGTCGTGGCCATCTTCCAGGCCAGGCTGCTGCTCTCTTCCAGATCCATGGGAGTAGCACCTGGATGCCAGGGAGTGGAGCATGCGATGATGGATAGGATGGCGCACGCGCCACGCTCCCCTTCCATACACTGTTTCCAGGACCTCTCGATCAAATGGGTTCATTGTGTTCTAGGATTGCTTTAGTTTTATTCTTCTTACTTTCAATGAGGATTTATCAAATTTAATTTTATCTGTTTGACATGAAGTTGGATCCCCTCCCAGGACAAACTTTAAATATGAAAGAATTAGCCATGCGTAGGCTGTGAATAGTTGTTAATGTTGGATCTGGTGTTTTCTTTTGCTGAAGGAGATGATCTTGCCTATCTCGATTTTTGCTTCTGTGCTCATTTCAGCATGTTATGTTTTTCTTGCTTCTAAGCAGGAGAGCGTGTGGTACCATGAGAATAAACAGGCTTGATCTTACCGTGTCTTTGTCAAAATGTGGTTTCTTACTTAATTCCCAGATGGCTTTTAGCAATTTACAGTAGACTAACCCAAGGAGACTGGAGATGATAAAGGAAATTCACATCTCTCTGCTTTGTTCTTTACAGCACCTTCAGCATCACGAGAGCGGGGTTGAGGGTGAAAGCTGCTATTACCACTGTGTCCTCTGTAACTACTCCACCAAGGCGAAGCTGAACCTCATCCAGCATGTGCGCTCCATGAAACACCAGCGGAGCGAGAGCCTACGTAAGCTGCAGCGCCTCCAGAAAGGTCTCCCCGAAGAAGAGGAGGACCTGGGACAGATCTTCACCATCCGGAAGTGTCCAGCTGCTGAGGCTGGTGAGTGGTGCTTCCCTTGCATGGACAGGGTCGGGCTCTTGGCTCCTCTGCGTCACAGGATTTGACTCACAGCTTCTGACTCTCTGGGCAGTTACGTGACGAGCTCAGTGACTTTCCTGTTTCTCTTCCCTGCTGTGGGGATGGTGCTTGTTGCTTATCAATAATACGTTAGGGAAGTCCAGGCTGCTCTGAGGCAGGACAAGACCCGTGTTGTACCTTTAGCATCCACCATAGCTCTGTCTTACGGGACTTGTGGGTGGCTCTGAAGCACCAAATACACATGCTTCATTTCATACTCGTGAGCGGTCCCCTCTGTTCCAGTGGGCTAAAGGCAAGTTGAACGTGTAGAAGTGTGTGTGTTTGTTCAGGTTAGTGTCTCCAACAGTGGGCTATTGTATGAGCATCTGTCATATTTGGACAACTCTAAAAATCATGCTGTACCTTTTGAAGGTATTTTGCAATGTGTCAAGTGATGTCTTGAGCACCAGCGCAGACCTGTCCCAGCTTGTTCATGGATTTTTAGTATTTCAGCCACATTGAGTGAGGAGGAGGAGCTGGTTAGAAGGGTGGGCAGGAAAAGGGGTGATTGTCTGTTTTCCGTGTCTTCTCTTGATGAGGTGGATAAGATGAAAGGCTTGGATGAAGTATTTGCTCGTGCAGAAAGGACAGATAATAGGAAAGGGATTGCAACTGTGAATGCTTTCACAAGCAAGTGAAAAAAAAAAGGGGGGGGACAACACAGAAACTGGATTTTGATTAATCATTTAAAGGGTTAAGAAGTTTTTCATGTTAGGAAAAAGCTAAGATCTTATGAAGTCCTCTTTTGGAGGGAGGAGGAGAGCCTGCCTGAATCTGCTGGTGTGTGTGCAGCCAGGGATGTGAAGATGCTGGAGCTGGGGGGATGCCAGTGAAAGCCTTCACAGCCCTGCTCTCAGCTTCACCCAGGACTTTCTTCCATGACTGTTGCAATGGCTAAATCTTAACGTGCACTGAGGAACTGGCATTCTGCAATTAATGCGCTTAGAGATTAGGAAAGTGATCTTGGATTGAAGGCAGTGAGCAGAGAAAGCAGGACCAGCTGCTGGAGAACATGTGTGGGTCTTAGAAATGTCTCTTGAATTGAGACCTGGGTTGCACTGCTGTCACGCACGTTAGTAACAAGGATCTGAAATACTCATAACACACCCAGAAAGTGAACCAGGAGATTTTTCATTAAGAGTTAAATTCATTCTCATGGAAAAAAGTGACCGATCTGTGAACTCGGGGGCCCAGTGGAGTCAAGGGCATGGAACACGCTTTCCCAAAGGTCACGGTGACAGTGAAAGCACGCTGTGGTTGCCACCCCATCCCGGAGGGGACAGCAGCTCTCACGGCCATGCCGCTGCTCTGCGGTGCTCCGCTGCGGAAAAACATTCACGTTTTGATATGTTGACTGGAGTCGTTTGTGAGTTTTCTTAAAAGCAAAATGAACAGAGAGGAGAAGCCATCTGTGCCCTTTGTGATATACAGAACAATCTTTAAAGTCTTTGTTTACTTTAGAGATTTTTGTTTACCTTGTCTTTTACTTTAGAAACGTTATCTTGCCCTGCACGTCTGCCAGGATTATGACATTGCAGGTACCGAGAGTGCAAAGCTGACCAGCTGAGAAGGAAAACAGCTCGTTGACCATTTAAAAAAATGTAACAAGTCACTGAAAGGAAATCTCAGTTTAAAAATATTTTACTTTTTCAAATGACTTGAGATAATTTCCTTTAATCTTGTTGGTTCTTCAGCAAAAACCTGACAGCAAACAAGACACTAAGAATTTCTTCATCGTATTTCATTCCAAAGGTTAAAAATAACAAGTAAGACTCTGTAGTATGCAAAGTGGGGGAACCTCTGATCTGTTTTGCAGGTCGCTTTGACCTGAGATATTTAATTCCAAACACTCTTCCAGACCATTGTTCAACAAGACTAATCAGGCACACCTCACTGGCGCTGGTGGCCACTGGCACAACACACTGGTCCGGATGTTCCCGTGGCAGCAGGGGTTGGATTTGGGGTTGTTACAGTATCAGAACATCAGCTCAAATAGAAAGCGAGGTGTCCCCATTGCCCCTGGCCAGCGGCTTGGCTGAGGATGTGTCCCAAGGGATGGCACATCGGCACGCTGCAAGCTGGAGCCAGGCAGCCCCATGGGTGCCAGCAAGTGCACGGGCTGATGCCTTGGCTCCCGGGCATCAGGGCAGGCAGGAGTGGTCCTCGTGGCAGGCAAGGATGGCCTGTTGCAGGTCACGATAATTTGTCTCTTGAGTTTGATTTATTCAGTGTAATAACCTCACACCTAAAAAGGTCTGCCTTGAACAGGCTGATTCTTCCCTTTTTCCTGTGATGTTTAAACTTCCAGCATTATAAAATGCTGCTGCTATTTATTCTTCAGGTGGCTGGTTTATTTTTCTGTGTTTCTGGGTGGCAGCGGTGTGTAGCAGGAATACGCACGTCCCTAGGCTCTGTTTGTTTTTCCTTGGGTTTGAACTTTGCCAGGACACTTGGCTGTTACACCGCTCAGGAGAGCAGCACGTGCTGCTCAGTGAGGCTTCACCAACAGGTCTTCCCAGCACGATGCTGCCGGCGTGGGCAGCACTCTGCCTTCGTGGCGGGGCTGCGCCGGGGTTTGCAGCTGGCTCTCCGCCTTTCTCCCTCCCGTGTGATGCTGTGGTGTCTCTTCTGTATCCCTGCCGTGGCTTTTGTTGTTTTTGTTGAGGTGGACTTTCCTCACTGCCTTTCTCTGAGGAGTCTCTGGTGGTAACGGATGACACGAGAAAGTCTTCCCTGTGTTTCAGACACCTTGAGCAGAAAGTGCCTTTCTGGTCTGCAGCGTGTCTCTGTCAGGAGCCCAGAGGGACAGTGACTTCTGTGCTGGTTTGCTGCTTTGCAAGCGCAGTGGTTTGTTTTGATGGTGCTGTTCCTCCGTGGTAATCATTGCTGTGATTCTCTCTCCCCTTCTAGTTAATTATATTTGGGTTGAATTTGGTTTCCCTACAAATACAATATCAGCTTGCAGTTTTTTTCCCAAGTGAGTCCACTTCTGTTATCACTGCTCTTTCTGAGGACTTGTAAAACATTTTGGTCTTCACAGGTTTTTTGTCTTCTGTAGAGCTCCTCCCTGGGATGGTGGCCCAGCCCGGGGAGGTTGTCAAGTTCTCATCCTGGGAGATGCTTAAAACCCAACGGGCAAGGCCAAGGCCCTGAGCAGGACTAGTGCCCATCTTCTTGCCCTGTAATGCTGCAAGTGCTGAGAGCAGGGCTGGGCTGTCAGAAGATCCTTTCCTTCTTGTGTTGGTCTGTCTTCCTGCTGGTCTGGCTGGCCAGCTGCTGGTTTGCCTCAGCAGTAGTGCGAAACATCATCCCTCTCCTGGCTCTTAGTCTGGTGGGATCCCCAGCATGCAGGCACAAGGGATCACGTTGTGAGGGGTCCTGAGTTCCCAGGGGACGGTGGGGTCCAGCCGGCTGCCGTGACAGACCTCTGGGCCAGACGTGACCCACGGTGAGGTGCTGGCACACAGCAGCCACCATCACTCCTGCTGCTGCTGCTGGAGACATGGTGGCTTTGCTAGAAATGCTGAAAGAGTGCTTTTTACTTTCCCAAACTTCATCCAGTTTGTGCCATTCTCCTCATCCCCAGCTTTCTCTAGAGCTGCTGCACTGCAGGGTAGCTCAGGCCTCGCGCTGCGGCTCTGTGGTAGGTGGGAGTGCGCAGAGCGAGCGGAGTTGTCGTTCCCCTTCCCGCTCCGTCCTGTTGCCCAGTGGCTGGGAGCAGGTGCTGGGGCTGAACACCAGCTCTGTCTGTGAGTCCGTACTCGCTGGCGCGTGCGAGCGCGGAGGGAACAGCATCGCTGCCTCTGGGGCCGCGCGTCGATACTCATCGCTTGTGTAGATGCATCTCAATCTGTTGGAAGAGTGTGTCTGATCACACCTTAATTAGTCCTCTAACAATCTACAAAGGTCAGTGCCAATTGCCTGTTCATTTACATTTGTAATTGCGATGGTTCTTGATTGCACATTAGTTGCAACTCATTCCCTCCCACCCCGCAGAAAGCACATGCAGCAACCTGAGCAGCAGCCTCGTAGACACAAGGACCTTTGTCTCTGCGTGTGCCAGCAGCGCAGCGCTCACCGAAACTTTGTCTCTTTTCTGGGAGAGCTGTACAAGCTACACTCCACTTCCAGTAAAGGGTTGATGAAGTTGTTGGCAGGGAAATTACATGGACATCAGGCAAGAAACGCAATCCTCCTTGAACTGGATAATTAAAGACGATTAAACTTTTCTGCTTGCTCTGAGAAGTGTTCTAATTATGCATGAGACAGGGAAGTGGGCCCGGGCTGGACGTTCGGCTGTTTTGTTCATCAGAAGGAATACAGCTTTAGGGGTGGGTGGTTGTTTTCCCCTATGGGGTATTTTTGGACATCTATTGCTGTAGTCTCTGGGCTGCTGCCACTGCAGATGTCAGCCCCTTGCTGCAGAAGCATCTGTATAACGTTACCCATAAGCTAATTGATTTTTAATGATTGGGGTTGAGAGAAGGAAAAAAAAAACAACCCAAACCCATAATAGAAAACAAAACGTTCTCAAGATGTAGGGATGGATGCACTTATGACTCATTAGATAATGATAGAAATGAGCGAAGCAACCTGCACCAAATTTTCATTCTGGCTTTGAAAGTGTTTCCTTCTAGAAGGCACCAAGTACCAGCAGCTTGTTTTGTCACTCGGACAGCCGGTCCTCAGCGGGACTCTGCTTTGTCTCCAGCACATGTTTCACGGGGTTGTGCAAAGCCCCTGCTCGCCCTTCGCATCCCTCCTCACGTGCCATCCCCATAGGCGTAGATTTGTTACAGCCCTCGTTGCTGAGCCTGTTTCTCCTTAGGCAAGCGCTGTTCAGAATGAATCTGTTTCCTTCCTTACCTGTTTCTCCTGACTCTTCCTGTTGTCCATCTCTGTCTGTTCTTCCTTTCCATAGCTGTCCTCTCATGGGAGGAGCAGAGTGGGTTTGCCTGCGTTTCCCACTGTGTAGGACACAAGTCCATCAGGTGTCCACGTTCCGCACCTGCACCAGAGTCCTGGGCATCCCTGGCCAGGGGCTGCTGCTTCATGCAGCTCCACAGGTTCGAGTCCGCCACACTTCTCAAGCCAGGAGAAAGTCCTTTTGCTTGTGGTAAGCTTGACCTGAGGTCCCTCAGGCGGAAATACTTCATGGTTGGGCTCCACAGGAGAATAACTAGATCCAGAAGGATCAGAGAGAAGCGAAACAAGAGACCACCTAGAGTTTTATGATGCCCCAGGAGTTTTCATTTTGATCATCTTCTTTTAGGCATTCTGTATTAGTTGGCATCTTTGAAGGGAAACGGAGATTTTTATCAGGTGTGAATGCAGAGGACAGTCTGCATGGCCGAGGAGTTGTGTTGGTGCAGGCAAGCTGTGCAGAGCTGCTGTGGCTGGAGGAGAGGTTCCTGCCCTGAGGCACAAGCACCTCGTGTTGTCCAAGGAGGGAGCAGAGCACAGCAAGGGAAAGGTGTGTGCCTTTCTACTCCTCCTTCTCCAAGGCAGTTTGAGTACCACAGCATGGACACATCTGTGGGACTGCTGAGAATGCTTTTGAAAAAACAACAAAAAAATATGTTAAGTGAGACCAAAAAAGTCACATTTGTTGATCTCTACAGTTGTGCTGGAGGCCATTACGGAGCTTTGTGGGACAAATAAGATGACTTGTGGAAAAGTCATGCAATATTTAGTGGGAAATGCTGACCATTTCTCAGCTCTGTGAGTCATCCTATAGACTATTTTACAAAGCTTTGCATCCTTGCTCTGAAAATCTGTAGGAAGGCTAAGAATAATGTAAAAGTGTACCTTCTATTCTGTGCAGCTGAAATTTTTTTTTTCTCAGCACTGTATACTTCTGGAGAACCTCTTTGTCTTTGTGGAGATGGGAGTGTTCCCCTAAGGAACTCCAGGCTAAGCCAGCCAGAGATGGCACTCGTAGTTTTTGAAGAACTCTTTTTCTGACCACGTTGTGCCCGGGGATGCCACAGTCTGCCCGCTTCACCACAGAGAACCAGTCTCCTGCGGTGGACATACTGTTTCAGCAACCCTGCTAATCTCTGCCAAATTCTTCGCAGCCATCTTCCTCCAACACACAAAGTCATTGTTGGTCCCTCGCGTGTGAAGAGTGAGGGCAGGCTCTCCGGACGCCGCTGCTGAACTCTGCCAAGCGCAGTCAAAAGCCCCTTTGTTTGGGCAGGATCAGGGCTGGAGCGGGTGTCAGCAGGAGCATCGTTGCCTGCCCCTCGTCCCGTGCCCAGCTTTGCTGGGAGCGTCTGTGCTGCTTGCTCACTCGGGACTGGCCGCTCTTACACTTACTTAGAGGAATTTACCTTTACTGTAAAGCTCTGTTCTGATAACCCCTTGCAAGCTGCTGGCTCCCAGAGCTCACTGGGCAAGAGGAGGGGGTGCCCTGTGGCTGCCGCTTTTCCCCTGTCTCTGCCCCTGGGCACTGTCCATCCACATCTTCCTCATGTTTCAGTATTCGACCTTCTGAAGGGCTGCAAACTATAGGCTGAAATCAGGATGTGAATTTTTAATGAAAGCAGGTATGTAAACAGAGCTGAGGTGCAGCCAGAGCAGTTGCCAGAGGAGAAAACCCCGAGTGGTTTAAAAATAGGATTCACTAAACGGAACTTGGCTCTGCCTGTGGAGCCTGCAGACAGCTGGATGCTCATATGGTGCTCAAACCTCTGCTTTCACTCCCAGTCGTATGAAACACTTTGCTAAGGCTCCTCTTTCTGAGAGCCATTCTGTAGCCGCAGCAGGGATGCGGAGGCATCGCCGTCAGGAGAGAGGTGATGGCACATGGGAACAGAACAAGTTCCTGTGTGATCAGGAGCAGATTTGCCCATGAAACACTCAGGATGTGGTGTGCAGTATGGAAAGGTTTCTTTAAGACAGAAAGTTTGTATTTAGCAGAAGGAAGGCTTGATGTCAACCACGTTTGTCAGTTAAAAAGCGTGACTTGGAGGTCCCACAGCCTGTGTTATTTTCTTCCTCAGTGCAGAGGCATTGTCCTCTGAATTCCCCTCTCCTGTCCTGGTTCTCCAGTTCCCTCCTTCCCTTGGTGGCCATACCCTGAGCCTCAGAGTTGTGATTGGCCCAACTGTAAAATGAAGTGAAACAACTGAAAGGGAAAAAGGGAAGGGAATCTTCCACAGGAATCTCCTGAGAGAGGAGTCTTAGGTAGAGGGTTGGACTTGGTGAACTTGGAGGTCTTTTCCAACCTCTGTGTGATTCTGTGAACCGTCCTGTTATTTTCCCACCTTGAGGAGTGGGAACCATGCAAGGCATTTCTCATTCACGACCATCAAGCATGGAGTAATTATTAATGTAATTTGTTACAACAGGGATGTGAGACGCTCCTTTGGAGTGGATTTTTCATGATTGCAGGCTCTGTTCTTCCAGTGGAACTTAAAGACTTCTGAAATGAAAATGGGTAATGCCAAATTATATTTCTCCCTGCTTGAAATAACTGAGATTTATTAAGATCTGATGTCCTCCGCTTGGTCTCAATTAAAGAAAATGTGGTCATTGCTAATGCTGAAGAAACATGCATGTTACTCTCCTACATCTGATAGAGAGAATGGAGGGTTTCAGAAAGGCATAATTAGTTTGCTTTTGTAAGCCTCTCTCCACTTTTCTGCGGGACTTAATTGCACACAACAATTAAAAACTTCCCAAAGCAGATGACTCGTGCAGAGTCTGCAGGAGAGCAGCATGCAGAGTTTATACCACAGCATCTGCCGCCCAGAAGCACACCGCAGCTCTGGCTCTGCCGGCAACACGCACGCTCGTCCCTCTGGAACTGGTGGCCCTTGCAGAGGGTGAGGGAAGAGCAATGTGCGTGGTGCACGCTGAGGGATTTGTTGTAAAATTTCCCACCTGGTTCAAGTCAAGAGTTCCAAAGTGATGTTCTGCACACCACCTCCTCCCACACCCTGCCTCTTCCGGCTGGAGGAGCTCCTGTGGTCTTGTGCCACTTCCAGTCGCCCTCAAAACGAGATTCCTTCCGCTGGTGTTTAACAGCTAACCTCATTTCACACACTTCCCCTTGCCATTTCCAGGCGTGTCCTTGATTGACACATTTAATAATCTGCCAACCCGAATGACAATCAGCTCCTGTGTGCAAACATCAAATGCTGCCCAGCTTCATTAGCTGCTCTCAGGCTTTTTACCTCTCTTGCTCCCCGCAACCCGATATTGTCTTTCCCCAGTATGTTATCCGTAACCCCTGAAGGCAGCAGCCTGCTCAGTCTTTGTTTCCGAAGCACTGCATGTAAATCCAACCAAATCATCGGGTGCTGAATTGACAAGTAGGTGCTTGGTGCGGGTCACAGCAGCCCAGCCGTAGCAGGTACTTGGGAGGGGGCCAGGAGGCTGCGGGTGCCTTGTCGCCGGCACCCAGCGTTCTGCCGGGGGCTGTTCCCATGGCCGGGGTGTGCAGCAGCTTTGCTGTCTGAGGAGGAAATCCGTGTCTGTCATCTCATCTCAGACATAGGGAGTAAGACAAGCTATTGTCCTGTTTTGAGAAAACACTCACCCACAGTGCAATAACATACGTGAAATAGCAATGGAGAGGAAAACAGCTGTCGGCGATGTGTATGTTAAGCTGATTAAACTCGCAGTTCCCCTTTACTGCCGCATTTCTGATCTCTGTGCCAACCCCACCAAATACCCCCACATGCAGGATTATCCTCTTGTTTTCCAAGATCTCATGTCATGTGTGTTCATTTAAAGCAGGGGACAGCTTGTTGCGTTCCCCTTTGTTGTTCTGCTGAACCTTGGAATTTTTTCATTTTTTGTGTGGATTGAATGGCTTAAGGACCTTCTACCTTCCAAGCAAGTTCCTGCTGGGAGCTGCGGTGTTTCTGCACAGGGTCCCTCCTCCAGAGGATGTCCAGAGGCTGGGCAGAGATAAACTGTCTCCTTCATGGCTGGCCAGAGAAGCGAGTGGAAACTTTTGGTTCTGCTTTAGCATCACATTGCTTTAATGGTTATCAGAATCCAGGGGGTCAGGGTTGCTGTACACAGTGAGCTCCTTCGGAAGGTCTGAAGATGTGAGGAGACCCACATAGCCTCAGGAAAGCCACTCCCTTTATGAAACTTCTGGGCCTGCACAGGGGGACTTCTCTGTCCTAGTGTTACTCTGTAGCATAATTTATAACTGTTCCTTCCTTGCAGCCTTTCTCTTGCCCAAATTTTGGAGAACGCTGTTGCCATCCCAGCAGCATCGTTCTTTGTGCATAGGGGACACCAGGGCACTGTTGAGGTTTGGCTTCACAGAATGAAGGGATAAAGTTGGTTCCCCTTTAATATCTGGCAGAAGCAGATTTCCTTTGTTATTTTTTTTTTTGGGTTGGTTTTGAGTTTAAAGTAAAAAGCAGTTGTGCCTTAGCTCTGTTTTGACCAACCAGCAGTGAATAGATAATCTCTAAAGGATATGAAAGGTTTAATCATTTTAATTTTGTTTTTATTAAAGTTTATCATGACTTTTTTTCATGTGCCCCTGGTAAAGTGGGGGGGGTAACAGAAATCTGCACAAAACCCCAAGCATTCGCTTAATGAAACTCTCTAATGGGAGGCGCCTGGCGGGAAGGAAGTGGTTGGATAGCTGGGCTGGGGCAGGCGGACCAAAGGCACGCCGCAATATCACTGAAACGTGGCAGGAATCTCATAAACTCCCCATCTAGCTCCAGCAGACACTTGTCACTGGGAGCTCATGGCTTTCATTAAGCAGAAAGAGAGGAAGCGCTGACGGCTGACTTGTTCCAGAATGTTTTTCTTGTTCGGCTGCGTCTTAAAGCCCTTTCCACTTAAGAAAGTAAAGGGGAAAACATCACCAGATGCTGTAATAAAGCGCTGAGAAGGTCCTGGTCCCTCTTCTGCTCAAGTTTTTTCTCCCCATCCAAACAAACTCAGGAGCCAGACTGAAACCAGGTTGTCAGAGCACAGCATCTCCTGAGCTCAGGCAGCTGTTCCTCCCTTTGGGACAGAAGAGTTGTGTCCCTGTCCCTACAGTCTCACCCCTGGGACAAGTTTGGTCACCAAAAGTTGCGCTGTTCATGCCAGCAGCACCTTCTGCTTCTCCTGCTTGTTTCTCTTTTCCCCTCTCTCTCTTCCAGCTTTAGAACAGTTCTGACATGGATCAGTGAAAATAAGTTACTTCATGATTTAGGGTTTCATCCATGGAACAAGAATATCTGCTTACTCTCCAAGGTGTTTGTGAAACTGAATGCCTTGGTGTTTGCCATCCTGTGTGCAAGGTGAATTTGAAGCTTGTTCCTGCTGCACATGCTGATTTTGGGTTATGGTGTAGGCTTCCTTTCCCTCTACAAGAGATCCATTTGTTTAGAAAAGCTGATGTAAGTCCGCAGGGTTGCGCTTAATGCTGGAAGAAAATGTCCTGCACCTTTCCTCCCCTCGGGGGATATCCCTGCAGAGTGTCAGTTCCTTTCCTGTTTGTTTCTGCCTGTCCCAATGCTCTCGTACTTCACTCTGCTGCAGGAGCACATGTCTGATGGTCTTTATCTCACTGGTAGGACTGGACAAGGAGAGTGTCTGACCTAAAGGAAAAGGTGCTTTGAGATCTTTGTTCAGAGAATGCATTATGAAAACAGGAAGTATTCTCATCGTTTATTAGGGCTAGAGGCTTAATTGCAAGAGATACAGAGCTTGGTGTCTGAAATTGATTTTGTTTTTCTTTAAGAGCCGTAGGCAAAGTGAGGTTGTGTACATCATCAGTGGGATGATCTGTGAAACCAGGTCTGACAGCAGCTGGCACAGGGTTAGAAGTAACCCTTGACCTGGCCTGCTCCAGTGTACTTCAAGGTGTAGGTCAGGAGAAGGCTCTCCTCTGTGCTCGCTAGCAGTCTGGTATTTGCCTCTTTCTCAAACACGCTTGCTTCCTCTTCCTCCTATAAGGCCTATTGTTCCTCTGGGGATGATATTAAAGTTCTCAGAGCTGCCTAAGAAGGAGCTACCACAGGAATTTATTGTTCCACTAAAAACTTGAGATTGTGTAATAACTTGTCTGCCAACACCAATGCCTTGCTCTAGCTGCTTCAGAAGGAAATTTGGGGACCCGTAAACAAATAATAACCTACTTCAAATAAAGGTCTCATCCTTATTCCTACTAAAATTTACTTCGTGCCCTTGAGCAAGAGTGTTTCTATTTCCTCCAAATAGTCAGTTTGCTTTTCTGAGTTGTACATCCTGATGCCCTTGCCATATATTTTGTTTTGACCTCAATGATATCTTGAGGCCACAAGTTCCAAAGGTTAATTGGTAGCTATATGAGAAAGTCTTATCCATATTTGCTTCAAATTTGCATTTTTTTCCATGTTCATTGTCAGTCGTCCAGATACTGGAGGATGAGAGGAGTAATATTGGTCCAGCTCCCTTGAACCAACCTTCATTTGGATGTTCCTGTCAAGGCCGCCTTATTTCTTTCCAGACCAAGCAGCCCTAATCATCTCCTCTGCATAGGTACCTCTTCCTACTCCTCTTTTCAGCCTTTTCTTTCATCTGTGGCCACTTCATTAACTAAATGAGTGTTTAATTTTTGTGTCCTGTTCTACACGTGTAGTTTGGCCTGCTGGCAGGGATGTCCTGGGCTTTCAGAAGCGGGCACGGTGCACCCCGTACGTCTCCGCCAAATGCCCTCCCTGGTCCTGCCTCGGGCCCCGAGACCTTAAATCTTGGCTCTCTTCTGGCGGGGTGGGTGCTGGGCCCCTGTGCGGCCCCTGCGATCACTCACCAGGCTCAAAGGGACAGAAAGTGGGGCTGGACTGAGCGTGACTCGCGAGCGTTTTTCTTTGCTTTCCTGATTTGCTGGCATTCATGCGGGGCAGACGCTTCTGCTCCTTTTCTGGGAACTACTCTCTCATTTGGTTACCAATTAAGCTGAAGCGTTGTGGCCTTTTCCATCCTCCTTTTTATTGTTATGAAGGGTGAATTAGGGCTTGGTGTTTAGGATTGTTCTCTGGCCTCCGCTGCTACTTTGCTGCCTCCTTTGTGGCAAAACAATGGCATTAATTTTGGCCTTTGCAGGCAGGCAGGCAATCTGGCTGCGCACAGTGCCTGTCCGTTCCACTTCACTTGTGCAGCCACCTCTCCTTTCCACATCACCTACTCACTTTTCTCCTCCTATTCTTTTTTGTCCTCCCCTTTTGTGCGTGTGTGTGGTGTGGAGGATTGCTCACAGTTTATTTTGTTCCAGTCTGGAAGGGGTTAGAGGTCGCAGCCAGGATGCTGAGCGAAGGGGAGCAGGCTTGTGGGCAATACGGAGCCAGCAGACCTTCCCTGGCTGAGCCCCATTCCCTGAGCCAGTGCCTTGCCCTCCCCATGGGTCTGATGAGATTCGGGGAGTGGGAGATGGCTCATGCCCTGCCCTTACACTTGACCAGACAGTCTCTCTTCCAGGGCCTTGATCAGTGTCCAGAGAAGTCAGCAACATGGGGAGGATGGAGAGATGCTGGTTAGGGGACAGAGGGATGCTGATCATGCCCTGTAACAAGACCACAGGCACGAGGGGCAGAGGGTGATCCTGAGCACACAGCAGCCCAGGGCAGCATCAGGAGCAGGGCCACAGACGGTTCCAGGGCATGGCATTGAGCTGCTCTGCTCTGCTGTGACCCTGCAAACAGCAGAGCCCCAGACCACTGCTTCTCAGCAAGGTCCCCACACTGGGTGCAGGGCCCGAGTACTGCCTGTGCCCTGCCAGCACTCTGCAGGCCCTTGTGCCCCTGGGTGTCACTCCCTGGTGGCCTTTACCTAAACTCAGGAGGGTGGTGGAAGGAGCGGGTGGCTGCTGGGCAGCGGATGTTGGGAACACTCGTGCTGGATCCCAGAGGCACTTGGCAGCAAGCAGACACTGCTGGCTCCTCTCTGGATTTCACTTTTCCTGATGAATGATGGCCAGGGAGGATGTGTGTGCAAGGTCAGGAGCATGGCAGCAGCCCTCTGGGGTCACTAAGCACCTCCTCCCCACTGTGCCATCTTCTACCTCCCGACTATGTGCTTGGGGTGTACTAGGACCCCTTTCTTTACCCCCTTGGAGTGGGGTGCCCTGGGGGAATCAACCCCAGCCAGCCAGCCCAGACCTCCAGGAGACAACTCCAGCTAGCGGTGTACAAATGGGTTGTGGCAGTGACTGATTTGCCTCTCTGCCGTTTTCTGGTCAGCATTAAGCTTTCTGTTGATGCTAGTGCTGCTGTTGACTGTCGTGCCAGCTGCCATGGGAGGGGTGCAGCGTGCCATGGGAGAGATGCAAGGTGCCATGGAGGGGTGCAGTGTGACACAGAGGGGTACAGCATGCTGCCCCACACCTGGGCTTGAGGAGGAGAGCAGTGCCCAGGGCTGCAGGGCGAGGAACGGTCCCAGCTTCAGACCGTCTCGTACCAGGGGAGCAGCACTGATAAGAGGGAGGAAAGGAAAAGAGGTTTCACCACAGTCACCAGGATCATCCTGAAATGTCTGAAATAGGAAATGCTCAAAAGGCAAGAAACATCAGTACATCAAGGCTGTGCTGTTTGAAAGGTGCAGTCGGGGGTTGTGATGCCTCTCACTGGCACAGCGTGTGAAAAGTACCTCATGTTCTATGGGTACCACTGGGGAGGAAGGAGTGAGAGCTAGGGCAAGGAAGAAAATCTACTTCTAGCCCCAAAACCTAATTAATATAAAATAAGAAGCATGTTAGGCTCCCATCAGATTGAAGGCTGCTCTAAATGGTGCAAGTTTCAGAGGGAATAACTCAAAAAAAGAAAAGAATGGTAAGATTAAAGTCAAGTGGAAGAGCACAATGCTTTTCAAGAGGTAAGAAGAGTGGTTCTGAAATGAGCAAGGTGATGAGTTTCACTTCTTAAGGCAGGTGGGATGACAGCCCCGCACGCTGGGAGCTGCAGCAGGGAGGAAGAGTGTGATACTGGGGCCAGTGGACCTGCAATGGTGAGCTTGGGTCTGAGTGGAGAGCTTAAGGAGCTGACACGGGACACTGGGGAAAGTCAGAAATGTGAAATGGAAGTCTCATGCGTGGTAGTGCCCCAGTGTCCCTGCACTCCTGCTCGAGTCGAGTCTCAGCTCACGTTGAGTGGTGACCTCGTTGCGGTCTGAGGTCTGGATCTTTTAAATAATGTAAAAAAGAATAGTGGAGTTGGAAGCCGTCGCCCACAACGCGTTGTTGTTGTTGACAGCGTGAGGCAGAGCACTCCCTGGCGCTGCTAAGAGCAGCAGTTCCAGCTCGACATAGCCAGCAAAGTGATGAAAGGAGGATGTTCTCCATGGCCTGGCCTCCAGCCCCGGCACGCGCCCGTGTGCCTCTCGCTGCCGCCGGGCTCCTGGCTGGCAAAAACGCTCTCCAGGTCCCACAGCTGCTTTCAACCCCTGGGAGAGCTGCTTTGGGCTCAGCTCTCTTTCTCTCTTGGCTGAGATTTTTGCAGAGGATGGCTCTCGCCTGCCAGCCCACAGCCAGCGTCGACCCCGGCTGCGTCTCGAGGGCCGAAGGAGCGTGGCGGGCGCAGTGGCTGCCCGGCGTCGGGCGAGCCCGTCCTCCACCATCTGGGAGGTGGCAGCCAACTGCATCGACAGAGCACACACAGTCAACAGTTCCCTTTCTTCTGCACAAATTGGCAAGGACTAACCTTGTCATATCTAGTGCAGTGCTAACGGGCGCCTGCCTCCAAGGGGTAATCATGCAGGCATAAATTCGGAAAGTTGCTAAGCTATGAGCAGTCTTATGAGCATTAAAAGTGTCCTCTTTGCCAGAAAGGTCATTCATAACTTGGCTGCGCCGCTGATGTACAGTCAGTGATATTGATTGATTAATGTATAAAAAGCACCAAATCCATTTGCTTCTATGAAAGAGAATAAAGTGCAGTCGACTCTCTCTTTATTTTCACCTCATCCTTTTGTTTGAAGGACGTTTTTTTTTTTTCTCTTTTTGTTTTGCCAGCTAGGTTTAAGGGGGTTACAAAAAGCCAGTTTCTGCCAAGTAATGCGTTCACAAAGGGAACATTGATTCACATCAGTGTCGCTTGAATTACCCTTAAAGGTTTGCCAAGGAGTTGTTCTTATATTAACCTTCTGTTCATCAAAGACAAAATAAATAAATAAGTCATAAAATCAGCTTCACTGCCTGTGCTGGAGTTGGATGCAAAACAGGAATTTCTTGTGTTAGGAATTTGTGCTCCAGGTGCTGCTGCTCAGCCCCTCTCCCCATGCTTCAGGCCTTTCCCCTCCTGCAAAGCTGCCCCCTCCTGAGCCCCTGGCCAGCCCCACGTCTCCCCTTTCCCGGGCCCAGGGCTCTCCTGGCCGCTGCCTCTTCCCGGGCAGCAAGAGGGGCACTGGGGCTGCCCTGTGCCAGGGCCTCTTGGGCGACCCAGGGAGGGGATTCGCTTCGGCGCCGGGATCGGTTCTGCATGGCCCAGCTGCCAGCCAGCCCCGGCCCTGGCGACGGGTGCTGAGCTCTGAGGGGGCCCTGTCAGCACCGGGTCCAGCCTGGGGGGCTGGAGCTCAGGCTCGGAGCCCTGGGCTTGCTGGGGCTTGTCTGCTTTGCGGGGACAGCGTCTGCGTAGCTCCCTGGGCCGTGTGGGTGCTGGGCCCTGCGCTCACCCCCAGGACCCGCGCTGTGAGCGGGTGCGGCACTTGCTCCCATCTGAACTTGGGCGAACGTCGGTGGTTTCAGAGGGATAGGTTGCTGCAGGAGGTGTTTTATGAAGGATTTTGTATAAAATGTTGATTTAAACATTGTAATAATAACTAGAAAGATTTCTATGTGCAAAGATAGCCTCGTGGTGGCCCAGGACGTTCTGCCCCATCTAGTTTTAGCATTCTTCTGATTCACCGTTAAGTGTTGTTTGTTTTTCTGGACTTACTTGGCCAATAGTAATTAATTGCACGTTCTTCTTGTTTCCTTCTGTTTAATTCTTAAATGGGAGGTGTTCTTGTGCCTGTGGAGCTTTGTGCAACATCTCACCTTTCTCCAGGGTGTATCTGCATTGTCTGTCCCAAATTGTCTTCTCCCCAGGTGAACGCAGTGAGAGTGTTGCAGTTGCCTCTTCTTTTGGGATGATGGCCAAGGAACGTGAGTCTGAGTGATTGCTGTTTCCTGCAGCAGGAGCTGTGTTACTTTTTGTTAGTGGTGCTAAATTCTGCCTGGACCTCTGTGTCTTCACTTGGTCCCTGTTCCAAAATCCCTGAAGGACTATTTGATGGCATTTCTTTTCTTGAGAGGGGAGTCTCGTTGGCTTTGTTCTGCACGTCAGGCAGCTATGCACATCACCCTTGTCCATAAAACACAAAGCTGGGATATCAGCCTTACTTGGAAACGTCTCTGCACGAGCTGTCCCCACCTGGCTGTCACAACAGTCTCCCCGGTGTGAGGGCTCCTGATGGCCTGCAGGTCCTCTGTGTCATTTCAGGTAACTGGAGCCCTTGGGCCAGAAGTGAAGGAGCCCATGGCTCGCAGCTTGGCTGTGCGTTCCTGCTGGTGACCTCCCCTGGCTCCCAAAGCACTGGCTGGAGCAGCAGAGGAGCTCAGCTCCCGGCTTTGCAGCTGTGTCAGAGCCCAGGCTCTGCCGAGGGCTGGGGAAAGGCAGTGCTGATGCTGCTGCACGAGGCGCAGAGCACCAGTGCTCACAACCACCATCGGGCTGAGGCCAGCAGTGGTCTTGCAGTGGTGGTGTTACGGTAGGTGCTCAGCGGTGATGTTAGTGATGCTCTGCACTGGTGTGTGAGCCTGTGGGTAGCTGAGGGTGGTTGGCACCACCAACCTCCGCAGTGCTGCCCAAGTGACACTTACTTCAATGTCTCTTACCTGGTGGAGAAGAACAATGGTGATAATCCTGCTAGCTATGGAGGGCACGTGCTGTGGTGCACACCAAAAGCAGCAGAGGCAGCAGGAGCACCACAAGACGTTCTTCCTTGCGCTTGTATCTTTGTCTATATGCGGTTGGTTGTGTGGTGCAGGTGTGGTGGGCTGTGGACCTTGTGCTGCCGAGTTAACATCCCAAGACGCAAACCCCTTGATACCCTGCACGCTGCCTGGCGCAGCTGACAGCAGGCATTGGTACCTTGTGTTCCCAGGAAAAGCTTTTTTCCCCATGGCTGCTGTAAAACCCGAAAGGCGAATCATCTTATTTTTTTTAATCTTTTTCTCGGATTGTGGGAGAATGCAGAACACTGAGGCCCCCTCCCCCTCCGGTGAGGCGGTAGGGATTGGATCAGATGATACAGAGTGAGCATGCTGAGAGTGAATCCATTTTCTCTCCTCCATCTCCCCAGAATAAATTAGAATTTGCCTGATTTAATAAAATGGCTTCATCTCTCTGCCATCTTTTCTATCTCCCATGCGTTTCATCCCCACCCCCACTGCAAAAGAATAGATGTGGGCTGTGCAGCGTCCTGTGCTGGGCTGTGGTTCAGCACGGAGGGTACGTGTGTGCGCGCCTGCAAAGGGCCCGGCCACTGGAACTGCGCAGAATTGGTCCCTGTATCTCAATTTCCTTATTGTCAACTGTGATAGTTATAATTGCTGTCGAGGTCAGTGTAATTTACTGTCCATCTGTCATTAACCTGACCTCGCGGGTGGATGTGACCGCCATGCAGATATTGTTTGGGGACTGGGAGTGGTTAGTGAGAGAAATTCTACAGCACAAATTTGCCCCAGCCACTTTTCTCTTTAATTGGCACGTATTTGTCTATGCATGGAGTGGAACTGGAGCTCTTTGCCGCAGACTGAGAGGAGGGGTTATTGTTAGAATTTAGATGGTTTTGCTACAGCTAAACCTTTTTCTCTCACTTGAATCTGGTGTTTTAATTTCTGTTTCCTAGGTTGATTTTTTCCTTTCCGTTCTGACACTAATTATGCCGGGCGCATTGGGAGCGGTTGCTGCTGAGAGGTACCCAGCTAAGTGTTAAGAAAGGTTTTAAAAACAGACTGAACTCTTTCTTAATGAGGCTCAATCGTGCTCTCCTCCGGGTGGTTTTGTTTTGCTGATCTGTCAGTTTTTCGAGGATTTAATTGCACTTTTTTCATATTAGTCTTTGAAATGGGGCTAAGCAGCTTTCTGTAAAGTAAAATACAAAAAGAGAGAGATGTTACTGGCTTTCCTGTTTTCTGTCTTTGCTTTCATCACTCTGTGATCATCATCCGCCTCCAACGATAGTAAAGAACAAAATTTACGAGCGCAGCACACGAAATGGCAGCTCGACCACTATGGTGGCTCCAAAATTGTAAACCCTTGCAGGCAATTTTCTTCGCCTCCTTGCTCCTCAGTCTGGCTCCTGTCGTGTTGCTGCTCGTGCTAATCCTAAAAGACCTTCCAAATGTTTGTTTTGGTGAAAGAAGTAGGAGGCAAAGGAGAGTCTAGGAGCACTGAAGTGGCTTGTCCAGCATAGCTCATTTCCTGCAGAAATGACACAGAAACAATTCAGAACCGAGCACTGCCATGGAGCTCCGGAACAGTTGGAGACTCCTGCAGCAGCAGCGGTTGGCAGGGACCTCTGGAGGTCACCTCACCCAACCCCGGCTCAGAGCCAAGCCAGCTGCAGCCGTGCGCCAGGACCACTGGGGTCCGAAGTACCTCCTGAGGATGGAGACCCCCCAGCCTTGGGGGGCCCCTTCCATTGCTCCAGCTCCTCAAGAGCCCAGAGTCCAAGGGAAGGGATGCAGGTAGGTAATGTTGGGAGAGGAAGAGGCAGGAGAGAGGAGGAGGCAGATGTATCTGTGATGCTGTTATCTTCATGGCATAGAAAAACATGTTTGAAGCAATCAGCATGGAATTCTTAATTGCTTCACTTACTTCTGCTTTCCTCGTGGGACAGATTGTACGAAGGCAGGAGCTGCCAGGACCCTCGCGTTCGCACGCTGTCCCTGCTGTACGCACTATTTTTAACTAGCGCTTTGTTTTGCAAAGATGCACAAAGCTGATGCCTTTTTTTTTCCTGAGGATGCTAATAAACAGCAGAGGCAGTAGGAGCTTTCTGATCTGCTGACAGTGACTCTGCTTTCTTAGCCTGCAGTTCGTTTTCCCTTCTCTTTACATTTACAGTTCCTTTTTTCCACTTTCTCTTCCTTTCTTTCAGCTTTGGCTCTCTTACTCCATCTTTCTTTTTTTTTCATGTTTTTCCCTTAAACATTTAAGAGCGTCTTTTATTTCTAGTCTCAGCCTAACAAGAAACCCGCTTTCCTTTCTTCGTTCAGACGTGCGCCTGCCTTACTCTTTCAGTTTCCAGCACACCTCTCATGAGGATGTAAAATCCAAGAACCAGATCTTTGAGATTTCAAAATAAAATAAAAGTAAACTCTGCTTTAAAAACACTTTAGCAGGAAAGCCAGGCTAATTGTAAATCAATGAGTCTTAAAATGCAGCATTGATCTCCAGTTAGAAGTTTGAAGGGGAAAGCAGTAATTACTGCACTGAAGGTAGATTTTTTTTCTCTTACCAAGTTCTGGGCAGAAGGAAGGCTCATTAGGGCAGCACTTCGGAACCTGAGTAATTAGTTTAAAAAGTACTTTTGTGGTGTTATTCCCATGGCTAGAAATTATTGGAGTCTTCACAGATTTATAGTTCAGCTCTGATAAGATTTGATTTATTATTGTGTTTGGTGGAGAGGATCCTTCCTACATAATCACCTGGGCGAAGACCCGGAGTGGGAATTAGTGCGGGAAGGATTGCTGTGGGTGCGCAGGGCTTTGGGGAGACTGACCCCCCTGGCTCCAAGCTCCTGAATTTCAGGGAGCTGTCAGAGCCAGAAGGTCTTCCCTGAGCCTCCTTCTCTCCAGGCTGA
>WUAM01000287.1:89321398-89335652 GCA_024336885.1 Actenoides hombroni | reverse complement strand
TTTCAGGGAGCTGTGGAGAGCCAGAAGGTCTCCCCTGAGCCTCCTTCTCTCCAGGCTGAACAAGCCCAGGTCCCTCACCCGCTCCTCACCACCCTTGTGCTCCAGCCCCTTCCCCAGCTCCATTGCCCTTCTCTGGCCACGCTCCAGCCCCTCCATATCCTGTTAATAACTGTGTTAGTGCAGAAAACACATGGTGCATGTTGAAGACTGTTGTCTAAAACCACTTGCAGCAGAGTTGCCGTAAGTCGCCAGCCACCAGCGTCATGTCTGTATTGCTGCTGGGGTCACCACCACTCGTGGAGTGACCTGGTTAGCAGCAGGGTTCCCCGCAGAGCTGTGAGTGAGGTTCCAGCTGCTGCCAGCAGCTCGGCCGTGTCTGTCCACTGCAGGGGGACAGCAGCACCCTGGGGAGGGCAGCACAGGGTTCGGGGCTGGGCTGCCGTATCGGTCAAGGGGCATGAATCATGATCTGACAAAGCTCCTCGAGCCTGGGGTTTTGAGGGCAGCCCTCTGCCCGAGGGGCTGCCTGCAGTAGCTCAGGGGTTGCCAGGTGCTGACCTGTGTGCAGGGATGGGGAGGGACGAGGCCCCGTGAGTCTGCGGGTGGGAGAGGGGCCTCAGGAGGTACGCTGGTGCTGGTCCCTATTCAGGAGGCCAGAGCGTCCGGAAGGGTCTGGGCAGGAGGTGCAGAAGCAGCCACAGCAGCACTGGGCAGCATCTGTCCCACTGTTCCGCTGTAGAGCTACCTTGTATTGCTCGATATTGACCCTGGGAGACCCCTTGTGGATTCCCTAATTGAAAATTAATACCAGATCAATGCCATGGGCAATTTGCATATTGATCATAAACAACTTTGAAGGCACCAAGTGTGTGTTGAATCAATAGAGCTCTTGAGCAGGCTGCAGTGGGAGTGCATCCCCCCGCACGGCTCTCCAGGGGAGGTTAATGCTTGGGAAGTTCAGGGGCTGCTGCGTGGTGGTGGCAGTGATGGCAGTGGTGGTGGTGGCGGCAGCACCGGCCGCACCGGTGATGCCAGGGTTGGGGGTTTGTACCCGACTGGAATCGTGACAACCTTTTCCTATGGTTCACTTTGGAAGGGGAACTACAGGAAGTGCTTGTGTTAATTTGTTAATTTTAAACCAACTAAACGAAGGCCAGAGGCATCCCGCAGCGAGGATGAAGCTGCCCTGGGCCTCCCAGGCCTGGGGGGAGTTCAGGGCTTGTCCCGCCATCCCTCCTCTCCTTTCACGTGCAGCCTGTTGCACTTATTTTAAATAGGGTTTTCAGAAAGCAGGAATGTTGTTTTTCTGGGGACACCAGAAGAGCTCTCATCTGTTTTTTTCCTGGCATTTTTGAGGGCAATATTTAGATTCCTTCTCTGTCTACTTGGGACATTCACAGGTTATTTCAGAATGGTCTTAGGTTGAAAGGAACAAATATTTCGGATCGTACTCCCAAGAAAACCCACCCAAAATTAGTCTGAAAATATCTAAAGCACTCTTGGAAGCCTTCTGTTAAAGCAGAGCGAAAGGGTTTGGACGGGCGCTGCTTCGTCTGCCCGCTCCCGAGCACGTGGGCCAGGCGTGTGGAGCCGAGGCGACGCCTCGGACCCCGCAGGGACACAGCCTCCGAATCGGCTGTAAACACGGACTCACCCGGGAGCGAGGGGTGGGCAGGGCCGGAACCCGCTTCCCAAAGCTGCCGCTTGTTCGCAGAGCGGTGCTGGCCGCTCGCGCGCAGCCAGCGGCTCCGGGAAGCCGCTGTGCATCTGATTAGCGCATTACTGAGCTTTCATTGACTCGGCCGCGCTGCGCTGATGAACTGAGACTGGGGACAAGCGCTCGTAATTGAGAGAAATAAATTCTTATCACAGGCCTCTGCTGGAGCCGCCACCTGTGCATGCGCTGCGGCCCAGCTTTCAGGAGCGTTCCAATCCCTGGAGCACCCGGCAAGCCCTCGTTAGCGTTTGAGGAGGCCGAGCACGGGGGCTGTGGGCACCAGTGA
This sequence comes from Actenoides hombroni, assembly GCA_024336885.1. NCBI lineage: Eukaryota > Metazoa > Chordata > Aves > Coraciiformes > Alcedinidae > Actenoides > Actenoides hombroni. The sequence goes on along the minus strand of WUAM01000287.1, from coordinate 89,333,649 downwards.
GTGTCACAGGGTGACCGAAAGGCTCTGTCCTCCCAGCCCACTGGCCATCACCGATCCGGTGCTGCCTCCCTGCCTGGTCACTGGCTGAACAGCTTGTGGGCCACAGGTACCTTCAGCATCTCCTTGGGAGCCTCCCCGTGTATTTCCCTTTTCTGTGGTCCTGTGTGTTCCACTCCAGACTAAAAGCAGCTGTTCATGTTCAGCACCTTACATCTTTGCCTTAGATGTGATGGCAAGTGAAAGATCCTTCCCTGCTGTATGCCAGTGGACATGGGCATCACAGGGGAACATGTTCTGTCTTACTAAAAAAAAAAATAAGGATGAATATATAGTTGCTTTGAAAAGAAACTCAGCTCTTGTTTTAAATGAAAAGGGAAAAAAAAATAAATCCAGGGGTCAGGAGGGCTCTGCGGTCCGGCTGCGGCATGGGGACGTGTTGGGCAGCCCTCCCTCCCTGCTGCAGAGAAGCTGTTTGGATTCCCTTGGCTGTGAGCAGCCCCCGTAATTTTGCCGTTCCTCTGGGCTGCGGAGCCGGCTGCCTCCGCTAATGCAGCGCCGGCGGTGGGGAGGTGCATGGAAAGGCTTCACTTGACATTCCCTGACCTCCCTGGTGAAGCTGAATACCAGAGAGTCAGGGCTGAGATTGCAGTCGCTTTCAATTACTCGAATCCAAGAGAGGTGGAGAAAAAGGGCCTGTTGGCTCCAGGAAGCTGAAATCTTCTGCTGCTGAAAGCTTGTTAGTACAAGGGGAAAAGCAATTACTGACGTTCTGCCAGTGCCACTAACCCAAATGTGGGAAGGGCAGCTCAGCACGAGGATGTGGCCATCGCTGCCTCGGTGTGATGTGGGACTCCTCAGGTGTGTGCTCAAGCACAAGTTCCAGGGCTGTAGAGCTGTGAGTTTTCTGGGTCTCCACTGCCTGTTCTCACCAGCAGGTGTTTGCTGCGCATACAGGAGCTTGGGTGTCTCATCTCCTCCCATTTTGCAGCAACCCAAAGCATGGCTGGTATTGGAGCGCTCTTCCTGCGGCTGAATGCGGGCTGCTGGAGGGGACGCCAGAGCGTAGGGACTTGGGGAGGGTGACTCACGGGCTGACGACTGGCAGGATTGAAAACCAAGCTCTGTGTTTGAGGGGCTGCCTCTCTACCATGGCCTCTGTCCTTCAGCACAGCATGAGACCACAGCTGTTCACACCAAGGAGCTTTGCTATTGCAACTTCCTATCAGGCTGATTTTTATATCTGGTTAACGTATGGAGGTAAGGTGGTGATTAAAGTGTTGAGGACCCCTCAGCTGGCTGGAGTCAGTACTGTCTCTATCTAGACCTGCTGGGTATATCTGCTCTGTCCTTCTCAGGGGTGCCAGGAGATGCTTCTCAACTTTACGCTTTGAAGTCCCCTTAAAAGCCTTCAGAGCTCTCTGCAGAAATGTCCTTGGTGGCCACCACCAGCTGCACTCCTCATCTGCTGCAGCAGAAAGTAACCACTTTTGTTCCCTGGCTCCAGTGGTCCGTGGTCTGCGACTCCCTCCCGTGCTTCCATAACCTGCTCTGCCTCGTAGGCAGCAGCGCGCTTCAGGGTGATCCTCTTTTATTTTTTATTATGCATGCTATTTATGGCCATTTATGATTTCCCAGGTTCATATATACTGTTAGTTCCTAGAAATGAGCTCCAGAAAAGCCTGGCGACACCAGAGATGACATTACTGCTATCTAGTCAGGTATGACCCAGGCAGACCACACATTTCAGACCTGTTTGGACTCACCCCATGTACAAACCATCCTCAGAGACATTTCCGTAGAACCGTTGATCATTTTTTCCCACTCGTCGTAACCAAAACCTTTCCTCACCAGGGAGGAGGAGTGATGATCCGCTGCAGAACCCCACACTGCAAGCTGATTGTGCTCCCCTGCTAGTGTGCCAGCCCCACCACCCTCCTCAGCTCTCCATCGTCTGTGTCGGTACCTTGTGGTGCAGCATGTCACAGGAATATTACAATTGTCCCTAAACCAGGGTGCTGTAATTACGGCTTTTGTAAGTTTTTAGCTAAGCTCAAAAGAACTCCAAACATGCTGAGGTTGCGTAATGCCTGGGGAGGGGGAGAAAGAGGGTCATCAGTGTAGTAATTACCTTTTCCTTGGAGCGATACCATGGAGAGTGAGAACAGAGCAGGAGTTGTGTAGTTATAAATAAAATGGAGAAAGGACATTTTAGTGTTTAAGTAGGGTTTATGATGATGTAAGAGGGAAGAGCTGAGGTTGTTGGGACCACTCCTGTGCATATCTAGCCCTTAAGGCTATGAATGAATTAATTATAACTCATTTTTGTTATAGTTACCGTATTCCCAAGGTGCACCTTGTCCCAGACTTGCTAAAGTTATCTTTAACTTCAGACTGGCTTTAGCACTGGTTTTGTTTATGAGTCTGAAACGTTTTTTCTGGAGTGAGCTTATTCATAGAGCACAAAGCACCTCTTCCTTTGGCCACCATCCTCTGCTTGCGTGGCCAGCTGAGGACGGGCGGTGCCAGCGTGTTTTCTGAAAGGTGAGATGTGAGTGTCCTGAAGGGTCCTGGCCTCTCTGAAAAGCTGCGGTTGTGTGCACGCATTGTCACCAAAGCTGCTGAGCCCAGCCTGGGGCACTATGAGGGCTGCTATGGGGAAAATTAACTCCATCTCAGTCAGACCCAGTTCAGCCATGCTGCACCACTGACCTTGCAGGGAGCTGGGAACAGGTCAGCTCCATTGGCAACCTCCACAACTCCCTGAAAGGATGGAGTCAGGTGGAGTACAAGTGACAGCACAGGAGGAACAGGCCTCATGTTGTGCTTGGGGAGGTTTAGGTTGGAGCTGAGGAACAATTTCTTCCACCCCCTGCAGGGTTGTCCAGGGCTGTCCCAGGCTGCCCAGGGCAGTGGTGGAGTCCTTGTGATCCCTGGAGGGGTTTCCAAGCCGTGGAGCTGTGATGTAGGGGGACCATGGTTTAGTGGTGGACCTGACTTGCTGGGTAGTGTTGGACTTGATGTTCTGAAAGGTCTCTTTCAACCTAAATGCTTCTATAAAAACCAGCCGTTTCTGCTTCAGCAATTCCGCTCTGTGTTTCAGCAGAGGAAAGCTGAGCCAGGGGAGAAGGGCGGCTGCTGGGGAGGTGCAAGGGGGGAAGAGAGCGGGTGGAGAAAAGGGGTGAGACCAGAGAGGATGAGAAGTGAGCAGTGGGGCAGGGCTGCTGGTGGGATGCTCAGAGGAGTGAGAGGCCGATGAAAATAGTGCAGTGTTGACATACCGGCTACGGGCTGGCTGAGGAGGTAGCCACAGGAGAATCCATACCGTGGCTCCTGGCAGCTCCCTGTCCCCCAACAGCCTTTGCTGTGCTCCTGCCTTGTCACCTCTGCCACCCCATCTCCTCCAACCTCTCCTCCCCGCCGGGCCCCTTTGTCTCCAAACCCTCCTCCTGCAGGTCTCCTTGCTGGAGACCGCACTGTCCTCTCCCCGCAGACCTGAAGCCGGAGATGGGTTTTCTTTTGTTTTGCTGTTTGATCTGTGTTTGTGTTTTTGCATGAGTCTCCTTTCCAGCTGATTCCGGTTTGGAGCTAGGTTAAACTGTGCAAAATACTGTTTAAAAGAAAAAAAGAAAGGAACTTGTCAAGATGCATTTGTTAGATCACGTTTAAAATGAAATAGCATTGAAGGTAGTTTTTGTCCAAAGAAAGGGGGGCTGAAAAGCCGTCAAGCCGCAGGAGAAAGCCCCTCCTTTGTTGTCCTCCTGACATTGAAGTGTAATTTTTCATGGTTATTTGGACTGGAAAATGGGGGGAAAGGGAGAGATGGGCTTGCGATTATTTCCCATAAATGACAACACAATCACATCACGCTCCACTACAAACATGCTCAAGGAATTTGCCTTTTTTTTTACATTTCATGTGTGAAAATAACAGCAACCTTTCTAGTTCTGCTGAAATTCAAGGGGGCAAATCCCTGTTGGGTTCCATTGACTTAAAATTTAGCCCAGTTTACAAAAAAAAATGGATGGCCTTGTTTCAAGGTACGGGGAGAAGCTGGTGCCATCTGAGGGAAGGGGTTGTCGGGCCTGTGTCTCTTTGCATGGAGATACCGGAATCCTCTGGAGGTATCTCTGGCGATGGCCGAGCCCCGTGGAAGGTGAGTGAGGAACCGGCACTCTGAGGGGCCCTGAGCACACCTAACACACTGCCCGAGTGCATCCCACTCTGTCTGCCTTGGCCGGGTGAACCCGGCCCTCAGTTGGTGCCTGGGAGGTGGGACCACCTCGTAGCTGGCTCATTCGTGCAGAGCTCTTTTCTGCGGGGCAAAGCTCTGCCCGACTTCCCAGGGAGGGGAGGGTTTCCAGAGCAGTCGGGGCCTTTCCCAAGCTCGTTCCCCTGCACCTCTGACATCCAGACCCACCGAAGGAGATGGGACTCTTGCACCCGTAAAGCCGTTGGCAGTGCCTGCACGCTGCTGCTCAGGTAGCCTTTGACGTTCTGCTGGATGACCTCCTCTTTCTTTAAAAGGCGGTGGTAGATTTCACCAGCACTGGCTTCTATTTTTTACAACAGAAATTGTTTTTTCTTCTAATTATCTGGTTTTGATAACATTATTCCCTTTCCTAGTGCTGCTTATATTCTGTTACCAAAGCACAAAGCCAGAGGTTGTGTGATTTTATCAGCCCTCCCCACCTGCCCCCTGACTGTGGGCACTTGTCAGCCATGTGGGGCCCAGAAGTGGGGCCTCTGGCTGGAGCTGGGAAATCAGATACAGTGACTGAATGCACAAATAATAACAGTATTAGTAAAAGCATTCATATTTAAGAGAAAAAGATGCTAACATCTGGCAGATGGTCATCTCATTTCTGTGGAGCAAGAAGCTTGTTTGGGAGATACCAGAGACCTGGATGCTGGTGTAGGGTTCAGGGAAACTGGCCAAAAATTCTGATTCTTTTTGTTTTGAGCAGATAACAGAAGGAGTAGAAGCTAAAAGTTTGCAAGCAGTTCTTTTGCTGTTCAATTTCTTGTTTTATTTATCTGAATGCTTGCCTCTGTAGTTAACTGCACAAAAGCCAGATAAACTTTCCCTGCCTTGAGGAGATAGGTGAGGGAGGATGGCTTTATCAGCTGGGGGCACATCCGTAGTCAGCCTGTTCTTTTTTGTCAATGAAAGCAGCACAGCAACACTCTGACCGTGCTCTAAAGCAGGACTGTCTTGGAAATAAGTGTCATTAATCCAAGATAACGTAGAATTATTATTGTTTTTCTGCAGCCTTTTGTCAGGACTCACCCAGCAGCTTTTGCATTAGGACTGGAGCTCTGTGGCATTCCTCTCATCACCTGTGTGTGGTGCTTCCTTTTCACTGCTTTTCATTTTGGGAAAATGACGGGAATCAACAAGTTGATGTAGTATAATCCAGTTGGGAGCTAGCACAGAGTGTATTTGTGCATACATACGCGTCCTGAATCTGAGCTGCAAGGGCAGTGACTGCCTGGTAGACAACGTTTCCTTAGGAGGTGTTTCCCAGATGAGCTTGAGCTCAGTGAAAAATACAGAGCAGCAAAGAAACCTCTGAAAATGGATTTACCTACATTTCCATGTTGATAGATTGTTCCTTTTTCAAATGCAAATAGCCTGCAAGTCAGGGAGAGGTGGAAAACATCTTTTCTGTTGGGCTGTTCACAAACAAATAGTCAAAGTGTTTCCAGGGTGTTGCTCCATGTCCTGGCCCTTGCCAGCTTCTCTTCTTCCACAGAACTGTTCAAGGCTGTGCTCAGATTTCAGATTTCAGCAAGTTGAGGGGCAGGTGGTGGTGGGATTGGCCATTGCTCCGTTCCATTGCAGGCCACCGACAGCTACAGCAGCACACGTGGCTGCTCACCTGCAGCAGTGGGTGCTCCCCTGGCAGGGCGAGTGCTTAGAAACGCACAGTGGGGAGGAAGAACCGAAAGAGAAACCACGGTTTGCTTCTCTGTGGCTTGGGGAGCTTTACTTGCTCTGGGGAAGTGCATGTCCTTCTTCACTGAGGGTATGGTCGATGTTAGACCTCCTTCCCAGGCTCTGTGCCCACAGCTGAGCATGCCTGGCCATGGGCACGGTGCAAGGTGGGACCACCATCCCCATGCCTATTTCCCATCAGGGCGAGCGGCCCTTTCTGCGTCGTAATCCCATGTGGGCACAGTTTGGCCAACAGCTGAACAAAAGCCGCTGTGGGGACAAGCAGCAGCAGACTGTGCTCAGTGGCCATGGCACAGCTCAGGGGAAACTGAGCTCCTTGTGGGCTTTCTGGGGTCTGGGAGGGCATCGACCCTCGTGGACCACCTGAAGACTCTCCTGCTTCCACAGGACCCAGACCACGGAAGGTCTCCTCCTGGGGCCTTAGGACCTCATGTTTAACTTAGTTTAAAGCAGAAAGCCTGGTGGTATGACCCCAGCGTCAGCAGGGTTAGCTGCCCTTCGCCGGCTGGCAGCTCGCGGGGAGCCAGCACGGTGGTGGTGGCACGTGTGTCTGTGCATGTGCAGCCATGCAGCTGACTGCACACAGGCCATCGCTGTCACCTCTCTGACAGTGTCAGCTTGCAGAAGTCAGACAGGACTCAATCCTGCCTCTCTATGGGCTTTTTGGCTACTTGTCCTGAAAAAGGGAGCATCACAGATTCTTTTTGTTTCAAAGGAGAAACCTGTGTACAATTAAAACTTGTTTCTGGTAAACCTCATTCCAGGAAAGATGAGCTTTTAACAAAAGGCTTTTGACAGCTGCAGGGTATTTCATTTTTTTTAATGCCAAATGAAAAATCAATACATTTTTCTAGGTTATACATATTCAGAACAGGCTTGATATTTCCATTATAATGGAAAATGGGTGTCTGCACATCTCGCCTGTCAGAGCTGCACCACCGCATTTTCCAAGCCACTGCTAAATATTTCAAACCTGATTTGATTGTGGTTCATGACAGCTAATGTTTCTCAGCTCTTGAGCCTGCCGGAGGGTGGAGAGGCAAGCGCACGCTCTTTCTCTCCCATCCCCGCATTTCCGCCACCCTTGAAAATGCCCCTTATCCCTTCAGATCAGAGATCTGGGTTTGGTAAGGAAAATCCAGCTGAGAGAAGGAGAGGTGAGAGATCTTGGGCTGTTCAAGCTGGCCTGGATCCAGTCGGGGTTTGCCAGCTTCTCCAATCCTCAAACTTTCTGGGTTTCACAAGGGGCAGGGATGTGGCAGCGTGGTCCTCTGCGATGGCGTGCGGGGATTTGGGTACATCTTCAGTGTGTAACTGAGTCAGAGATTCCCTGACATCTGCAGATGTTGGATACTCATGATTTTCCAGACTCTTCTTCCTCTCTCTCCTCAACCACCATAGTGAATGGTTTAATTTTAAATTAAAAGGAAATGCCACTGTCTAAAATGATTTATTCATGAAGGAAGAAAAGACTTTTCCTAGGATTTTGCACGGGGCAGATTTGGTACGACGGAAGAGCAGGCTTCTTGTGCACCAGGCGCCCCAGTTACACTTGCTCACTCTTGGTATTGACCTGAACCCCGACATCTGGAAAATTCCTTTAAGAAAATTCATTCATAAAGCATCATGGCCTCATGGATGGTGCTCTGGCACGGGGACCTGTGTGCAGGTTGTGTTGCTTGTATTTCAGTGGGACATTGAAATATCCTGTGCAAATCCCACAGCAACAGCTCTTGCACCTGCCCTGGCGGCTTCCCCGCAGAAGATGGAGTCTGCTTGCCTGGCGTGAGCTCACAAGCCCTGTGCAGTTAGAGTTCCTGGGAACCAAAGACACTGGTCTGACACCTACACCCTCTGGCGCGTGGGCTGCAATAGCATCTCTGGCTTTCCACAGCCACTTACTGAGGTTCCCAAGTTGGGAGTCCTGGTCAGAGTCCTTGATGGGAGAGATTTCCAGTCTACGGTGGAGGGGCTTCTCACCCTCCAGATATCAGCCCCGACTAGGGCACTTTTTAGGATGTAGTTTTAAGCCAAGTACTTTTTTAACTACAAAATGACTGGTGGAGGTTTTATCAGTCTTTCTAAGGAAGATACAGTCAGTTCATTGGGTGAATGAGCCCTAACTGTGTCTACAGCTTCAAGGGAGTATGGTCAGACAGAAACAAAAGGGTCATGGTAGTTTGGAAATAAATTCCCTACATCTTGCTGCCCATGGCCTCATTCAGCCTCTGGGAGCTGGTCACAAGGTGGAGGTCTGCACACACTGCTGCAAATCTGTCCCATGGGGCTCTTTGGGTGTTAGGTATAAGGTGGTGGTCAGCTCCGCTCGGGCGCAGCATGGGAACAGCGTGACACCAGGGTCTCCAGACAAGTAAAACGGCAGCTCGAAAGCTCCTTGTTGCTTGTGCGGCAGCTTGAGGAGAAGAGCAGACCTTTCCTTACTGCATGCGATGCTGACCTTGTTCTCTCAGAAGGATACCCAAAGAAATGCAGGGAGATAGCTGGTTGGGTGCCATTCGCACTTGCCTTTGCCACCCAGACCTGCCACCAGAGCTGCTGCTGTGGCTCAGCAGCGCGAGGGCTGTCAGCAGAGTGTGGGTGCAAATCTTTCGGGAACAGGCGCTCTGCCGCGTTTTATTTTCGGTGTTGGCTGATCTTGTTGTTAGAAGCTGGGTCAGCTCACGTGCAGCCTGTTGGAGAGGGGTTCACAGCCCTCTGCGGTGCACGTGGCCGGCTGAGCAGCGGTGGGGCTGAGGACGCTCTCCCCACCGTCCCTGGGGTCAGCTGGACCCCACCAGTGGCTGCAAGACAAGTCAGGCTGAGTGTAGCCAGCAGAGCTGCATCCAGCCTTCCCCAAAGGTCTGCTGGAGGAGGCTCACGAGGCAGCCAGCAGGTAGTGGTTACCCCCTCCCCAGGTCGCTGGACTGTGTCCTTCTCCATGGGTGCAGGGAGCTCCCAGGGCATGCCAGGGAGAGGAGCAAGGGGATTGTCCTGATGAAGCCCCAGGAGCAAGGAGTTGAGTAAGGATGGTGCTGGGGCCTTTCCCAGCTGATTCTGAGCCTCTCTGGACAGATGTGTTGCGTGCTCTGCTCCCTTCCCTTCCCATTTAGAAAAACCACTCCTCAGAATGGTCTCAGACCGGCGTGGGGAGGAGAAGGGTTCCAAGCGCGCGTGCTCTCTGCATCACAGAGCTGTCGGAGCCATGGAGGCAGATCTTGTCCTCGGAGAGGGGCTGTTCCCGGGGCCTGGGCTGGGGGGTGCTGGGGTCTGCTGAGGCTTGGTGGTGGGACGGGCTGCAGGCCCAGCAGGGCGGGAGCATTTGCTGCTTGTAGTCATGTTTTTTAATCATTTTCTACCGTTATTGGTATTCATAGCTCACATTTTTCCGGTTACTGTCAGCCTGGGCTTTCATCCATTTTAAAGAGCTATTTTTTCCCTTGTTGATGATGATGATGGTATAAAGACAGATGGTGTAACTGCTTATGAATGTCCTATTTTATTCCCCTCGAACCAGACAGTGCACTAGAAGACGTGTATTATTTCCACATGCTCAGGTTAGAGCCCAGACAGCGTCTGAGCCGCAGCCGCTCGCCCTGGGCGCTGCGGTTTCTGAACAGCGGCCCCGGGCTGCGTGATGCCCCGCGGTGGCAGCGGGCACCGGGCATCGCACCCTGGTCCCCGCCCGCTGGGCACCCGCAGCATCACCCGCATCTGGCTGCTGGCCCGGCTGCTGCCGGGGGGCGAGGGGTGGGGCCGAGGGGGGGGTGGGGTCCCCAGGTAGGTCCAGGGGATCACGGTGTCCAGCCCAAAACAGCCCTGGCCGGGAAGAGCCCGGTCCCAGCTCCGCTCCTGGGGGAACAGCGGCTGTGTCCCCTCAGTGCCGCTGCCAGAAAGGCTGGTCCTCAGGGGGCACGTTCACAAAGGAAAGGTCTTCGAACAGCAGAGATTTCTCTCTCAAGGCTTTTCTTTTTGTAAAAGCTCTGTTGAAGGGGGGACTTGGGAGCAGAGGAGAGTTTAGACAGATCTGATTCCACTATCTCAGACAAACACGCTCACCTTTCCCCGGCTGCAAATCAACAGGACATGTTCCAGGGAAAGATCATCTCAAAAGAAATGGATTTTCCCCCTACTGCTTTGCCATTTTTGCTTGTATTTCTGAAAGCCGGAGTGATGGGTTGTGAACTTTAAGGAGCGATTTCTATTCTTCTCTCTCATCTGACGTGTGGGCAGAGGAAGCGGGCGCCTCAGGTCTGGAACAGCTCGGGGGAGATGCTGGCACCGAGGCACCATCCTCCTGCCCCCGGATGCTTCTCCTCCCAGCCTGCGTCAGGAAACTTTGTTCAGGTCGGGAAGGGGCAGGGCCAGGGGTGCCCTCGCCCATCGCCCTGGTGTGGGGAGGCAGTGCTGGGGCTCGGCTGCTCAGCGCAGAGAGCAATACACCCAAAGCAATCCCGGCAATAGAACAGTGGTGTTTAATTAATACCAAACGTCTCTGGAGCTCATACGGATTTCAACATTAGATCCACGTTACCATGAGATATTCTGATCACGTGTCACATTAGGGCAACAAATGTTTAAGGATTAGAGTGTGTGTTGGGGTAACTCCATATCCTGCGTCAGCCCTGCCCATCACCAGGGACTGGTACATCCCTGCAGCCCTGTCAGGATAGCACCCTTTGTGTCCTTCCCCTGCGCAGTGACACCCAGTTGGGCTCCTGGCTCTTTCCCTCATCACCATCCCAGGGCGGTTCATGGGCACAGGGCTTTTCTGGCAGGTCCTGCCCGGCTGGGCTGGCTGCCTCATCAGACAGAAAGCTGGAGAAATGGAGTTTCCGAGCTTCACCCAAACTCCACGTCCTCCCTGTAAGAAAAGCCCCTGGCCCAGCCCCGCAGTCTTTTGAGTTTCGTATTAAACACTCATTATACCTTTGGTGTGACAAATGATTGAAAAGTGTAATTTGAAAGCTAAGCTCCCCATCACGCTCTCCCCTATTGTTTATTTGCCAGCTCCGAACGGGTTGGCTGCCAAGGAAAGTAATCAGAAGGTAATAGCCTGATATCGGATGAATCCCCAGAGCTGCCAGCAAGCTGGAAAACTACAATCTTGGTGCCGCCTGCAGTATTCATGCGCTGAAAATAATTGTGTAGAGCAGCGAGGCTGGGATCAAACTTGGGCTGACATTTTGCGTTGTAAGGCTCGTGCTCGGCGCGGCCTGATGTGGTTATTAGTAAGTGGCTCGGGGGCAAGGCAGCCCTAAGCGGCTCGGGGAGGGATGTTGTGATGCATTTGCCTGTGTAGACGAGACGATACCTTCCCAAAGCAAAGTGCATGTTCCTCCCACCCTCCCTCCCTGCCTCCCTCTTTCCCTCCCTCCCCTCTCGCGTCCCCCTCTTGCTGTGATCCTCGCGAAGCGCTGATTTTATTGAGTGTGGCAAGTGGCAGTTCATTAAAAAGTGGGAGCAGATGGGGAAGGGATTGTAGAAGAAGATTAATGATGCGCACCGACAACTAAATCGGCCCAGGTTTTGGAGTAAACACAATCACGCCGGCTTCCTGGGAGCGGGTAATCCTCCTCTGTCAGCTCTGCTCTGGTTAGCCACCAAGAGCTAACGAGGAGCGATGCCGTGGCCACCACCTTCGCTGCGGAGCCGCTCCCAGTGGGGACCTCAGCTCCGGTGGCCGTGCTGGCAGGGGCTGTGGCCAGGGCTGCGAGGGGGTGGATCCTCAGCAAGTTTGCTGGTGATACCAAACTGGGAGGAGAGGAGGACACACCAGAGCTGTGCTGCCATCCGGTGAGACCTGGGCAGGCTGGAGAGCTGGACAGGGTGGAACCTCATGAAGTTCATCAAGGGACAATGCAAGGTCCTGGCACCTGAGGAGTAATAACCCTGTGGACCAGTACAGGGGAGGGGCGACCTGCTGGGAAGCAGCTCTGTGGAGAAGGACCAGGGAGGTCCTGAGTCCTCATGGACAACAAGTCCACCATGAGCCAGCAATGGGCCTTTGTGGCCAAAAAGGTCTCCTGGGGTGCGTTCAGAAGAGTGTGACCAGCAGCTCGAGGAAGGTTGTCCTCCCCCTTCATTCTGCTCTAGGGAGGCCACCTCTGCAGTACTGTATCCAGTGCTGGGCTTCCCAGTTCAAGAGAGACAAGGAACTACTGGAGAGAGTCCAGTGGAGGCTGTAAAGATGCTGAGGGGCTGGAGCATCTCTGTGCCCAGGACAGGCTGAGAGCCCTGGTGCTGTTCAGCTGGAGAAGAGCAGCCTGAGAGGGGAGCTGAGCAATGCTGAGCAAGA
>WUAM01000287.1:89304977-89321298 GCA_024336885.1 Actenoides hombroni | reverse complement strand
GGGAGTGGCTGGAGGCGGCCGGCCCAGCTGGGCCGCCGGAGAGAGGTTAAGATGAAGATTTGAATACAATAATAGAAACCCCGCGATGAAGGTTTTTAATAGAACCAGTGAAAATCAGCTTTCGGTGCCAGCTGCCTGCGTCGAAGGGATGCTCTCTGGCCCTGTGTGGCAGCCTTTTGAAGGCAGCAAGGGGGTTGGGTTGGATTGAGGGGAGAGTTTTATTGGGTTTTTTCCCCAGAGCGGAAAAAAAATAAGGAACTGTAATTTCTGAAACATGAATCCAGCTGCTGGTTTCACAGCCCAGCTCTCCAGCGAACCTGAGCCCTCCTCTTGCAGGGCAGGCTGCTCTGTGTGACACCTATCACACCTCTCCATCTGGGGTCCCCTTTTTTCAGTTGGAGACCACTGGGATCCCTGCAGCTCTCAAGAGTTTCCAGCTTTTAAGAGTGAAAGAACAGTGGAGTATAAATCACAGAGGTTCCACTTGATAGCCATGCTGATCTCGGGATGCTTTTATAAGTTCCTTCCCGATTTAGCTTGTCACATTCTCAAAGGACGCTGTGGAGTATCTGCAATCTCCTAATATATATTGTTAATCTTGATTTCTAGCCCTGCCTTTGTTAGGGGGAAGATGGGGGTGGTGCTTTAACTGGTTGGATAGTTAAGATGAAACCTCAGGATAGCCTAGGATTTACTGTGAGCAGATAATGCGAGTTAAAATTATGAACTATCCTGCCTAAAAGAGGATGTGATTGCTTAAAAGTACCCTTTCTTCCCAGTGTTGATGTAGCCCCTATTAATTCCATGCCCCCATCAAGCTGCACTCACTGTACATAAGTACCCAAGATACCAGATAATAATGTGGCCGTTACACCCTAGGGTAGAAGCCTGGCAGCTGCAGGGATCTCGCTCCTGCTGTCCCACCGGACAAGGGTGGCTCAGCGTGGGGCTGCGCTACACCATGTCGACACGCTCCGTGCCGCTGGCCTTGGCGCACCGGGCCTCTGGGTAACGGGTGGGGCAGTGGCACTTGGTCACTTGGTGTTCTGTTCAGAGCTTTCAGTGCTTCACTTCACTGAGTATTTTTCACCCTTCGTGCTTTCACACCTGTATGGTACTCCTGTGTGCTCAAAGTTGTCCTGTGACTGGGATGTAAATAAGACCCCCCCAGCAGCTTCCTCCTGTGCTTTGTGTCAGGGCCACACCTGCAGAAGACAACGCTGTTCCTTGCTTTGTTGGAGCAGGAGTGAGTGGTGGTGAACTTGGGGGGTCTCAGTGGCCAGGGTCAGTACTACGCGGTGCAATTCAGTATGAAGAGCTTGAGATGGGGATGAGGATAAAGGCTGAGGCCAGAAGTGCTGGAGGCTCCGGTCAGTTCCTGACGCTTCTCTAATCCGTGGCACGCTTGGGTAGAACCTTCTTGTATCAGGCAAATGTTTTACTGTACATTACACGCAGGGGACGTCAGTAGCTGTAAGTGGTAGAAGTGGGTGAGATTCTTCATTTCATCTTCATCTCTCACTTTTTCCCTCTGTAGTTTCTTTCTTGACCACCTAGCAGGTTGTGTTGGGAGAACACTGGTTGACATTGATACCTGCCATGCAGCACTTCTGCTTTAACATTGACTGCTGCTCTTGCTCAATGGCAGTTACTTGCTCTTCTGTTCTGACTTCCATTTTTATGTTACACTTTGTGCTTCTCTTGTTTCAGAAGAATCCATTGAAGATGTGGAAGGGCCGAATGAAACAGCCGGTGATGCTGAAGAGCCTGCCAAGGAGCCAGAGAGTGGAGGGGACAAGGACCAGAGTAAATGGACAGGTGGGTTTTGGTCCTTTCTTTTCTTTAAATTCAGGAAAGGAAGGTGGGAAGAGCTACGATCTGCAAAAAAACTGTTTCCATAAATGACTGCACCCCACAACACTGTCAGCATGACAAGTGTGGTCCTCTGTAAAGTCTCTTGAGTGTTGCTTCGTCACACATTTGCATAATTTGAGCAGTGGTCAGTCACACGCCTGTCCCCCCGTCCCGTCCCCCCCCAGGCCCCGGCTGGCGCTAGGGCGGTGGGTCAGAGCTGGGACCTCACCCGGGCAGTGGGAATTGGCAGCTGGGAGGGGAGAAAGGGACTGTCCTCCTGGCAGCAGCCAGCACTCGGCATGGATTAGCGTATCATGAAACCCCACCCTGTGTTGGTAAGACTTGACAGACTGTTCACCTGCTTCTTCATCATGGTCCTGGCTCTGCTGGTGAGATTTTGACGTAGAAAGGCAGAGCAGAGAGGCAGACCCTGTGCTTTGTGCTCTGTTAACTGCTCCCTTGCTGCTGGAGCCACGACATCCTGAAACAGAAGTGGCAGATGCACAACAACACGTACATTGTTGCAGTGGAATCTGAAAGGTTTCTCTTTGCAAAATCTGTAGATGCATTAATTGTGAAGGTATTGCGTTAGTCTGTCTTTCCCACAAGATGGTTGCTGTCTTGCAGAGGTGAGTGGGAGGAATCTTTTAAATATTCCTTGCCTTGGATCAGAAATCTGCTGCAGGATTGTCCTCTGGAGAGAGCTGTTGCCTCCTCAGCGTCTTGCTGACCGCTTCAGCATAAGTGAGGGAACGGAGGTGCTGGAGGCATTACTCAGTTTCCTTGACCCAGGACAGAGCAGTTCTGACCCCCTGTTTCTGTTTCTGCACAGCAGCCTCGTGGGTTTGCAGACTCACAATTGCTCGGTGTGGTGCCCTCAGTCTGCACAGAGACCCTTCTTCCAGGTAGCCTTCCCCTGATGTGTTTGTGGTTGTCTTAGTGAGCCACAGCCAAAGACGAATTTCTGCCTGCATGGTCCTCAGAGGCATGAAATCTGGTCTTTCACCTCAGTACAGTTACATTCTCAACCAATCTCAATCTCAGTCGATTGGAAGATGTGTCCAAAGGGGTGAAAGAAGCGAGCTGTGCTTTAGTAATCATTGAAGCTCCTGTTCTCAGTCCACACTACACTCGCTGAGTGTAGTCTGAGCTCTGTGTGTTGCTCCCCATCACAGATCACTCTTCAACCCAGAGATGCAGATTTAGCCTGTCTCTAGGTGATTTTCAGTCTCTTGATGTGTGGGATTGTGTGATCCTATCCAAAAGCACACTTTGTGAAGTGTCACAGAAAGATCTAAGTATCGTATTTTTATTAAATCTCTTAAAAGGTGAGTAGGGCCTTTTGCCTGAACCTGAAGCACTTACAAAAGCTGATCTATGTGAAAAAAGTATTTTTCTATGTTGAAATGTGTAAGGAAAAAGGAAGACACGCTTTTTAAACCCTAAGCTCTAAATGTGGATGGTTTTTTTTCTTCATCCTGCTGGTGAAATTCTCAACCCATTTTTGGTGTTTGTCAGTTAAACAGCAGATAGGTCATGGGCAGCTTCATCGAGTCTTCAAAGGAAAACACACAAAGGAGTACTCAGAATATGTACATAAGCCCACAGAGCTCTGGACAAGCCTTGTCCAGAGCCATCATAAGGCTGAAGAGTACAGCCTCGGCAAGAAGCGTGCGTGTGCTGTTGTTGAATTCAGGTCCTGCTTTCAGACATGTAACAACATTACCCTGAACTTGAAAGAGAAAAAAAAAAAGTTATCCTCTGTTAATGTACAGTGGATATGCAAAGCAGGTACCACACCTTGGTCTGGTATTGTTTCTGCTCTCAAGCTCCCTTGAGGAGCATGGTTATGTTGCCATGTCCTTCTGGACCTCAAACATGGAAAGGAATGGAAACTAGGTCAGTTTATTCATGACAATCACAGAAGATCAGTGTCCACAGGTACAGGAATATCAACATGCCACAGTGGAAACTGGGATGTAACCAGGGATGGAGTTGGGCAGCATCAAGAAAACACTGGCTCTAAGAGGAGACTGCAAGAAAAACACTGGTCTGCAGCTCAGCAGTGGGAAGGCTGTCAACCACCACCTCAAGAAAGCTGAAGAGCATAAAGCCTTCTTTGCATCTTCACTAAACAGAGCGACTGCATGAGAGACCAGAGCAGCCTGTGTCAGCAGCGCCATGGAGAGGGCTCGTCCTCCAACTGTGCAGGAACAGGCTGCAAAGTACTTAGTGAAGCTAAATGTTGTCACATCCATGACCTGCCACTTCATACCTGTGTGTTTGAGAAAGTGACGGAAGCATCCTCTGGCCTGTCAGCTGCTCTCTCTTGTGAATTTACAGAAAACAGGGGAGGTGCTGTGAGGGGACAGGCACGGTGCTGATATGTGACTAGAGGAGTAGCTGGGGAACCGCACACCTGCCAGCTCTGCTTGCCCCAGATTTTCCTGGGAATTGACCAAACAACTGTTTGTAAGTACTGACGGGAAGATAATGAGATGAGTAACAGTCGACACGGATTTGTCAAAAACAACTCATGTCAACACGACCCAATTTCCTTCTGTGTGAAGAAGGTCCTGTCTGCAGTCAGTATCTCGTGTCTTCTCCATAGGAAGACTTGCAACGCTGCCTTTCAGGACAGCCTGAAAGCGAAGCACAAGCATCGTGGTGTGGGTGAAAACACTGTGGAACGGGGGCGTTTCTTCAGCACTGGAAAGCTGTGCATCTCTGAGCTTGAGGTGTCATGAAAGTTGAGGAGCAATTTCAGAAAGTGCAAACAGCAAGAACAACCCAGAACAGGGCATGGTCTGCACAGCATCAGCTGCAAGGGGAGAATGGAATAAACAGCCTTATTTGACCCAAAAAGAGAAGACCAAAGGGGAGGAAAAAATAAATCTTTTTGTGCATAAAATGCTTCAGAAAGGAAGGAAATAGTTTCTTCTCCATGCTCAAGATACAGACAACAAGAAGCAATGGACTTAAATTGAAGGGAGAAAGACTGAGGTTAGATAACAAATTTAAAAAAAAATTCTCTTGTTACTGGAGTAGATTTTCTGGGAAGGTTCTTCAGAGGTCTTTCAAGAAGATTAGCCGAGCCACTGTTGGGAATGAAGTAGGCGCAGTTTATCCTGCTCTGGATGGACTAGCTGACCCTTGGAGGTGCCTCTGAGCCAGGCAATTCTGTGAAAGAGGGAGATAGGCAAGAAACAAGTGCAGGCTCAAAGCCAGTAAACTGTGTGCTGAAGTGGGGGTTGATAGGCCTGATTTCTGTTCATCGTGCTGCAATTTGATCATTATGTTCCTTTGCAATTTACTCACCTTCTGTGCCTCAGTTTCTCAGCTGCATGCTGGGTGACTGTTTCTTCCACCTCCTTAAAGATGTGTGAGGTCTCTAAGGAAAGGTGGAGGATGTCTGGCAGCCCCCTCTGCGCTGGTGCGTGAGCGATGGATCAGGGGCGTGATGGGTCTGTGGCCTTTGGCTGCTCTGTGGCCCTGCCAGACGCATGTGGCTGCTGCTGCTGTCACCAAGAGGGAAAACTTCTCTGCTCCACCCTAAATAAGGAATCATTTTACCTCAATTTTCCCACAAGCCTCGGTGGCTCCTGAAGCTGTCTGGGCAGCGGCAGAGCCGTCGACTTCCAGCCGCCATTCTTTGTTCGCCACCACTCCCAGTGCTCAGTGGTGCTCATGGGACACTCAGATACTGTGTGAGCAGCAAAGGGCTGATGGTCCTGTTCCTAGACAGGACCCATTTGCTTGTCTCTTCTTCCTCTGGCTCGGCTGGTGGGATGAGGCGGCTCCCAAGCGCCTATGGGTGCAGCCCCCTCGTCCCAGAGCTGCCCTGCCTGCTTCCCTCTTTCTGCCCCACAGCCACCCACCTCCATGCTGGAGAAGGGAGATGCTCTTTGCCTGGTGGCTGAGCTTCAGAAATTATCTCATCATGACTAACGTGAGATTTGTCACAAGCAAACCAGCAAGGAGGAAAGAAATCATGGCTATTCCCGACTCCATTTTTAAGGCAGGATGCAAATGATTAATATTCAGCCCATCGGCTTCCAGCTGAAGCCTGAATCAGACCGGGGTAGGTCAGTACCAGACTTCTGAGATTTGGGGTGGGGCTTGTGTGTGTTTTCCAGCTAGAGCGAAGCGCTTCATCTGCAGTGACCCAGCTATGAAAGAGACTTTCTTAATGCACTGCTAGTTGTATAGATGTAGAATATCAGATTTTTTTCCACAAAAACAAGAAACAAACTCTACTTAAAATATAGATTGAAATGAAATATTTCTGGAGGACTAGCCTGAAGGGCTTTTATTTTTTTTAATGATTTTTTTTTTTTTTTTTAATCCATGATGCTCACCTAACAGAGCAATTAGTGCAATGGAGCGTCCCTGATTCGAATCCGTGGTAGATTGCTATTAAAGGAGGTATTAATGGGCTGCCGAGAGCTGGGAAATTGTTGCAGAAAAGTGTGTTTATGGAGTATGGTGCTGGCAGGCATGATTTCAATCGGATTTGACATGTTTAACATAAATGTATACTGCACAGCTCCTGCAGTTTATGAATAATTCCTACAGGCCCACTGCCTTTCTAATTACTGAAATTGAAAAAAACAGGTCAGGCACATCCTGACGGAAATCTATTACTGCCCCTCCCCCCGCCGCTGCTTTTTCTGCTTTTTTTTTTTTTTTAATATATGGCATTTGTTGAGCACTTAATGGCTGGGAGATTCTGCAGACCAGAGTGAAGATGAGGGTGAGAGCGGGCTGGGAGGAAGGGGATGAAGGGCAGTGGAGCAGGAGGAGCTCTCGACCGTGGCTGCTGCATGAAGGAAACCTGGGAGAAGGGATGGGAAAGCTGAGACTGTAATTGTGTTTTTTTCCTGAGGATTTACAAAGCACAGAAGGCTCCAGGGCACCAACTCAAGCCCAGGAACACAGCCGGGCTGGGCGCCTTGGTGCCACGGCTCGCTGGGCAGGCTGGTCTCGGAGCATGCCTGGCTCCGGCACCTTCCCCAGTGCTGGGTGTCTGGTCCCTGGGGGAGAAGGGGAGGCCATGGCTGGCAGTCACTCTGGGAGGAACCAAAGGCCCATCACCCTTCCCCGGGGCAGGCTGAGGATTCCACAGCTTTGTAAATTACAAAAAAAGCGCAAGATTTCCCATGGTTCTGAAGATAGGATCTTAGACACCATTACTGGAGGAGAAGGTGCTCTGCTTTCGGGTACCGCTTTGCAGAGGTGGGGTCATGCTGGGCAGCAGTTGGGGTGATTTCCTCCATCCGCAGGTCTCGAGCCGCAGAGAGGGAGCTGTCGCCTCCCGCCTTCGCTCGGGGCCCTTTCTCTGGGGTGCGTTTGCCAGGGCGTTTCGCTACTTGAGTGCCGAGGCCATCTTCTGCCGCGGTTGCTGCCACGGCCGTGTCTGTCAGCACCTGGACCCTGGTCCCAGCGTGCTGACGTGGCAGGGCTGCCCGTGGCCGTGTTGTCACCAACTCTCCTGCCCCCTGGGTCAGGGTCGGGATTCTCAGAACTCTCAGTATCAACGACAAGTGAAGCACTGCCTCCACGTGCCCCTGCACTGCCTGGCATCTTGCCACGGCGTCTTCTGGGCGCTCTGTGTTTGCGGCAGAAAAGTCTGGTGGTGGCTGGGGCTTCTGAGTGCCGTAATACGAATATTTAGAGTAATTCAGTTGTTCATACCAACTGCAGGCTGGAAGGCATGACACAGCATTAGAAAAAGAAATTATTTGAGCATTTTCAGGGCCACATTTCTGAAAGGCGGTGATAAATGTCTGGGTACAAAAGTGTGCTTGCAAATCTCTGTGTATTTACTTCTGTCGATTGTGCAGTCACGTTATTTATCAAATACTGAGCTGAAAAAATACTGTCGAGCAACAGGCAATATACAGGCCTGTTAGTGTGGCTACAACATCTTATTAGAACGAATGGTACCTTCAGGGAATAAGGAATGTAAACAGCCGGTGTTTCAGAGAGAAACATCCAACCATGTATTATTAAGACAGGAGGTAACAAAGGGGCCGCGCTCGGGCTGTGCTGGGTGCCCTTCTGGGGCAGGTTGAGCGGGGCTCTGGCCAATTCTGGTGTCCCTGCAGCCTCTCAGTGCAGTTCCCTTCTCCAAGTTGCGCTTGCTGTGTTAGTATGGAAGGTGTTTCTGATTCCATGGGGTGGGAGCTGTCTGCCCAGGAGGCTGAGACCGGCACTTCGTGCACCTCCTCTCCAGGCTCCTGAGCTGCTGTTAACAAACAGAACAGTGCAGGTCAGTCTGGACCATGGGGCCCGTCGCCTGCGGCAAAGGCTGCATGAGCGTGGAAGCAGATCAAATGGTCGCTCCAGTCTCAGGATGTGGGGAGGAAAACCGAAGCTGCTCTAAGGATGCTTCTCCACGAGAGCTGTGCCGGGGTGACGGCATTTCCAGGGCTGCGCACGCACCACAGGCAGGTCGCTCTGGTCCGAGGGCTCGTGATGCTGAGTAATTGCTCCAAGAAAACGTCAGGGGAAGTTTGAGGATGGAGGCACCACCAAATATGGAATTTTATCTTCCATCGAGCAGCGAAAACACAGTTCCCTGGTCCGCTGAAAACTTTTTCCCAGGCCAGCTGCTGAACTTAGTAGGAAGGGAGTTTTTTTATAAGTAGGCTGAGGGCAGGGAGGGTGTTGCTTTTTGAATCAATGGAGATAGCAGAAACCCCACTGTAAATTTCTAGGGCAAGTGGCGAGCTGGTTTACGGAATGCAGGGAGATGAGAACCTCTGGCTTACGGAAAGCAGCATGAATTAATAATCATTTAATTGGCTTCTCCATTATGTTGCTGGGTTGGGAGATGGAAGTTTAGATGAAGGGGCTGTCAGTGGTACTTTAGCTAAAAGAATTTGATGGGTGGGAGGGGGGGTGGCGACTCCCTTCCCACCAGAATAGAGAGCAAGCAGCTTTGGGGACCCATGCTGGTTTTGCCTTTGGACGTAGCAAAGAAAAGATCCCCACTTCCAATGTAGCATTTCACCTCTGAAATAACACCTGAGAGGATGCTACCTCCTCCTCCTCTGAAAAGCAGAAGCTGCCAAGGAAGAGTGAGAAGACATGCAGGTCTCCAAGAAGCACTGTGGCGGGCCAGCAGGCATGCAGCAGCGTCCCGTTGCACTTGGCTTTCGGATACATTTGTTGAGAAACGCAGATGTTTCTTTAAGGTCAGCAAATCTGAATTAAATCGATCTAAAGAGTCAAAATAATAAAAATACTAAGTGATATGTGGTCATATGTCATACTTTAAACCCAGATTCCTTCTTTTTCCTGCAAGACCTGGACCTCCAAGCGTGATGTTGAATGTGCTGGGCACAGGCGTTGGGCTCCACCTGCTCTGGTGCTGAGCTGCTGCTCAGGGCCGAGGCCCTTTTGACGGTTTCAGCCAAGGCCATTTTGTCCCATTGGCTCCGCGCAGACGCGAAGGTCCCGCACAGCTGCCAGCGAGCTCTGCAGGCAGGCGCCGAGCTGTGTGTCCTCATTTCTCCAGGCAGAAGAGAGTTCGTAATTCCTCTGATCTGTGATGTGGACTGAATGTGTCACTTCGTGCGTTTGGCTGTTTATCAACGATAAACTTTGGTCTCAGTGTTAAAATTCCCACTTGAGCTGTCAACTCAAAAAGTAATACTTAGAACAAATATTCCATATGCGTTTTTCAGAACTCTGCAACCAGCCAGTTATTCTGGCATCTGGACAATCTGGTTTTGGTTTTGAAGGTTCTGGTTTTGAAGGATTAAAGTTATGGGTTGGATAAAGGGCATTTAATAAAACTGAGCACTTTGCAGGTGGTGAGTAAAAGTGAGTTTTAGTTTTTCCCTCGTTCTAAGCAGGCTGCTTCCCCATAGGAAGGAAATAATAAAATGCCCTGTCGTGATTCCAGAGGTTACAGCTGGAGTTCAGCAGCTACAGGGTAGGTGACAGTTGCTGAATTTAGTCACTGCATCCAAAAACATCCCATCGGTGAGTTCTAGAAGTGGTGCACAGGGAAGTCAGTGGCAGAGGGTGAGGACCCGGAGCTCCCTGAGCTCCTCGTGCCTTGCTGTGCCAGCACATATCCCACCAGAGTAGGGGCACCAGGGGTTTTGTCCTGAGTTCAAGCTGTAGGAGCTCCCTCAGGTTTATTAAAGCTTTTTTGTAGGTATTTTGTGGTTGCCAAAGCTGAAAGCATTGTTGTCCTTTATTTGGAAGGTGACCTGTATACATGAGCAGAGGTTTCTCCAGTCATCCCTTTTCCTCCCTTGCACCCCACGCCCCTCTCCCAGGGCTGGCAGTGCCGGCACGGCTCACTGCAGCACTGGTCAATAGGTTTGGGGAGCAGATGACACCCAAAGGTTTGAAGTGACAGTTACAGAGCCCAGAGAGACTCCGCCCGGACCAGGTAGGAGACACAGTCACCATCCAGGGCAGAGAAGTCTAAGGGGACCCAAAGTCATGAGCAGAGCTCACGTGGCTCTGTGACCACACTGGTGGACCTGGGGTCTCCAGACACTGGTCCCGACGCCTGACTGCCTGATTGGGACTGACGCTTCAATGTCCGAGGTCACGCCAAGGAGTGGACAATGTCAGCAGCAATTAGCCTCCTTATTGGGGCCACTCACATCACAGAAGGCTCAGGCAGGGCATTTTAAGTCAGGGTGGTCCTCTGCCTGCTGCGGTGTGACTCGGTGGTTGTCTGTGCCTCCCCAAGCCCCCCAGGAGGCCTGCCTTCATCGGGAGGGAGCAGTGCAGGTGGGGCTGGTGCGGGGCCGTCTGTTCTCTTGCTCCAAGCACATTTTGTTAGTTGAAGGTAGGGAGGGCCAGCTTTGGTCCCGTAGACAGCTTCAGTGACTTTCCAGTTCTGAACCCAAAGAATGTCTCAGGCTCAAGATAGCAGGTTGACTTGAGAAGAAGCCCATCATTCTGTGCTGGGACCACAGCAGGACCTGCGTTGGTGTCCAAATGTTGACACTGACACCGCAGACTTGTTTCACACAAAGAAACTCTAGGTTTGGAATTTTCATGGAGTTGGCAGCACGACGGGGTCCTGTGGTTTTGATTTCAGATACAGCCAGGACTTCTGATCCGTGCATGAAGGCTGTGACTCCAGCCAGGGCTGAGACACCGGGCATGCGGCAGGGCAGCGCTGCGGGGAAGGCTTTGTCATGACCAAGTCTACCGGGAGAAATTCAGTAGAACCAGAGCTCCTCCAATCCCTGCCTCCCTCTGGCAGGATGATTGTCTGTTTGCAATACCCATTTTCTCTCTCCTGAAGTTATTTTGCTTTTATTTAACTGAATGCTAAAAGGTGGGTTCCGTCAGGAAAGGTGGTTAGAAACGGGGACTGTATTTCATACTGTGATGTGGCACCTTTCGAAATAGAGCTCATGCGAGTGAACGGAAGGGTCTTTGAGAAGGAAGCAGTTTGCCTGGATCTTACCTGACGGCATCTTCTGAAACAAGGAGTGGATACCCACGGGTTCACAAAGAGAATAAGAGACAAGGGGAAGAGTATGGGGGGGACCGGTCTAAGAATGCTACAGTGCCTTGTTAATCGGCAGCCGATCCATCATATTAAATATCCAGCTGTCATATATTACCTTTCAAGTGAAAATGAATAACTCCCATTAAGGGCGAAATGGGTTTGAAGTCGATTCGAGACAGATTAAAGTACTGTTATGAATGCGTGTTCGGGGAGGAGGAGACGGGGGCTGTGTATAATATACTTGTCCTTACAGTTTTTAAATAATAGATGTCCCACAAATTTATGTACTGTAGGCTGCCAGGGTTTGGGGGAGGGGGAAAGGTCAGGGATGTGCTTCTTTGAGTGCCACAACTTGCAGAGTGTTTTGCTGTTGGCTTCTGGGCTCGTTTGCCTTTTTCTATTTTGCTGAAATAAAATGGCCTTTCCTCAGTTTGTTACAGCATGAGAATGTCCGGGTCCCATCCCGGCACTGGCCGTAGGCCGGGTCTCTGCCATCGTGATTGTGGTGAGACTGCTTGCTGGGAAGTACCCTCAGACATGCACTCCTTCTGAGGCTGAGCTGGCTGAGGCTGTCCTGGCTGCATGCCGCTGCTTCCAGCACCGAGGGCACCGCAGTTGGGTTGACGGCCACAGCTTCCAGCCCTTGCCAAGGCAAACATATTCTAGAGTGTTCTGCGTGGAGCATCCTGGGTGAGCCAAGAGTGTGAGTTCTGTTTTGTTGAGTCATTCCAGCTGCTCGTGGAGATGACACATTGGCCTTCACGTCTGGCCGAGCATTTGTGTGTCCGATGTAAACACCGGACAAGGCTCTCCTGCACCTAACAGGCTGTAAGCAGCCCACAGAAATAGCTGAGATTTCTCTGCTCCTAACTATAAATGACACGGTTCCCTTACTATGGAAGATAATCAAGAATGAACTTGTTTTGGCCAGGCACGCTCTGTAGGATGTAAGTTAGCCCACAGGCTCGGCCTCCTCCAAGTCCTTGGTATGTGTTTCAAGCAACAGCAGCAGAATCAATGGAAATACTTTCTTCGTCCAACTTAAGCCTCTTTGGAGATGTCCTGATATAAATCTCTTTTTGTTGCAGCACCAGCCAGCCAGGCAGAGAAGGAGCTGACAGAGCCTCCAGCATCCTCCAAACGAATATCATTTCCCAGCAGCTCTGAGTCGCCTCTCTCCTTTAAATGGTCAAAAACTTCAGAGGAGACCAAATCAGAGCAGGTAAGGAAGAAGAAACCAGCTTTTTGTGCATCTACAAGCAGATAATTTGTTTCATATGTGCCAAAAGCAAAGAATGAAATAGGAGGATGAAACGTGGTAACTGGTGGTAGGAGAAGGCATCAAACTATGAAGGTCCGTCTGTAAGGGAAGAGGAAAGCAGCAGCTGTAATAGTTGTGTGATTCCTTTGTCTTGCCCTGCAGATGTATCAGTGCCCGTACTGCAAGTACAGTAACACGGACGTGAACCGGCTGCGGGTGCACGCCATGACCCAGCACTCGGTGCAGCCCATGCTCCGCTGCCCGCTCTGCCAGGACATGCTGAACAACAAGATCCATCTGCAGCTGCACCTCACCCATCTGCACAGTGTGTCACCTGACTGTGTGGAGAAGCTCATCATGACGGTAAGCGGCTGCGTGGGCAGGCGTGTCTGCTGCCTTCCCAGCAGAGTTCAGGAGCAAAGGGGTGGCCTGACCCGCGCGGGCTGACTTTGCCATGGTGGGCAGCTCCTTCATCTGTCGGGGTCGCGCATCTGGGCTTTTCCCATCCCTGCTTTGTCGGCAGAGACTATCTTGTCGATGCTTGAACACTGTGGAAGTTGGTGGTATTTTGGTGTTGAGTAATTTCCCTGTGAAGAAATCAGATTAAATACAATGTCCTTTAACTACTGAGCTCTTTGTGTGGGATCACATTTTGCACAGAAGCTTCTGGGAGATGCAGTAGCTGAAGTGCTGTGGTGCTCCTGTTGCAGAAAGTGTTCGTATGTTGAGGAGCACTTCCCAAGAAGGACAGCCAAGGTGATTAAGGTAACGCTACAGCAAATTAGATACCAGGTTTCTGCTTAAAATATGATTTTAAGAAGCAATAGAGTAACCTCCCTTAGTGGTCTCATCTTGTGAAGGGGAGACAGTCCTATTGTGCAGCCCATGTTCTGCGCTTCCTTCACTTCATGAGGATCATTGTTAGTGTTGTATGAGATAAGTTGGATCTGTTACTTCCATGAGTAGTTGCTCCATCCAAAGTGACAGTGCTTTTGTTGTTTAACAATTCCCTCTTTTGGGAACTGAACTCTTTTGGTAACCTGAACAAGCAAGGGATACACTGCTGTTGGCCCAAGGGAGGTGGAGCCTTAAGGGGCTGTTGAATGCTAGAGCTACTGCTTTGAGTGCTGTTTTTAAAGTGTTTGGAAATGCCTGGTTTTAAATTAAAACTTAAGCATAGGCATTTTAAATTGTCTGAAGTAGGAAGATGGCCACAGAAGTGTGGAGTAAAAGTTCGCTAGATGAAGTTAGCTGTCTTCATGTAGAGCTCAAAACTTTTAACATCTCTGCTTCTCAAGCTGTTTGTCAAACAGCATTGTGCCTGTGTCTGGGTCACAATTGCTCTTGCTTGTGCAGCTTCTGATGGGGAGCAGAAACTGCAGACAGGGAGATTGTGGCTCAGCGCAGACATGTTTGCAACAGGCTCTTGTTCTGCCCCACATCCTTGGTTTAGCATCTAGCATGGGAATCCTTCCCCCACACCGGCCTCAAGGAATTGAAATTCACCTAACTTGAGAGCTAGTGCTTGGTGAGAAGCAGCAAATTAACAGTCCAAGTTCCCTCTGTGAGACCTGGGTTTGTGCTCTGCTTGCTATGGCCCAGACTCTCCCTGCTGGCGTACACCTGAGTTAGGCAGGCTGCTGTGGGACCTGTCATGGCACCGCTTCTGCGGGACTGGTACCTGCTATCGCAGTGAGAAGTGCCATAAAGGATGACCCCACACCCCAGCGCACAGGCACTTGCTTCAGGAAATAACATTTTGAGTCCCAGAATGTTTCTCTCATGAATTCCGTTTTCACTGGTTTCACATGAGCACGCCTTTCCATTTGCTAGTGTCAGTTGAACGTACAGGTAGAATTACTAAGGCACATTTTGAAAAACCCTTCTAAATTCACAAATGGGATGTATTGTCAGATTTCTACACTGTTATTTCTTTGGTATAATCTTCAAGGCAAGGTTGTGTCTGCATTTAAGAACTTGTCACCACGTATATAAAATAAGTGTTTATTTTGATTCCTGTCAATTCTTTCTCTTTGTGATTTTTTTCTTGCACCCTGTTTCTGCTTGTTTCTCCCTTCTTTGCCGATCCCTGACAATGGAGGTGAATGATACCACATTTGTTGTAATACTCATGTTCTTTGTCAGCTTCCCTCCTGTGACATCAGCATGTAGCATTGCCCAGCTTTTTTCTTACAGTTCTCTCATCTTCCATTTCTATCACCCTTCCAGTCCTCTCCTTCTCAAATACCTGTATGCTTTTTATCTTCCCACTTTGCTTTACTGGGGTCACTTTTCTGGCCTCTCTCCGCCCCATCAGGCTCCACAGGACCTGAAGATCTGTCCTGCTCCCTAGGGGGCTGAGCA
This sequence comes from Actenoides hombroni, assembly GCA_024336885.1. Classification (NCBI taxonomy): domain Eukaryota; kingdom Metazoa; phylum Chordata; class Aves; order Coraciiformes; family Alcedinidae; genus Actenoides; species Actenoides hombroni. Next base: position 89,306,326 of record WUAM01000287.1, on the reverse strand, counting down.
GGCTTGCGGTGGCCACCGTTGGGCCAGTGTTCCCGACTGCCCAAATGCAAGAACCATGTGTGCACCAAGCAGGTGCCACATCATAAAAATCCCCAGCCAGGCTGGCAGGTCCCAGCCCTGTCTGAATGACAAAATACAGAGAGGTGGGGAAGAAGACCACCAGCAGTTCGCTGGCCCTGCCACGGGCTCTAGCAGGGTGTAGCTCTGCTCTGCTGACCACTTGGACACCTCGGTCAAAGAGCTGTCCCATCACAAAGACCTTGGTCTCTGTGACCTGAGTCCATTTGGACTGATGGTGCTTAAGTATGTAAATTCCTTCTGAGGATTTGAATGAATCTTGTTAGCTTGTAACTAAATTGATGGAAGACATTTTGATGTTAAGAGAGCAGTGAGCAGAGGCTGAGCCCCTTTCTTAGGCCAGCAAGCGTAACCAGTGTGCTAAGGGTGTCTGTTACACTAATGTGAAATGGTTGGTTTCTGGGCTGGGTGTCGACAGAACGTGCAGGCTGGAATGGGTGCAGTTGGGCCGGTCCATCCTCTTGGCCTGAGCAGGTCTGTGTCCTCCAGGGTACATGGAGTCTGGCTCACTGAGGAGCTTGGGACACCCTGCAGAGGACGTGACCAAAGCAGCTGCAGTAATGTGGAGGACAGTCCCCTTAGGTGAGCGCATCTGCTCTGATGGAAGCAGGGCCTCATCCTTCAGACTTCTGCCCAGAACTGTGGAGACTGGCACAGCTGTGAAGCTCATCCTCTTGCTCATTCCTGGCTTTTCCGCCTGGGCAGCTTTTTCCTTTGGTACCCAGAGATCTGTCTGGGGAGGAATAGCACCTCTCCTGATTCAAGTCTAATAGCATACAAGTCAAGAGGGTGGGATTTTTTGCATTAAATGACAAATATTTTGAGAAATCGGTATGGCTTGTGCAGAATGTGGCAGCACCAAAGGCTCCTAATTTTGGTCATTCTCGTCCGAGTCTGATACGTGAATCGGGTCTTGGTGGCACCGCAAGGGAATTGCAGTCCAGTAAATGGGAGCCAGGTCCCTTTCAACACAGTGTCTTTGCGCTCGGTGTTTGGAGGAGGCTCCAGTTAATAATACCTTATCAGACGCCTTTCAGGAACCTGCAGTGTCTAATATGTCTGTTGCCATAGTAACGGCTGCCTGCTTGTGCTCAGCATCTCGGAGCTGGCTGTTTTGTGCCCCGTCCTTTTCATATCAGAGAGCAGCCGGGCTGGCTGTCCCACGGGACACCCGGGTCCCCCCCCGCTGGCCCCGGCGCGGGCACAGGAGCTGGTGGGGCTGTGGCCACGGGCTGAGGGGAGAGGAGTGCAGCGTGGGGCCAGGGGCTCCC
>WUAM01000287.1:89287797-89304972 GCA_024336885.1 Actenoides hombroni | reverse complement strand
GGCCAGGGGCTCCCATGTCCCTTCGCTTCGACAGGGCTGGTGAATGAGCGTGGCCGAGTCATTTTACGTGGCATTTCAGCTGCTCCAAGCGGGTCTAATCGCCATCTTTCCACATAACAGCCTCTTTCCTAATCTCAGGCCTGCACCGCTTCAGCAGAGAGCCCCTTAATGAGGGTGAAGTGCAGTTCGCCGGCACAGTCGATTGACAAGACTGATGGGCTCAAGCCGGGAGAAGGGACGGCTTCCCGAGAGCCTCCGGGAGCGGGGAGCTCTCCCTCCTCCCGCAGCTGGCTTTATCCTTCTGCACATTCCTCTCCCGTCATTGCTGTTGCCAGTTTTCCCTGCTTTAGGGTGTCTTCCTGGTGTTTCAGCATCTTTCTGTCTTTTTCTTTTCTCCCTCGCTCTAAGAGTGATTCTTGCCTGTCCCTGCCATCCTCACTTCTCCTTCATGCTATCATTACATTTTTTCTCTCTTTCCTATTGTCTTTTCTTATTGCTCTCTCCCTTCTGCTGTCATTCAATTTTTCTCTCTCCCTCCTTCTCACCCCCTCTCACTCCCCCCTTTCCCTCTCACTCTGTGTCTCATTCTCCATCTCGGATGAAGGTAATGAAAATAATCGGGCTTCATTAATTCTGAGCCCTGTGAGATGATAGCCATTTGGAGCCATGTTTGCCAATTAGATGGTCTAAATTAGAAGTGACCTTGGTATACTGCCATCGCTTTGCCTCTCTGAGTCTAATGAAGCTTTTCACTCCAGCACCCTCTCTCTCTCTTTGTAATGGAAATTACCTCCTTTGTCTGGTTCGGGAACCTTGCATTGCATGTGTGTTTCCCCCTGGTTGCATGGACATAGGGATAGTAATGTATCTCCTCAGACCCCTTCTAGAGATTTTCTTTTCAAAGCCATGTGATTTCAGCATTTTGGGGGCATTTAGGGAAGGACTGCATAGCCTGTCCACATATCTGGTCACTCGGTCCAGAAAGGCAGAGCAGGCAGAGCAGTGCACAAGGGGAGCTGGCTATTCACACTATCCAAGATTAATTTTTGGACGTGCCAAGAATACGCCTGTGTCATGCTGCTGGGGCCAGCGTGGGAGGGGTGTTGCAGCTCTGAGCCTCTGGCCCATGCTTTATAAGCAGCGCTGCTGTTCATCACTTTAAAAATCTGGTAGATCCAGTAGTAGCAGGAGCCACACTTGTCACTGCTGTGAGCTGTTACCCGTGAGGAATGGACCTGCAGGTTGTTCTTCAGACTGGTGACAGGTCTGTAGGTGTCAGGGCGTGTGCGATCTGATGAGGATGCTCATGGGGCAGGGAGGCAGGAGATGTGGCGTGTCAGCCCTCGGGCTTTTTGTACCAGTTGCTCACTGGATCACATTGTCCATAGAAATGTCAATCGAATTGGGGTGCCCATGTATGTCAGTGGACCTCACCATCATCAAGAAGTTTTATCTGCCTAAGAGTATGTGAATTTCATCTGAAAGGGAAGGTGCTTGGAGCAAAGAGGCTTATCCCAGCAACTTTCCATCTTCTAAGGTAGATAATTGTCTTCTTTGCAGTCTGCTCTAGAGGGAAGTTCTCTGGCTGGCGTTCCCATCTCCAGTACAGACCACAGGGGAGTTGTTTCAAACTGGGGAGCAGGAGGGACTGCCACAGTCTCTGGCCCAAACTTCCCCCTCCTTTGCTCTTTACCCAAGCAAGTTCCCTGCCCCCCCGAAGTGAGACAGATACAGGGACAGGCTGGTCGGAGCCAAGGCTCCCCTCTGAGTGCCTGCCCCAGCACAAGGGCTTTCGTTGGAGGCACTGGCCCTAGTCATTGATGTACCAATAAGCAGAACCTGATCCATGTATTGGTATCCGAATGCCAGGCTGCTGGAGAGATTGGGCAGGAGTGAGCTGCCAATCCCTCCCCACCACCTAGTTTCATTGGGACAGAAAGGTCAAGTGTGATGCAGGTCGAGGGGACCGTTCACTTTCTATGCGGTGACGTTGGGAGATCAACTTTGAGGAGACCTGAGATGTAGGAGCAGCGGGGGACGGGTGCCCTCAGGGCTGTGCGCCGAGCAGGATCTGGTGGGACAGGGCGTGGTGTTCCCAATGGAAGGCTTTGCTGGTGGCTTGTGGGCCAGAAGATTGTGGCTGTGGCTGTGGCTGTGAAGGGGATATAGTTTAATGCTAGAGCAGAACAAGTTTGAACAGAGAAAGGAAATGGAGAAGACGAATCACAATTGTCGGACTTGCATTGGTAGGTTGTTCTTCTAATAACAGTTCACATTGACTGCCATGTTGCAACTGTGAAGCAGTGTTGAAGGGACATTGAAACGGGGTGCTGGAGGAGGCACTGAGCAGAGCTGAGGATGGGTGCCAGGATCACATGCCAGGTGTTGCCTGCTCAGGTGAGAGGAAGGTAGAGAGCTTTGAGTAGCCGCACGTGCTAACGCAAGCTGTGCTCAAGATAAACACGTTCCTCGCTATCACCAGAACAGTTAATGCCGCTGAAATGCACCCGAAGTACAACATGCCATGCCGTGGAGCACCACTCTTTGTCTCTCTGCTGGGTGGCTGTGGCCTACTGACCCCCCCTGCTCCCGGGGTGCTCCCGCTATTTGTTTATATTAAAAGCAGTTGCAACGTGCGAGGCATTTTCTGCACGCACAAGGAAGTGGTGTAGCCTCAGATGGGTCTGCAGTGTAAAAGTTCAAAATGGGCAGTCTGGAATTCAGTGTAAATGCAAAATGGTTCGAGACATGCAGCCTGTTTTCACTCTTTTTGTCTTTGCTGCCTGCTCAGGGAGGGTCTGTGGGGATGAAGAGGCAGAATAGGTCTGCCCTGGGAAATGGCACAGGAAACGGGCAGCACTTCCAGGAGAAGTGGGAATGATGCTGGACAAGTAGAGGACTACAGCAGCTCCAGTTGCTGAAGCAAGGCCAGTGCCTCGTTTTCGAGGTTTTGCTTCCCAGGGCCAGTCCTGTGCAACTGTCTGAACTGGCAGATGCCCTATATCCATACCCAGAATTTCTTGTTTCCTGCACTTTTTTCTAAGCTTTTTTCTGTTTGCTTTTTGGGATCTTGTGCCTGTAGCAATGTAATGTACCATGGCTGCCTTTCCTCCCCCCCCCTTATTTTTTTCGCTTGTTTTTCTTATTGCAGAGGGAGGGGTTACGCGTAGGGTGAGAACTGTGGCTATGAAGATGCAGGTAGATAAAGGTAATTACTTAAACACATATAGGGCAGGACTTATTGGTTTGGAGACCCAGATTAAGATGCAGAGGAGCATGTGAGGTTGATGATTATATTTCGGGGAGAGTTAATTGACGGAAGGTGAAGGCAGACAAAGAACCGCTGCTTACTGCCTTCTTGAATCCCAATCAGGAATTATGATTAAAGACGCGGCGAGACAACAGAGGCCTGATGAATTGGTGTCTTTTTTTTTTCTTTTTTGCCGTCATTCACACTTGATTGACTTCAACCTTTCAAGTGCAAAAGTCTCTCTTTTCCATTATTATTCATAGCCATCTGAGTTTTTCTAATTAAAGTGTATGAAAACAATTACTGATCCGTCGTACTGAGTGTGGTAGTGGGGATGGCTGCCTTACTGTAATGCGTATAAAAAGCCCACAGTTTTCTATAATGATGTGCAGCTGAGGTGTTAGATAATTTTATTCTTTTTCTACTCTGTTGGGGTTTTTTTTAATTTCTCATGATTTATTTTTCATAATTCCTAAAGATCCTAGGAAAGTGCTCTCCCTGCTGATAAAGCTGAGGGGGAATGGCTCCTTCTTGCCTTCCCTCTGGCGTCTCTCCTTGTCCCCCTCCGCCGAGCCTGGCTACTGGGAATTAACCAGTGACCTTTCACGTCTCCCGACCCACCACCCACAGCCATCAGATAGTCCTGCTTAGAGGAAAAGGTGGAATGAATGTAGTGTGCTCAGCTTCCCTCCTGGAGATTTGTCGGTGTCAGCTGCCTTTCCTGCAGACGTCGGTGGGAGCCAGCGCTCACCCCGCACACCGGCCGTCCCGGGGAGGGGAGCGCATCCCTCCCGGGGCAGTTCGCACCTCTGCAGCTGCTCACGTGCCGACATTTGTTTCTGAGGTTTTTTGTGGACTGTTTTGCTCCCATTCACTTAGGAAAGGCAAGGTCTAGCCTGTGTTTGCTTGAATTTGACATGTGTGTAGATAAGGGAGAATTCATGTCCTGCACGTTGTTTACCTTCAGCTTCGCCACAGATTTCCGAATGTCTGATGTGGCTCAGTCGGAGCCTCGTGGTCCTTGACTCTGTGGAAAGCCCTGCATGCAGATAACAGCCTCACTCACTTGCTCCCTTCTGAAATCCAAGGTTCAAATGCCCGCTGAGTATCTGACAGAAGGACAGAGGGACTTGTTTTGCTAGGAAACAGGCCTGTCTAGGAGTGTTTATTTATGCCTGGCTTTCCCAGCAGGCAGAGGCTGGAACAGAAGCACCACAAGCATTGTGAGTTAGTGCTGGTTTCTGTTCCTTCAAGTACCACGGCTCTGCTGAAAGGGAGATGCTTCTGGGTGTTACTGGGGTGAAACATGTGGCTGCTCGGAGCTGTAGAGGTGTCTTTGCTTGCCACAGACATCTCTCCAGTGCTGGCAGCCGTGCGCTGGCATACGGCAGAGCTGAAGATGGTGATACGGGTCTGTCTTCCCAGTGGCTGCAGGGGAGAAGGGCTGTGGGGCAGCTTGTCAGGTGATATGAGCTATTGGCTCTGGACATTCAGAAGGGTTTTTGTTGTCCTGCGTCTGATGCCAATCACGTGCAGACTGCTGGCGAGGTAGTTTGTGTGTTCTGTTTGTGACTGGATGCGCCCAGAGAAACAGAGTTTTCCAGCAAAAGATGAGCATATGCACTTGACTCTTTCAAAGAGCATCTCTAGTTGAAGCGCGCTGGTTATGATGGTGCAGGTTCTAGACAAACACTTGAAGAGAGGCGAAGGGAACACATCAGTGAGAGCAAGGAAAGGGTTACCAAAAGCTTTTCATTTTGCAGACAATTTGCTGTCTTTTTAGTCTTTCCTTATTCATCCTTTCCTTTGTCACCTCGCTCCTTATTTGTACTTTTCTTTCTCATGCCCCTCCTTTTCCTGCATCGATACACTTTGAAAACAGTGCTGCAATGCTCCCTAGTTCAAGATTACAGTGTACTTTACGAGGTATGATTTAATTAGGGGCCTTATTATGTTTTCAGCAGCTTAAGGTGGGCCTTTCAACTTATCTACCTAATTGGTTGCACAAGAAGTTTCACAGCCCATGACAAAACATTGTCAGTGATCAAAGTCTGAATTCCACATAAAGGAAAAATATTAATAATAAGATTATTCTTCGAGTGTGCACTGCTAATTATGTCCAGAATGTAACTGTAGAAACACTTTTGACTGATGTGAGCTTTGTCTAATAAATACGAGTCTTCAGCGAGCTATGAAAAGTGACGCCTTCTGACTTTAAAATACTGGTGCCTAATTTTGTCACTGAAGATGTTTAAAATACTTTCCTATGTTTTTCTTCTCCCCACATCCTTCCCTCCCTGTTTCCAGGTGACAACACCTGAGGTGATGATGCCCAGCAGCATGTTTCTCCCAGCAGCTGCTCCAGAGAAAGATGGGAGCTCGGCCACAGAGGAGCTGGGGAAGCAGCCTGGTGAGTGTGGGTCAGTGAGGTCTACATGTCCCACCTGTCTCACCACTCCCATCACCTGGTCAGGGACTGTGTCTGGGGACATCTCTATGTGAGCTCCATGTGCCCAGCTGTCTCCTGAGAACCACTGTCGGACGGTGCCCAGCGAGACCATCTCCCTTCATCTGTGGCACAAACAGGCTGGTACCCTGGGTGTCTCCATGGCAGGGCAGAGCAGAGAGGCACAGAGCTGAGGAGCACAGCTCACCACCTTGGTGATTCACAGGGAAATGGTGTTGAATCCTTGCAAAGGAGAAGACCAGATGTTAGCAATGAAAAGCAGAGGTGGTGGAGGCTCAAAGAACTGGTAGAAAATGCCAAATGTTGCAGCTGCTGGCCACAGACTGTACTACCACCTCTGCTGTACTTGCCCTGCTGCCATCATAGCTCAAATGTGGACACTGGGCATACCATTCAGGGAGCTTTGAGCTGCTGTATTATCAAGGCATGGCAGTAAATCCATGGCTATTAGGTCTTGGCTTTGTTGTATGATGTGAGAACAGCCCAAGAACATCATTCTGCATGGGCAGAAACGTCTGATCTCAAAGCTGTCAGCGAAGAGATGCAGGTCATCTTTCCATGCCCTCACAGAGGGGCTGTGAGGAATCTGTGAATGAGAACAGCCACCAGTTCCTTTCAGGCAGAAGGTCCCAAGACACTGCAGCTGGTGGGACAGCACAGGCACAACAAGGGCAGCAAATGCTGAATTTCAGTCCTGTTGTTTCTACCTTTGATAGGACCAGGACTCAAATACTACATTCAGTTTGATGAACATTCGTATTGGAAAACAGGCAGAACATGAAAGAAAACCAGCAGAGACAGACAGGTGGCTGAATGGCCTTCACTTGAAAGGAAGAATTAAAGGTGATAAATGCACTAAGGGAACACATGTGTATGTGTATGAGTAATTCCCAGATATTCAAAGTGGGCAAGAAAGTAAATTGTGTAGGTTTATGCAATGGGCCATGATGAGCACAATGGGCTGGTATTAAAATAAGTGAATGAAGACAGAGGAGAACTGTTAGAAATCCCTATTGTCTTCCTGGGAAGAAAACCACAGACATAGTAAGCACAAATGCCCTTGTGTGCTGGTGTAATTTTCAGGTTTCCTCTAATTTTATTTTCACAGAGATCTCCGAGGACTCAGGAAAGAGCCTTTTGCCATCAGAAAGTGCAGAGCACAGCGGCGATCCCAAGCCCGTTCCAGCCGATCCGAGCTCTACCAGGGAGGACTCTGGCTTCCTGTGCTGGAAGAAGGGCTGCAACCAGGTGTTCAAGAGCTCGGCAGCCCTGCAGACACACTTCAATGAAGTCCATGCAAAGCGGCCTCAGCTGCCAGTATCCGATCGCCACGTCTACAAGTACCGCTGTAACCAGTGCAGTCTGGCCTTCAAAACCATTGAGAAGCTGCAGCTCCATTCCCAGTACCACGTCATCCGGGCGGCCACCATGTGTTGCCTCTGCCAGCGCAGTTTCCGAACCTTCCAGGCCCTGAAGAAGCACCTGGAAACCAGCCATCTGGAGCTGAGCGAGGCTGACATTCAGCAGCTGTATGGTGGTCTCTTGGTCAATGGGGACCTCCTCGCTATGGGTGATCCTTCCCTTGCAGAAGACCACACTATAATAGTTGAGGAAGATAAGGAGGAGGAGAGCGACTTGGAAGATAAGCAGAGCCCAACAGGTAGCGATTCGGGGTCGGTGCAGGAGGACTCTGGCTCAGAACCAAAAAGGGCCTTACCCTTCAGGAAGGGCCCTAACTTCACTATGGAGAAATTCCTAGATCCCTCTCGCCCTTACAAGTGCACGGTTTGCAAGGAATCTTTCACGCAAAAGAATATTCTCCTGGTCCATTACAACTCAGTTTCGCATCTGCATAAACTGAAAAGAGCCCTCCAAGAGTCGGCTACTGGGCAGCCAGAACCTACCAGCAGCCCAGACAACAAACCTTTCAAGTGTAACACTTGCAACGTGGCCTACAGTCAGAGCTCAACCCTGGAGATCCACATGAGGTCTGTCCTGCACCAGACCAAGGCTCGCGCTGCTAAGCTGGAGGCGGCGGGGGGCAGCGGCAGCAGTAACGGAGCTGGCAACAGCAGCAGCAGCAGCCTCTCTCTCGGCTCGTCCACGCCAAGCCCAGTGAGCGCCAGCAACAGTAATTTCACAACCACCAACACAAGTAATTCGGGCACAGCTCCCATCCCCAGCCTGCTCACCCAGGTATCCAGCGACAACGTGGGGATTCCTTCTTTAAGCAACCCTGTAAGCACTAGTATCTCCTCTCCTTCGGAGCCCAAGGAGGTGAACCGGAAGAAGCTGGCAGACATGATTGCATCCAGGCAGCAGCAGCAGCAGCAGCAACAGCAGCAGCAGCAGCAACAACAAGCTCAGACCTTGGCCCAGGCCCAGGCCCAAGTCCAGGCCCATCTGCAGCAAGAACTGCAGCAGCAGGCTGCTCTCCTGCAGTCTCAGCTGTTCAACCCAGCACTTTTGCCGCACTTTCCGATGACCACTGAGACCCTTCTGCAGCTTCAGCAACAGCAGCATCTTCTGTTTCCGTTCTACATCCCCAGTGCCGAGTTCCAGCTCAATCCAGAAGTTAGTTTGCCTGTCACCAGTGGTGCACTGACGTTGACTGGTACAGGTCCAAGTTTGCTGGAGGACCTGAAGGCTCAAGTTCAGCTCCCTCAACAGAGCCATCCGCAGCTCTTGCAGCAGCAACAAGGTCAGCTGTCCTTGTCACAACCTCACTCCGTCCTTATACAGCAGAGCCAGCACCCTGAGAAGAAGAATAAATCTGTAGTGAAGGAGAAAGAAAAAGAACCCCCCCGGGAAAGGGAAAGTGCAGAGAGGGGAGACAATAATGTAGCATCTAAGGAGTCTCTGCCTGATAACTTAAAGCCCAAAGAGAAGAAGGACTTTGTACCAGGCAGCAGTTCAGAGCCCTCCTTGCTGCCTCCACGTATTGCCTCTGATGCCAGAGGGAATGCCACAAAAGCCTTGCTGGAGAACTTTGGCTTTGAGCTGGTCATTCAGTATAACGAGAACAAGCAGAAGGTGCAGAAGAAAAATGGGAAGACAGAGCAAGGTGAGAACTTGGAAAAGCTTGAGTGTGATACGTGCGGCAAGTTCTTTTCAAACATCCTCATCCTGAAGAGCCACCAAGAGCACGTTCACCAACATTACTTTCCCTTTAAGCAGTTAGAGAGATTTGCCAAACAGTATAGAGAACACTATGACAAACTGTACCCACTGCGGCCTCAGACGCCAGAGCCACCGCCACCACCTCCACCGCCTCCACCTCCGCTCCCTCCCGCACCTCCTCAGCCAGCTTCTACTCCTACCATTCCTACTTCTGCCCCACCAATTACCTCTCCTACAATCGCACCAGCCCAGCCGTCTGTGCCACTCACCCAGCTCTCCATGCCAATGGAGCTCCCCATCTTTTCACCACTTATGATGCAAACCATGCCACTACAAACGTTACCTGCTCAGCTGCCTCCCCAGCTCGGTCCTGTAGACCCTCTGCCTGCCGACTTGGCCCAGTTGTACCAGCATCAGCTCAACCCTAGCCTTCTCCAGCAGCAGCAGAACAAGAGGCCACGGACACGGATCACCGACGACCAACTCAGAGTCCTTCGGCAGTATTTTGATATTAACAATTCCCCAAGCGAGGAACAGATCAAAGAGATGGCGGACAAATCTGGATTGCCCCAGAAAGTGATCAAGCACTGGTTCAGAAACACTCTTTTCAAAGAACGCCAGCGCAACAAGGATTCCCCGTACAACTTCAGTAATCCTCCCATTACCAGCCTGGAAGAACTGAAGATAGACTCACGGCCTCCTTCTCCAGAACCTCAAAAGCAGGAGTACTGGGGAAGCAAGCGGTCCTCCCGGACACGCTTTACTGACTACCAACTCAGAGTCCTGCAGGACTTCTTTGATGCCAATGCTTATCCAAAGGATGATGAATTCGAGCAGCTTTCTAACTTGCTGAACCTCCCAACGCGTGTTATAGTGGTGTGGTTCCAGAATGCCCGTCAAAAAGCTCGGAAAAACTACGAGAATCAGGGAGAAGGCAAAGACGGGGAACGGCGGGAGCTTACAAATGACAGGTACATTAGAACAAGCAACTTGAACTACCAATGCAAAAAGTGCAGTCTAGTCTTTCAGCGCATTTTTGATCTCATTAAACACCAGAAAAAGCTTTGTTACAAAGATGAGGATGAGGATGGACAGGATGATAGCCAGAATGAAGACTCTATGGATGCAATGGAGCTCTTGACTCCAACCAGTTCCTCCTGCAGCACACCAATGCCCTCGCAAGCTTACAGCACACCTACGTCTTCAGCCAATGCAACCTCCTCAGCTTTTCTGCAGCTCACAGCAGAGGCAGATGATTCCTCCACCTATAGTTCTAAAGTAGAAGCTACAGATGAGAAACCAAAGCAGTCTGAACCTCCAAGTACACAGCAAAACCAAACTCAAGAGAAGCAAGTGCAACCAAAGCAAGAGTCTCAGCAGCAACAGGACCAAGGAGAACAAAAGACAAGTTCAGCACACCAAAAGATTTCACAGTTATCCTCCCCCTCTTCATTGCAACAGCCACCTCCCCCTCCTCAGCCCCCTCAGTGCTCCTTGTCACAGTCAAGCCCAAGTCCATCTCAGCTCTCACATCTCTCCCTCAAACCCATTCACACATCCACCCCTCAACAGCTGGCAAACCTACCTCCTCAGCTAATCCCATACCAGTGTGACCAGTGTAAGCTGGCATTTCCTTCCTTTGAGCATTGGCAGGAGCATCAGCAGCTCCATTTTCTGAGTGCACAGAACCAGTTTATCCACCCCCCATTTCTGGACAGAACGCTGGATATGCCGTTCATGCTTTTTGATCCCAGTAATCCTCTACTGGCGAGCCAGCTTCTGTCTGGTACGTTACCACAGATTCCAGCAAGCTCAGCCACCTCACCTTCTACTCCAACATCCACAATGAACACGCTGAAGAGAAAGCTGGAGGAAAAGGCCAGTGCAAGCCCTGGAGAAAATGACAGTGGGACTGGAGGAGAAGAACCACAAAGGGATAAACGTCTAAGAACAACCATTACACCAGAGCAGCTGGAAATTCTTTATCAGAAATACTTGCTCGACTCCAACCCAACACGGAAGATGTTGGATCACATTGCACATGAAGTGGGCTTGAAGAAACGCGTGGTGCAAGTTTGGTTTCAGAACACCCGTGCACGGGAAAGGAAGGGGCAGTTCAGAGCTGTAGGGCCTGCCCAAGCCCATAGACGGTGTCCCTTCTGCCGAGCTCTCTTTAAAGCAAAGACAGCTCTCGAAGCTCATATCCGATCCCGTCACTGGCATGAGGCCAAGAGAGCTGGCTACAACCTGACTTTGTCTGCTATGCTCCTGGATTGTGATGGGGGACTCCAAATGAAGGGAGATATTTTTGATGGAGCAAGCTTTTCCCACATGCCACCAACTAGCAGCGATGGACAGAGTGTTCCTCTCTCCCCAGTGAACAAGAGCATGGAACTGTCACCTCGAACTCTGCTGAGCCCATCCTCCATTAAGGTGGAAGGGATAGAAGACTTCGAGAGTCCCTCCATGTCCTCAGTCAATCTGAGCTTTGACCAAACAAAGCTGGACAACGATGACTGCTCTTCTGTCAACACTGCAATCACAGACACTACAACAGGAGATGAAGGGAATGCAGACAACGATAGTGCAACAGGGATTGCAACTGAAACCAAATCGGCATCAGGACCCAGTGAAGGTCTGACAAAAGCTGCCATGATAGCAATGTCTGAATATGAAGATCGGCTGTCTTCTGGCCTGGTCAGCCCAGCTCCCAGCTTTTACAGCAAAGAGTACGATAATGAAGGTACTGTGGACTATAGTGAAACATCCAGCCTTGCAGACCCCTGCTCACCCAGCCCTGGTGCAAGTGGTTCAGCCAGCAAGTCTGGAGAGAGCGGGGATCGGCCCGGACAGAAACGTTTTCGCACTCAGATGACTAATCTCCAGCTGAAAGTTCTTAAGTCATGCTTTAATGACTACAGGACACCTACCATGCTGGAGTGTGAGGTCCTGGGCAATGACATTGGACTGCCAAAGAGAGTTGTTCAGGTCTGGTTCCAGAATGCTAGGGCAAAGGAGAAGAAGTCCAAACTCAGCATGGCCAAGCATTTTGGTATAAACCAAACAAGTTACGAGGGACCCAAAACAGAGTGCACTTTGTGTGGCATCAAGTACAGCGCTCGACTGTCTGTACGTGACCATATCTTCTCTCAACAGCATATCTCCAAAGTTAAAGAAACCATTGGAAGCCAGTTGGATAAGGAAAAGGAGTATTTTGACCCAGCTACTGTACGCCAGTTGATGGCTCAGCAGGAGCTGGACCGGATCAAAAAAGCCAATGAGGTTCTTGGTCTGGCAGCTCAACAGCAGGGCATGTTTGATAACGCCCCTCTGCAAGCTCTTAACCTTCCTACTGCATACCCAGCACTACAGGGCATCCCTCCAGTCTTGCTCCCAGGCCTCAACAGCCCATCCTTACCAGGCTTCACTCCATCCAACACAGGTGGGTATGGCTGTTACCACACAGCTCAGAGAGACAGCTTCACACAAGCAAAGGTTCCCTTGAGAATGACTGGTAGGAGGATACCCAGCCCTCTAGTTGTCCATGTTGACTTGAAAGCAAATAAGCAATAGGTATTTTATCTCTGAACTCGGGTGTTCTATCACAGTCTGAAATAGAGCAGGATCTAGAGATGCTGCCTCTCTGTTCCTTTAGCACGCACTAAAAATCCTGAAGCATTTTCAAGGAAATGGAAAATAGAAGATTTATCGAATGGAACAGGAAAAGGACTGATATGCTGAATGCAGCCACCATTGCACCTTTCCTTATGTTACTACATCCAGTTTATGTAGTGCCGTCCAAGTTTTCAATAATTCTGAACTGTTTCTAGGGAAAAGTGTGATGTGTGTGGTAGCACTGATGACAGAAACCTGGAGCATCTTTAGGTAGCATGTTTATGGTGACTTCCAGGATAGATCCCAGGGCAGCTGTGGATGGGGTTTTGAGCAATGGTGGGGCACGACCTGAAAGTACCTTCTCAACAAATATGTGTAGTTGTGGGACAAATCCACTTTATATTTTAATAAGATTTTTCTTAACAGTAGTAAGATGTTTTCTTAACAATGGAGGGCCCTTCCGACAAGCCCAAAGCGAAAGCAGAATTGTTCCTGACTGTAATTGTAGGATAGGCGTTGTAATGAAACCATTTTTAATACCAGTTGCTGTTAGAAATTCTTCTGTTGGGGGCTGCTGCCCATTCCTGCTCTTTGAATCCGGTCCGGGCTACACACCTGGAGGGTATCTCTGCAGGCCAGGACTTCTTCATGTGAGACTTCTGTTCTTACCAAAGGTCTCATTTCAGAGGCCAGAATGAGGCCAAGAGGATCTCTTTGGCCAGTTATATTGTCAGCCTGTCGCAGACAGCTCTCCACAGTTTACTTAGTACCCCAAATTTATAAAAAGATCTAAAATTATTTTTTTGCACTTCACTTTTTATTATTGCTCTTGTTTTCCTCCAAAGACCACTACATGTCCTGAGGAGATGGGGATACGTACCACGAATGTTAAAAGCAATCAGTGACTGCTGAGACAGGACTAAGCTATTTAGAAAGTCAAACAGACTATTTGTGGCCTTTAGATAAAGCTCCAAAGGTCAGGCCATCTCAGCTCAAAGCCTGTCGAAGCAGATAAGGCTGTGCATCCAGGAATGTTATGAATTAGCCACTGCTCCTGCGCTTGAACCTCTCAGGGACTGTTCAACTAGGGAACATCAGTTTCAATGGCATCTATCCATAATATGCCCTTATCTGAAATCTATAAGGTGGCTGCATGGAGGCTCCCTTCACACGCTTTGTACCTTCACAAATCACTGTTCTCTCAGTACTGCCTCGGGAGCAGATGCAGGTTTCAGAAGAGTTTCCCATTAGCCATCGCCAAATTCTCCGGGCTCCTGGCCACCCTCCTTCCACAGAGCCACGGCAGCTTTGTCCCCTGCCTCTCCCTCATGAGCCCAGAGCCAGGTGCGGGTGCCCAGTGCTAGTGGATGAAGGCAGCACTGTAGATGAGTGAGCTGTTTACACCAGGGAGTCACGCAGCCAGGTTTTGGAGAGTGCTCTGCTCCCCTGAGCTGCCAGCTGCTGCTCAGAGCATGATGCTGTAAGAAAGCGGTTCCTGCGCTCTAGACTTAGGTAACAGTTTGACTTGATGATCGTAAAGGTCTTTTCCAGCCATAGAGATTCTGTGATTCTGTGTGTGTTGAGAAGTGCAGATTCCTTCTGGGCTACACCAACCTTACAGGGCATGATTAAGTGACAGGCTCTTGCGATACAACTGTTCAGGCAGCAGTCTGGCACTTGGTGTCCAGAAGCCTGAGGAGCATGTGTGCCTTTGCACAGAGTCTACATCTTGTGCTTCCTCTCCCATGTGCTGTCTGCTCTGGCCAAGGAGCTGGGTGTCGGGCTGCCTGCTGGTAGCAGGGAGGAGAGAATGCCCACACTTGTTCCTCAGGATCGATGACGGGGATTTAACACCTCACCAGGATAAACGGGGCAGCTGCAGCTCAGATAGAGCTGTTGATCTCAGGCCCTGTCTGTGTTTGAGTCCCCTGCCTTGGCCAGGCAAAGGAGCCCCACTGCAGCCAGGAATCACCTGCCCTGTGCACAGCGGTTTCCCTGCTGGCGTGCGTCCCCTCAGGAAAGACTTTAAGGTGCCATCGTGCCACAAATCATCCCCAAAAGGGGCAGTTTCTCCTCTCCTCTCTCACTGGATATATCACAGAAGATACAACCTAAAATAAAAGTTACTGTGCCCCGGCGGCCGATTCCCAGCTTCCTACTCAGACCCTTTGAGCAGTTGCTCCGAATCTGAGGATTCAGGATTTGTTAATGAAAGGTCAGATTTTGTGGAACATTTTTGCAGCAGGGCTGGACCCTGCAGCAGCTTCCTGGCTCCAGAGCCACGGACCATACGGAGCTGCGTCAGAAGAACACTGGAGCTGTGTGTTTCATTTTTATTTTCCCCAAATGGCACCAAGGGGCTTCCCAAGCAAAACGTTCCTTTTTAGGAGCATGTTCACCACCTGCAGTGGACATGACTAATGGATGTGACTCAGGGAGCCACACTCCTCTTGCCCCCTGATACTGTCAGCTGTGAGAGTAGAAATCAGCACTGGGGGACTGTGTTGTTCCTGGCTGTTCCTGCTGTTGGGAAGATGGCAGACTTCACTTTCCAGAATTAATCCATCTCCTTTGTGAAGAAGCATCACGACACTTCTAATTCCACCCAAAACATGACATTTGTGCTCTGGGGGCATGTGTAATACTGTATGAACTGAAATTGCTCAGAAGCCGTGCACCCAAAGCTTCTTGCATTGCAAGGAAGGAAGGGGTTGCATCAGAGGTTTGTGGATTTGTGAGCATCAGCCTAGTTAGGACAGAATAACTTAGATTTAGCCTGTTCAGTCCTCTTCAGTTGCCATGACCAGGGCTTTCTATTCTGTGGAGATTTTAATGAGACTGACAGGATCTAGCATTATGGCCATTTGGCAAAGCACTTTCCTTCTGCTGGAGTCCTTTGGCCAAAGGACCAGTTAGTGCAGATGTAGAAGTGCCTGTCCCTGACATCAGCTGTTAACCGTTCGAGAAGCTCAGAGGGGTCAGCATCCCGGGTGGCTGGTGGGTGTCCCCAGCAGAGACACCACTTTCAGTGCCGCCAGGGACACAGCTGAGCCGCGGGTGACGGGGGCTGACGAGGCTCGTCCCCACAGCACGGGGCCTCGAGGAGTGGGGACAGAGCGCTTGTCCTGAAGGAAGTGGGAGTGGCAGCCAGGCTCGATGAGGTTCTGAGTAACTTATCTAGTTGAGGATATCCCTGCTCACTGCAGGGCAGTTAGACTAGATGACCTTTAGCGGTCCATTTCGGCCCAAACCATTCTATGACTCTGTGACCTGCGCTGCTGCGGCGCAGGAGCTCGGGCCAGTCGCTGCCCTTGTGCCAAGGAGACAGCGGCATGGGGGCGGTTGTGGGCTGGCCCAGGGTCACCCTGCCTTGTGCTTTCTGTCTGCCCTGCACCGATGACTCCTCACCTCTCTCTCCTCCCTCTTGCAGCTTTAACTTCTCCCAAACCCAACCTGATGGGCCTGCCCAGCACAAGCGTCCCTTCGCCCGGCCTCCCCACCTCTGGATTACCAAATAAGCAGCCCCCGGCCGCACTGAGCTCACCCACCCCGGCACAAGCCACAGCGGCTGTGGCCCCGCAGCAGCCGCCGGCAACGACCCCGCAGCCGCAGCAGCCGCCCCCGCCACCGCGCAAGGAGAAGGAGAGCGAGAAGGCAAAAGAGAAGGAGAAGGCACCCAAGGGGAAGGGGGACCCCCTGCCAGGGCCCAAGAAGGAGAAGGGGGAGGCGCCGGCGGGCGCCCTCTCAGCCCCGCTGCCCGCCATGGAGTATGCGGTGGAGCCCGCCCAGCTCCAGGCGCTGCAGGCCGCCCTCAACTCGGACCCCACCACCTTGCTGACGAGCCAGTTCCTTCCCTACTTCGTCCCCGGCTTTTCCCCCTACTATGCCCCGCAGATCCCCGGCGCCCTGCAGAGCGGGTACCTGCAGCCCATGTATGGGATGGAGGGGCTCTTCCCCTACAGCCCTGCGCTGTCGCAGGCGCTGCTGGGGCTGTCCCCCGGCTCCCTGCTGCAGCAGTACCAGCAATACCAGCAGAGTCTGCAGGAGGCATTGCAGCAGCAGCAGCGGCAGCAGCAGCAGCAGCAGCAGCAGCAGCAGCAGAAAGCGCAGCAGCCCAAAGGAAGCCAAACCCCCGTCCCCGCGGGGGCTGCCACCCCGGACAAAGACCCTGCCAAAGAACCCCCCAAGCAAGAAGAGCAGAAGAACGCACCCCGCGAGGTGTCCCCCCTCCTGCCCAAACCCCAAGAAGAGCCCGAAGCGGAAGGCAAGGGCGCGGACTCCCTCTGCGACCCCTTCATCGTCCCGAAGGTGCAGTACAAGTTGGTCTGCCGCAAGTGCCAGGCGGGCTTCGGCGACCAGGAGGCGGCCAGTGACCACCTGAAGTCCCTCTGCTTCTTCGGCCAGTCCGTGGCGAACCTGCAAGAGATGGTGCTTCACGTGCCCACCGTCAGCGGCCAGGGCAGCGGCTCGTACCAGTGCGTGGCGTGCGAGAGCACGGTGTGTGGGGACGAAGCCCTCAGTCAGCATCTCGAGTCAGCCCCGCACAAACACCGAACAATCACAAGAGCAGCAAGAAACGCCAAAGAGCACCCCAGTCTATTACCTCACTCTGCCTTCCCCCCCCACCCCAACCCCGCCCCTACCACCCCGCCCGCCGCTCCCTCCACCGCCAGCCCCCCCCCCCCCCCCCACCCCCCCCCCCCCCCCCCCCACACCCCCCCAC
>WUAM01000287.1:89268831-89286971 GCA_024336885.1 Actenoides hombroni | reverse complement strand
GAATCATTATTTTATATATTATTTTTTCGGTTTTTCTTTTTCTTTTTCTTTTTTTTTTTTTTTTTTGAGTTTTTGTTCCAGAAAAGATATTTTTCTTCTTAATTTAAAAAATGGGCAGAAAGTATTCGAGAAAAACAATGTGAACTGCTTTAGCTTTTCGGGGATTTTAAGGGTAGCTTTTCTGCTGAAGCCAATTTCAAGGGGAAAAGTTAAGCACTCCCACTTTTCAGAAAAAAAAAAAAACAAAAAACCCACAAAGAGTGTTGAGGACTCGGAGCTTAAAAAATAAGTTTTAAAACAACTGACTTTCTGTATTTATGATAGATATGACCATTTTTGGTGTTGAGTAGATTGTTGCATTGGAAATGAACTGAAGCAGTATGGTAGATTTAAAAGAAAAAACCCTTTTGTGTACATTTAGCTTTTGTATGGTCCAGCTGACGGCTTCTCATTTGATGTTGTCTTGTTCATTCCTAGCCAGATAGATTGCAATCCATCGACTCGCCTGAGCTTTTCTCCCCTTTGTACCTTTACTCCCCGTTCCCCCATCCTGTAATCTTCCACTTATGGTCGCTACCTTCATTTCTTAGAGGGTGGTTGCATAATTATTTTATAAAAACTAAAGAAAGAAGTTCAAAGGGTTTTGGGGGGTCAGTAGGATCCCTTGCAGAATATTTTTTGTTGGGGGTTTGAAACTTTTTAAGGCGTATACATACGATTTACCTATGTCTGTTACCCTTGTGCACTTATCTCTTTCTTATTTTCCATTTTTCCTTTTTTTTTTCTTCCCCTCTTCTTTTCCTCATTTTGTAAATGCTTCAAAGACTGTGTTCCTGAACTATAAGCATTTGTTTCTGTTTGTGTAATTAGGCTGCACTCTGTTCCTTCTTTTAAAAAGAGGTTTTGTTACATTTTTTTTTTCTCTAAAGAAAATTCATGCTTTAAATAAAATCCAAAGACATACCCTTTCACCACTGGTGCAGAATGAGCAAAAAGGATTCTTTTTACTTGAGAATTTGTTTCTGATTTAAACAAACAAGTCTAAGTTTAAATAAAGAATAAAAAATTTACCCAGGTTGTTATCTGTGCTTCTTCTGCAAGCAGAGAGACAACTCTTAGCGAAGGCAGGTTTCTCTTTCCAAGTCTTTCCGCGGTGGGCGGTGGAGCGGCCGGTGCCGGAGCCGCATGTGGCGGGCGAGGGGCTGCTGGGCCCCAGCGTGCCCCCCGGCCCCGAACCCGCTGGTGGGGACGCGCGCGCACGAGCCTACGGCCCGGACTTTGAAAGGAAAACTTTGTGCTGCTAAAATGTAGATTTTGGAGACAAGCAGATGCTCGCTGTTCCACTTCTGTAGCCAAAAGTCAACAGAAACAATCTCCTTCCCCCCTGTTTCCTCTGCCCCGAAAGCACGAGAGCCTTCTCCCCATCATCTTCATCCTCCTCCTGCTTCAAAAGGGAACTTCGAAGACTGTGAACCCAGGTTCCTCCCGCCACCTCCGGGCTTCTCCTCCCCGTGCTGAAGCCGCTCGTCGACTCTGCAAGAGACTGGAGCATTCAAGAGACGAACGTGGGGTTCGTGTTCTAGCGGGACGCTTTTATTTTTATGGATTTTTGGTTTTAGTTTGATGAAAGACTAGATCCTGAACTGTTGTACATATTTCTAACTAGGCTAATGCACAGTGCAAATTCCTTTTTTAATTGTTTTTTAAGTAGACGATACTAAAGAGAGTACCATCTGATATTCCTACCAGTACCCAGTTGTAGCATAAGGTGTCAAAAACAGAAACAAGTACACAAAAAGCGTTCGCCGTTTTAACAAACTGTTTTCTTTTAACAAGAGTTCTTGTATTTCTCCCCGTGTTTGAGATGAACATTTTTTAAATTCTAAAGTTGTACAGTTTTTGTTTTCCATTATTTTATCTTGTTTGTAATTCTATGAAATATATATATATATATTTTTTGCCATTTAACTGTTGTATGTTACTCTGTCTGTATCATATAGAAATTTTTTTGTTTGTTTTGTTTTTGGTTCTCTATGTGATACAAGTTAACAATTTAACACTAGCTTTATCTGTCGAATTCCGCAAGGTCTCTTTTGGAAATCTTCTTGTTTTGTCTTGTTTTGGTTTGGTTTTTTAATTATATTGCTTGGTCATAGTGCAATTTCTCTCTCCTCCTTCCCCCTCCTCCTTCCCACCCACTAAAAGGTTTTATAAATTCATTTCCTTGTATTTTTTCTAAATGTTTCTAGAGACTTCCAGTGCGAGGTTGCCTCCTCCTCTTGCAGCCCAGCTGCCTGGGGCCGGTGCTGGGACCCCCAGCCCCGTGGGGACCCCCGGCCCCACCAGCCCTGGCCTCGCACCCGCAGCCCCGCGGAGGTGGCCGCCAGCACCCCAACCCCGCCGGCTGCCCCGGGGATGCTGCGAGGGTGACGCCGGCGCTGGGGAGCCCCCCGTGCCGCCCCCAGCCCGGCCTGGCCCACACGTGGCCTTTCTCGTGGGTGTCAGAGTGGGGCCGGGCACAGCACGAGGAAAAGATTTTAAACTTAGCATTGAGCAGGTTTCTGTTTTATTTTTAATAAAAAGCTTTTTTAAGTGGTGAAGATGGCCAAAGTTTCATACAATTGAGAATAAAGAGAGGTGTAAGGGGTGTGTCAGGGCCGCCCGCGCCCAGGGGCAGGAGGGGGGCTTGGGAGCCACTGACACAGGCCAGCACACTCGCTGTACGTGGAAATATATTTTGCTTTAAAAAGAAAATTAAACTTTTAAATAGAAGCAGAAATTGGGTTGGTTGGTTGGCTGGCTGACTGGCTGGTTGGTTGGATGGTTGGATGGTTGATTGGTGGTTGGTTGGTTGGTTTGTCGGCGCTGAGATACTGCCCACTGTGAAACACAAAGCTTTGACTATTTTTTTTGGTTTTATTTTTGGGGGGGGCGAGTTTGGGTAGAACAGAAAGCATAAATGAGGTGAAGAGGGATGTGAACAGCCTTTGCAATGTACAAAAAATAGAGCAAGTGAAACCAAAAATGATGTTCTTGGTGTTTTTCTATAATGTAGTCTTGTTAGCTTTTTTTTGTTACTGTAACAATGCTGATCTCGAACTGTACCAAAATACATGGAGACTTAACAGAAACAGAAACCACATGGAACTTTCAAAACTTTAAAAAATTTGTCACAAAAGACTTTGTTGTCATAGTTGAGTTGACTGTAGCTGGTAATTGAATATACTCCTTTGGAAATATTTCATCACGTATGTTTCCTGCTCATTGTGATACATTAAAAAAAAAAAAAATGAGCAAAAGCTCTCGTCTCCGATGTCCCCGCTTGTGCGGTGCAGGGTCTGTGTCGGGGTGGGTGTGTGCTGTGCCGCTCTGCTCAGCGGGACTCCTGTGTCTGCCCGAGCTCTGGGCACTGTGGCAGAGCCTCTGACGTGTCCCCCCGCTCACGCCCCGCCGGTGTGTGCCCGCCAGCCGGCGCACCCGCGTCCACCTCCCTCCCTGCGCACCCGTGTCCCGGCGCCCGGCGGTGCGAACGCCCCCGGGCTGACGCTGCGAATTGACGGCAAAGCGGCAGGAACGAGCCAAACGGCACAATTCGTATGATGGCTTCGGGATGCGTTGTGTATGGAAAAGACATTATAAGTGCATTTAATTTTACTAAATGATTGTGTAAGAATTCTGGGCATGCCGCTGTAATTAATGGTTGAAGGGGAAGCATGATGCCTTTCTGGCTGAGGTCATCTTGAAATCTGTAAACTAGAAAGTAAATGAAAATCCCCATCTGTTGCCTTCTCCTGATAAAAGCACAAGGAGACGAAGGTAAGGAAGGTAAGTGGCTGATGTGCTGCTTGCCCCTGTGCTGGACATGCCTCTTGAGCAGGGGGGGAAAACATGATGAACTTCGGAGTGTTAAATGCACAATTCTCTGACCAAAAAATGCCCCTTGCAGCAGAATATTCTTGAAATTCATTAATAAGGACCACATCCAAAAGAGCCCCAGGGGCCACCATTCATCTCTAATTTATAACTGCAGCAATAAATAATTTAAAAAAGAAAAACCCAGCCCCCCATTCAGGTAGGGCGAGAAGCCTGCTCAGGATGGGTGTCCTTGGCTGCTCCTGGACAGTGAGGGGCTTCCTCTCTCTCCTTGGGGAGCAGAGCCTGAGCTCCACAGCATCATCTGTCCAGAGCAGAGGTCCTGGGAGGAAATCTTGCAGCAGTGAGGGCATGGGAGCATTCCATAATTAATCAGGTTGAGGCATTCGCTCAATAATCAGGTTGCTGATGCACCTTCCTGAGAAACAGAAAAAAACACTCACACTGATGCAGGCTCCAAAAATAAAAGAGTTATGAAATCAAGTGGGTCAAAATTGCCAAGACCCCAGTGCTGGTGCTGCAGCATAGCCAAGCCACCCAGGTGCTGTCCCCCCATCCGCAGCCCTGGAAGAGGAGACCCTGCACCCTGGGGACTGCAACACAAGGGTGACTGCACCCGAACGTGCTGCAGCTCGGTGCCCAGCCCTCACTACAGGCCAGGCTGCCCGGTCTGGCACGGGCTCAGGTGCTGCTTGTGTGGGGTGAGCCTAAGCAGGTGGGGTCCTCTCAGCTGTTTGGTTTGGTTTTTTTAAATGGGGAAAAAATCCACGCTGTGTTTTCCACAAGCAGAGGGGACTGCGGCAGTAATGGGGTCACTGGCACAACCCTTCCACCAGTGTTTGCACTGCTCCACATTAATGACTTCACTGTTGTTCATAGACCTGCAGTCTTCTAAGTTTATTATGTAATGTTACTATTTATTCCCGGGTTGAATTCCAGTTTAAAACATCTATGCTTGAGAAAGTGCTTCTCTCATACTCAGAAAGGTGTAAATGGCCTCTAGTAGCTGCAAAATGAAAACCTCCGTGCAAGCTGCTCTGTTTAGAGCCAGGCAGCAGCAGAAACTGCAACCCTCTGACAGAAATAAAAAGGTTTTTCCACGCTGTGATTCTGGTAAGAGGAGGCTGGGAGTGATTTTTTAAATAACCTGCCATTGTCTAGAAGAGAAAGAAGAGCTTTAGCTCCTATTAGTATACTCTGACAGGACCAAAAAATATGTGTTTATAAAAGCAGAGCCACAATCGGGGGGGGGGGGGAGATGTTACGGGCAGGAGCTCTACTCATGGATCTGGAGCCGCGTTTCCGGCTGGTGGCTGCCCTGGGGAGTTGGCCTGGGCAGACCTCACATTGCAGCCTGGCACATGGGGCCACGGGACACCCAGTGTGTCCTGACATCAAAAGAAAGAAATGCCACAGGTCTCCCTGCTGTTTCCAACCAGCTTTTCCAGAGGGCATCCCACAGGGGTGCGTGGTGAGGTGAGCCTGGCTGCAGAGAGGCTGGAGGACGGTCACAGTAGTGCCACCATGCAGCCCAGCGCTACGGAGAGTCCGCTCCTGAACCAGCAGCTGTGGGTACCAGCTTCCCATCAGTGCTTCCAGATCCCCACCACTGGCTCCAGCATGCCAGTGAGGTGTCAAGGACACATTTTAAGTGCCACCAAGTGAAAGAAGAGCTTTTGTAAAGGTGTCCAGGGCATGAAGTGGCGGATCCCTGGGACTAAAACAAGGCCAAAAGAAACCCTAGCACTTTGTCAGCTGTCAACTTCCAGTGAGACCAGTTCTGCTGTGGGCTGCAGGATGCCTGCCATGTCCAGGTTTGCTGCAGGAGACCTGCTGCAGTTTGGGGCAAGCGCAGTCCCTGGGTGGCTGGTCCTGCAGCCCCTGTGGTCATGGCAGCCCACGGGGAGGTCAAGCCAGGCACAGACCCTTCTCCTGAGAGCAGTGGCTGCAGCCACATCACTTCTGCATCCAGGTCTCTGCTGAAATGAGCAGGGTCCCACGTTAATGCCTTTGCTAAATGACACCTGAAGTCTGCTAAGAGAGACGCCTGTGCTAATGCAGACAGATGCTCTGAGAAACTGCCACCAGGCTCAGGCTGTGCCAGCAGTGGTGAAGGGTTAACTCCATCAGCGCTTAAACTAGGAACGAGGAGCCCATTCTCTCCTCCAAGCTCGTTAACAATGTACACCTGATGATCTAAAGCACTAGAGAGTCATTTTAATTAACGCTCTGCCAGAGGGGATGTGGTGAAGACACTGATTTCACTCCAATGACTTTCTATTTTGGTATATTGCAGAACGGGTGAATTAGTTCCCCGGGCTGATGTGCTGAGCTAATCCAATGGCAGCTTCCTGGGCACAGCCTCCGCTCGTTTCCGCGGGCGGCAGCACAGTGCAGAGATGCTGGCACCATCTGTGCGTGGGGCCAGGACGTGGCTCCTCGGTGGGGCCCTGTGGGGATGGCTCCAGCATTGTCCCGCAACAGGACCGGGACAGTTGTCCCCAGCCCACCGGCCAGGTGCAGATGGCAGAGGGTTGGCAGCACTGCGGAAGTGACAGACAAAGCCCTGAGGCCATGGGGGCCCTTCCACGGACCCACCAGGGCCAGGAGCGGGACCACTGGGCCAGAGGCACCTGTCCATGCCCACTGACCAGCCCAGCCATGGCAGTCGTGGCCACCCTGAGGGAGCAGAGCTGGTGATGCTCCGGGTCTCCTGCAGCCACCATGGTAATGGAAGAGACTTCACACAGTGCCCCAGAGAGAAGATAGCAGTACCTATAAATGGTATTGTGCTGTTGGTTAGATGGTAGCATGATGTTACTTAATTAATGTTTTAATACCCTAGGCATCTTCTGTGCCGTATAATTCATATTGATTCAGCTGTGAGCATGTTCTGTTAAAAAGACTCTCTTTCCTAAGCAAACTTTCAATTATATTGAATTGTCACAGTGAAAAAGGACCTTTTCTCGGCATGGGGGAGGGGATTCTCTGCCGAACCGCTGCTGGCCAACCCAAGCACACACGTGTACACACGTCCACATGCACAGTGCCCACGCCCTTCTGCCCCAGCGCTTCCAGCCTTCCAGTGCCACGGGTGCCCACCTCAGCGATGCTATGATGCTGGGTATCACCATCCCCGGTCCACAGGTTTTTCCTCCTGCATGTGACAGGCAGAGCAGCCTGTCCCCTCCAGATGCTTCTGGGCTGGCACCAGTGGAGGCTGCCCCAGCCCTGTGCCACTGCCTGGCTGGACACACACACACCCTGAAGCAGCTCTCGCAGCCCCTTGGCAGGACTGGCCGGGTGCTTGCCACAGCCTTATACCCACGGCTGGGGACCTGTCCTCACCCTGGCTGAGGACAAGCTTGGATGAGGGGTCATGGGTCATGGGGGCCTCGCTGCTCCCTGGGCAGCCTGCTGCTGTGGCAGGAGCTGATGTGATGGACTGGTGCTCACGTGGGTTTGTCACTGCTCTGGGGTTCGCTGGAGTTTTCTGAACTTTTGCTGGTTTGATCTCCGTCCCATTTTACGGGGGTCTTCTCACCTGGAGCAGGTGGGCTTCCTGGGAAGGGTGTTTCCAGTTGCCACCACCATTTCCCACAGGTTTCTGGGAGCACCCTCCGCCACAGTCATGTCTCCAGCAGTAAACCCTGTGCGGCCGAGGCCTGGGGCGGCTCCCAGGCACCTTCTGATGCCATGGCCCTGGCAAGCAGGCCACACCAGGGATTGGAGGGAGGGTAAAGCCAAATCAAAACTGACGGAAAATTATTAGCAGAGCAAAGACAAGGAAAAGCCACCCCCCTCCTGTTATCATGTTAATGTGTGCGGGGAATGCTGAGTGTTTTGGCAAAGCAGCACCTTCTCTTTTTTTAAGCAGAAGTTCAGTTTCCATTATATGAAGCTGTATCCCTCTGGCTCCAGCAGCACCTTCGATCAGCGCACACAGCAGGGGAGGACATGGGCTGTGACCAGCCTCGCCACATGTCCCTTGGCCCTGCTGTGCGCAACAGCTGGAAGGGGTCCCCTGTGTGCTTGTGGCGAGGGAGAGCCCAGGGGACAGATCCCTTCCCCCGGGACACCTCTGGGCCCCAGTACAAACCTCACAGCAATGGGCACACAGGCCACATAGCATCAGTGGGATGTGGGTGCTGGCAGGGGCTCAGTGATGCTCCACACAGGACGGAGAGCTGGGGCCTCACCCCATCCTTGCAGGGTCTTGTTGGACTGGAGCTCAGATCTGGGCAGCTTCTGTAGACAATGCTGCAGAAAGGTGGACACAAGGTGGAAACCTTCCATGTCCACGTGCTGCCCATCAGTGCGTTCCAAAGACAAGGATCTGGGTCTGTACACCCATTGTTGGTGGCTCTGTCCCTCCCCAGTCACCACCTTGCTCCAGAGGGGTGTGGGGAGGGTGAGCAGCAAGAGGAGGCAGCGCAGCCCCGGCACATCCTCCACATTGATGCCTCTGCCCCTTTCCAGGACAGGCCAGGGGAGCCGCTGGGGACACGGCCACCCCTGCCAGCACCACAGAGCTGCTGTCATCAGCCCCGGAGGAGCAGCTCAGGGAGGTGCTGGTGAAATTTTTAAGGATACGTGTTTGCTTCCAGCAACAGAAGAGCACCTTGACGTTCTGGAAGGATAAAACATGTCTGCAAGCAGAGAGACATGGCACGTCAATGCGGCCACATGCGTCATGGCACCAGGCAGCTGCCAGCTCTGTCACCTGCCCCTGCCACAGTGCCACAGCCCTTGGGGCCATCCCTCATCCCCCAGCCCCACTGAGCCCAGAGTCCCCAGGATGGGGAACAAGAAGACCGCTCCCTGCACTGTCTGTCCTTCTATGAGGGAGGCTGTATTAAAGATTTCTGTCCCTTTTTTTTCCCTAAATAATGAGGCAAAGATAAAAATTCTGTATTTTCATTACTCCCTATTTTCACAGCTCGCTGAACAAAAACACAAAGCGCTTCTCCTGCTGCCCCTTGCTCCCTGGCCCTGCCACTTTCTCCCATGGAGTTCAAATTAAAGAAAGGCGAAAATTGAAGCCGTTGTACGCAAGGCGATTGCAACATGCATATTTGATTTTTATGATGGATCTAAATTGCTGAATAAGGCCGTGGAACAAAGGGAGACTGCGGCTTCCTGCCCATCACAGCCAGGCAGCCACTGCAGAACAAAAGCGCCAGCCATTAGGGGCTCAGCAGGGAGACACATTATATAAATGACTTTGTTTCGCTGCCCCTTCCCCCCCACGGGGTGCTCTGGACGGGGCTGGGGGCTCCTGATTTGCACATCCCAGAGAGAGCTGCGGTGGGTGCGGAGCTGCTTTGGCAGCCACAACCCTCGGAGGCATGCGGTACCTTGGCTGGCTCCCAGGCTCTGTCACCCTTTGCTCTGGTGCCACGCGGGGATGGGGAACAGAGAGGCAGAGCTGCATCCCTCGCCCCCGTGCCTCTCACGCACAGCTGCCGCAACTCTGGGGGGGTCCCGGGTGCTAGTGCTGGGCACTGGTGTGTCCCTGGGTGCTGGTGGGTCCCCAGGTGCTGGTACTGGCCACTGGCAGGTCCCCAGGTGCTGGTGCTGGCTGGTGGCCCCCAGGCACACTCTGGGCCACACAGTGCTGTAGGGACTGTGACCTCCATGGTCTCTGGGCTCGCCCAGGCTGCAACACAGCTGTGCTGGTGGTTGAGCCTCCATCAGACCATGGCCCTGGTTCCACAGGATGCCCCTCAGGCATTTTGTGACACATTCCTCAAGATCACTGCGCGGCAAGTGGCACTCAGGTGACACAGGCTGGATGTCCCTTAGCAGGTCAGAGCCACAGCTGACCTGCAGCACCTCAGTGCAGCTCCCTTGGCGAAGTGTCGGTGCTGCACTATCACCATGCATGGACACCTAGGAAACATCAGACAAGACTGCTGGGATGGTCCCGCAAATGTCCTCGCAGCACAGTGGCACAGTGCATCAGTAGGAAGAGGTGAGTCTGCACCAGCAAAAGAAGGGTTTGCACCCAGCTAGGAAGCTGCTGCTCTGATCTTGTGCTCACAGAAACCACCTTTTGTGTTTAGTAAAAGGCATTCATTAGGGAGGCTCCAGGCAGAAGATCTGGGTTTCCTCAGTCTGCAGCGGAAGGCACTTGACAAGGGTGGGATCTGGTTAGGATCAGACTGGGTCCAGGAGTGGGTTTCCCACTGGTTCCTCAAAGCCACAGCAGAGAAGAGCCAGGTTTGCAGTGGCAGCACCGAGAGTGCCATGCGAGGCTCCCCACAGACAGTGTCTCAGCACAGAAGTCCCAGCCTGATGTGCTTTGGTGGTCCAGGAACAGACCTCCATGATGTGCCCGTGCGATGGGCATCACCAAGGAACACCCGTGTCCCTGTCACAGCCCCTGGCTGTTCACAGCCCACAGTGCTGCGAGGGCATGACAGGGCATGAGGCTGCCCCTCCTGCCTGTCCCACCTTAAACACAAAGGTACCCTGGGAGGGTGCTGGCTACAACCTGCACATCAGGGCCACCAGCCCATGAAACACCTTCCACTTGAGCCAAGATGGGCCAGAGGGCTTACTGCAAATGGCTCCCTGAATCCTGTGGGCACGGCAGAGGCTGGCCCATGTTGTGCTGGTATCCGAGAGGGACTGGGAACCACTGCTGTCCCACTGCAGGGGAAGGTCTTGGGGCCAGGCCAGCTCCAGGCCCTGTCTTGTGTGAGCTGCTCTGGCTGCGCTGCGGGTGCCGGAGGGCTGCTTGAGCTCATCAACTCCTGCTGCAGATGTGACATACCGCTGGAGAAAAGAAAACAACCGGCCAGACTGAAAACACGCTTTCCTCCTCTAATGCATCCCCCAGGTCCTCTGCCCATCATCTCCCCCTCTGCGCTGCACCGGGGAATTGCACGCGCCAGTGACCGTGTGCTGATGGCTCTCCCCAGCCCTGTGCGATGGGGGGGGGCGGGAAGGAAGGGTCGCGTGTCACCGTGTCACCATGCCCGCTGCCCCTGGAGCCTCCTCGGGGGCGGCGGGCACGGAGCCCAGCCCAGCCCAGCCCCGGCCGCTGCCCGCACCGCCCCCCGCCAGCCGCTGCGAGCGGGGCGGCCGGGGCTGGAGCCGGGACCTGCGGCAGGGACCGGGCGGCCCGGGGAGCCGGTCCCGGGGAAAAGCCCAGGCTGGCTGGGGAGGAGGCGGGGACGGGGCTGCCCGGGGACAGACCAGAGGGGTGCGGCTGCGGGGAAGTCTTTGCAGCGGCCGGGAGAAAGCTGAGAGCAGCCTGAGCGCCAGAGGGAACGAGTTAAGCTCTTCAAAGTTTGCTTCCCGTGACCTTTTTTGCTGCTGGCTGCCGCTCCCCCCGTGCCACTCCCAGCGCTGGGTCAGGTTGTGCTTTCCCTGCTAAGGAGCTAAACTGAGATGCTGTGTGTAAGAAATGGGAAGTGACAAGATATGACCGAAGCATTGGAAATCAATCCAAACTAAATGTGCTTCTTAACTATAAGTGAACAGTTGAAAACAATCCTCTTTTATAGCCATGGAGATAAATACTCTGTTTTTATTAGGAAAAAATTGCTTTGGACTGAATAAAGTCGTTTGATTAACAAGTCAAAGCAGATGGTTTATTGATGTTTCAGAAAGGAGTTTACAAGGTCTAGTGAAAAAAGAGACCCAGCTCTGAATTAACAAATTACCCTGGTATATGGGACATTGACAGTTCACTGCTAATAGATTTATGGGCTACTGCTGGGTGGTTCGTCCCCATTTGGTTTATTATGATAAAATATTGGGGCAGGGGTAACCTATAGCCTCACTGCAATATACTGTATCGACCCCTGACCCTGAGAACCTGACAGCAAACCTATATATTAGATTCTTAATTTGTCTTAATCTAACAGGATCAGCTTCCGTGCTGTAATTATTTTCCAAAGGCGATGGTGTGAGCATGTGAGTGTGAGTGAGGGATGCAGGTGAAGGTGGATCACTTTGTCTATTGCACTGGACGTACAGTAACTGCTGAAGACCTAGGAGATCACAGCAGGAACGACACAGGAGCATCAGCGTCCCATTAAGCAGGACGTGACATTGAGAAACAATAAAATGCCCAGGTACTGTAAATTACTCTCATGAAAAGATTTACCATGAGGTCCTGGCAGCATCTGGAAATGTGCACAGATCTGGACTGGAAATGCAGGGACCTGAAGGAAAGGTGAAGCAGAGCTGCTCCTTGCTCTGAAAGTTGCCGCAGTGGCTTTGCAGCCCCATGGCCACGTGTTGCACAGGACAGCAGTGGTCAGCGGGCGGCAGGGCTGCTGGCTCTGAATCCACAACCTTCCTGTCTGACATGGCAGGATTAAAAGGCAGTGATTGTGTGCGTCCATGTCAGAGGAGCAGTGTGTTCATCAGCAGTCTGGGCCTGGCCACTGCCACCTCTCATGCCTTGGGGCTGTGACACCGGCTGTAGTTACAGGTGCTCAGAATCAGGCCAGCTGCAGGTCCAGGAGTGCTCGTTCTGTGCCTAAGCCAGGTAACAGCTGAGAATACGCTTGGATGCCAAACACTCCCAGCCCAGCATGACCTGCAGCTGACTGCATGCAACATCCATCCACACCCCAGGCAGTGCTGCCCTGTCAAGGGCCTGGGCAGGCAGTGCGGGGCTAAGCCCTGCCAGTCAAAATGTTGGAGATGAGAAGCAGGAAGACACTCTCCAAACTCTTCTCCATTTGCTGAAGCAATTACTTCCAAGGACCTTTTGTGAAACCTTTACCTCCTCCTTCTTCGTTACCTGTGTTAGTTCACAGGCAGCACTCCTGGTGCCAGAGGTTGCTTCCCAGGCTGCCCTGGCAACAGCTTCTCATTCAGGTGAGACTGTTGCGGGACGCTGTCACTCAGGACTGGCTATTTTTTTTTGCCCAAACAGGGTAGTTGTGGTGCCCCCATTCAGGATCAGAGCCACCATGAAGAGCATGCCATGGTTCATCATGCCTGTCCCTGCACTGTGCCTAGCACCATTCTGCCCACTCCACAGCACTGGGGGAGTGGCAGGGTTGACAAGGGACCCTAAAAGAGCTGTGGGGTGGAAACACCAGACCAAACACTGCAGAATCGGGGGCTGTTAATTCCCACCTACCCCAGCTCTGCTGAGCAATATCTGCATGCACCTGAAGATGACGTGGTGATGAATGGGGGACAAATGCACCTTTTATTGCTTCCACCGTATACATGCATTTTCTCTCTCTCTCTCTTTTTTTTTTTTAAAGGGATTGTTGGGCCACTGGATACAGGAATTCATATGATTTGTTCTGCAGCCATTTCTCCATTCTCTCATGTAATAGGATCTGCAGAAATTATTTAAAGAGCTGAAGGTAATTTAGTGTCTTCTTTACCTCTCTCCCCATACTTCCTATGAGTTCACCAGGTACCCTCTAGATGAACTAATCCTACTATAAAATATTATTTCTAGGCTTTATTCATCTAATTTATTAACTGTCTGCAGCTTTATTTACCAGGTTCTGGATTAACTCTGAGAACAGTTACTATTCAGAGCTGCTGCTTGCTTCATTGCTGTCTTTCATTCTGTTTATCTTTTCTTTGTACAGGAGGGGCTCAAACATATACAAACTGTCCAGAGGTTTAGCAGATATTCCAGGGAATCTCAGGGCTGCATCTCATCTTCTCTAGCAATTAGTTACTGTCTCGCACTTCACAGGAATCACAGCAAACTTTCTGCTACATGCCTCTGCTCCCCAGGAAGCAGAAGGAAAATGAAAAGATAATTTTAATACTTTAATAGTTGACATCACAGTTTTAATCTCACCTCAAATGCAGGAGTGCTGACTGGGGGGGTGGAGTTGCTCTAATTTGTATCAGGTGCTGCTGGCCCCGGCCCCCCACCTGCGATGGTGGCCAGACCTGGCATTGTAGCCGGGGCTGGGTGGTGGGTGTGAGGCCATCAGGCTGGATCTTGGGGAAGAGCTGTAGTGCTGCTGGGTAAGCCAGCTGGGGAAGGCGGCAGCAGCTCTCCGTCCCTTATGAAGGTGCGTGCGATGGTCCAGGGGCGGTTTGGGTGCTCAGTAAAGCCGAGAGTTCAGCTGAGGGCAATGCAATGGGAGCCTGACCCATGACAGGGGCCCTATGTGCCACCAGAATGCAAGCAAGTCACACATGGAAAAAAATTGTGCATTATATAAAGTACTAGTACATTGTCAGAAAAAAAAAAAGCATTTAATGGTAGTAAAGGGAGGTTTTGTTTGTTTTACCTTTTTTTTCTTCTATTTTTTTTTTCCTTTTCAGAGTGATACCACTGAAGCAGAAGGGCTGCTGTTGTTGGCATTAAAGCGGTTAACGTCGTAGTCTAATTCTAGGCTCCTGAATGTGGTAGCCTGTCCTCACTATCATTCTGTTCTTTTACTTCACCGGTTGTATATTGTCTAATTGTGATTTACTGCATATTTTTCACATAAATTACTTTAATGGACTCTTTGTCTGGGCTACGTTGCATGGTAGAGAGTGCTACAAGGTGTCATATGAACAAGGTTATAGAAAAGATTGAAAAGACTGCAAACTATTGTGTGAGTTGAGGAATAGCTCGTGCTGTACCAGTGCAGACACGCGCAGGGCAGAGTGAAGGGCTGTGCGCGCAGCCTTGACTCCACAGCATTTCTCATCTGGAGCCTTTAACTGTGCAACCCTGCTATTTTTGTAATGGAGTATTTTCTAATGGAGTTCGAGGGGATCTTGTTCAAAATGAAAAACATTATGATTCTGGAGCACTACGGATGGGGTGGGGCAGACATGCTTGACGCATGGTGCTTCCTAAACTGGCTTAAGCTCTGCCAAACCTGCCCACCCTGTGGAAGTGAGTCCAGGGCTCCCTCACCTCTGCCAGCCTGCAGAGTCACAGCTCCTGTGGCCACCACACAGGACAGGGACCCGCACACCCTGCAGCACCGCAGGATCCCTGGAATGGCCCCACTGTGACACAGCCCCTGTGTGAAGTTGTCACAGCTGTGAGCACATGTGCCACCAGTAATGCCTCAGAAGACAGTGCTCAGTGCCAGCACACCCGCACGCCTCTCACTGCTGGGTCAGCAGCACGTCTGGGTCCGTGCAGCCAGTACCCATCAGTGGGGAGAGAAGGCACAGGGAGTACATGCAAGGGAGGAAACAGCCTGGCAGCTGCCAGGGTTTTCTCTCCAGCTCTGTCAGCACTCACCCATCCTCACTCCCCTGTGTCATGGCCACAGGTGCCACTGTGGCTGCTGAGCCCTGCAGCTGGGCTCATGCAGGTAGCAGAGGAGGCTCCTCAGGCACTGGGAGCAGGGGGAGCTTTGCTGCTTGAGCTGCTGTTGGAAAGCTCAGCCTTAACAAGTCGGTACAGCCCTGGGACTCAGCAAAGCGGGATCTGCCTCCAGCCTGGGGATACAGGGGTGACAGCCACAGCTCGGTGTGCTTCCCACAGCCTGTCAGCACCTCCTCTGCCCTGCCTGGGGTCAGACCCACTGCTCTCCACACCTGCAAGCCCGTCATGCCTCAGTGAGGGGACACTGTGGCATTGGAGTCACATGCTTCATAGCAAAGAGCCAGCATTGTGTGTCACCTGGCTGGTGTGGCACATGAGTTGGTACTGCTGGCTCACAAGTTCACCTGGAAGTTTGCTGCCGTTATTGCAGGTCTCTTCCAGAAGAGTGCCTGGCAGGCTGCGAGAGGTGAAGCTCCTGTTGACAACCTGTTGGATGATTCTCTCCAGGAAGGATAGTTCTGATGCATTGTCCTGGCATCCTGCCACTTCGCCTTGGTTAGGGTCTATTTTATTAACGTTGCCAAGACTGTAAGTCTAGGGAGACAAGAATGGAAGTCTTCTCTCAATTCATTGACTGGAGCAAAGCGCTTACTAGGAAGCAATTTCAGTTTCAGGCCTTGGCTTGATTCCAAACTACAATGGGTCTTAGTCTATTAGTCAGAATAAAATAAACTAGGAGTTGGCCTCTGGTGGTCTTCCTTACACCTGGCTTGGACACACACAGTTTATCAGGCACTGGTCTGACAACAGACCAGGGCACACCCATGGTGCACTTCTGCAGGCTGGGTTGAATTCACCTGTCCTTGAAGGAAAAAGAAAAGGATCTTCCCTGGCTGAGGTGTTAGCTGCATCAGCCTGCAGCAGATGTCCTGGACTGTCTTAACAAGCTTACTGAAAGCAGTCTGAATTTCATACACTCGTGAATGGTGAATCGAAGCCAAAGGCACGTTTTACTGTCCATGGTGGATCATCCCTGTGCCTAATTCCTAATTTTTGACCTGTGTCCATTTCAGCTGAAGGAACATTAAGATAAAAAAGTTCTAAATATATTTTCAAAGATAGGGAAATTTCTAGTTAGAAAATTATGAGAAAGTTCTGAGAGAGGGGGAAAAGAAATGTAGTGGGAAATTTTATGAAATATGGTTGTAATGACCAGTGCTCAGCAGTAGCCTTAATTGTGCTCCAGTCCCCCCAGTACTCCCACTTTCTTGCCATCTCACTGGATTTCACACATTAAAGTGATATCCTAGTCTCAAAAAAGAATCAGGGCCTGGACTTCTGTTCCCAGTACCGTACCATGTGCTGGTACCCAATTCGTGCCATCTTGTATTTGATTCGTATACATGGGTACAGGAATATTTTTTTATTTGAGCCTCTATGTTTTTCCTGTGGTGGCCCATTGAACCTGTGTCTTTTGCTTGGCCTTATGATGAGCTAGACAAAAAAAATTAGAAGTTTCTTCTATAGTAGGAACTGCCTTGTTATTTCATAAGCATCTTGCACGCCCGAGGCTAGCAGGATTAGTGAAGCATTACTATGCATGTGCACATAGCTTATAAAGCTGCTTTGATTACAAAGTCCAAAAGAAGGATATTAAATTTTTATTACAAAAATATTTGTTTTTCTTCATTCGCCATCAAACAGAGGACAAAGTTCCAAGCATTCTCTTGCTTTGCGGTCACACATCAGTTCCAAAGAAGGAAAAGTGAATTTCCATTGCTATTTTTCTTGACTAATATTGCAGCCTAGTGCTTTTGTCTCACTTAATTTCCAGTTCCATCACTGCAAACTGTCCCCTGGAAAAGCAGAAGTTCATCCTGCTAACAAGGAGCTATGTCTGGAAGGGACTGCAACTCCATTGTCACTATTTATGCTTTTAGGATTTCAGTAAGCTTGATTCATTCCCTTTCTATCAAGAGCATTGGGACAGCCTCACAGTTCCTCGCCTCATGTGATTTAGCATTTGTCTGTACATTTAGATTTTTAAAATGTTTTAATATTTTTTTTCCTACAGCAATTGGGTTTTCTACACGATCTCATGAACAAATGTCTGAATCATGCAAGTTTCCCAGCTCCAAAGCTTGGCTTATACTTCACCTGAGCTAATGGCATCTTTTTCATCCACCTTTCCATTTCTGAAACTGGCTGCTGCTCATATCAGGGAGAGCAAGCCAACTTCAGCATCTCCCGGGTTTGGACGCTTTCCGCTATCTAGAATTAGATCTGTGTATGGCTTAGAGGCAGCAGTAACTCCTTCAACTGCTTCTAATAGACATAAATCAGGTGTCTGACTTGATAGCTCCGGCTTGTTTTACAGCTTGTGACATAAATGCTTTTGAGGCAATTGGTGCGGGACTCGGGAGGGCTGCTGTCCTTGCTGCCCCGAGGAGAGCTGCGGCCAGGGGACAGTGCAGTCACTGATCTGACTGGGGACACCAAAATCAGCGCGTTCTCACCTTGTGGCTTCCCTGCGTGACAGAGCAGGACACAAGACTTGCTGCTCTCCAGACGGCTCTCGGGTTGTATCTACTCATCTGTGTGTTTCTGTTGCACGCTACCCAGAGCTTCAGTCCTCTTGCTGCCGTGTCTGGCCAAGGTAAGCTCCCGGGAGGGTTTTTTTGGGGGGGGGGGGGGGGCCTGCTTTTTCTTAATCAGGACAAGACTGGGGGGAGGTAGGGCGGCAACCTGGTGGGACCTGGGTCTCGCTTTAGGGAAAATCATGCCCGTTCTTGACCGCGGTGATGCGGAGCTTGTGACGGTTAGGGCACTGTCTCTTTCGGTCTCCAAGGTGGAAGCGGTGGCTCGAAGAGCGGCTCTCCTCAGCCATTGCACAGGGCCGCGGGCACCTTTAGCCTCTTTCCCCCAGCACGACGGGACACCATTCAGAAACATTCCCCAAACCCAAGGACCTTTCACAGCGGGGCAGGAACCGCAACGCGGGCAGCAGCCGGCGGGTGGCCGGGGGCCCTGCCCTGGGATGGCGGCC